>OY992766.1:8714422-9914422 GCA_963921325.1 Logfia minima | reverse complement strand
TGTATGTAGAATTGACATACAAGAGCTTCAAATCCGAACATAAACAGTAAATATTAATTTTCATATTTTGTAACTATATTATAGAAATAAGATAATAAAATTTAGTCGGAAGACTTACAATCATTAGAGTGATAGGTCCATTGAAATTGTTCTTTCCATTCCAAACTCTCCTAGTCTCCTTCATGCATTCCAGTAGATACGAACACCAATCCATATGCTTTATTTATTCTGTCTTTTTGATGCACGGAATGAATTTCTGGATAATAGTACCCACCTTTGTACTCTCTCCGATTACAGTTATAAACACTACAAGAAAGTTGATTTTGAAATCATCTCCAACGTCCAATACATTAATGATCCTCTCCATGATTGGCTTCACAAACAATCTGCCCAATTTGTCCTCTTGATCGTGAAATGTTCTCCTCTAATTCCCGGTTGTTTCATTCGATGTGTCAGCTTTTTTTCCAGCTTCAATTTTGATTCCCCCCATTGGGATCCCTAGTGCATCGTGTATTGTTTTTGCAGTTACTTTTAGCTTTCTATCGTCATCTAACTTTATTGTGCAACCATCTGGATCAAAGTTTTCTACGACCCAATTTGCTAGGGCTGTGGGTGCATGTTCTATTTTGAAGAATTCCATAATGGTTCCAAATTTCATTCCTCTAACTACATCTTTCTGTGCATTACTTAACTTTCTCAAAACTTCACATAGTGCCACAGGTGAACATTTAGTACTTATCCTCTTGAACGTTTGCTTGACTTCCTTTTCAGATCCACCTTTAACCACTTGTTGCTTTTTTGCACTTGTTTCACATTCTTGTACTTTCCTCCTTTTTTTACCAAATGACATTTCTGATGTCTTTCTTTTTTTTTTCCGACTATTTTCTTTCTTTGTTGATGGTGTGTCTCCTTCACAGGTTTCACGTCCTCAGCAGGTTCTACATAATGTTTTTAAAATGATTCACCAATTTATATGTATGATGCACTGTGTTCATTACTTTGATGCACCAAAATTAATTTATTACTATGTTTTTTGGTTTTTCATCCCAATGTACACATAATTATTCACTTACATGATTAGTATGATTCTCTATGTATAGTAAATAAACAACAACAATAATCATTTAGTAGATAAAATATACTTTAGAAACTTCCTTCAAACCTATTTTTGTAGTTTATTCACTCATAAATTGTTTCTGTAACTCATGAATCCTATCACATTTGCAGCATAATGTAGGTATTCAGTAATGTATAAGAAAACGCTATAAAACTTACTGCTCTTTATGCTTCCCTCTGTGCTTTCGTCATCTGAACTATGGATTGATATCGTTTTCTCCTTTACGTTTTTTGTTGTGCTTTGTATTTGTGCAACGACTCTATTACTTCTCCTTGTTGATGCAACATCATATAATAAATTTTTTTTGTTTAGTTAACCATGCATTAAGTTTAAAACTTCTTCAATGTAACTACTAATCATGCATTTAACTAGCTAGGGTTTGAAAACGTGAAAAACTTACATGTAGGAGCTTGTTTTACTGTATTTGGAGTTTTTTTTTATTTTCTCCACAGATTTTGGTGTTTTGTTTCCCGATTTCGATGATTCCAACATGATTTCTTCATTATCGTGATTATTAGCTTCGAACACTTTGTTATTTCATCAATTTCACGAGCTAGGTTTTCTGATTCAGTTTTAATCACACAAAAAAAACAGAGAGAGAGAGTGTGTGGTTTTTTGGTGGTGGTACGTGATGAGGGTTTTTGCAGGAAGAGGGAAAATTGAAAGGCAATGTGCAGGCTTTTTGTTATTTGATTACTTAGCTGCCCATGCTTTGTTGCCCGTGAAGTTGGTTTTAATTTCAAAATTGCCACCGCGTTTTTTGTGACCGTAGATTAATTGTTTTTTAAAAATTGATGGCTGTGATTTACTTCTTATTCTTCCTACATTTTAACCCCTTCTCTCAGGAACCCTATCCTAGATAAAAAGGGAGGAGGTTCCTTGACTTTTGAGGGATTATATTCTTATTATTCCTAAGTGTTTTATGCATATTTTTTCCACTCACATCTCCCTCTCTCTCTCATGGTTTTTCACACACACACACAACAACAACAACAACTATTTCTTTGAAACCTCTCATAAGACTTGCTTCTAAACATCTACTAATATATGTATATATATATATATATATAATATTTTTTGTGGGTTCTTTTGCAAAAATATATCCCCAAGAGTGTGTACATGTTTGGGGTATTGTGAGAAGGGTTTCATTGGTGTCATCTTGGTTTGGAATCAAGAAAAATAAGGTGTGGGTTAGCACCTGGGTTAAGTTATCACACGTGTGAATCACCGATAGAGAAGTTCTACTTTGAAGTTTTGGTCATCCTTTACATCTCCATAAGTATAAAATTTATGCCCTAAATCATTTTATGTTTTATAAAAGGTTTCAAATGAGATCCTTTGGTAGAGTTCTAGCTTTGCATGTTTTTTATTATTTGTAAAATCCGTTTTTGCTTCCGTTGCTTGCATGTCTTAATATGCTAGAATCCAACAATTTAAGGTAAAAGTATCTTTTTATTTTGAAAACATGTCATAAAAATTTAATATTTTGAAATCGTGTTGTAAAATGATTTAATATTTTGAAATCGTGTCATAGAAAGATTTTATACTAAAAATGAACTTAGGGTTTAAAAACTCAAAAAGTAAAATTAATGTTTATATAGTATGTTTGCTAGGTCAACAATATCACATATTAATTGAATATATGATATTTAAAACCCCGTATCAGTTAAAGACTGTCAAAAATTAAAAGAAAAAAATCAAAAGGTAATTGTAATCATTAATTAAACTTTTTTTAGCAACTTAAATCATTTTATAATACAATTTTAATAGTTAAATCCTTGTAAGACATGTACAAAAATTATACTCCTTTTATTGTCGAATTTTAATATATACACTATTTTTTGTCATCAATTACCCCTTATTTTAAAAAAACACATTAAAAATATAAAAGTTTTTAAATTTTACTTTTTCGTATCATAATCATAATCATGATCGTTCTTACGGTGTAAGATAAGATTTTAAATGGAACTTGGAACAGATATTTGGGGAGAATCGAGAGGGGGGGGGGGGGGGGGTTAACACTTCCACGGTGGCAACTGGAATCAGATCCTGCACTTTTGCTCATTTTGATTTCAATAAATAAATTAAAATAATCGCACTTTTTACCTTTTTTTATTTTTTATTTCCATTTATACCCTCACTCTCTAAATATCTCCCAACAGTTTCGCTTAAAATCTGAAATTAGGGCTTCAAATCAATCAATTGTGATTTCTCAACCTCAATTGTAATCATGGGAGAAGAAGTCAGAATCACCGATTACGATATCTCCGGCGACGATGACAATCGTGTATCTGAGTGGGAAGCCGGATTACCTTCCGTTGACGATTTGATGCCGTTATCACACTCGTTGGTACCGCCGGAGCTCGCATCGGCGTTCAGTATTACGCCGGAACCTCACAGGAGTATGATTGACGTCAATCGCGCTTCACAGAATACTTTGTCGAATCTCAGAGGTCAGTCAGTGAAACAAAACTTGAATAAATTTAATAGTTTTAAATCATTTGGTGATGATGATAAAGGTGATGAGATGATGATTATAGAAGGTGATGAAACTGCTGATTTAACCGGTGACGGTTGTTCGGATTCAAGGAAATTGAGAAGAGTTGATAGTGGTGGTTGTGGTGGCGGTGGTGTAGCGGTTGTTGGAGGTGGTGAGGAAGCCGATTCGTCTGCGAGGATGTCGAAACGACCTCGGTTGGTCTGGACACCGCAATTGCATAAGCGATTTGTGGACGTTGTTGGGCATTTAGGTGTTAAGAATGCGGTGCCGAAGACGATTATGCAGTTAATGAATGTTGAAGGGTTGACTAGAGAGAATGTTGCTAGTCATTTACAAAAGTATAGATTGTATTTAAAACGAATGCAAGGGTTATCAAATGAAGGGCCTTCCTTATCTGATCAGTTGTTTGCTTCAACTCCTGTACCTCAAAGTATACATGAATCTAGTGGTAATGGGAATGGAAATGGAAATGGGAATGGAAATGGAAATGGTTATGGGAATGGGAATGGGAATGTGCAGATTCCATTGCCTTATCCACCACAAATGGTGCATATGCCTTATCCTCCACCACCACAGATGGTGGGTCAAGGTGGTGGTTATCATCATGGGTATGAGACGCATGCTCATCCATATAATATGATGATGCAGCAAAGAGATTGGGCTGTGAATAAATTTGGTTCAGTTTCGCCCTATCAGCATCGTATGACTCCTAATGATAAGTAGATGTTATATATCGTTAACTGGATATTATTCTAAGCAAAAAGAGGTGAGGTACTTGTTTGCTTCTGTTTATCCTTTAATGGATATTTAAATCAATGTTTTTAAGTTGTGGTAGAATTTGTTTGTTCTAGTTTGTTGCAGTGGGGATAGTAGACAACATAAATTATAATGTGTAATTAATTGCAGTGCTTAGATTATATGTCTTGATATTTGGATAACATAGTCCCTTGTGAATGATAATTTTGAAGAACTGGTGACGCGGTTAATTAAAGATTGGCTGTTAAGGTATCCAGATCATGTGTTATCTTGACCACATGCCTAAATATCTATGTAGATCTCGTCAGTTGAAAAACGCTACTTTCTTTATTAAGTTGGTTGTCTATCTATCTTTTGATATGCTATGGTATCCTATGCTTTATCGGAGCATCTTAGCGGTCCTGCTAAATAGTTCACTTTCGCCAGTCTGTACTTGTATGAGTAACTGTTCTAATTGTTCAAACTTCGTCACAAGTCTTGTTGCCAATTACTCAAAAAATCACGATAGAGATAAATGCATATATATCTGATAGTGGATTTGCTGCATTAGATTTTTCTATAAAGCTTCAGGCATCAATGGACCTCTTTTACAATTATCATTTTCGATATGCGACTCTCTGATAAAGGTAACATTTAAGTGGGAACTACTTTAGGGATTCAAGGCTAGTGATTTCTGGTCGGATGAACTCAAAATCTCCGTACTTTTCCATGGACATTTTATCTAGCTCTGCTCTTTATTTAAACTAGAATTTACTTATTAGCATACTGATATCCGACTAATCCTTTGTGAGTCTAGTTCTGTAATATAAAAAGATGTTTGCGTTCTGTCTGCTAGCGTCCTCTTATTCATTTATGATGGATTATTTATATTTATGTAAAGGCAAAACATGGGTAAGATGTTATAATCCACTCCCATCATCTTTCACCCTGAGGAGCAGTTCATGCTCTTTCTCCATTATTACCATCTTTTTCTCTTTGATATTCGGTTCACGTATTCTTGCTTGTACTTACGGTTCCATAGACAGTCACACCGCCCTCTTGAAGTATATATGTTATATAGTCTACCAACATGGCATATTGTATATTGACATGTTAAATTTGTTTTTGTCAGATTTTGTGCTATATCTTTTCTATTCATAACCATTAATTTCCTTTTCCACTCTGATAGGTATCGTGGTCCATAAGGTAGTATGGAGCTGCCCGCTAACAGTATAATGTTACCCAGACACTGGCAACCAACTTCTTGCAGAGCAATAGTGTTGATTTATAACATTGATTTATCGATTCTTGTCGATCCAGACCATCATATCAATACCGGCATCAACTTCAAGTTTGAATTGTGAACTGCTGTGATGGATGCACTCCTTCTAGTGGCCTGTGGTAGACATGAGTTGAAGACAGTGGATTTGAAATTCCAACTGCGAGTTAAGATGTAGCATAGATGTTTATCAACAGAGTAACATGATATGCATGTAGGGTGGACGCAAAATAAGATGCACTTTTAATTAAAAGTGGGATATAGATGGGCAGCAAGCCAACAATTGTTATTAGAGTAGTTCTATTTACTTTTAAAGCCCTTTTGTGGAATAGAGGATTGTCTTTCTCTCTTTTCATCGATTCTTCTCTCCATTTTTGTCGTTTTGGAAATAAAGCAGACATTCAGTATCTAATTGCTTTATTGCTTTTCTATACTTGTCAAGTTGTTAACTTTAAGTACACATTCACTAGCCTTCCGTATTCTTCATTGAACATATAATTACTAGACGAGTTTACGGGAGTCTAATAAGCTTTACCTATCCTCTGGTGTTTTTAACATTGCTTTCTTTGTAGACTTGTATCTTTTCAGGTGCAAGGAGTGGATTAGAAACTATCAAGACTTTGTGGTGAAGTATGCTGTTTTATTAGATATTGATTCTGATAAGCAAATTATAAGTCATATCTAGTTTGCAGGGAAGTAGTAAACCTGCAGGCATATGATCACCGGCCATATTCTTACTTCCTTTTGGACGACTTCTGCTGAACTTCACTGTTGCTGTCAACCGCATTTTACAATCTAATAATACAACATGGTATAATGTTTTTATCTTGTAAAATGGGTAAACGGAAAAGATTTTCTCTATTCAGGTTACCTGGGAGTGCGAGCTTTTTTTACTATGATGTATGCCTGACCATTTCCAAACCCTTTCTCTGGCCACCCCAAAGATGTGCTGCTAGTGAGGTTTGAACCTGAGACCTCTTGTGAGGATATCAGTACGTCAACCACTAGGCCACCTTGTGATGGTTAATGCTTTTATCTTGTCTGTTTCTTTATTTTAAAGGTCCATCAACAATTTTTACGGTATTTCAGATTTCCAATGGTTCAGAGTTCAGTCTGTTATAATTTCTTCATTCCTGCTTGAGTTGCCATCTTAGATCGGTTTTGTTAACTTTCTAAATAGTATTTGTGTTTCTTATGCTTTGTGAACGAATTCAATTGAATGATCTCAACTTATCAAATCTAAGTCAGTCGTAAGTCATTGTGTGATCTTGATCCCATAATGTGCGGTGTCACTTTCTCCTTGAGCACCACCATATTTTATAACCTCAGCTCGTTAGAAATCGTGAGCATAAAACAGCAAAAGCCTGCGAACCTTCCAAGTCCTGAAACAAAATTTTAGTTAACTAATTTCTAAGCTAACACCTAGAGCTTTGCTCTTGAAAAAGGTGCATAAATGGTGACCCGTTTATAGTGGAAAAGCAAACCAAAATGATAACTAGGGACAAAAAAGAGATGCTCAGTGGGAAGGTGATGATGGGCCTAGAAATCATATCGCTACAATATTGTCACGCACAAGTGCAAAATCTTAACATGCGAATTTGTTTGGTGAAAGTAACACTTTTCACTGTTTAAAAACAAAAATGGTTGTCTCTGAAAGATAACTTTATGAATATAGGAGTATGTTCTTATGTTTGTATGATAAAATATCATATCTAAATCTTTTATTGAGGGTGTGTTTGGGTCGGCTTATGTACAAGTTTATTAATTATTGTTTATAAACATTAAAGTTACAGTTTTAAAATTTATTTAAAATTCTCTCTCAAATAACAAAGACTACATTATGAGTTTAGTTATATTAATTAATATAAATAAAAAAGTAAAGCTAGAATTGATGCGACTTCATGATATACTTTTGTGTTGTCTTCCTAGATTTAATTAGAACATTCTACCAATAAATATTTGTAATGATTAATGATATAATAATAGATATCGCGTATGATTGGCAGTTATAGACTTGCTGGATATTAATGAGCTTGATAGCCTACAAATGAAATATAGTCTAGTCAATGGTTGAGTGGGTCTTGTTTGTGGCCTATTGAGGAAATAATGTAGTTTTTAATTATTTAGTGGGGACGAGGTGTTACGTAAAAACAACATCTTCCATTTTTAATATTGATTAATCGTGTACATGTTATGCGGTAATAACGATGGGTCACGGTGGTGGTACGGTGGTCCTAATCGGTGATTCAAGATGGTGGTATAGATTGTACAGAGAGAATGACTGATAAAAAAATGTTGTTAAAAAAAGAATGACATTCTCTTACTCTCTTTATACGTTAATAGATGCGATAGGCTGCAACGACAATTTTGGATACTTTATAAAGCGTACAATTACTTACATAAAAAAAATATTTTGATCATTTATTGACTGGTTCATGAAATTTTTACTAAATAATATAAAGCTAAAAAATGGATGGTCACAACTTTTGAATTAGCATATACACATATTCGTATATACATGTTCGTTATACACACTTAGCAGTAAGGAGGAAAGCTAACTTTAAACAGGTAACAATAAATCCAGACACTGTGTAAGAGTATAAGAGTAAAGAATCTTTTTTATATAAGATGCTTTAACAGTTTAACGTAAATAAGAAGTACATTTGTAGGGGTGTGACATATATATATATATATATATATATATTTATTTTAATTTCTTTTCTTTTGATTTTCAGATCTTTGATTTACTTTTGTGATGTTATATGACATACATGCATTCAACGTATAATAGTCTATGTACCGATTTTAAGGGGTATGAGGTTTTTCTTTTTGAACAGCGAGTTAGTACACGATTATAGTTAGTGATTCGATTTCACAGTAGTTACTTAGAAGGTAGTCCTTGTCAGCTTCGAATCGACGCATTTATGGGGCATAACCCCATAAATTTTCACCAAGAAGGAAAAGTTTTATGGAGAGACTCGAACCTGAGACCTCTTGCATAAGAAAATAACTTCCCCAAAGATACTTTTAGTAACCAACTAAGCTAATCCAGTTGATTCTAAAGAGGTATGAATTACCATATATATTTATATAATTCAAATATTATCTCCGTTCTAATTAAAGTTCAATTTCTTATAATAACCATTTAAAATGTTTATAAATGATAATATTTTATCAGTTTTGTCATTTAGATGAATCCTCATGCTTGTATATATAAATACAAAATATGATGCAAATGTTAGGTTTGTCATTTAGATCGCTACCAATATAGCAAGTAATTAACTAACATGTATCTGATTAGAAAATTTCATTTAACTATCCATGTATTATTTTTATTAACATTTAAATTAGAATCACAAAGACCAAATTTAAGCAAAGTTTTTCTTATTACCCTTATATACAACAAATGACGTAGTAAATCGTGATATTTTGAAGGAAATTTTGTCAATGAAGCGTCAGCTGAGATTTTTTGAAAGAAAAATAATATAGATGTCTAAAAATGTGATTGGTAAATGAAAAAATAATTAAATGAAATTAGAAGAGAGAATAAGTAAAATACATGTATTAAAAATTATATGATTAAACTAAATTAGTCATTTGTCTAATTAGACGAATATAATATTACTCTTTTTAAAATTTTGAAGGGTAATATGATCACTTTGTGTTTATCTCCACCATTACATTAAACAAAAATATATAACATATTTTGCAATTTCTAAAACCACTTTCACACATTCATTTCTCTCTCTAACACTATTTCCTCTCATTTTGTCCAAGGCAGCACCCAACACCACCATCATAACAATCAAATATCACAATAACCACCACTAATAACACTGCCACCGTAGTAAAACAACAACCATGCAATGATATCATCATCATCCACTTACGTTTCTTCCATTGTGGTGTCGTTATCTAATATTTTTAGAAATTCTGTGAGTATATGTAAATGGGTGTTTGAAAAATTAATGTTTCATTCCATGAGGTAGATCTGTATTCGCGTCTAATATATTTTTTGGAAGATATAAATATTTTTAATAATCCGTTACATGCCTTCGATTATGGTTTGTTTGTGAGTGTATGGTCTACGGTTTTTATTCTCAGGGTTTTGTTGTTTCCAGATTCCCGATTTATTTTGATCTTTTGTTTTCAGATGTAGCTCGATTTTGGTTTTATTTGTCTACTGTTTATCATGTTGGTGGTGGTGGTCTGGTGGAGTGTTTGGATTGTAACAACTTTTGCAGAATATAGTAACAAAGTTTAAGTTGAAAATAGTAATTTTTGTATTGATACCGACCAAACTGTATCAGCATCACAAATATATTGTATAATATAAAATAATATAGTAAAATAATAGTAATAACAATTAATACTTAACTGATACTCCACTAAATTTGAAATATTAGTTAGTAAATTTTGAATGTGCAGTATTTGGTAAAAAGATGTAATATACTCTCGAGAATCATCACATCAAATAAAACAGAGTACCATGATCAAGACTAATAACGTTATATTTTATTTTTTAAAACAATAATAATTTTTTAAGAAAATTTCATGTATGAGTTTTAAAATTGTGATTGCAAAAGTGTAACGATAAATTTTTGTGATTAAACAAGAACTTAAAGTCTAGAAAACGTTTTGAACTCAAGATCAATCGTAACATGCGTGAGGATTGACTTATTTAACAACTATGCTTTTGTATTATGGACAATGTTTTAGAAATTACTAAAAAAGTTGATGGAGTGTAAATCACTATTTTGTATTTTGAATTTCTTTTTTTTTTTATCAATTTAGATAATTTTATAAATTGAAAGAAATAATAGCATAAAGTAAATAAAAGAAATACATTCATTAAAATAAAAAAATATATATTACAAGTTCTAAAAAAAGTACATTCAAGTGTTTCCGATCACGATTCTCATCTCACCCCGACAAATGGTCTGTCAACATAGACAAAAATTCTGAGCACAACTTCAGTATCATTGGTCCAATTGTAACTTTGTTTATCATGTGCCAGATGCCTTCAAAGGTTGGCGTGATTGAATCATCAAACGAAAAGCGAGAAGAACCGGCGGAACTAGAGGACGTTTTCTAGGATTTTAGTTTCCTTTTCCCCGTGGACGTTTGAACAAATCATCACCAAATAGTGCCACATTCAAATTTTCGTTGTTACCCTTCGGTTCCTCATCTAAATCCAAGTTGTCCAAATCCACTATTTCGAGGAGTTTTGGAAAGTTCCACCTTCCGACGACAATGAGATCGGGATTAAACCACTTTTAGCGATCCTTCAAAAAGTTCCACGCTTGAAAATGTACAAAAGGTTTTAGGCATTCCAGCCTATATCGAGTGTTTGCCCGCAACCAAAAGTTATTGGCATCTTCCCTGATTCTTTGTTGTCCTCGAAGCCGCTTCCAAATACCTCTCAACTTTTTGCATACCGCATTGAGTTTCGACCACATTAGAGACAACATGTCCTTGGTCCGTTCAAATAGTGGGTTGCGGCTATGGTATTCATCCATGATAAGATACCAAAATGAGTCGTTGTATTGGCCCTTTTCTCGATTGGAATATTCGGAAACGACAATCTAACTTTGCGCCAATCGAAGTTTACCCTTCATTTCAAAATCCTGCAATTGGGATAATACATTTTTTGTTTAGTTGTGATTATCCAACCTCCGGTTGTTTGCTTTTCTTTTTTAGACATATTCTTATGAAACGTGGTTGGTGTCGGTACCTCGTCTTCGTGTGATTGCATGTCGAGTTGTTGCATGACGAGTTTTTGGGTGACAAATTGTGGGTGTTTTGTGATTATTGGCACATTAGGAAAGCGCTATATTGAACGGACAACATGTTAGATGCTTGATAGTATGGCATTTGATGTTATTATGTTTGAGAAACTTGGGTTTGCGGCGTATGACATGGATGACCAAAACGGGGCATGTCGGGTATTGACGGGTTTGAAGATGATGATAGTTGTAAAAACGGGTTCCATTGGAAGTTTAAGTTTTACGGTTGTTTGAATTGTTCGACATTGTGAATTATGGTGAATTATAGAGTTGTTCGACAATCTGTACAAAAGATGCAAACAAAAATACCTCCACTCCGTATGCTCTAATCTTTGTAGGTTCCTATGATCGTGTAACCAATACAATTCTCAATTTATACTGTACGGAATCCGAATACAAATTGAATACGTGAATGAATTAACAAAAGCTCGTAAATAATCTGATTTATATTTCTTCAATGCGTTAAACGATTACAAATAAAAAGCATAAACTCACAGACGCTCAATCACGTTTTTACACAGTTAATTTAAATGACTTGAGCTACTGTTCTATTTATAGACAATTCGAATATACAACAATATCATACCTACGACAATATCATATTGTCACAACATGCGACAGATATCTAATTGTCACAGTATGTGAGTGTCGTAATATGTGACAATCCCATACTGTCGCATAGACTAACAAAAATATCCTAAGTCTTCAACCAAGTTGTTTGACATATGACTTCTTGCACCAACAAACTCCCCCTTGTCATCAGCTTGGTTGATTTGTCTCGATTTTTAGTTCCAGCTACTCGGGAGTTGGCTTCCAGCATATATACCTTTTTTCACACATAAATTCACCACCTTTTGAAATTTTAATGCTTCGTTCTTATCTTCAGTATTAAACATTATCGGATTCTCTTTGAGTTTCAGCAAATCTTGTCTAGACAGGTTTATCAAGCTAATTGGATCGTGACATAAACAGTTTCGATCTTCTCTGTCTCCCCCTTAACAAAACATTCAATCACAGTGTCAGACCCCCAAATTTGACATTTATAATAATCACGCGGAAGCTTTCGGGGCGTGACAAAGATCGAATAACATTACCTCGAGCGTATGATTATCGCAGAACATCTATATTATTAGGATGCCAAAATAGTTTTACAAACATTTCGGCTCATCGAGCAGTTCAATTGTCAAGGTTATCGAATACATCGTTTTAAATAAAATACAAGTTTCGGGATTTCATAAATAAGACTACAAGTCAATTAATCCCATTGTTCAAATTTAAAATATGGCATCCTAATTTATTGTGGCAGGTACGGTCCCAATATGCATGTGTCTTACGGCATAGCTAATTCCCCTGAAAAACATATTTATAAAAGGTCAACATAACGTTGAGTGAATTCACAGGTTTAATGACTCGATCATAAACCATCATTTAGTAATCATTTCATCAATAGATCAAAAATGGCATCAATGGCCTATTGTGCGATTATTCTCAATTTAAAACAATAAAACCTCTGACTACGAATCCCCCGAAGGTTAGCTAAACCGTCGAGTTAATATGCCGAACTAAGCCTATAACCAAACCACAACACAAATGAATCGTTTGCCTTGGACCGGTTAAGTATACTTCGTCCCCAAAATCGTGCGAACAAGGTCGCTAGTTAGCGCTACTAACTAAAATAAACGTGGGATGGGCCTGTCAAACCCGATAGTACTATCTGTATACTCAGTGGTTAGTGTCATCTAACTAATGGTTATAGTATTGCATGCTAGGACTTCGGCACTACAACTTATCCAACTTAGTCGCTCATAAGGATACAATGTCAGGTTTTAATAATCGCATACATTCAGTTATATGTTTTTCACCCCAAGTTGAAAGCATTAAAACAGTAAAAGTGGGCTGTGAACTCACTTGGAGTCCGAGCGTGCTAGCAAAACAGTTTTATATAAATGTCCAAATAAGCCTCTTAACGTCCTAAACGCAAGAGCTTAAATTAATACATGTAGACGACTCAATAGTCAGTCTATGCCAGTTGTTCACTCAACTAGGTTTAAATGTGCCATCGACGGGCTTGAATATCACGTACTTTATTTTAAAAGAAAACGACACGTTGTGATCCTTATTAGTTTTCAAAATCATTAAAATTCGTTTACCGTTATAATATACTTAGACGTTATATATATATATATATACTCATAGGCACATATATATATAATTATCTATCGTTGTGATACTTGACCAAAATATATACATATACTCATACATGTACACATATATATATATATATATATTAATGTCGTTATAGGTTTTTATAATTCATTTTTACACCTTCGACGTTATGATATTGAATAATTCATTTTAACTCCGTTTTTAACCTAACTTTTAGGTTTATCGGGTTTTAAATCGTACAATTCTCGTATCTAATATTTTAAGTCATGAATTATACTTAATTACATTTCAATTTATTGATTTCATAATCTAAGTCCATAACTTAGGGATTTTTATACTTTTATTCCCTAAATTTCCTATTTTAACGTTTTTAGTTCACGGTTTCAGTTTTAATCCGCATTAATATCCAAGCCCTGGGTTTTAACATTTTAATTTATGAATTTATCCATAATACATCTAGACCTACTGATTTTCATTCACAAGTCCTCAAAATTTACGATTTTTGCAATTTAGTCCTCCTAGTCTCATTTATCTCATTTTTAACACATAACTTTGGTGATTTAAGATTTAATAATCTAGATCTTTTTCTAATTTGTTCTAATACTTAATTTATACCTAAATACATAAAATATACTAATTTTTACATCAAAAGTCCTTAATATATGATTTTTATCCTTTTTGTCCTTATTAGTTTCATATGTCCATTTCTAACAGTTTATGTCCAGATTTTAGTCCTTCTTTGGCCACGATTTTGACTAGTCAAGCAAGCTCATAATATTATGAAAATTTTTCTACATGTTCTTCTATGTCTTAGCTTTCCAGAAACATAAGATTCGTAATTTTTGGTTAAGTTTAAGGGGTCCAAATATATTTTACACTACACAAAGGTCCAACAGTTCTTATTCTGGACAGTTAGTCATAGATCCGTATGTTTCTTGAGTTTTACTTAACTTCAAGAAATGAAATCATACTACTTTTAAAGCTAACAAAATTTTTTACTTGTAGGAAAAAGAATCAACTCATTTAGATCTACGGTTTGAAAGTTATGACTCTTCAAGGTTGGGTCATTTTCTGTCACAAAAGAACAGTTTGTACACATTTTCTTAGAAATTCATTTTAAAATATCAATACTTGTCTAACAATTACGAAACCACTTGGGTTGGAAAGATAACTCTTTGAACTTAATTTTAGACTCAAGAAACGTAAGATTTGGTTAATTTTTGACCAAGTTATTAACCTCCAAAGTCGACATAACTTTCTGTCCGGATTTTATACTTTCTATTTTGGGTTTTCTTGGTTCATCCTAACAAGTTTTAACTATGTAATTATATAAAACATCATTTTTAGCATGAATCTAGTTGATTTAACATGAGAGTGAACATTACTAGCATAAACATGAATTTAAACAAATTTAACTAGGGAGAGTTTCCTTATAAAGCCTAAAAAGGCGATTTTGAGCAAGTTAACGGTTTGAACTCGTGTGGTTGGCCTCATAGCTTCGATTCCTTATGTTTAGCTTGTTTTACCCATGAAATGAGATGGTAATTGAGATGGTGTTGAGTTGTGTATGTGTTTGTGAGTTAAAAGAGTGTAAAATGGTGATTTTAGAGGTGGTGGCTCATGGTGGTTGAAGGTGGTTGTATGGTGGATGTATGGGGGTTGAATGGTGGACTTGTGGTGGTTGTTTGGGACAAGAAAAGGGGTGAGGAGGGCTGCAGAATTTCGTGGCTCTTGGGGGAGGAAAAGAGGGAGAGAATTTGTGGTTTGTGTGTGTGTGGAAATGAGAGGAAATGGGGTGTAAGTCAAAGGAGAAGGATGGCTAGCCATTTCCTTGATTTAGGGATCAAGAAGTGTGATCAAAGGGGTCCCTAGGGCCCCTTTCTTTGGCTGATTTTGGAGAGGGAAAGGAAAGGGGGGGCCCCTTTTGAAGGTTAAACATAATTAGGCTAGATATTTTGATCATTAATCGCTAATCTGGATTAGTTTAGTTGTTAGTCGTATGATTAGGGTTAATTAGGTTTAGTTAGGGTAGATTAACGTTGATTAGCATAGATTAGGGTTATTAGGATGTCACAAGTTGATTGAATCATCATTCGAATGATTATCGATGCTTCGTTTATCATTAACCGGGATTTTCTACGGCTTTGTGATAATTGAATCGGATTAATTGTTTGATTCGATTTCTCGGCACTTCATGCTTTCAATTAGATTATTAATAGTAATTTACCTTATATTACTTGATCTTAATAATAATCGGGAGTCGATTGATAGGTTAACCGATTTAATTTACGTTTTATCTCATTCGTTGCACGTTTTCTATTTCGCGTGAACGTTTATCGAATTTAAAATTGTTATGCCTATTTCCTAGCATAAATATCAATATAATAATAATAACGACTATATAATTTTATAGATTTACGTTATTTTCACAAAAGGATCAACCAACGCTCGTGAAATTCGATTTCTACCGATTTTCTCGGTTAATTCTCAAAATTCATAAATGATCTCGCATTAAAATTCATTGTATCTCATATGCAAACACGGGCTTTGTGCTACACTTTATTTGATAAAAATGAATTCACTTTAATTTAATAGGGAATTAGCCTAAATGCACGTGATTAAATTGTACGGAATTAACCGAAATTTGAGGGTTGTCACACACAGCTTCTCATGTTGTTCCATTGTAATACCAACACTTCAAATTGTCAATGAAATCCATTGGCAGCTTTTCAAGTGGAATTTTCTTCAGTGATTTAACTGAAGGATAAACAACCTTTACCCAAGGTTTATTTGTGACAGGACTTATTTTATTTTCGTAAACCGTTCGCTTTCCCATCGTTGGCTTCATCAAACTAAAACCAAATATGATCTCCTTCCTTATCGTGTCTTCAAAGAATCTTCCCCATTCTGGATGCAGTTGTGGTCTACTTAAGCTTTCAGGAACTTCAGGAACTTCAGTTGATTTATCAATTTCATTTATGGAATCAGTCTCAGTCTCAGTCTCACCATCATCAGCTTTGAATTCATATTCATCAATATTCTCCTCCTCATCTCCCCTTTTCACTTCTTCTTCTTTAATGTTTTCATTATCGCTCACATCCCCATCAATAAACTCCATAAATTCTTCAAACATTCTTTCATTATCAAGTTCGTTATCCTCGACCCCCTCGAATCCTGTCTCCAACATATTCAGTAGAGGAACCACGTCCTCTTCATCAATCAAAGGTACCGATATTGGTTCTGCTTCAATTACCTCCCCATCAACCACTTTTAATTCATCAGATACATCTGCACCCAACCCTTCATATTCAACCATTTGTAATTTGTGGACTCTGTTGGTTGTTCATTTATGGACTCTATTGGTTGTTCAGGCACAACATGCTCTGGTACAACATCATGTTGTTCAACATTTTGCACATTGTCTGGTGGTGGAAAATTATCATCACCATTATCATCATCATTATCATCATTATTACCATCATTATCATCATCATTATCATCATTATCATGATCGTTATCTGCAAAATTCTCCCCCTGAACAACTTATGTTGACTTTATCAATTCAAGCTCCTTCTCTAATGTCTCAATTACCATCATCCGAATTTAACGTTGAACCGAAACGTAACATCGTAATCTTCAATCAAATTATCACGTACGCGATTGTATAACCTCTATTCGCTCTGATACCAATTGTAGGTTCCTATGATCGTGTAATCAATACAATTCTCAATTTACACTGTGCTGAATCCGAATACAAATTGAATACGTGAATGAATTAACAAAAGCTCGTAAATAATCTGATTTACATTTCTTCAATGAGTTAAACGATTACAAATAAAAAGCATAAACTCACAAACGCTCAATCACGTTTTTACACAGTTAATTTAAATGACTTGAGCTACTGTTCAATTTATAAACAATTCGATAATATCATACCTGCGACAATATCCTATTGTCGCAACATGTGATATACATCTAATTGTCGCAGTATGTGAGTGTCGCAATATGCGACAATCCCATACTGTCGCATAGACTAACAAAAATATCCTAATTCTTCAACCAAGTTGTTTGACATATGACTTCTTGCCCCAACAATTATCAAAGACAGTCATTCAATAAATTATTATTTTCACATAAAAAAAAAAAAAAAAAAAAAAAAAAAAGTTAACTATCTTAACGTTATTTCCCATTGCAATGCTCAAGTCATAGTCAATTTACAAAAACATAAATGAAAACTCATTTCACTAATTTTGGGTTATTTTTACTGCTTTAAGCGCAACTTAAGGAATATAAATAATCAAGACTAACCCCTTTATATTTACTTTAGTTTTTTCTTTTTATTTTTTTCTCTCTTTTCTTTCATGGGACTAACTGTTGGGTCATTGATCAATGATAAACTTAGTCAGTAGAGTATATCACTGGAAATGATAAAGTCAAAACTCCTAAAATATAAGTTAGATCACTGATCGTTGGTCAATCTAGTCACTACTAAGAAGATGAAGTCAAGCTCTCATTACAGAAGAAGATCACTGCTAAGAAAATAATCTCAACTATGTATATTCTGCTCCTTGGTGTGTAGAAGAAATTTGTTTACTTATGTAACCAATAAACACAATAATCGCTACTGAAAAATTAAAGGTAGTCACTGGAAGATATCAATTCAAGTCACTCTACAAGAGCATGTTAGCTCGTAGTGAGTGGGGAAGCTTCTTATTCCTCCAGCGCCTTAAATAATAAAGAATAAAGTCTCATCATGCTACTACTCGCTTTTGTGAGGTCCCTGATCAATATTACATCAGCAACCTTCAGGTTCACAACGATAGAATGAACGTCTTCATACTTGATTGTGATTGGAGGAAAAACAACACACAAAAAAGCATGATTAGAAGGGACCACATAATATTTCTTTTAACCGTTTTTTAAAAGATAAGAATTTTGCTTATCTCAACACCATAATCATCAAACTGGTTTTTCATCCATAGTACTTGAGCAGTACAATGGCCAGTTGCTACATATTCTCCTTCTGTAGTGGATGTGGACACTGAGTGTTGCTTCTTGCTAGACCAGCTAACAAGTTTTCCACCTAGGAAATGGCATCCACAAGGTGTGCTCTTTCTATCAATCTTGCAGCCTAAATGATCAGAATCTGAATACCCAATTAGATCAAAACCTAAGTCTCTAGGATACCGGAGACCAAGGTTTGGGGTACCTTTTAGCTACCTAAAAGTTCTTTCAACTGCAGCTAGATGTGATTTTTTTAGATTAGCTTGAAAACATGCATAAAGATAAATAGAGAACATAATGTCATGTCTGCTTGTAGTAAGATGGAGAAGGGACCCAATCATTCCTCTATAGGTTATAACGTTCACTGTTAGACCATCAGTGTCAGCGTCCAACTTAACAGGAGGAGCCATTAGGGTTTTCATGATGGAGCAATTTTCAAATTTAAATTTTGTAAGTAAGTATATGATGTGCTTGTTTGAGTCTAGAGAGACTTTTATCCAACCTATATACATGATTAGGATACTTTGAACTAGAGAACCCAGGAGGCTACATCACATATACTTCTTCTTGTAGTTTAGTATTTAAGCTTCATTTTGTAGCATACAGGTGCTTAATAGCTCCAGTAAATCACTTGTGTTTGTTTTAGCTCTATTTTATACGTTATTTGAGCTTTTTTTGTTCATGTTTGATGTCATGTCTAAATCTTAGCCCTCTTGATGATTTATAGTCATACAACATTAAAATCATTTAAATATGTCAAGATTAGGGTTAAAATAGGGTAGATAATGTACGTAAAAACATGACTTTTTACGTTACATCAGATTCCTAACATCGGAAACCTATATTTGACCCTCCTTGCTGGTGTTCAAAAAGTAGATGAACTAGATGTGATTAACCCTGTGTGTGGGGTAATGTATAGTGATACTAATCTTGCTTTAAATTCCGAAGGGAAGCACAGTTGGACAAAATGGACCATGATCAACTGATGCGTATTCTCATGAAGGTAGCATGTCTCCCAAATGACTCAAGAATGAAGAAGGCAGTAAAAGATGATGCAGTAGCCCGACAATGAAATACCTGCCATCAAATGAGAAATATGAGATCATGAGAGAGTTTCAAAAAGTGAAGAAAGACGATAGGGCTTAGATTGATTGATTTGTATTAAAATACAAATTTGTAACTTAAATTTTATGTTATATATAAAAGTCACTTTTGAATATATCACAAGTAAAAGTTGAAAAAGAATATTACATGGATCATGTAATTTACAAGTTAACTGGTGTTTAATTCTAAACAATTATGGGGAGCTAGTTAAGTCTATGTGATTTCTTCTTATGTAACCCTTCTTTTTTTTTTTTTTTTTTTTTCTGTCATCATCATTTAAGGGGATATTGTTGGGTCACTGGTCGCTGACCAACTTAGTCACTAGAGTACATCATTGGAAATGATGAAGTTAAAACTCTTGAAATATAGGTGCGTCAGTGATCGCTAGTCTACATAGTCACTGCTAAGAAGCTGAAGTCAAACTCTCATTACAGAAGAAGAAGATCACTGCTAAGTAAATAATTTCAACTATGCGTATTATACTCGCTGGTGAGCAGTAGAGATCTATTTACTCATGCAACCAATAAACACAACAATTGCTGCAAAAAAATAAAAGGTAGTCATTGGAAGATAACAAGTCAAGTAACTCTACAAGAGCATGTTAGCTCGTAGTGAGTGGGGACGCTTCTTATTCTTCCAGTGACTTCAGTAATAAAGAATAAAACCTCGTCAAGCTACTACTCGCTTGTGTGAGGTCCCCCTTATCAACATGATATCAATAACCTTCATGTTCACTGTGACAACCCTCGAAAACCGGTAAATTCCGTACACCCTAAATCATGCATTCTTACGCTAATTCTCTCATAATCAAATCAAACTTGATTTAAACTGAGGTAAGTCTAGCACACGCCCACGTTGCACATTTTGGTGCACACCACTTTAATACATGATGCATTTTGTTTACTTAATTATTAAGAATTGCACAATATAAATCGGATGATTCCTGATAAACACGAACGTTGGTGATAAACATTTCCTAAATAACATAAAACTATTAAATGTAAATTGTAGTTATTTACTCATATTGTTATGATATGGCTTATGGCATAACATTTTAGAAGGTTTAGATCAAACATACGATTTAAATTAAAACGATGAAAGGTAACACGTGATTCATTAAAAGAAACATCGATAATTTACGAATGATTTGGAATTGACTAACAATGTTCCAACCTCTTTTAATCTCGCTAATTAACCTTGATTAAGCTAACCTACACCTAATTAAGCTCCTACTTAACCTAAGCACCTAACCTTAATCACTTAAGTAGCTTAAACTTGGAAATTAATTCCAAGCAAGCTAATAAGCATGTCACAAAAGTCAAAAGCCAGATTTTCTTTTTTCTCCTCTTCCTTCTTAAATATGTTTGCTCCCCCCCAAGACAACTCTCAACCACACATTTGTCCTCCTCTTTGGCAACTTTCTTGGTGTGACTAGAGGTGTTAAGTCCACTTGCTTCTTCACTTAAGTAGGAAAAGAGTTGTAACAAAAACACACACACTTCACAATTCAAATCTGCACACTCCATCATTCCCTCTCACTTTCCACCACCATTTCATCATCCTTCATCATTCTTCAAGAAACCACCACCCTAGAACCACCACATAACCACCATACAACCACCAGAAACCACCATGAACCACCACCTTTATACATCATTTTCACCATCTTTTAAGCTCTAGTTCATCATTAGGTTCTTGTGATCTCATAATCTTGAGAATCACATCATTCTAAGGAAAGCTAGGAGTTTTCGGTTTTAAAAGGATTGTTGTGGAAGCTTTCAAGTTCTCTTCTTTTCTTCCCCTTTCCATCCAAGAGCATTGTAAGGAAACTCTTCCTTTAGATCTTGTCATTTCCTACATATTGAATACCCACATACTAGAAGTTCACTCTTGTGTTAAAATAAACTAAATGTATGTTAAGACATTGATTCAAAAAATTATATCTTCAAAATAAGCTAAAACATGTTTAAAATGATCAAGAACAACTTTGTGTTAAAGAGTACCAACATGTATGATTTGGTAATGCATTTATACTATGTAATGTTTTGGATATCTTTACATGGAATGATAGTAAAAATGGTGAAAGGTTTGGTTAAACACTTGATGTTGATGACATATGTAACATAGGATGATTTGAAAGTGTTAAAACAATATTTTAGTTCAAATGGTAAACAAGTTGATAAAAGAGCGAGAAACGGCTTTTAAAATGAGTAACGAAACGAGTGTTTTAAAACAAGAAACGAAAACCTCATACGTCACACTTTGAACTAGAAACATGTTACATCTTGCTAAAAATGCCTGTTGGTGCATCGAAACTAGAGCTATTATCAAGGGGGAGTCTGTTGGTGCATGTTTTGTGACAACAGCTTTTAGTTTGTAATAGTTAGGTTTAGAAGTCATTTTGTTAATCGTTGTAATCGTTAACTTAAGTTTTATCTGTGTATTTTGTAGATTCGTACGAACTTGTAGGTTCGTACGAACTTAGATGTTCGTACGAACTTGGTAGGTTCGTACGAACTTAGAAGCAGCTAAGTTCGTACGAACTTAGTTGCCTATAAATACACAAGTCCGAATATTTCAGGAAAAAGGGTTTTTCTGAGTTAGGTTCGAAGATGTAAGTTCGAAGATGTAAGTTCGAATATACCTGTGTAAGTTCGAATATTCAATAAAAGTGATTTGTATTACTCGTTTGTTATCGTTTATGCTTATGTGAGGATTTCGCACTCATATAAACGTGATTACCCCGTAGATCCAGGCCCTTAGTGGACTTACAATGCCAAAAAAGATGGTTTAGAATGTCAAAAATCTTGTTTGAAGTCATTTTGTAAAAAACAGGGAAAAGACCGAATTTTGGCCTTACCCGGACGAGTGAGTTTTTACCCGAACGGGTGAAGCCAAATTTAAGCCTTACCCGGACCGGTGAACCTTCACCCAGACGGGTGAATTAAAGTACCTTGGGTTATGTTGGCTGATCACCCGGACGGGTGACATGTCTCCCGGTTCGATTAAGCCTTACCTGGATGGGTAACCCTTATTTCAGACGTAAAAAAAAATAATAATAAATAAAAAAGGTCTTTGGGAGGGAAAATTTATCGTTTACCAAAATTTAAAGTTAAGCTTATCACTGAAAAATTTTAGTTGAGAAAAAAAATTCGTTTTACTCAAGAGATTTTCGGAACAATTTTGGAGGGAAAAGTGTTGGTGCATCTAGTGTGACAACAACTTCTAGTTTGTAATAGTTAGTTTTATAAGTCATTTTGTTAATTATTGTAATCGTTAACTTTTGTCTTGTATGTGTATATGTGTAAGTTCGGATGAAGTTAGAAGTAGGTACGAACTTACTAAGTTCGTACGAACTTACTAAGTTCGTACGAACTTACTAAGTTCGTACGAACTTTGGTAAGTTCGTATGGGCTTCGAAGTTACCTAAATTTGTACGAACTTAGGTGCCTATATATACACAAGTCCGAATGTTTTAGAAAATAAGATTTCAAGAGTTGAGGAACTGAGTTTCCAGGAGACTAGTTCGAATACTTTGTGCTTGTAAGTCTTAGTTTGAATGTAATACAAGTTTACATTCAATATAGCTTAAATTGTGATCTTTACATATTTGTTACTACTCGTTTGTTATCGTTTAAGTTTATGTGAGGATTCCGCACTCGAATAAACAAGATTACCTTGTAGACCAGACCTCGAGAACCTACAAGTGGTATCAGAGCCTTATCAATCTTTCGATTTGGTTCGAGGTAAAGAAACATTAAAAAAATGAGAGATTACGAACGACTTCTACGTTAGAAACCTTGTTTTTTACGTTCAAAGGTGTTATAGATCACTTAGTAGTCAGGGTAATCAAAGTTGTTGGTCGAAAAGTTCCCAGATTCGAAGTTTTCAGATCTGAGTTATTTCACCATCTGATCGTACGAACTTACCTTAATTCCCACGAACTTAGAGCTGTAAGTTTGTATGTCGGTGACCCCTTCGAACTTAGTTATTGTTCGAACATTCCTAAGTTCGTACGAACTTATCTTTTCGAAAATTCCTAAGTTTGTACGAACTTAACTCTCTTCGAACTTTCTCAAGTTCGATTTAAAAAAAAAAAAAAAAAAAAAAAAAAAAAAAAAAAAAAACTGATAGAAATGGATCATGAAGTAGGTAAAGCTACTTCACCACCAAATCTTTTAAAGGCTAAAGATTACTTATGGTAGAAAGATAGATTTGAATCATTTGTAAAATTCAATAACATCAAGATATGGATCTATATAAATGAAGAGTATGATGCACCTACTTATGAATTCGAAGGGAAACGTAAGTTTTATTCGTATTCAATGATGAAGGAGGCAGACAGAAGGATGAATGAAGCAGAGAACAAGGCGTTGTCTGCTATCATCAAGTGTCTTCCTCAAGAAATTAAGCATACCTTCAAATGTTACAACTCTTCTAGAGAACTATGGGTAGCTTTGGAGAAGAGATTTTGATGGTAATGCACAGATCAAAGAGAGTACACATGTTGAAGAACCTCAGGCATTTGTGGCCACAATTGATGAGGCAGATCAAAAGGATGCTAGTGAGAAGAAGACTAAGAGAGAGTTACCTGCTTCAAAGACTAGGGTTATAAGGCTGGAGTCAAATGGATGAGTACAAAGGATTTCATTGCATATATGGCCAACTTGGATGCGGAGAAACATAAGTGTGCAGGAACACAGACTTCATAAGCTACAAGTTCAGTAGAAGATGTAGCAACTAAGGGGAAGATAAGATCAAATGTGGGATGATAATCTAGCTGATCTTTATGCTAAGGTTTTTGATAAATCACGTTATGAGTTGTTAGTCCAAATCGCTAGAATGACAATTCATGAGTAATGTATCTCCCTTAAGAACTTTTATTTATCTTTATTTTTTAGTAGTTTTAGTCAGTATGAAAACTATTAAAAAATTGAGTGTCGCTACGATGAACGCAAAGAAAAATGAAAAAAACGTTATCTATGCCTAGAACATTATTATATGTGTGGCTTTTAGATGCAGTACTACACAGTAAAAAGTACCTTAAATATAAACGTAACTAATAGCTTCATCATACGATGTATTGGTAGGCATGCGACATAACGGTTTTCAACTACCTTATAAACCTTAAATAAGACGATTATTCTGTGCAATCTCTATTTTGATATATGACCTAAGTCTTAATTCTTAGGTGATAGATTGTTCCATAATACATGTCATTGGATAGATGTAAACAAATTCATCTGGGGGGTTCATTGACTGTTTATTCTACTACATCTGGAAACATTCTGACCTAGACTCAGTCAGTGTATCCTAAAAATAGAGCAAACTTGACCGCGAAACAAGAATACCGTTTTCAAGGTCTCTAGTTAAACTATGTCGCTTTGTTGTACAAAAGTGCAGACCTATCACCTCTGGTTTGATTTTAGATTTGTTTGCCTCTAACCCTAGTCTAGTCCAGTCTTTTCACATGTACAAAAGTACATTGCTCTTAATATAAAGGACTTGACTTTAGAGATGAAATTAAATTAAAAACATCCATAACATGGAATTCTGGACTTTTTCGATCCTAAGTGTATATCAAATGTGAGATACATAGATAATCGTGAACAATAACTAACATTGTACTTGAAAATTCTGGGTGTTGACTGCTTAAGTGGACAACAATACTGATAATTGTCTTGAACTATAGTTACATACATAATAACCAAGGAATACAATAATTCCTACTGTGTACAGTCTACATCATGGCTAATATGATCTTCATAACGGTAACTCTCACAAAAAAAATGTGCTTTTTAATATGAATAATTTCATATTTGTTTGTTTATTTTTAGTCATTTTTCATTTTAAGTTGTACACATTTAAGTTCTTTCTAGATGAGGGAGATAATTACTTTGATTGTTATACTCCACGATTGGAGAAACAACCAGAATGAGATTTGTTCAAAGTCTAGGTATTACTACATGTTAAAGTTAGAAGATCTAAATTCGAGGATGTTATTGGGGTTGCGCCTGAACAGACCGAGAGTGTTGATGAAAGTGATGATGAAGATGATATTCCACAGTTGGATGTATCTAGATCTAATAATACTAGGATCTCACTTAGGGTCTCGTTTTGCTACGGATAAAGACAAATATAAGTTGAATGAAGACGATGATTATACATTGTAAGATGATGATGCTGATTCTGATAATGATACCTCATTACTAACTAGAAGGTCCAAAAAGAAGACGGTCTAGTGGGGTTGTCATTAGTGAGCCGACTGCCCAATCCACAATCACCACCACACCCACAATCACAACAACAATTCCTACTGCACCTATTACAACTATTTCACCGTAGCTTAGGCAGAGATAAATCCCTTATTAAAGAGAGAGGCAACTCAAGGGGAGAAGCTTATCAGGGGGGAAAAGACTGGTTGTAAAGAGGATGTGTTGAGAAAGAGACAGAGATAGAGACGATGATCCCAGAGGCCAAATGATGGTAAGCTGCCTAGCAGTAGACCAATTGATGGTTAACTGCATAGAAGTAGACCAAATGATGGGGAACTGCCTAACTCTTCAACTGGAAGACTTGGTAAGCTTGAATAGGTTAACGGGGAGTCTAGTCAATCTAACAGACATATATACCATTGAATAGACGAGTTTAATAGTGATAAGTTTGAGTTAGAGGATACCTAGAGAAGTTTAGTTCAGAAAATGATGAAACTTTTGAAGGTGAATCGTAGTGATAGACCTAGAGGAGTTAAGATCTGAAAAAGATGAAATTCTTAAAGGTGAGACGGAAGCTACAAGAGTTGTTGAGGGTGTATGACATGATCTGATGAAGATGTCAGAAACTACAGAGATAGTTGGAGACATAAAGGATGAAGATGTCAAATGGTAGTGAAGATTTTGTGGAAAATGGGTTATATGCGCAGGAAGTCAAAAGAGCTTAACTGAATCAAGTTTGAAGACAACTCGGGTGACAACATCTCGGGTGAAACCTGTCACACCCCAATTAAATCACGTCACGTTTAAGCAATGCGAAAGCACGAGGCGTGACGGGGATTGATTCGACAATTAAATCGAGAGCATATGGTTATCGCAACCATAAACTTAGAATGCCATAAAATATTTTAAATTCAACGGTTACATGTTCATCGTGTTTACAAGAACGATAGATGTTTAGCAAAACAATATGGTTAACATTTTAATCATAAATCATAGTTTCAATATTAACAAAAGAATGACATCCTATTCATCGTGATGAGCAAGGGTCCCAAAATATGCATGCACGCTCTTACTTTGCTGCTAATTCCCTGAAAAACATATTTATAAACCGTCAACAAAATTGTTGAGTGAATCCACAGGTTTAAGACTCTATCATTAAACCTTTACTTGTATAAATCAATTGTTTGCAAGCATAAACCATTGCAACATTTTAAGATAAATAACATATCAATCTAAACAAAGCCATGACTGTGATCCCCCGTAGACTAGCTAGGTCATACGAGTTAATGTGACAACACATATGCCTATAACCAATCCACGACTCACATTACTTGCTTGTGCCTCTCGAAAAACTAGATATACGATCCTTATTTCGATACAATGTCGACAGTTAGCGCGACTAACCGATAACAATTATGGTGGGTAGTCACCCCGATATTACTATCCGTATATCCACGTGGCTAGCGTCATCTAGCTAATGGTCATATTGTGCAAGCAAGAGGACTTCAATGCACTACAACATGTTAACTTAGGGTCGTACAAGATTCGTTGTCATGTTTTACAAATCAGTTCATATGTTTTTCACCCCAATTTATAAATCATTGAGATCAGTAAAAGAGGGGTTGTGAACTCACCTGGTGAGCAAGTGTGCTAGCGTTTAAAAGTTTCGTTTGCCCAAATAAAAAACAGCCTCCTAGCGCCCTATATGCATAAGATTAATTATATAAGTAGACGGCTCTATCTGCCCGTTTATGCTAGTTGTTCACTCAACTAGTAGGATCATTACTTACCATTCGAACGTATGTACAACCCGTTGGTGATAGTTTTGTATGTATACGTGTGTGTTCCTCGAAAGTATAGTGATTTTTATTCATATTTATCTGTATACTTATTCTCCTTATCGTCCTCAAAACGTATCTTTTTAAACTATCGGATCGTTTTCGTTACAGCTGTTCCCTCCAAAAAATTTCTGAAAATTGTTCGAGTAAAACAAAATCTTTCTCAAACTAAAGTTATTGGAAAGCTTAAATTGTTCGAGTAAAACGTATCTTTTTTTTTTCTTAAATCAGAATTAAGGCTTACCCGTCCGAGTGAAGTCTTACCCGTCCAGGTAAGGCTTCAGCAAACCGGGTAACATGTCACCCGTCCGGGTGACTAGTGGACGGAATTCCATGTCCCTTAATTCACCCGTCCGGGTAAGGCCAAATTTGGCATGTTTTCCCTGTTTTTAACAAAATGAAATCTAATCCGATTTTTGACATTTCAAACCAACTCTTTAGCATTTTAACAACATATAACATGTTTATAGTCCAAAATGTGACATTTTAGGTTTTCGCTTCTCGTTTTAAAACATTCGTTTCGTTACTCGTTTCAAAAGGCGTTTCCCGCTCTTTTACCAACTTGTTTGCCATTTGAACTCAAATCTTGTTTTAACACTTTCAAATCATCTCTTTATACATATGTCCTCAACATTATGTGTTTAAGCAACCCTTTTACCATTTTTACTACCATTCCATGTCAAGACATCTAAAACATCTCGTAAGGTATGTACATTACCAAATCATACTCTTTTGGTATCCATTTTAACACAAGATTGTTCTTGATTATTTTAAGCATGTTTTAGTTTGTTTTGAAGGTATAGTCTTATAAACCAATGTTTTAACATACATTTAGTTGATTTTAACACAAGAGTGAACATCTAGCATGAAGGATATCAAAATGTAGGAAATGACAAGATCAAAAGGAAGAGTTTCCTTACAATGCTCTTGGATGAAATGGTGAGAAAAAGAAAAGAACTTGAAAACTTCAACTAGAATTCTTTTGAAACCCAAATCTCCTAGCTTTCCTTTGAATGAGGTGATTCTCAAGATTATTAAATCACGAGAACCCAATGGTGAACTAGAACTTAAAAGATGGTAAAAAATGATGTATAAAAGTGGTGGTTCATGGTGGTTTGTGGTGGTTGTATGGTGGTTCTAGGGTGGTTTTATGGTGGTTTGATGATGGTTGTTCTTGAGTTGATGGTGGAGGTGATAAAGGGTGATGAAGAAGGTGGTGGAAAGTTGAGAGCAAACTTGAGAGGAGCAGATTTTTGAAATGGAAAATGTGGAGTGTACGTATGTATGTGTGTGCTTGTTCTATTTGTAAGTAGACTAGCACTCAAGTGACTTGCAAGTGGCCAAGTTGATACTCTAGCATGACAATTGATGGAAAGGATAGAGTGTGTAAGCAAGCAAGGAAGGAGGTGGAATGTGTGGATGAGAATTGAGCTAGGGAAAGGCAACGTAGACAAGAAGCTCGGAGGGAAAGGAGAAAACCTGGCCCTTTGACTTTGGTGACATACTTGCTTGCTAGCTTGGAATTAATTTCCAAGTCTTGACCTACTTAAGTGACTAGTTCATGTTTAGGAGCTTAAGTGTGTGTTTAATTAGGTGTAGCAAGGTTAATTAGGGTGATTCAATGAGGTTGGAACATTGTTAGTAATTTCCAAATCATTTGTAAATTATCGATTATTCGTTTAGTAAATCACGTATTACTTTTTTCGTTGTGTTTAATTTAAATCGTATAAGCTTGATCATAATCTTTTGAAAGATTATGCCATAAGCCCTATCATGATAATATAAGCACTACAAGAAAATCTAGTTATTAGGACCTTTTTCTGGGACACCTTTTTCAATGACGTCCTATAAAACAATCTATTATGACGAGTTAGTTTTTGAGTCCTATAATGGTTGAACTTATATAACATTTTATATTTAGGTCCCAACATATTGAGTTTAATAGGACACTTTTGCATAAGGTCTTATTATGATGCGACCTAATATGACACTTATTATTTATGTCCTAATACATTAAGTTTTTTAGGACGTTTATTTATTGGGGTCCTATTGTGGTTGAACTTAATATGACACTTGATATGAATGTCTTATTATGTTAACTTTTATAGGACACTTATTTGTTTAGGTCTTATTAGATGAGTCTAATAGGACACTTAATATTTAAATCCTATTATTATAGACTTTATAGGACAATTGTTCATTTGGATCTTATAATAATATTATTTAATTATCTAATAGGACAATTTGATAAATAGGTCTTATAATATTAACTTATGAAAGACACTAATTTACAGAGATTTTATTAATACATGTCATAGTTTGACATTCAGTATTTACGTCCTATTACATTTAACTATTTAAGATGTTTTTCTTAGTAACCTAATTGGGAACTTGAGATATAGGTCATTTACATTAAGGAGACGTTTAGTTAGAATGTACATGAATGAGGATACGAGTTTGATTAATTACCAATAAAGGAATTTTAGTTATTTGTTTGCTTTTAGATATGAGAATCAAATCCACAAATTTAGGCATAATATAAACCCAAATATAGTAGTTGATTTGAAATTTCATTATCTTCCCATGAAACACAATGTCAAATTAGTGTTTATTTGGGAAGGTTTCCACTAGCCGTCCCAAGTAAGTGCGAATTTAAATGTCATGGAAAAAGATTACAAATATATGTTTATTTGGAACGGATCAAAAGGTGTCCCGATGCATGTTTTTCTATTTTTTTCATTGTAACGGTTTTAAAAGTCTTGTTAGCACTTATTAATCTAAAATCTTCATTTAGGTTTTACACATGCACTTTTTTGGTAACTTTTTAATAGGGGTGTAAATGAGCTGAGCTACTTGAGCTCGACTCGTTAAAAGCTCAACTCGAGCTGAGTTTAAGTGAGCTCGAGCCCGAGCTTGAACATAGTATGAAGCTCGTTTAGTCGAGCTTCTTATACCGAGCTCGAACAAGCTCGCGAGCTTAAACGATCTTTTCAAATATATACATAATAATAATTAGTATATACGTAGTACTAAATATTATAATAGTAAATCCTATTATATATAGTAAAGGATTATTATTGAATAAACGAGTTGAGCCTGAGCCGAGCTCGAGATTGTAAAATGCCAAACGAGCCAAAATCGAGCTTTATATAGTATGCGTATGTCTGTAAATTAGGGGTGGCAATTCGCAGTGTAACTTTAAAACAAACATGAAAATTATATTTTATTTGTTTGGTTAAGTGAACCAACACAAATATACATCTTGTTTGTTCAATTTCGTAGTGTAACTTTGATAAGCTTCATGAAGTATTAACACCGTTCGTTAAGATTTGTTTGATTATGTTAAAAATTTATACTTTTAATTTAATTAAAAAAATAAGATTTATTATAAAATAGAAGTTTTTAATATTTTATTTTTAAATTATTTATTTGGAGTGTTGTAATATTAAAAATTTTAATTAAGTAAAGGTATTAAAATTTATATGATTTTTAAAATTATAAAAAAAGAAAATAATAATATAATAATAATAATAATATGATCATAAGTACTAGTATACCCAGCTTCAACTCATCAAAGGGTTGTTGATTAATAAAAATTAGAGAATAAAATAAATAAAATAAAAAGGAAATAACTGGATACAATAGAAAATGTCAAACCACAGTTGCACGAAATATGCCCGAATCTTGTTTATAGCGGACACGTACATGAGAACCTCGACTACTTAATATGACCTTAATTCCAATTCGTTTGTTACTCACCATTAAAATCGCAATTACAAAAGAAATAGAGTTAGAGAAGAGAGAGATCAATAGATTATAATAAGAACAAGAAGCTTGTTATCTGTCGATTTCGGTTTGAATACAATTTCATTCTGGAGGTAATTCTCAACGCAATTTGTACTTTATATATGCATATATAATTGATCTTTATATTTTTGTATATTGATTATGATATTTCAATAAGTTTTGAACGAACCAAAACCGATTGATTAAACCATTTTTCGATTAACGATGCCGGTAAATTTAGAGTCCTATAACGGGTAGTATAACAGTAAAATAGAACCAAGAATTTATATTTACACGTTTAGTAAGTTCATATTTAAATGTTTATGTAATTAATTAAAAATGCAGAACTCAAATCATTAAAAATTAAAAATCGAAATGGACTTGTACGTAGTTTCTTCAGGAAGAAGATGAAATCATGTGACTTCATATAATTGACAGTATAATCCCTGAACTATGCTAAGTGTAGCCAAAATAATTAACAGAATACCATATTTACGTTTTGCTCCCTCAAGTAGTTATACCTTTATGAAATAATAATACCTTCCAAAAATAAATAAATAAATAAAATAATTAATTGAAATTAAATTTAAGCATATAACAGGTTACTTATTTCGAACAGGCCATGTGGATATTTTATGTGATGATATCTTATGAAGACTTGTTTTTAGTTTAATAAGGTATTAGTAAGTGAAGTTGCGAATACATAAAACAGTCAACTATTAGTGGGCATGAGATATTGGAGAAGCAATAACTTAGACATATTAATCGAATGTCTAAACTTAGACGGATCAATCAATGTCTAATATTTTCTTATTGTATGGTTTTAAGTATATATACATATTTTATTTATACTAACTTGTTTAAGTTTTTGTGTAGTGGTCACTGGACATTTAGATCGGGTACTTTTGAATTATTTAAAAAGAGGTGGATGATGCGTGAAGACGTAAACTATGTTTCTAGCTTCTTCTTTTTTGGTCTGTGTGTATTTGTTACTCTTGAATTGTCATGTAATCCTTAGAATACTTTATTTGGAATGATGTTATTACTTTATTAGGTTAAATATTTTTGTTATAGAATGATTTCTTTGAATTGGAATTGAGTTTTCTTCCTTCTATTTATTGATGAAGTTCGACTCATACATTGTAAATAATCAATTGTCGTTATATAGTGTAGTTATAAATGAAATAAATGTCCTATAAATGTGTTTTATTAGGACGCTATGATAGCATTCAATTATATTTATAGTATCAAATGTGTCGTTATAGGATCAAATTAGTATACAAAAAATTGGTCCCAACAAAGATCTTTGTATTAGGACACTTTTCTTGATCCTCATACTAGTATTATTGCAATGTATGATTTCGTCCTTTTTGATTTTTTAGGACGTTTATATGTGTCTCAAAACATGATAATAGGTAACTATGTATCGTAATTTGAAACACCAAAAAATGTCCTATTAAGTACTTTGTTAGGACGCCACTTGTGTCGTATTAGAGACTTTATGGGACCTATAAAAAGTGTCACATAATGTATATTAGGACACCTAATACTTATTACAACGCCTTTACATGAGACGCTTGAATTTTGGTCCCATTAGATAAAAGGTCCCATAAAGTAACATTTTGGGACACTAACCGGTGTCCTATAAGAACGTTTTTGTTGTAGTTAAGTAAATAACTACTATTAATTAGTTTTACGTTATTTAGGAAATGTTTATCACCAACGTTCGTGTTTGTCGGAATCATCCGATTTATATTGTGCAATTCTCAATAATTACGTAATCGTAATGCATCAAGCATTAAAGTAGTGCGCATCAAAATGTGCAACGTGGGCATGTGCTAGACTTATTTCAGTTTAAATCAAGTTTGTTTTCATTAAAGGGGAATCAACGTAAGAATGCATAATTTTAAGGTGTACATGATTTACCGGTTTCTGAGGGTTGTCACAAAACCAGAGCTATTGTCAAGGGGGAGTCCGTTGCTGCATCGAAACTAGAGCTATTGTCAAGGGAGAGTCTGTTGGTGCATCTTGTGTGACAACAACTTCTAGTTTGTAATAGTTAGTTTTATAAGTCATTTGTTAATTATTATAATCGTTAACTTTGTCTTGTATGTGTATATGTGTAAGTTCGTACGAACTTAGAAGTAGGTAGGAACTTACTAAGTTTGTATGGGCTTCGAAGTTACCTAAGTTCGTACGAACTTAGGTGCCTATATACACAAGTCCGAAGTTTTAGAAAATAAGATTTCAAGATTGTGCTTGTAAGTCTTAGTAGAATGTAATACAAGTTTACATTCAATAAAGCTTAAATTGTGATCTTTACATATTTGTTATTACTCTTTTGTTATTGTTTTAAGTTTATATGAAGATTCCGCACTCATATAAACAAGATTACCTCGTAGATCCAGTCCCCGGGAGCTTACAAAAAGCTAAAACGAAAACGATCGAATAGTTTAAAAGATACATTTGGAGGACGATAGAGAGTATAAGTATATAAAAACAAAATCACAATACTATCGAGAAACATACACATATATACAAAACTATCACCAACGGGTCGTACACTTTTCGAAAACGAAATACTTTTTCAACCTACTAGTTGAGTGAACAACTAGCATAGATGTGCGGGTAGCCATCTACTTATACAAACCTAGGTGTGCGGGTAGCCACCTACTAATACGGACATAGATGTGCGGGTAGCCATCTACTTTTACAAACCTAGATACGCGGTTAGCTATCTACTTACACAAACGACCTCATGCGTTTAGGACGCTAGGAGACTAATTTGGGCAAACTCCCTTTTAAAAATGCTAGCACTCGTACTGCTCACCAGGTGAGTTCACAACCCCTATTTTACTACTTTTTAATGCTTTCCAAATTTGGGGTGAAAAACATATGTACTGTTTACATAGAAACTGTTTTCATGCGATGATTGAAAACCTGACAACGAATCCTTGTGCGATCCTATGTTAAACTAGTTGTAGTGCATATAATTCCTCCTGACTACAAACTGTAACCATTAGCTAGATGACGCTAGCCACCGAATATACGAATAGTACTATTGGGATTACGTCCCTCCCACTTTTGTTAGTCATGCTAACTGCCGACATTATGTCGAGACGAGGAGCGTATATTTTAATTGTCCCAAGCAAAAACGATAAAAGTCGTGGTTTGGTTATAGGCCTAGGTGTCGACACTTTAACTCATGAGGTCTAGCTAACCTTCGGGGGATCACCGTCAGCTATTTATTGTTTTAATTTGTATATCATCGTACTACTTGCCATGGATGTCACAAATGACTTGTGAAACATTTACTAAACGCTTGGTTTAAATGATGATGTCTTGAACTTGTGGATTTCACTCAACAATTTTATTGATCCTTTTAACTATGTTTTTCAGGGAAGTAGCAGCGACGTAAGATCATGCATGCATATTTTGGGACCTTTGCTCACCACGATGAATAGGATGCCATTCTTTTGATAATATTTTAAACTATGATTTTATGATTAAAATGTTAATCATATTGTTTTGCTAAACATCTATCGTCCTTGTGAACACGATGAATTTGTAATCGCTGAATTTAAACTATTTATGGCATTCTAAATATATGTTTGCGATAATCATACGCTCTTGATGTAATAATTGATTGATCGCGTTACGCCCCGTGCTTCCGTATTACCTTAAACGTGACATGATTTCAAATGGGTGTGACATTCACAGCGATGGAATGATGTAATTTGTGCTTATAGATTCATCATTCAAGTTGTTTGTATTGTGTACTTCTTGTTATTAACTTTTATATTTACAATTCATATTCTGTTATTTAAACAAGTATTTTTGAACTACTAATAATATGTTAAAAATTATAAAATATTAAAATTAAGAGTTAAATTTAATTCTGCATAATTTAAGTTATATATCGTGACTTAGAACCTCATTTAACTTATAAGTCGATCCAATCTTACTTTACCTAAAAGAGTCTTCCTGAAACTACTCTTTAGATTATGGTCTTGCAATCATCAAGGTAACATGCATTTTCAAAGCAGTCAACTAACGGTCGTTGTTATAGGTTTTTTCTCTTTTTACTTAAAAGAAATTACTATTTCACTAATAAGTTTGATTTGTTATAACATGCATTATTTAATATTTTTAACTTAAATTTAACTCAAGTAACAATTACCCATATAATAAAATTACAAGAGTATATGAATTTGTTTAGTTTAACATTTTGGATCAATATTTGAAGCGCAACATAGTGTTTTAATTTATTTTTTTTATATTTGATTGGTTCAAAATATATTTATTTATTTATTTTAATTTTAAGAATAGTATTCAGAACATCGTTTTTGACTTCTTTATTTTTTCAACAATAACATTCTTCTAAAACACTTTCTACGATATCGAAAAACAATTTTATCAATTTCTATATCAGCTAACAACAATTTACTTTACATCAAGCGGGTCATCTTTAATATAGAATTATAACATGTGTAATTTTTATCACTTTTAACTATTTTAGAGAAATAAAAAAACATTCTGATCATTTACAATTTTAAGCAGGTTTCTAGACGTGACAACAGAACATAAATTTAACTAATAGTGCACGTTTTTATAGCTAGTATGACTGTTGCTCTTCTTCTTGAGATCGAGTCCTCTGTATTTTCTATTGCTCCTTCTCTTTTTATGAGTTGGTAGCTTTTTAATGAAATTTGATGTTCCAAAAACAAACACTAATAGTGAAGGATTTAAAAGGAACATCAGAACAGTTAGAGTAAAACTTAACCAAAAATGGTTGTCAGTTACTAGTATTTCTAAAGCAGTTTAATTTCAATAGTTTTCGTCGTTTGTAATTCGTAACATTGAGTACTTGATTAGTTTGAGTTTAAAATTAATAGTTACATATTATTATAATCTCACGTCACCATCTCCAGCTAGTTTGGCCAACCGTATCCTTCGAGTTGACATTTTGGACTTGCTAGTCGATAGCAAGGACTTTTTACCTTTTGTTCTTTTTTCTTTCTAATAGCAACAAAACAACGTACTAAAATGGTATATTGTTTGTATAAATCATAACAAATCAATGGATATATAATCTCGACATTATAGTTAAGTTAAAGTTGAGCATTAAGTTACTAACAATTATTAATTAAAATATAAGCTAGTGTACTAAACCAGGTAGTTCATGAATTTAATATGGATAAACAACCTGATTCGCTACATACATACACATATATGTTCATATAAAAGACGCTTATGACCCATTAGAAAATGGAGTTATCATAATCAAATTGATGTGAATCTAGTTGGGATATATGAGCATTTGGTCATGAAAGATTTTGACCAGTTTTTCATTCTAGGAAGAATTACGGATGAATGGACTTCTAGCCCATTGGTATTATGTGTTGTCTTCCCTCTTTGAGGTCGAGAGTTTGAGTCATGTCTGTAACATAGATAGTAGATTTAAAGAGTAATTTAGAAATAGATTAGATTTATCATTTAGAAAAAAAAAAAAAAAATTAAGATTCATAATAACATTAGTTAATGTTATTATTATGCGTGATATTTACACTGATTTCATCATTGTCACCATAACTACGATAAATACTACAACCGCCTCTTTTACTTCCACGCTTATGACATTTGTTTCTTGCAAACCATTGCTGAATAAAGGGTAGATAGAAACAACGAATTAATGCACCAACTATGATTTTTAAACTTCAACTATTCCGATTTTTTAAATATAATTGAAATATTATTTTACGTATATCCAAACGCTCTTAAAAAGAGCACCTACCCTGCATACAATACAAAAACTCTACTAAATCATCACCCCCCGTGGATACATATATAATATCTGTACGTATAATAAACCAAATTTATCTCACTTTCATCACAACCAAACGAAACCCCACAATCCACTATCTTATCCCTCTTCCGATTAACGGAATATTATTAATTTCCGTCAAATTAATTCCGCGACCAACCCTCGCGATCTAATTGACCGTAGTCAAAACCTACCGGTCAACAACTTAGTCAAAATGCCAACGGCGTCGTATTGGTGTTACCGATGCGCACGTTTCATCACAGTAGCCAATCAAACCACCGTCGTTTGTCCTCACTGCAATGGCGGTTTTATTGAAGCCGTGGATTCTACCGCGCCGGCGAACCGTCGCCGTTTTCCGGCCAACGCGATGTACATGATCGGGAACAACAATCGGTCAGATCTGAGACTTCGCCGTCGTAATCGACGTAACAACGGCGACTGGTCGCCGTTCAATCCGGTTATTGTTCTTCGTGGTGTTTCCGACGGTGCGAACGATGATTCCGGAACCGGAGATAGAGGTTTTGAACTGTATTACGATGACGAAGCTGGTACGGGCTTACAGCCGTTACCGGCGATGATGTCGGAGTTTCTAATGGGATCAGGATTCGATCGGTTACTGGAACAGTTGTCTCAAATCGATATAACCGGATTAAATCGTTCGGAACAGCCGCCGGCGTCTAAATCTGCCGTGGAATCCTTACCGACGTTTGAGGTAAGTAATCTACACGTCAGCAAAGAATCACACTGTGCAATTTGTATTGAATCGTTTGATTTAGGTGTTGAAGTACGTGAGATGCCTTGTAAACATATATATCATTCTGATTGTATTGTTCCGTGGTTAAGTATTCGAAACTCGTGTCCTGTTTGCCGTTACGAACTTCCTACTGATTCCGTTGTAACAGAAACAAACTCTGTTACAACAGAATCGAGTAATGAGGAAGTAGGATTAACGATATGGAGATTACCTGGTGGCGGGTTTGCGGTAGGTAGGTTTAATGGTGGGAGAAGAAGTGGTGGTGGTGAGCGAGAGTTGCCAGTTGTGTATACAGCGGAAGGGGAAGGTGGATTAAGCGCTAGTTCAGGTACGCCTAGGAGGATCATTTGGGAGTCTGGAAGGTATAGGACAAGTAGAGAGAGTGGAATTGGGAGAGTGTTACGGAATATGTTTTCGGTATTTAGGAGAAGTAGGCCGAATTCGAGTACGAATGGTGGTTCTATGAATAGAAGTAGGAGTTTATCGAGTTCAATTTTTGGTAGGATGACATCCAGGAGAAGTAGTACTTGGATATTGGATGAACAAAATGGTATGTCAAGATGGTAATGTGCAAGGCTTCAGATGGTAATGGCAGTGCCAAACTTGCTAAACTATAATGTGGTTCAAGTTCATAAACTTGCTTGTATTTTGTAAATATATTTGATTTCATTTCAGTTTTCTGGCAAGTGAATTTAGAAGAAGCCAGAATGAAAACTTGGATTTCTTGTATTTCATTAGGAAATAAGTTTTTGGATTTTTGCTATAAAAAGCTAAGATTAAATTATTTACAGTGTTTTTATATTTCTTGATATGTTGATTTGTGCAGTTGACTCCTTATTCAGTTTATTTGGTTCCAATTTGGAATCAATTTATCTTAAATTTGAGGTGTTTTAGGTTAATGTCTTGTATTATCTTTCTGTTGTGTTTTTGAATTGAGTAGAAGCTTTCATTGTAGAAGATTTGCAATAAGTCAAGGTTAAAAAGAGTGAGGCATGATATAAAGTAAGATGGATTGTCAATAATTCCTGCTTAAAGATAAAGGAGTAAGGTATGATCAAATTGCTTTAATTCTATTGAATGCATTATGAAATATTATAATTTGTGATCATTTGATAATATGAAACCAAAGTGAAGTTTATTATGGATAAAGTTTCTAAGAAATATCCCCAAGAATATTTTGCAATTTGAAAGGAAAAATTAATGGAAGGATTGGTTGCTTGGTCCTTTCAAACAAGAAAAGCTTACCAGATACCACTAGATAACTTATTAAATTTGCACAAGATTCCACTTTTCTATGTATGTTGCAGCTTAATCTGAACGTCAGTTAACCTAACAAAATAAAAAACATGCTCAAAATTATTTGGACCATAGATATTTTGTGTATATGGAGCTTGAGTTTGGAATTCTAGCTAAGATGTAATGTTTTATTCGTCGAATGAACCAAAACATTTCTGAATCTTTGTATCGTTTTTTCTCTTTACATCCTCCTTTTCTTTTCTTAATTGAAGATACCTCATACTATACAATTGATTAAGTACATGGCATTCATGTGTATGTGCATACTTTGTGCTATTTAGATACACATGTGACCAAAGCTACTTTGGTTAAAAAACAGAGAGTTTTTTCTTTCAAGTCACTTTGATGTAACTTTAGCTTTTGTTTTTGGTAGAGCATTATAATGGGTTACTGCTTAGATTCTTCTTGCTTGCAAAGGTCTTGAAACTTTTGTGGGCCATGTGTCTCTTCCATGGGTTAGAAAGCATTATTCACATGTACTATAAGTCAGTGAGCTAAAATTTCATGTGGTTTACCATATATGCATTCATGTTAAATTCATGTTAAATAGGCTTTTAACGTTTTGGTTAAAGTAGAGTCCTGATAAAGGGTAACATCCCTTTTATTGTTCTAGAAATATTCCCCTTTTTTCATGTTAAAGTAGGCTCTCACATTTTTGAGAAAGCTTCTTTGGATATGTTAGGCGCACAACTTCTAAAGCGTAAACTTAATGAGAATTAAAGTTATGTTTATTTAACTTTCAAGCTCTTAACGTTGTTTGGCTCACAATATTCCAAGAGCTTATTATATTACGTTCTAACATGTGACTCAATTATTTGTTAACTTGATAAATAATAGTTTTGGCCGGATGTTTAGAGTTTAGACTATATTCATTCTTGCAACTTGATCAAATAATAAATTATTATTGTTGCTAGTCCTACATGACATACTGCAAATACGTAGTTGTCATCTCAAGAATATTAATGTATCTTATTCAATTTTAATCTTGATTTGATTGGCAAAATAAGATGATTGGTCACATTTAAAAGAGAGGCGACTTTGGTGCACCTTCATGTCTCAATAATGCAACTTTGCGTCACGTACAGTCATAAGCGCATCCATGTGACACACATATAGGGTATTTCTTTTCTTTATTTGGTAAAATGTTATCGAAATTACTAACCTAGGATTTCAAACAAGTTTTAAATAATTTGAGCCTTGGGTTCATGGATTGTTTTGTAGATGAAGTTCATAACATATAACGACCTGAGATTGAGTTCATAAAGACTTAACGTCATCAATTATCGATTTTTATATGTTACTTAAAATAGAGATTAACAATGATGGTATTGTTGTATTTTGATATTGGTAGACTTTTTGAAAAAGGATTATTTTCCATGTGTTGCCATGAATGTTAGGCAAACATAATTAATTCAAGTTTTTCTACATGATAATATTGTTAATTAACTTTTCTAGAAGTATAAACAATCGTAAGATTTCACGTGTGTCAAATGCTTATTAGAAAAACATACGTGTTTAATACAGCCAAGAATGCCATGAACTTTGACAAGAGGATATGCCAAGGTTTGGTAATGGATTGGATGCTGTATCCAAAATGTAGAGTTTTTAGGAGTGTAAATTCTTTTAACTTCTTGTGTTGATAATGTGACATAAATTTTCATTTGTCTAGACAGAAATTTCCCTCCAAACTTCTATATATGTTGCGAATATTGGAATAATGACGTCATTTAAATTTTAATTACTTATAAATCCTCATGGTGTTTAATCCGGACGACAAGTGCTGGATTATAGTTATCCTTAAGAATCCTTTTCTTTCCGTAGCTGAGTAACAAATATGAAAACACTAGCTACCATTATAGGGATACACTTTGTAATTTACCCATAAAATAGAAGCCAAACTAGTCTCCTTAGAAATTTTTTTACTTGAACTAAGTATATGTGACGGTAAATTTGATTCATGTGGAATAGTGGCCCACCAGAAAGTTGGTGTTGAAATTATGATCAAAAGAAAAACAAAACTATTGTGGTTGGGTCGATCTACAAATTCTGTTTTGTTCATTTAATTTTTATAATACGTTATAAATAACTATCTATTGTGCTAACTGTGATTACATAAACAAAACATTTCTATGATAATCATCTTTAAAGGTCATATGCTAATTGCCTAATTCATTTATCATCAGGTTTTGTACCATTATCAACCTATTTGACTTGTTTCCTTTTAAGCTAATCTGGTGTAATTTGACGCGTGTAAGGTTAAACACAACCCAATCCAACCTATTTGAATGTAAATGGACCAAAATTACCACCTTCAATGCTTTATGTGTGGTTCTGTTACCTTCCATTTGCATTTCTCCTACAATTCAGTTCGTTTTATGTGATACGTTGTAAATATCGTTGTGAAGACGTCTGCGATGAATTTGACATGTAGATTTTGCTCATAAAAAGTAGGTGCTGGAGCTCCAATGTGGAGCTTTCCATGCTTGATTTGCCTACTTCGAATGGCTTATTAACTAAAAACTAGTCTGCATCCTCCAAGCTAACATTCTTACCTTTTTGTTTGCAGGAAAGTTATTTATAATTCAGTGACGGACATAAAATACACCATTTGCTGAGATGCCACATGAACTACAATCTGATATGATGAGATTCCACTTGCAAGAAACTTCAAAAGTTACATTTGCTCATAAAACTTCTTCAACTGTTTCATCCACTATTTTAAATGAGTTTTGTTACATAATAAATCAGTATCCTCTAGTAACTATAACTTCAATTATTACTTTTTATTTATTTTAGCAGTTTGGTGTTATGAACCGTTTGTTCATAGAAATAGACTAAGCATATGCACATTTCAGCCGAGCCCAATACTTTCCAGTTACCGTTCACTTTCGCTTATTAAACCAGATCGATGTGGGGATTTGGACTATTATTGGATTGGTCGATCTGGGTTTACTCTCAGATGAATCAAATAAAACGTTTAGCTAACAAGACAACGATCAAATTTTGCCTTGAGTGAATTGTTAAGACTAGAATAGAAGACTGTTGTAATCATATTTATGCATTAATTATGTTTCTTTGTAAATGGATAAAAAAAATATCGGGTCAACCCAACCAGTTCTAAAAGTCGGCTGCTTTTGGCCCAAAAATCCTTTGACATAACCCAACCCGACCAGATTCCTCCTCCTGAGTCCTGCCATCTCTATTGGATTTACAATAATCAGAAATGCAATAAGCTTTTTTGCTCTGATTGTGTTGTCCGATCCTGAATCAAATCTTGTAGGTCGACTAAAATAAAATTCGGATAAGAAAACTTGATAGAAAAATGGTAGATAGGCTTAAATAAATCAAACCTAATATATACCTAACTGGAATATTGGAAACGATGAAACCTAATAGGTAGAAAATCTAATGGAAAGGTTGAAAAGAGAGTATATAGCATGTGAACACTAAATAGGAAGACCTAATTTTATGTTGATATTTTAAGTCCATATATCATCACTCAACTTGATAACATTTCAACGGATTTCAAATATTATAGTGTTCACTCATTTTACACCATCTTGTGCTTCTTGGAGACATTTCAGTTTTTATCGCTTGGGAAATTATTACATTCAAACACGATTTCGTTTGTTTGTTTGTATATCTCGATAGCGAATTCAAGATTCTAAGTGACCCATAATACAATTTTTTACCGTAGTCTCAAATAAAATCATTCTTCAGAAAACTCTTAACAAGTTAGCTAATAGAAATCGTGTTTTATGTTCTTTCCTACTTTAGTTTAATTAAGTAAAACCAACCTGATTCTTACTTTTCAAATGAATAACATAAAAAGAGTCGCGTTACCTAAGAGCCCCTAGCCATATCGAGGTAAGTCATGAAACTGGTAATGTATATACTGAGGATAGTGGTGTATGTACTTGCCTTCTCTAGAAAGAAAAAAAAAGTCCCATTATTCATACGACGGTATCTTAATATGTTTGAACTCCTAACACCAAGAAAAATTACAACTTTTGTGGAGAACATTTTAAACTTCGTGGACCGAATGGGCACATAGCTCGTGCTACCTAGCTCTCGTTTCAAGCCGGCTCCACCTATATAATTTCACTAGCTTGGACCAGGTTATACTCAAATTCTAACCGTCTTTCATATTATAGAAACAAATTAACAATTCTTCAAATCCTATTCGGGTCAACGTCATCCATATCATATCATAAAATTTTGATTACTTTTGCTTGTAAGGAAGGAGGGTAGTATGTCATAATCTTTGTCGATTGGAATGGAAGTTGTTAAGGCCCCGCCCCTATTTGGTTGAATCTATGCCATCACAACCTACCCAGTTTAACCCTACAAAACATTCATCATTTTATTGTCGCATGCCATTTGTAACTAAAAGATTTGATTGGTTAACAAATTTCTAACCAATCTTTATTGCCTTGATTAAAAAGATTAACGGTTGAACTCCAGAAATGGATATTTTCTTCTTGTTTGTCTCTTGCCATATGGAAACTGTAACTTACTTTGCCCCAAAGTATATATATATCCTTCTTTTTTTCTTTCAAGAGGTTTCATGGTAATTATAAAAGATATTTTTTCTTTAAAAGAGTTACAACTATATGTGTGCTTGTAACAATCATGTAAACAATCTAAGAAAAAGATCATTAGACCAAAAACATTTTTACACTAATTATAACAAAATACTTAAATGAGAGGGTCGCGGACTTAATTGTATATAAGGAGTCCATTGACCAAGTAGTTGCAGATTAAGCCTCATTAGAGGTGCTGTATATATATATATATATATACATACTAGTAGAATACTCACGCAATGTAGCGAAAAAAATTTATTAGTTTTACATTAATTCGATATATAATATTATGTTTTTTGAAATATTTTAAAAATAAAAAGCTATATGACAATACACAAATAATACAAGGTTGTAGGTAGGAAAATCACATTTAACAATTTTTCAAAAAAAAAAAAAAGTTGTAACAAAATAACCCAAAGAATATGTCATTGCAAACTCAATGATTGGGTCACGAGTTGTTAGTGTCGGGTTTCGAGTTCTTAATGAACAGATCGTGAGTTGTAAAGTCGTTTGTTGAGTACATAGGTTTAAATTTCACTGATTATATATATATATATATATATTTTGATGTTAAACATCATCTACATCAGATAGTAATCCTAAAAAACATCTAATAATGAGAATTTAATTAGTTTTTGAATGTTTGTATTAATGAGAATTTAATAATTAGGGGTATGTTAGTCATCTTTATAGATTTAAAAAAAAAAACTTTTAGTAATCTGATGGGTAAAGTAGTCATTTCTATTTTAAAATAGGCATCCCAAATGCATAGATTTAGATAATAGTCTCTAGATATAGAATAGTTTAAGTTAAAATTAAATGTCATATATTCATTAGTTTATGGTTTGATAATGTTTATATTAATGAGAACTCAATAATTAATAATTAGGTGTATGTTAATTAAATGTCAAAAATTACTTAGTTTATAGTTTAATAATGTTTGTATTAATGAGAACTTAATAATTAATAATTAGGGGTATATTAGTCATTTCTATGAATTCTTAGAAAAACTCTTTGTTATTGTATGGGCAAAATAGTAAAATTTATCTTAAAGAAAACATTGAAATGTATTATATATTAGTATAGATATATATATATAGGAAATAGTTATACAAAAGATATCATAAATATTATTATAATTATATTACATATAACTATAATAATATTGACAAAAAGACGGGTAGAGAAATAAGGACATGATAATAAGTAAAACATTAAATAATTAAATAAACATAAACGAAAACGATCGAGGTCTGTGTTTAACACAACTCCCTTAAAATAGATTCCCCGTCTATTTCCCATGGTACAACGATCAAAGCATTTGTACTGCCAGATATGACCTACTTGCCTGAAAGTAAATCGGAACGAGAGGCATCATATTCTTCACTTGAAATTGGATGAAGAAGGTGGTTGCGTTTTTTCTTGTGTGTGTCTAAATTCATTTTTCATCATCTGTCAAAATGAATCTTAAGGTCCGAATTCATACGGACAATATCAACAAAATCTTATTAAAACGAAACCGATTCACTATATCGTTTTTTATACTAGTAAGATACAAGAAATATTTTAGAATCACTTCTATCAATAAAACTAGAAGGTTCTGGAATAAAATGGGACTGCACGAGCCCGAGAATTTCAATGCAGCATTCGTATCCGCAAGTCGCGCGGGCATGCATTAGTTCACAAGTTCGGAGCCAATTTTCTCATAAATTTTTACCCCATGTAGGCAAGGGAGTAAAACACAAGTGAAAGTATCAACCACCCGATTTTTGATAATTTTGAAATGATTCTTCAAAATTTCTTCTGACATATCATTCTTCTCTTTAAAGTCTATTGGCATCTTCTTGAAAGTAGAAATAATAGGTCTTGTCTTCTAATAGAAATGATTGAGGTCTTGAACGGATTGTATCTTCATAATTTGAAAGTGTAAAAAATATATCTTGTCTTGTAGAAACCCTTCAAAAGTTTTGTCCCAAATCCGATGTGGGACAAACTTTAACTCAATTTCATTGCTTTCATCTCCGTTTCAAGTACCTTACTTTGAGAGTCAATATCTCATTCACACTAACTCCATTTTGAACATATATTAGTTCATTGCGAAGCTCTCTTTAATGAATACGCAAACCCACAAAATATTATTCGTATATGTAATATACACATATATTTATTCATGTCGAAAGCTAGTGAAAACTCATGTTTTCTATCAAATTTTCCAACAATATATATATACACATATATTACCCTTGTTAGAGGGCATGTTGTAAATTTCTCATTAAATATAAATAAATAAATAAAAATAATAGAGTGCACCATTGCAGAACCGGACCAGAACTCACAAGTAAAACCATACCACGTTTGAACCCGAATCCAAAACTTGGTATAAAGCCAGCTGGGTTCTCGGCCAGACTATGAACCTAACTCAAACTTTAGGGTTAGTGATTCAGCCGAATAATGTTGCAATTTAATCAGGTTTTGGATTGTGTTGACTTGAAACCGAACTGGCCAAAAATCAACATTTTTTATTTATTCTTTGATTGCTGCAGAAACTTATAGAAAGTATATGCCATTCCGATTTGGTTTGAAGGTTTTATCTCAAGCTTTTCACACTTCTAGTTAAAATAGATGTTTATCAACACTTTGTTGTTCACTTTTATACCTTTATAAATAAATGATGAGAAAATTAACGCAGCTAACAACAAGGAGCATTATGTGCTATTAGCTTTAAAACATGAACTGATTATCTATGTTTAAGAAAGTGGTGTGTTCACTGTGTAAAAAATACATGTTTTTTTGATTTCCTATTGGTCAACAACACAGAAATAGAATTTAATTTTGTTAACAGCACGTATGCCTTTAAATATGATTAGAAAACTCTTAAAAATTATATGATCTAAGAGGTTGCCAGTATTTGAATTTATCCGAGGGAATTAACTTTCGTTTCATTTGAATTAGCAAGTAATATATCTTATATTTTATCATCATAGTTGGTGTTTTTAGAAAGACAAAGACTATCACACTCAACTAAACTATTATTATGAATATCGCATTATAAATCGCATATAGGTCTCTGTCAAAACTTGAAGTCAAAACTTTTTCATTGATGAGTCACTCATATATCGCTAGACCACTTATTTATCGTTATACTTGGTTATTAGTATCATATAAGAGAATGTGTCTTTCAAAATCCTAAACAAGGGTAACATAGTCATAATCATACTAGAATTACAGGAGTTGAAATACAAGTCAAAATCAGATAAATTGACTTTAACACCACTCCAATGTACAATTGGGCCACATGCAGTAGGTAAATATGTAATCTTCACAATTATACATTCATACATCCTATATATACCACTACCTCCAAATGATCTAACTATCATTCCAATTACCACTAAAAGCAAACAACAATTCAAAAATGGGTTTACCATCAACTTTCTTGGCTACATTTTTCTTCCTCTCATGCTTTGTTTGCTTCTACCCTGATATCGTGATAGGGAAACATGATGCCTCCCCCACTACTCGACACTATAAGCTTGACGTAAGTTTTATGGTAGAGTATAATTTTAACTTTATACATGTGCATTATTTAGAATTTGTATGCGTTTTCAGATACGGATGCAAAATGTGACAAGATTGTGTCAAACGAAAAGCATAATAACCGTCAATGGTCAATTCCCGGGCCCAAGGCTAATCGCTAGGGAAGGCGACAGATTGGTGATAAAAGTGGTCAATCATGTCTCAAACAATATCAGTATCCATTGGTATGTTCTTAATTTTGTTTTCTATAAAGTTGCCAAAGTAAACAGTATTTGACTTCAATGACTGATTGTCTAATGTAATTGTTTGATGAGGGCAGGCATGGAATTAGGCAACTTCAGAGCGGATGGGCTGATGGGCCAGCATACATAACACAATGCCCAATTCAAATGGGTCAGTCATACGTTTACAACTTCACCATTATTGGACAGACAGGAACCCTTTGGTACCATGCCCATATTTCGTGGATTAGATCAACCCTTTACGGCCCAATTGTCATACTCCCTCGGCTTAACACTTCATACCCCTTTGTGAAGCCTTACAAGGAAGTCCCTATTATATTTGGTAAGACAGACCCCCTTTTTTTCAAATGTTGGTGCCAGTAGGATATATCATTTTCTTGTACAGACTAATGTAGTTTTGATTGATAGGTGAGTGGTGGAAGAGTGATCCAGAGGCTGTCATCAATCAGGCCCTTCAAACCGGAGCTGGCCCGAATAATTCAGACGCTTATACCATTAATGGGCTGCCTGGCCCGTTATACAACTGTTCCTCACCAAAAGGTGCCTAATTCTCTACCAGTAACAGTGTGCCTAGCCCATTATACTAGAAGTGACAATTTTAACAAAAGGAATTAGAGTACTATTAAATAATTGCATCAAACGGGTTGAAAGTCGCAAAAAAGTTTTTTTCCAATGCATAAAAGCCACCAACTCATTAATATTATAAACATAAAAGTATTATAGATTGGAAAAAACAGAATTTTTTCTATGAAACTTTGGAGTAAAAGATTTGGGGTCAACCCGACCCTGTTTTAACCAAGCCCTTTCAGAATCTTTATCCAACCCGCATGGCCTTCACTTTGCCACCTCTAGTTTATACATTATACTATTTCAGAATTCACCCAGTACATAGGGTTTGGTAGTCTTGAACTTAAGACGTAAACCTGAAAGCTGAGATTAAGAGATGGTAATAGGTTAGGCTTTTTCATTGATCTTGCAAGCGAATAACCTTTAACTTATATGCAGAAACTTTTCTTCTTAAGGTGAAGCCCGGGAAGACTTACCTCCTTCGCCTGATCAATGCTGCAGTCAATGACGAACTCTTTTTCAAAATTACAAACCATACTTTTACAGTTGTCGATGCTGATGCAAGTTACGTGAAGCCATTTGAAACAGATACAATCTTCATCACACCGGGCCAAACGACCAACGTTCTTTTCAAGACCAAAAACCTCAACTCCAATGCCAAATTCTTAATGGCAGCCCGACCCTATTCGACAGCCGCTTCCGGAACCTTCGATAACACCACTGTCGCTGGTATTCTCGAATACAACAGTAATATGAAGTCATCATTCTCCAATAGTTCAATCAAAGGCCTATCCCTACCTTCACTCCCAGCTATCAACGCGACTTCATACGTAGCCAATTGGACCAATAAATTTCGTAGTTTAGGAAACTCACAGTTCCCAGTAAACGTTCCACAAACCGTTCAATACCACTACTTTTTCACAGTAGGGCTAGGGACTGACCCATGCCCGAAAAATCAAACATGTCAAGGGCCCAATGGCACCAAATTTTCGGCCTCCATTAACAACATTTCCTTCACCATGCCAACAACTGCACTTCTCCAAGCCCGTTATTTTGGAAAATCAAACGGGATTTTCACAACAAATTTCCCAGCTTTCCCTCTTAACCAATTCAATTACACGGGCACCCCACCCAACAATACCATGGTTTCCCATGGCACAAAAGTGGTGGTCCTACCATACAATGCCACCGTGGAGCTCGTGATGCAAGGCACCAGCATTCAAGGAGCCGAAAACCACCCTCTTCACCTCCACGGGTTCAACTTTTATGTTGTGGGTCAAGGAACCGGAAATTTCAATTCAGCTACTGACCCTGCCAAATTTAATCTTGTTGATCCGGTTGAAAGAAACACAGTTGGCGTGCCTTCGGCCGGATGGGTGGCGATTAGGTTTCGGGCTGATAATCCTGGTGTTTGGTTTATGCATTGTCATATTGAGATTCATATGAGTTGGGGGTTGAAAATGGTATGGGCTGTCATGGATGGGAAGCTTGCAAATCAAAAGTTACCTCCACCACCTTCTGATCTTCCAAAATGTTGACTTTGACTTTATTTGAACCCAAAGTGTTGACTTTGACTCGATGAGTCTTTTGTTTTTCGAGTTTTGTTTTTTAACTTATGTATTTGTGAGTGATTGTTTGCATAGTGTTTTTGGCTATTCAATGGTTTTGTTCCGATGTAATGCACAATAAAATATTGTTTTGTGAAATATATATAAGAATATACCTGATTGAATTGTTTATCGTATTTTTGTTTGGTTTGATAATTTTATATAAGATTAATTAGTTTTATGCAATTTGTTCACGTTTTTACCCAAAGTTATAAAATGTATGCCAAGGAATAAATTAACACCTACACGAGTCGAATTAATAATCTTGACACATTTGTAAGTGTTTAATTTATGCCTACAGAATTAAATATATTGATTCTCTCCTTCCCTGAAGATTAGGTCTTCTATATAGGGTTGAGTTCAAATGAGATTGGAAATTTTGGTGAGAATGAAAGAATAAATCCTGGTTGTCCATTTTGCAAAACCCAAATTTTCCCTAAAGTTAAATATCTCACAAACGGCTAATCAAAAAATTATAAAATTTGCACCATAAAAATCAGCGTTCTTTTCTCTACGATTAGAGATCACTCATGATATATTTTCAGTAAAAAAAAATTTTATTTTTATTTTTTGGGTTGAAAACCAGTAACACATGTATTAGTGGTTGGTAACACATGTGTCAGTTGCGGTAACACATGTGTTAGTGGTTGGTAACACATGCCATAACACATGTGTTACCGCAACTAACACATGTGTTACCTATGTGTTACCGCAACTAACACATGTGTTACCGAAACTAACACATGTGTTACCTATGTGTTACTACAACTAACACATGTGTTAGTTTCGGCAACACATGTGTTGCCGCAACTAACACATGTGTTACCAGTTTTCGAAACCCATCAAAAAATGAAAAAAAAAAAATCATCGAAAGTATACCTTGTGAAATGTCTAATCGAAGAGAAAAAAACGCCGATTTTTATGGTGTAATTTTTATATTTTTTTGACTAACCGTTTGTGAGATATTCAATTTTTAAAAGTGTTGGGGGTATTATTATTTTGATGAAATGGATGGTTGATATTGATTTCTCCATTCTCACAAATAATATCTATTCTCATTTAAACTTAATTATATATATATATATATATAACTAATAACTAATAAATAAAATTGTTAACATTTTTATCGATTTATTCGTACTTACAAAGGTATACAAAATTGTTACATTTATTAGGTGCAACAAATTAATATTTGTACATCGATCTTTTATGTCCATAATCCCATTGTGCAAAGAAATTGTGTGTAACAAATTAATAATCACATTTTTAAGTAACTATACTCCGATACTAACTAAAAAGCTTATATGCGTACGACATCATATAAGGGTGGTTTTTTTTCATCTATATTTATACTATATAATAAAGGGGGATAATGCTGATATCATAAAGCTGACTTGATATCTTCTAAGGAAGTTCCTGATGCATGACATCCTAAATAAAGATTAAATTAAAATACTTTCATGCAAAAAGAAATTTTATTTATTTATTTTATGTATTGTTCTAAACAGGCATGCCTCTTCTGTGATTGGTATCTTCCCATCCAATGTCACGCCACTTCCCTGATTGGTTTCTACCACCACCCAAGAACCAAGAGTTAAACAGCCAAATCCAAATTCAAATTCATTTGTCTCATCTTTCTTCTTCATCCTGTTGCATTTACTTCCACGTAGTTTCTCTCAATTTTCATCTCCATCTTTCATCTCATTGATGCCGATCTTCATCGATCTCCATTTATATCTCGAATCGTCAACTTCGAGATTCTTTGAAAAGAAATAGGATTGTGGTAAGTCTTGGATCATTTATTTACGTTAGGGTTTCGTTAGATTTGAATGAGGCATAACCATAGGGGTTTTTTTGTCATTTGTTTTCCAATGATTCATCATTTGACTGCTAAACCTATGTTTGTTCATCTCCTTCGACCTTCTGCAGATCTTTTTTGCGTACAGGTAACCTCCTTATTTCATCGGGCTTCAATTTTTGATAGATTTAGGTATGTTTGGGGTATTCATCTTCGTTGTTCCACTCTAAAAATTATATAATAAAATTAATATTTGTGTCTATTTTGGGTATTTAATATCTCCAATCTTCTTCTTTGTTTTTCTCATATTAATATAACAGCTGAATTTAGGTCTTTAAATGTGGTAAGTTTGTGTTTAAAATTCACATTCCATCTCACATTCGTTTTGATGCTCCATTAAGTATGTGTTTTTCTAAATGTTCCTCTGCCATTTTTTAAAATTCACATTCATCTGTTTTCAATGAATTTAGTTTTTCTATTGCCAATGTATGATATCTAATTTGGGTCCAGCACTCCAGCTGATTACTAGGGAATATTTGATTGATATTTTATGTTGGTTTAAGTTGTTTTTATGATATTGGGTTGATGTTTGTGCAAAAGCTAACCATTCTAGATTGGGAGCCCTTAAAATACTTAGTTTTCTTGACTTTCTCAGGTCAAAGTGACAGGCCTGCAATTGATGAGGGACGGTGGCTAAACTGGTAATCTGGTTATGACAAAGATATAAACATGGGTAATAAACTTGAATGGAGGTATTGTTATATTGTTTTATGTGTATAGATCAAAATGTTCAGCTCTTTATTAACTTTAGGTTTATGTTTAAATTCATCATTCTTGTATTCAATTCATATATATATTCATCATTGTTATAATCTCAAAGATATCCTTAGTTATAAACTTTTGTTTTTTTGCTTCGATGATATATTTTTGTTTATAGTTGTCACTTGGAAATCATTTATATGAACGAATTAATTGTACCAGGCTTATAATGGTTTATGCCTAATTTTTATATGATGTTGGATAGATAAAAACGACACTTTTAAAAGATAGGTGTTAGAATGAGTCTTATCCTTTAGTATTTTAAGTGATTTTTGCACATTGTTTGATTCAGAATTTTTGTGTTAACTGATTTGTAGTTGTGAAATGCTTATACTGATTTGTGTTAACTTTCATTGATTCAACCATGTTAGTGCCAAAATATACTGATTTGTGTTAACTTTCATTTATTTGTGTTAACTTTCATTAATGTACTTACATTGCAGAATGAAGCTAATTCTGGAGAAAGATAATGGAAGTCATATTTTTAAAGCAGCTCTGTTATGTACATGATAAGGTTTGGGATATTCTTTTGTGTTTTCTAACAGCTATGCGCCCTATTTCGTTTTTAGAGTCTTTACCCTATACTTTTCCAGAATTACCGCATTACCCGTTTACCTTTTCAGCTCTATAATGTAATTGATTTATGTAAACTTTTTTACTTATACTAATTTAAGCAATGATTAATTGATTATTGACAAAGGCTCGAGTCATTTCTTTAAAAACAGAGTCAGAAATGGTGCCAGCCCTCTAAGAATCATGATAAAACCATATAGAATGAGCTAACCCCATTAAGTTGTCATTGTATTGGTTTCCCTATACTTACAATGCAAGTGTTCTTCGAATATAGAGAATTAAGTGTAATAATGTTATTCTAGGGGTATTTTTTTTTTATTCCTTTTGTAAATAGTAAAAGAAATTGGTTAGCACAGTTGGGATCTTGATCCTTCCATAAGTAGTGCCAAAATATAGTGAACAATTTGAAATTCTATTTGGTTATTTTCGGTGTCATTTAATTGATTAACTTTAGGATGGAAGACATAAATATATAACGTTGTCTGAAAATATTGCAAATCACTCCAGCATCAGTGGCTCTTGACTCAGGGATTAAAATTTCATGGCCAAGGTGAGGAACATTAATGCTTGGTTCTGATTTTGTCTTTTTAGCATTTAATAGCAAGGCTAAATAATAACTAATCATACAATAATTCAATAAATCAACCGTTATGATCTAAAACTCTTTTGATTTGAGTAGTTTACAATGAAGACATGAATCTTTATTTTAGCATAGTTGGTAGTTTTAACTAAAGGTGGCAACTTTGACCCATTCATTTGTGAGTAGGTCGATTTATGTTATTGTTGATCTATATCAACCAAGCTTCATATGTTAGTCTTTTTCCTACTGATTATTGAAGATTGTTGTAACCTGCAACCAAGAAGCTTTTAAGTAATCTAAGTTTCATGAAGAAATGACGTTGATATGAAGAATATGTGTTTCAATGTCACCAACATGATTCACACCAGTGCTTAATGAAAAGTGTAAGTGAAAGAAATCATCTCAATCTTGCTCTACCCTTAAGATAATCTAACTTCTCTTTATGTAAACTTCTCTATTTGTGTCACCATCTTTATATTTCTTTTCATCAGGGTTTACTTTCCGCCATATACTTAAGATAGTCTACGTAAACATTTCCTTCTTCTAGAGAACATGTTATATGACAAATGGAATATAAGAAGCGGGAGTTTTGACTTTGTGAAGATGTCATTCAGCAAACAAGCCAAGGTGACTGCTAAACAAAATTGATGGCTATGTAAGTACATTAATGGTATGTAACAATTAGAGCATTTCAAGTTTTTTTTTGTAGTTTTTGAAGTTAATGATACCTGTTTTAGCATTTGAAGACAAAAATATTTTCATGGAACACTAATATTCCAATGTTAACAGCAAGAATTTAAATATACTTGGGTTTAACTTTGGAAGACCACAACACGAGAAATTTAACGTATAGACTTAATGGGTGAAATGTAGTATGGTTTCCTACAAATATAAAAAGAGCTATTTCATAAATAGTGGAAGTAGCATGATTCCATATAAATCACAACTTACTGTTTTCTTTATCTCAAGTAATTATTCCTTTTAGGTGATTTTTTGTGTGGCTCTAATGTATAGACAATGGTTAGAAAGCTCATATGGGGCATTCGTTAAAAGTCTTTATTTCAAGTTTTGAAATAATGCTTCACAAGCTTATTTCCATGAGATCTATAGTTGTCACTTGGAAATCATTTATATGTTTGTGTTAATTGACTGAGTTTGTTTCTTTGATTAACAGAAAAATCTTCAAGTGTACAACATAAGTAAAATACCAGCAACTATGATTGGGCATAAAGACGAAAAAAGGTATTGGCTTCTATCTAATATTTTCTTGCTCATATCAAAAACTAAAAAAGCAACTACAATTTTTCTATAGATGTATTTTTTACCCGTTTACTTGTGGTGGGGTCGATTCGTGCTATGTCTGCTATATAGTTTTCTACTTTTAGAAGGTATCCTCTTGAAATTATAGGTTCATTTTCTTTATTGGTTATCTTTTAATTGTTGATACAAGAAAGACACATGAGAAGTGTATGTGACCAAAGATCGTAACAATGTTTCAATCCTTCTGACCTTGATAAGTTAAAAAATATTTAATATTTTTGGTAGATAGGATTGAAGAGTTTGAACATCTTAAGGCTATTTGTTCAAGCTGTCATGAAGGTTATGTTTGTTTCATGAAATTCCTAAATGGTAGATAGGATGGAATTTAATTATGATTTGTTGTTTGTTATGGTTTTATTTGATAAAGCTAGATCAAACATTGGCTAATTTGAGCTGTGAATGACATACAATGACATCCCAATTTACAAGAAGTCTACCCTGTTTTCTGGAAAAAAAAATGTCATCTTTGGCCGCTTTATCTGTTCATTCTTAACTGATAATTTTCACTTTAGAATAAAAAATCAACTAATAAATTTCAAAGCTTATATTATCTAATCACTAATATGATTAAAATATGATCATTCTTAATTTCTTATGAGGTAGTCAATTTGATCCTACACAACTAAAAATTTACAACATAGTCCATTACTTCTTATCAAGATTATTTTGTTTGACCTGTGAAGTATTTGGTCCAAATGTTAGTTGCGGGTCAAAACAAGATATCTAACTTGGTTAAGATTTGGTTCATAGTCTTTATTTTTGCAAAACATCTAAGTACCTATCTTTAAAATTGTTGTTGTGTATACTATTTTCCTGTTTTTAGATCATACACATTGTTATTTATAGGCACTATCTATGGATAATTCCATTGTCATTCGTTTTTCATAATAGTTATTTGTTGCTACTGGTAATAATAGATGACCTTAACTTTGAAGGTACTGTGTAATTGTTGATTGCACTATCTGCTTTGATTTGGACGGTTGTGATCATTGTTCCCTCATCACTCTTCAACTTACTGATTGAGCTTGCTGATTGAAGTTGCTGATTGCAATTGCTGATTGCATTTGGTAATTGAAGTTGCTGAAGAGCTTGCTGATTGCATTTGTTGACTGAAGTTGCTGATTGAAGTTGCTGATTGAAATTGCTGATTGAAGTAGCTGAATGCACTTGCTGATTGAGCTTGCTAAAAGTTGATTGCACTTGCTGAGTTGGGTTTCTGATTCCATATTGAATTAGTGACCAACAGTTGTATGAGTGACTAATATCACCGACTAATAATCAACAACTAATATTAGCTACTAATAGTCAGCAATTTCAATCACCAGTGCCCATGTATCAGTGAACAACGACCGGATTACAACCCCCAGCGACCAGATTTCAGCAACTAATAATCAGCAACTACCTTCAGTGACTAATAGTCAGTAATTTCAATCACCAGCATCCAAGTATCAATGAACAACGACCAGATTACCACCACTAGCTACCAGATTTCAGCAACTAATAATCAGTGACTACCTTCAGTGACTAATATCAACCACTAATAGTCAGCAATTTCAATCACCAGCTCCCAAGTATCAGTGAACAACGACCGGATTACAACCACCAGCGACCAGAATAAAACAGCAACTAATAATCAGCGACTAATATCAGTGACAGTCAGCCAGAATTTCAGTCACCAGCGTCCAAGTATCAGTGAACGACCGGATTACAACCACCAGCGACGAGATTTCAGCAACTACCTTTAGCGATGATGTACCAGTGACTAATATCAGCAACTACCTTTAGCGATGATGTACCAGTGACTAAATTATAATTATCTACTCATTGCAATGGACAATCATTTGAAAACATATAAAAATATATAAAGAATAGTTAATTTGGGAGCGAGGGTATAAAATAAGGATGAATGAAGATGGCTCTGATGTTTCATAATTTTTGGCTTTCTTTATAAAAGTGTTTTGATGGTTTTGAAGACTATTTAAGAAGGTAATGGTGTTGAGCATTAAAACTATATGGTGGAACACAACTTGAGTTTCAGTGTTTTTGCTGAATGTAGTAGCTCTTCACGAGGGGTTCTTGCCTGCTAGTATTCTTCAAAAAGACCGCAATGCTAAGTGGTTTCAATATAGTTTTGTAAATGTTGATGAGCTACGTACAACTGCTGCAAAATTGGAGTCATGTTTCATTTTACTACTTTAAGCAAAATTGGGGTCATGCAAAATTGGAGTCATGTTGATGAGTCATTTTTATTTTACAATTGCTTTCAATTTGTGATTTACATTATCAGTTGAATAACATTTTTAATATATAAAGAATCTTGGTTTGAATCATATATTGAGGTTTTCTGGAGGGTCCCCTCTAATGGGCTGAAATTGCCACCTATTGTATATACCATTGTGGAGTATAATTTACTACTCTAATCATTGATGACTAGTTGGTGGACATGTAACATTTTTACATGTTATTAGTCTTCTTTACCTAAAAGAGATCCTTTTAAGTATAAGTCGCAAATTGGATCCAATTTAGAGTAATATTAAGTTTAAGGTTGATTCTAATAACCATCAAATATTCTCTCTCAGAATCATGACCCGAATTGGTGTACATGGATGGAGTATATCTTTTGTTTCAAAATTTCCGTTAAATAAAGTATCTAAGTTTAAATTGTACAGTTTTATAGCTCTTAAGCTTGATTGTTTAAGTTCGATTATCTGTATTTCATAGGTGTCCAAAGTTTTGAAAGCTTTAATTAGTCACTTTAAATAGAGTATACCATATGAGTTTGAATAACTGAAAATGTTGGCAAGACACCCGGGCAGCGACTTGGAATTCCAGCAGCGACCTCAAACCCGGGCAACAACTAGGAATTCCGGCAGCGACCTTCAAACCCGGGTGTGGACCTCAAACCTGGCAAAGACTTCAATCCCGGGCAGCGACTTCGAATTTCCGGCAGCGACTTCAACCTTGGGCTTGATTTCTCATGTTCCTTATATTATGCAGGCTTGAGAAAGTTTTCTTCAACACATTGAGGTAGATTTATCATGTTGTGATTTAAGTCTACTTAGGGTAAGTTTTCTTCATCTAATTCTCTTTCTTCACATTTTGATGTCTAACAAGTAACAACCATTTGTAGATTTAAGTCTACTGGTATTTTGCAAGCTAACATTTATCATGTTATTTATGCTTCTTTAATCTTCTTAAGTGTATTAAACACGTTATAATTTTGTGAATTAAGGCAAAAGTTATGTATCTTCTTTGGCGCATACTACGTGTTTGATGAAATGACGGCGACGAATTTAGTTACAGGGCCTGTGTCAGGTACCCATCTTTTTTCACCTAAAGGTTTTAACCAAATCAGAGTTGACATCTTGGTTACTAATTATTGTTTGCGAGCTTGGTGTTTCTGTGTTTCGTATTTAATATAATAATCAGTACTTTACTGTTTCATTTATTTCAATTTTTGCAGGTTGGCCGGACAATATTTCAGGAACAAAATTAATTTGGTTTCACATTGGACTTATCGACAGATACCTATATTCCTACTATTTTTTTCAATTCTTCACACAATAGATAACCACAAGGCTCTCATCACAAGCCATTTCTTCCAAGAATAAAGTGAGGTAAATGCCATTGTGTTATATTTGTAGAAAAAAGTATCTGATTCATCAAAGGGAGTAATACATTTGTGTTACTTTTTACAGGGCAAGTAAGGCTTGATGGGCATGACATTAAGTGGCTAAATTTTAAATTGTTAAGGTAGGTTGATGGAAGGATAAATGCATCAGTTTTACATGACCCATTTGCACAACTAACTTTATGGCATCTATTTTATTCTTTCATGTCTTGACTTTTGCATCCATGAATGTAAGGTTTTGATTGGTCTTATGGGTTGCTTTTCATTTGATTATATGTTTACTCAAAAGTGCAGTTTTTGTGATGAGTCTTTCATGTTCTTTGTGGAGGTTCAAAACACACCATTTCATGATTTACAGTTTGATCGGAGTAAAGTTTGAAAATTAACATTGATTTGGTTAGAAGAAAAGTATGTGTCTGCTTCAGAAATAGATAATGTCCGTAAAATTAAATGATATCAAGAAATAAGTTTTATATCTTATATTTTTTATTATTATGTTTTGTAAGTTATTTATTGATGCATTTATGTAATAAAATATGAGAATTTAAATGGTAGTAATGTATTTCATATATATATGAAGCTTTCTTATGGATCATTTTTCTATATAATATATATATATATATTAACTTAGGTTAAATGATATAAACTTTTTCATCAAACCCGTGTAATCGCGGGTCCCTAAACTAGTACCCTAATATAATGATATGATGATTGTTAACCTTTTCATATTCAAATATATAATTAATTAAGTTATTTTTCAAATTCTGAACAAAATTGAATATGGCATCATAATTAGTAATTAACTTTAAATAAATTTGTATAAGTATAGCTTTCATTTTTAAACAAGAAAAATCATATACTAATTATATTTTTTAGAGACGACAATTATACCTTTTTATCTTCTATTTTTTGAGATTCACATTTCAAAGGATGAATCTCATAAAGTTTTGGTTCCACATATTAATAAAATGGGATTATATATTTGGAAGATACTTAAATATATTATTTTGTTTTTGTAGATCATTAATATTTGAAAATGATTTTGTAGGCTACTTAAATATATCATTTTGTTTTTGTAAGCCACTCATATTTGAAAATGATTTTGTAAGTTATAAATTTGTATATTGTTTCATGTACACCAAATTCGACTAAAAACAAATACCCTTATATTTGTTAATTAACATTATTTATATGAAAAGGGTAGTTTTTGCATATAAATTTTTTAGTATAATATTAAATAAAGGTACTTTTTAGGATATTTTGATTAATTTAAATAAGTAAAACTGTAAGTCATTTATTTCGGCCCGAAAACAATTAAATGACTAAACTAAAACCCTAAACGAGTCGAATTAAGCTGAAATTCCACTGGGTTTGATCCAAAAATTTAAGTGTTAGGAAAATATCAAGATAATTGTATACACGAAAGATTGTATCTCGTAAGCCTGTAGTTAGAGTAGTCTGATGGGATCAGTGGGTCACTTCTTTTTCATTTACAAAACGCTTGTGCCAAAGCAACATTTTTTTAATAATAATGAGAGTGAAATAAAATGTTATCAGTACTTTTAGAATATCGTTATTTTATAGGTATTGTAAGATCCTAGCTAATTGTTAAAAACTGTATTATATATATTTTACGTACTATTTGTTTTTATAAATTTTGGTTTATGTTCTTTATTCTTTTTAGTTTTAGCAAACCTTTTATTTTAGCAATGCGAGTCTATTAAGACCGCTGTTAACGGCCGTCTTCGACTAGCATCTTACACGGATGTCATTGACACGGTTATGTCTTTGAACGTCTTCGGACTCCCGTTTTGGCCAAGAAATCAAAATACGCAAACGTGTGGGCCTGCATGCAATTGACTCCTTATTTTTTGTTTTCTTGCGCAAACGGTCACAAAAAAGAAAAAAGTATATTTTCTACTTTATTCTGTGACAAATAGACAAAAAACAATAACTATCTTTTTCACACAATTACAATTACAACTCTCTCAACTACAACTACAATTCCTTCAACAACAACTACAAAAAAACCTTTATTATTTACATACAACTACAATTCTATCAACTACAACTCTCTCAACTACAACTATAATTTCTTCAACTACAACGACAAAAAAACCTCTATTATTTACATACAACTACATTTCCATCAACAACAACTACAAAAATGCCTAAACATCACCAAAAATCTCAACCATCACAATCTAGCAATATGTGGAACAACTTAATCGATAATCCTATACCAAATTATTCACTAACGAGTTTGTCTTCTGCATCGCAAATGAGCAATACCAACTCTAGTCAAGTGGGTTTTGCTTCATACATACCTCTAGTTAATCCCACCCGACGACCCACAATTCAAATACCATCTAAATATATATCATCAAGCACAATAATACCAACAGTACTTACAATCACCAATACCCACGATACGGCCAATACCCCCTAGCACCATCCAAAATCAATTCCAACACGTTTCAACACCACCAATTACACCTACACCATCCGTCGAAGACCAAGCCGAATTCATACCCTGAACCAACAAAAGATGATAAAGGTAAAGGTAAAGAAAAAAAGTTTTTTTGGAGCGATAGAGACAGTAGGATCTTGGGGGAAAGATGGATCGACGTGTCACAAAATGCAGTGGTTGGGAATTCACAAACGTGCGACTCTTTGTGGAACACCATTATGTCATGGTACAACTCAATATTTGAGACCAAACGATCCATGTATCAACTCACGGGTAACTGGAATAAAATCTAAAAACATGTCAAGTTTTTTACGTCATCTACAAAAAACTTGAAGACTTGTGGGAAAGCAGGAACGGGAATGTGGATATTATTTTGAATGCCCGCGCATAGTTCAAACAACAACAAAAGTGGAACTTCAATTACGAAGATGCATAGGCCATTTTAGGATTATCAGAAGTTCTTTGCTACCGACGACGTTATGAGCAACAAACGACCCATGGAACCCGACTTCCATATCAATATCGACGATCAAGATGACACCCATAACCGAACTCGAACCCGAATCCAATGCAAAATCTAGTTTTCGACGACCCGATCCGCCGTCAATAAGGTCGAAAAAGTCATAAAAGTTTGAATATGTCAGATGCTATTTTCACATGTTATTCGAGTGATGACACCCGAGAAAAATTTATTGCATCCGCTAAAATTCAACAAAAGAGCATGAAAACCATAGCGGACAAGGCAATGAAACGCACAATGCTCGCGAGTAAACGAACAATGTTTGAAGCGTTTAAGTTTCTTGCAAAGCCAATACCAACAAACTTGCCACCCGAAGATCTTGAAATGCTCAACCAAGCTTGGGAGGAAGTGTAAAAAGAGTATGGTTTGATAGTGCTCAATTTATACATGTTTTACCCTCACATTATCTCTCGTTTTATCCATATTTATCATGAGTTTAATGAAATTTTGATACTTAATATACCTTGAATGTGTTTATTATCGTTAGGTACGGATGCGAGAAGAAAACAAGTGAAAATGTTGAAGAAAAGATCAAAAACGAAGAAGTATTGTAGTTTCGGCGAGGCTCCACGGTTTTGGCCATAACTCCCTCATACGAACTCCGATTGTGGTGATTCAAAAGCCTTAATTCTTGGAACTCAGAGGGCTACAACTTTCATAAAGATGTCAAATGTTGAAAAATAATTTTACCCTCTGGGTAAGCCTTTTACCCGTCAGGTACTAACCCTTCCAACCAGGTAAAAGTGCTCCAAACTGGTAAAAAGCCCCAGACTAATAGTACCCGCCGAGTACTGAGCCTACCCGGCCGGGTAGCTGTCAGATGCGGGATTTTTGACCTTTTAACCTAAATTAAACCCTAATTCACACAAGCTTTTGGGAGCCGTTTCTCTCTTGTTCTTGGGCGATTTTTGGTGATTTTGGGAGGATTGACAACCCTTCCAATCCATTGTAATTCAAGAATCAAGGCTATAACAACAATCAAACATACACGATTCGGTTTACATTCTTTTCCTTTAAACAATGTTTATTTCCAATTTCTTTGTGTTTATTGTTCTTATTAGTTTGATTATGGGCTAATTGCTTTTACATTCACTTGGATGATGTAAGCTAATGATTATGGATGTTTATACTTTGATGTTTGCGGATTGATAAGTTGTGTTTAATCAAAGAACCAATTGTGTTCAAGTTTTAGATATTTGATTGACTTGTTGGTGAATTATTTGATGTTTATAGCCAACGTTATTTCATTTAAATGATTTATTACAATTATTGTCTACGAATAATTGTTGATTTATTGTGAACGTGAGAATTGAACAAGTCAAGAGAATTAAACTGGAATGTGTTTGAATTAAACCTAGTTAGAGCACTTTGATTAGGTTTAGGTAGATTGTGAACGTAATGTACATGATTAAATCATAATTTGACAGGTTGAAGTAATATTTAGTTTGTTTAGAAACCTATAGCCAACGCAATAGGTGAATTTAAGCATTCGGTCAGGAGTAGCGAATGTAACTCTGAATCTTACTCAATTTGGTAATCCACAATAAGTAAACTCATTTTAAGCAGCACTCTAACATCATTAGTAAACTAGTCCAAGTGAATGCCATTTAAATCTGATTTCTTCATAAATCCACTTGCTTGTTAACTTACTTTACTTTTATTTCGTGACAATTGCAAGGCAACAATTCGGTTGCAAAACCCCCCACTTTTACTTATTTGTCTAGATTAACATACATTTGCTATACACTCTTGGTTGCACGGTCCTCTTGGTTCAACTCGGACTTACCAAAACTATACTACTACTCGACATGGTACACTGCCCGGTTGTGTAATAGTTATTTGCGGTATTTCTTTTTTATAAATTTATAACTAGATTTTACACATCAAGTTTTTGGCGCCGTTGCCGGGAAGTTCGTGTTACCAACTTCGATCAACACCCATAAACGAGGAAGACTAGACTACTAGTTTACTTTTTTAATAACTATTGTAATCATATTTTAATTGTTTACTTAATGTAATGTTATTTTTAATTAATTAATGTAATTTTTTTTTTTTTTGATAAATGTGTTTTATTTAAATTTATATTTTACAATTATTATTGTAATTGTATTAGTTGAGAAAAGAACAATCAAATAAATAGTGAGGTCTAGTTTTATCTGAAGAAGCCTTATCTCTTGGTAGCTCTTAGTCTTTCTTCAATATTTATAAAGAAGTATTGACGTGACGCTAAACTAGTACTAAAAATCTCTAAAAATCTTTATGTGTTAAGAGTGGTCTGAACATCTCTACGTAATATGTAAAAATCTATAAAAGAAATAAAATAGAGTCTAATGTATTAAATTTCGGTCTAATGTATTAAATTTCATAAGGTCGTATGGATTTTGCAAATCAGAATGGAATAAAAGTTATCAACTGAGTGGTTGGAATGGTCCCCTTTTTCTTTGCACATCCCTAGAAAGATTCAACACGTGGCCCAATCAACTTAATTGAGATATTTGCGTATGGGATCTCAACTTGTAATAAAAAGATTTTTCGAAATAAAAAAATCTGCTTAATGCATATATGCATGTGTGAGCATGTAGGGTCGTTTTTAAATTTTCGCAACTTTAAATTTTCGTAGTTCCGAGTAAAAGGTTTTAATTTATAAAATGAGGTTTTATAATATAAAATTAAATTTTAATTAATGTAATATATTACAAGAATTAATTAATTTTTTTTTTTTACCATTCAATCATTTTAAACAATTGAGTTCATTTATTTATTAGTTAATAATCAAATTATTTATTAAATATTTCACATATTATATATACAAAATTTTAGGCCCCTATGACATAGAGGAGATCCTAAGCGGTCAACTACGCTATTCACCTTCAAGACGGCCCTGTGAGCATGTATCGTTATAGGTCGGTTAAGTAAAAAAAGTTAAGCATAAACAACATGTCTATTAATGTTAAATGGGTTATCGGTTAACCGGTTAATCTATCGATTATGTGTCGGTTTTTTTTTATTAAATTATAAACATACAAAATGGTACACGATGGTGTAAATAAAACACTTTACTTTTGTTTGTAAAACATCGATCGATCATCTATCGTTAACATCGGCGTTTATGAAAGTCATTAGACGACACTTTAATTGTATGTGTAGAACATCAAAACAAAAGATGGCCGCTAAATGATATCTCGTGTCAATTTGTTTAACTGTAACCGATACAAATTAGTTGGTTAATTGATATATCAAAACCAAAACGTCGATTATTTGTTTGGTTAGGTTAATTTGGTTAGATTAATTTGATTAATCAATTATGGATCGATTAACAATTAACTTTACTCACCTACATATAGGTATTATAATGAGTTATCTTGTAATGTACTTGTATCACGTGTTATACCTTATAGGATAGGATATGCATTGCTTTATTTGATGTATTTGTCATCTCTCTTATTACATACGTATATATCTCTTATTACATACCTATATATTGAGATATATCATCGACATTTCGTCAAAAGAAGTAATAGGTGTTTATGTAGAAGATTCACTACAGTTGTGTTGTAATTTACCGACCAAAAACAAGAATATTTGACGTTAAACTAGATGTATCTTCTAGCTTAAGCATCATATATACTTGAAGCCTACTAACATCACTTTCAACAGATGACGCGTCTTTCTTCCGTCTTTCGTCCCAGTTCAGCACGACATCACCACTTTCTCATAAAAACTGAATAATGATAATGCCAACAGATGATGCTTTTTCAGAAAGATTGAACTCGAAGTGTTTGAAACGATACCTGAACATGAACTTGATCTTGAGTACCTGAACTTTAACTTGAAGCATTTTGAATTACATTAAGTCTATCTTGAACTTAACCGCTTGACTTGTTCTTTGGATGCATAAACTCCTCGAAGTTAGACACCAATAATCATTTTGAACCTAGCATGATAACTTGATATCAACCAACGTGAACACTTGAGCTTGAACCAACTTGAAACAAATGACTTAACATAGTCCACTTGCATACTTGAAAAAAAAGAATTAGTTGCGTGCATGTAATTAATTATGTGAAAAACTGAGTTTTCTCAATGATCAAACATATTGAATTTATGATTATGTCGTGGCAGGATAAATTATGGCCCAATCAAGTCAGTAGTCGACCGAGATCAGGCCTTCTTCATGCACCAAGACGATATTTATTCAAACCTGTCAACGTCAGCTTTCAGCTGGGATCATGTCTTTTATTTGATTTTAATTGCTTTTTATTTTGTTTTATGTCATGACAGTTGTAGATTTCTAGACTACATTAAGAGTTGGTGTGTGGGGGACATGTAGCTCGGCATGACCAATATATTCCCATCACATCTTGGCAAGCTATATTGGTTGAGGAATATCTCTGCCTTCAGGAGGCTAGAAGGCATTCCTTTATGGTGGCAGGCCCGCGACGTATTTTGCCTTAACTCTTGACGGACTATATGCCAAAGTGCATCGTAGTGACGTCGTATTCGGGCTTATTTGGTCAGTGAGACCGTATGCCGAAACGTATCACAATTGCGTTCAATACGGCCTTTTAACATAGAGGACACAACGGTTTTGGGCTTATCTGGTCACAGACCATATGCCAAAGCGCATCGTAGTTTCAATCAAGAGGGCTTCATGAAGGTAGATAAGGCTTCGAGGAGGGTGAAGCAGTTCCTTCTGAGAATAAGAGTTTACAATGGGTCTAACTGACCTTTTGAAAACATTTTACCGTATGAAGCCGCTCATCGCAAGGGAAACACGTCCTTGCGGGAAAGTGTTTATCTTAGATATATAGGCCTAACCAACCTTTTGAAAGGTTTCAGGGTGTGCAGCCGCTCATCGCAAGGGAAACACGTATCTTTAGAAGAGTTGATTATTTGTTACATGTGGGCCTAACCTACCTTTTGAAAGGTTTCACGGCATGCAGCCGCTCACTGCAAGGGAAACACGTCCTCGCAGAAATTTTTTTAATTATCTTGTACATGTGGGCCTAACCGACCTTTTGAAAGGTTTTACGGTGTGCAGTCACTCATCGCAAGGGAAACATGTCCTTACGGGAAAAAAAACTAATTATCTTGTATATCATTGTACCATGACAATGCTAATAAAATATTTTACTAGTGGTAAATCAAATACTAAGTTGATACCACAATTAGATCTTAGTGAAGAGTTTAAACTTGAAGAAATGAGATGAAGAGCTCATCGATGAAGAGTTGAGCTAAAGAGCTAAACTAAAGAGATCAATGTTGAAGACCTGAGCTAAAGAGCTCATCATTTGAATAGCTCAAGCCTGAAGAGGGTAAGTTGAAGAGCTCATTTTCGGAAGAGCTCAAACTGAAGAGGTAAGCTGAAGAGCTCATTTTCTAAAGAGCTCAAACTGGAGAGGTAAGCTGAAGAGCTCATTTTCTAAAGAGCTCAAACTGAAGAGGTAAGCTGAAGAGCTCATTTTCTGAAGAGATTAAACCTTAAGAGGTGGGCTGAAAAGCTCAAACTTTAAGAGGTGAGCTGAAGAGATCATTTTCTAAAGAGCTCAAACTTGAAGAGGTTAGCTGAAAAGCTCATTTTCTAAACAGCTCAAACTTGAAAAGGTGTGCTGAAGAGCTAATTGACATTAAACCTTAAAAGGTGTGCTGAAGAGCTCAAAATTTAAGAGTTGAGCTGAAAAGCTCTTTTTCTAAAGAGCTCTAACCTAAAGAGGTGAGCTGAAGAGCTCAGACCTGAATAGGTGAGCTGAAGAGCTCAATACCGAGCTGAGGACCTCATTGATGAAAAGCTGAGCTTAAGAGCTCAATACTTGCAAACAAGTAACAAAACTAATCCAATTTTACCTTGTTGAAGTCTTCAGCTAACCAATTCCTTGTCCTACGGATGACGTCATTTGATCAAACATATTTCAACTCGAGTGCGATTTGGGGGGGGGGGGGGGTGGAAACCACTTCTATACTCTACATAAATGTTGTAACCCAATTCAAAAAACTAAACCGAAAAAATCGAACCAATTCAAAAATCGACGGTTTGATTTTCGACTTTCTAAAAACCGAACAGATCGGTTTTATTATGATTTTCGCTTTAAAAATCGAACCGAACTATTTTTATATAATATAAAAATACATATATATACAACGTGTATAAGTATGTATGTATATTTAACTCTTTAAAATAAAATTTTGGATTCATTTCGAATATATATAAATATATGCATTTAAAATGTATATTTACAAAAGTATTTGAACAAATAAGCTTATTTGGAAAAACCGAATAAAACCGAAATCGAAATAACCGAACGGTTTGATTTTTAAAAATTCAAAAATCAAAATTTTGATTTAATTTTCGATTTTAGCCAAATACCAAACTGAATTGATCCATACTCATCCCTAATAACAGTTTATGAAATTGACGCCCAAGATATATTGTACACTATCACTTAGTGAGTGGTTTCTCTAGGTTACTTTACTTCTTTGGTTTTTGGGTCTATCCTCAAGTTTTAATTATATATTTGTTTTCCAACCGAAATATAATAATAGTAATAATAAAACGCACGTATTATCAAATTTTATGCTAATTTAAACCTTGTAAATGGGAACCAGCCGAGTCATTTGTGATTTTGTGGTCTAGCTATTCCGATGACGAAGTTAGTAGCACATCTAGCAATGCGATGACAAATAGTACTGTTTTTGTTGACTATAAGTTTATCGTTAACACATTTATGGTGACTCATTAACGAACGTATAATTAAACAATCGGTTCTACAAGCTGGGGATTCCAAATAATTGGCACGTGTTAGAGAATCTTGCTTCTTATTGCCTTTTGGGGAAAGTAATATTTATATAAGGTAAACTCTTGTTATACTGTATTAAATTCTTTGCATTGCATTCAAATTCAAGTTTCCTCACATTTGTCCTGATGACACGTCACAAGTTTATTAAAAAAGAATTACACAATACAGTTTATAACCAATGAAATCATCAAATTGAATTTGAGTTCTTTTGTGCTTAGATATTTATTAATTTGATTATTAATATTGTTATGTAGTCATCACGAAATCGAGGATTGTTTGACAATATGTGTTGAAATGAGCAAAGTGTGATGAGGTGGGTTACAAGTTAAAATGCATGACTTTTTAATGCACCAGGACCAAAAAGTATTAGAATAGTTCATCAATAATATATCTTTTTAAGTTGTGAGATTTTCACAAACATATAAAATTAAATAGAATTAAGTGTTCAAAAATTTAAGTAATTATACATTGACTTTTCCTCTTGCTTAACGTAATACTCATTCTTGTTTGAAAGATATATATATTACTAGTAAAAGTATATCGAAAAGAGTATCTAAAAATTACTCAAAACTTCTTAAAATAAATGTTTGTATTTTAACTGTCTACAATTCAATTATCCCAAATGAATATGACTTATCCTACTTATAGGAGAACGATAAAACATTAAATGTTCTATTTCATCTAGCTTAGTACTTACTAAATATTTTTAACTAATTGTTTTCAAATCATATTCTATAACATCTAAGACCTTTTAGTAAGCTATCCATGTATTCATTATTAAGTCCTTTAAGTTTAAAGAAACTTCTAGAATTTATCATTTGTAATAGAAAAAATTGCATTATTTTATTGTATTAATTAGAGGATTAACATTTAGTTTATATATTATTTAATGGTTTCATGTATACATTATGAGCTATCCACTCACTTTTTTACGTGCATATCACAATATATTATAAATGTACAAACTATAACAGTTTTTATGTATTATGCTAAACGGGTGGACAGATCAGCTCTCATAAACGATTAGGGGGTCTACTAAGTATTTTAAATCGAATTTGGCAATAATAATTTAGAGTAAACTGTTTTTGGTCAATAAATAGGTGAGGATATTTTGAAATGACACTTAAATGAGATTTTTATGAGTAGTGAAGTGTCCTCTTAGGTCGGTGACACCTGTCCCAACCATCTACCCTCTTGTATATATAAAAAATTCACCATCACCTTTTTCACAACTCACAAACACTCAAACAACTCATCATATTTCTCACAGTTTTCTTCTCATATCACCGCCCAAATCTACCGTATCTCCGCCCAAGATGTCTGCCCTTCCACCACCACCACTGCATTTCCTTCTTTCTCCCTTTGTAGCTTTCCTCTTTTTCGTAACACTTGTGTTTAATTTCATACGCCGTGGCCCGACAAAATATGGAAACCGGCGGCTACCGCCCGGTTCAATGGGGTGGCCGTACGTCGGCGAAACGCTGAACCTCTATACACAGAATCCCAACACTTTCTTCTCAAAACGTCAAACAAGGTTTATATGCTCATTTGGTTAATTTGACTACTGGTAGTTTTGTCTTCTTTTTGACGAACTAGAGTCAGAATCTTCTTTCAATTTTTGATCAAAATTCTAGTATTTACCTAATTGGAATTTATATTTAAGTTACATTAAAAGTACAATTTTTTTGATAGTTTTATGTTTACATCATATAGTCTAGATTATCTGTCATAGTAAAAAAGTGTTAAAACACCGGTTCTAATATAAAGTATATCAATTTTAAGGTTTTTGATAAATTAATAAGAAATGTTAGAATCACATAAATTACGAATAAATGTTTACAAAATGGTGTATGTAAATGGACGAATCAAAATTGTTTATTGTTCTTCTTTTTCTTTCTTGCTTCTCTCACATTAAGTAATCAGTACATTTTGTGAACATTTGTTTGAAAATCTTTCATAAATTTAGCATTTCTCTTAACAATATGACTTTAGTAGCATGCATATCAAATTGAATGTAGAACCTCTTAAATAAAATATATTAGACCGAACAAGTAAGTTGCATGGTAGTATCTATATGATTTGGATGAAATAATATTTGTCAAAAATAATAAATTACTAAACTGGTTAACATGGTTCATGTAGGTATGGAAAGATATTCAAGAGTCACATATTGGGATGCCCATGTGTGATGATATCTAGCCCTGAGATAGCCAAAACTGTTTTGGTTACTCAATCTCATCTCTTCAAACCCACATACCCTTCAAGCAAAGAGATGATGATAGGCCCTCAAGCTATCTTTTTTCACCAAGGCCAATACCATTCTCTCCTAAAGAAATTGATCCAATCTTCATTTCTTCCTTCCGCTATAAAAAGTTCAATTCACAAGATTGAGAACATTGTCCTCAATCTTCTTCCCACTTGGGAGAAAAACAACACCATCAACACCTTAGATGAGATGAAGAAGGTAGGATAGCTTGTTAATCAAGTTATTTACGTTTGTATTGTATTGTATTGTATTGACCAGTAGGCTGGTAAGATATATATATATATATATATATTAATTTAATGTATATGGCATTAGGATAACATTATTATTGTATATAGTATTCGTATGAAGTGGCGATGATATCGGTATTTGGGAAGATGTTAGAAGCTGATGAGATGGAAGGATTGAAGCATTTGTATCATTGTATAGAGAAAGGATACAATTCAATGCCTTTGGATCTTCCTGGAACTCCATTCAAGAAAGCAATGAAGGTGAGGAGTACTTGATCATTATATGACATTACTTTATAAAATTAGCAAGCACTCTTTCAATGTTCACATAAAGAGTCATGCATTATTTCTATAAATAGATATGTTGGCTTACGTAACATTTTTTGTCTTCATGTACACTTGTTAAATGAAGTACATACTATCCCTCTCTATCTATCTATTAATAAAAAAATAATAATTTTAGAACATAATATAAGATATTAATTAATAAGGATAAGGATATCTATACTATTATTAATCTTTAAATAGTTGTGAAAAATTCCCCATCGTTTGACTTTGTCAAAGCTTATTATCTTTCAGTTAACATAATTAGTTAAACAAAAATTATACAATCTTGTAAGTTGAAAAGACAAAAGATTTCATAAGTGATCCAACCATTGTACTTTAATGTTTTTCTCAATAGCTAGTTTACTACGAAATTGTTAAAATCTTTTTCATTTGTTTCTAATTTAGCACGTTTTTTTTACTTAAAGGGTTGTTAATAACTCAAAAATTATATACATACAGCTACCATTTTGGTTCTTATATTTTTTCAAGTGTTGTTCTTTCTTTTTTTAATGTGGCAGTTTCTTAACTAACATCATTAAATGACAGGCAAGGATGGTTCTGAACGATAAATTAAGGAAGATGATACAGAAGAAAAGGGACACTGAGGAGCATGGTGGAGGATTGCTTGGCGTATTATTGGGATTAAAGGGAAAGGATCAATTGAGTGATTCACAAATAGCAGATAATTTAATTGGAGTCATATTTGCAGCTCATGATACTACTGCAAGTGTTCTAACATGGCTGCTAAAGTACTTGCACGATCATCCTCATCTCTTGGATGCTGTGAAGGTATGTAAATATATTTAATTTCCTGCTCAACAAATAAACTGAAAACCGACAGGTGTTGGTAAAAATTGGTACTCCTATTTATGAGATCGATATAACTATAATCCATATAATGTAAATTGGGTGACGTACGAAGCAAATCAATGGATTTTTGTCAGTTTATGTTAACAAGTGACAAATAAACCAACATAACATCCGTTGAAAAGTTGGTGATGTACGAAGAAGATCCAGACTCTTTGTCTGGTTTTAAAATATTTCAAAATTTTACCAAGTGAGAAGCAACGAGGTGAAAAATAAACCGACGTAAAGCAAATTGAAACCCTAGTGTTTTATGAATAAAATCGACGCAATCTTTGTTGTCGGTTTTTGAAAGTTTTTAGAAATGTCAGTTTCCTTTATACGTCATCAAGTGCCAAAAAGCGTGAAAATTGTGGTTTACCATAGTTTGTTGTAACCCCATATCACTTAATAAAAATGGCAATTAATGTACGTACTTTCAAAACTTAGTGAATTACTTATATGTCCAAAACACACTTTTACCTTGTGGATTGAATAATTGTACTTGGTACGTACATGTAATTTTCAAGTTTCATAAAGACATGGATGATTCTCTAATGTAAAAATGAAAATTATGTTAACAAAAACAAGGTTTATTATACGTTTATTAATAATGAGTTCAAATACAGACGGAGCAAGAAGAAATCCGAACCACAAGACTTGAAACCAACCGTGGGGTTACATGGGATGACACTAGACGCATGCCAGTAACTTCTAGAGTTTTACAAGAGACACTTAGAATCTCAAGTATATTGTCGTTCACGTTTCGAGAAGCTGTTGAAGATGTAGAAATAGATGGGTATGTGATACCTCGTGGTTGGAAGGTTCTTCCTCTCTTTCGAACCATCCATTACTCCTCCGACTTCTTCCCTAATCCCGACCAATTTGATCCTTCAAGATTCGAGGTTACTCAATAATAGACTTGTAACCAAATAATTAATTTTTATTGTTTAAGAACATGCATACTAGGTTATGGTATCAATCATCAAGCATGCATTTATTTATTTTCCTAAATTACAGGTAGCACCTCGAGCGAACACCTACATGCCATTTGGGAATGGAGCACATTCTTGTCCGGGAAGCGAGCTAGCCAAGGTTGAGATGCTTGTACTTCTACACCACTTGACCACTTCCTTCAGGCAAGCCTACTTTTAACTAAAAATGACCATTTAAGTGTATAGTGTATTAAACAATGATTAGTTGTCATTTATTTCAGCGGACTAACCCCGCTAGGCACTATCTAGCTCCGTCTGTGAGTGTAATGCACAAAGGTTCATGATCAATGTGAAAATGCAAATGCTAAATTATTTTGTTTGGAAAATTGTTTGCAGATGGGAAGTGATTGAAGAGGATGATGGCATACAATACAGCCCCTTCCCCGTGCCAAAACAAGGCTTGCCTATCCGACTTCATCGTATAAGTGATGATAACGACTTTGATGGCTAAATATATTGTTAAAATGGTACGTGTGTATCAATCTTATAATTAAATAAGTCATTCTTTGTGTATCAAATTCTAATAAGTGATGTTTTCTAGCATTTTTATTTTCAGGATAATTATTCTAACGTTAGAGGACTAAACAAAAATATATTAAAGTTCAAGGAGCTAAGAGATGTTGCTACCGAAGTTCAAGGAGCTTAAGTGGTTATTGAAGAAGTTGAGGGGCTAAAGATGGATCTCTGAAACATATATAACTTCACACAAACACATAAACCATAATTCATTCATGTGTGCGCCTGATCATATGCTGCTCTCGTGAATGATTTCATGTATTCTTCATGTTTGTTCTAGTTTCATCATCATCTTGATGATTCTTTATGTTGTCATTCATATTCAGTAATTGATGTTTTAGTTATTCCTTCATCTTATTGTGAAAGACTTAGTTTCTGTTTATGTTTGTAAAGATTTCTAGACCAAAATCTAGTGTTGTATTAAGTGTTTATCAAATGGTATCAGAGCAGTGAACGATTCATCACTTGATTATCATTTTCTAGTATGTCCTTGACTGATTAGGGTCAGGGTTTGTTCTTGATCGATTCGGGGCTTTTGTGGTTCTTGAAGTCAGGAGCGTTTTACTTTTGTCTTACGACACTAATCTGTGGGTAATATTCTACTTCATCAATTCAAAATCAAGAAATTATAATTTCAGAAAATTAGGGTTAGGGTTTCGAAGATCGATTAAACGATAACTGTCTTGTTATCACTTCTTTTGGTGTTCTTCTCGGTGTAAATCATCCGGAATAGATTTTATCTGGTGCGATGTAGGCACTACTAGAGAAAATCAGCATAAAGACCGGTTCTGGAACCATTTAGAGACCGGTTTTAGAACCGGTTTCTAAAGGGAGGGGGGTTTGTATGCGATTTCATAAACCGGTTTCTATGCTTACAAAATAGAGAGCGGTTTTACTTTGAAAGTCCGGTGTGTATACTTTGTTTAGAGATGCTTCTGAATACAATGGAACCGGTCTCTATACCTTTGTTACAGCAGAAACATTAAAACAACTGGTCTCTATACCTTTGTTACAGTAGAAACATGGAAACAAACATATACAGTTGCTGAGCAATGGAACAGAAACATTTGTTGAGCAATGGAACAGAAATAAATGTACAAACACCAAAACGAATCATATATATATAATAAAAAATCGAATACAAACTTCAATTCCATCGTTATATTTGACATATAAAACAATACTCAAATGATAGTTGTAAAACAAACTAATTATCACAAATCTTCAAAAAGTATGATAGTCACAAACCAACAATATTGTCCAAGTCTTTTACTTCATACGAGTTCGTATCATTCCAAGGGATCTGTATATACGAAAAACAAAATATTAATAATCGTTATTTAACAAATAAGAGGGTGGTTCATTTCATTCTTAAATAACCTAAATTTTTTAACAAATACTTACCGTTTGTGGGAAATCATCTTGTTGGAATTTGATAAACTCATGCATCCACCGCATCACTTAAAAACCACACTCCCATCCACCGTTTTCTTGGTGGCACTAAATTTGAAATAAAATGTATATACATCAGTGGATATGTATTATGAGTGTCAAAAATAACCCAAACAATACACCTATAGTAGGTATGTATGTATGTAGAAAGTGAGATGATTTACCTTAGGAAAAATCCAACGAATATCTCCAAGTATCCTAAAAACAAAGTATGAAATATTGACGTGTTAAAACTTTAGAAAGAATTTGAATTGTATAACAATAAATAAGACTCTTACAATTGCAAAGTGGTTGTGAGTGAGTAGCTCTCTTCGTTCGTTATCTTCTTTTCTAACATAAGCAAATCCAATATGTACCCCGTGTTGTTGTGGGGGCAAACTATGAACAACACCCAGTGGTTGCTGATAGAATTGTAAACCTTTTAGTATACACAATGAGCATACGAAAATGTTAAACATAAAGTAGCTTATGGTACGTACTCTTCATAGTAGGGTGCGAGAAAAAACACTTTATCCTTCTCGCACGTGGTGATCGCATTCAAAATATAATCAGTGACCCTGGCCATATCATTATCACATTGGGTCGAATCTCATACGGGTTCAACAATGCACATCTACTTTTAGGCTTTTAGATACTCTTATGTAGCGACCTAAAAAGATGTTAATATACAGAGATTTTTTAAAATGAAAACAATAATATTGTCAAAATTATGGTTGTCGAATACGATAAACATTAACGTACTTACATGGAAAAATAAGTTACAATTGACATATCGAGCCAACCATCTGTTAGCAGACACATAAGATCATCGGAGGTAACAATACATTCTTGACACGCGCTAAGCCCAAAGACCTCCTCAAGAGGAAGCACAACACCTAAATTAGGATTTGGTCGTTTCATCCAACGGTCATAAAAAGCACGAATAAACATAGGTTTTGTTTGGTGGATCACTTTTCGATGCTTTTCCCAGTCCTGTAAATAACGTAGACGGTTTGGATTTCTATGTTACGACATGAAAACATATAATTAACCAAGTGTTTTCACACTAATTAACAACCGATACAAATCACATAACACATTTATTCATGCATTCACATACCATATTAACGCATTAATGTTTACATAGTAACTTAAATGTTTAGGAGTTTACCAGGTAGGAATTAGCCGCACTTTTGGTAGGCTCTTAGGTGGCCTAGTGGACGTTCCTTTGTTCACTAATTTAATGATGTTGCAATTGTTGTGGTAGAGGCCTACGAACAATTTTTGTAATTTGCAAGTGAATACGTGTTAGAAAAAAACTACACAATACAAAGATATAAAAACACCAACTCAAGTTGCAAGTCATGCCCAAAAGTATTTCATCAGGCAAAGCAATATATGTAGGAGAAAGAGACAGTCCAACCTCTTTGATATTGTAGCTGATGATGTAAGTATTACTTAACTGGTCATAACCATACATATTGTTTAGTCCCTAAATTAGGCTAGAGGTGGCATTTGACCCATTTACTTATTAATAGGTCTATTCAATTATATTTATATCTCTAACTTGTCAAACAAGTATAGTTAGAGAAATTAGCTTATAAGGTAAAAGGGGTTGAAAGGAGGGCCTAAGTGTTTTTTTAATGTTTGAGAACTCTTATATCATTCTATAGAAGAAGTTGGATTATTTTTAAATAATACGATTTTTGATATCACATTTGAAAACTTAATTATTTTGAAGTTTTTTACAAAAAAGTGTTTTTGGGTCAACTACCCATCTTAAATTTGTACCTAAAATACCTTTTTGACTCGTTATCCAATCTACCCATCCAATAGCCCTATATATCATCTTTGACAGAAACAAGATGTCAAACGTAACTCATTCCAAACATAAAAGTCAGAGTCAACGAGGATTTTGGGATATAGCGAGTTTCATTACATTTGTAGAAACTTCTAATTCATTGCATTTCTTTTCTGTTTTTTGAATTTGTATAATCCCCAGACACACATTTGGTTTCTTCCCATGATTACCCTGCTGGGAACCCATCACAACTAGAGGAAGAAGAATGCGAGTCAATGGATTCTTCAAACTCAAATACCGTTGATCTGCTCAATTACCCAACAAATGCACCTTTAAGTCTCGAGAGTTCACAATGCTTGTTTCCGGTTATGTTCCCAGCATACATACCTCAACTTATACCTGCTGCTATCCCATATTGGCCTGGACCAGGGTTGGGTCAAGATCAATCTTCATCGGCCAAAACAAAGACACGAGAGGTTCTAAAGCCAACAGCTGTTCATTTCATGAAAATAATCCTGGTCCGAGAACATCTAAGATGGATTCGAACCACAATCCTATTCATGCACTTTAGAAGGTAAAAAAATAGTATAACAATTATATATTTTAAAATTGTATTTATTTATAATGTTGAGTAGGATGGAGGAAGCATATTCTTCAATTGTAGTGAACTGAATATGAAGAGTGATTTTTCGAGGAAAAAATATACACATTATTGTGTAATAATTTAGTCAAGTCATGAGGTGTTAGCGATTTATAAAAGTCGTGACTCGACATTCAAAAATCATGGTAAATAATTATGTTTTTGTAAAGCAAAAAGGGACTCATAGTTGTGTAGAACTTGCTAATCCCAGGTAAAAAATAATAAAATAATAATAACTAAAATTGTTGTAGGATTTTAGCTATGTTTGTAAGTTTTCACCACACCAAAAATCCATCTGTATAAAGAAAATAAATTTCAGCCTATAGTGTACTGAATATAACCTAAACAATTACCTTTAACTTATCTAACTGTTCAAGTTCAAGGTAAGCAGCCAATGCGGAATCGATTACGTCCACTTGTGTAGGTGCGCATTAGGTAGGCTCCTACATAACATATGTAACATTGAGTATAATTAGTTTGCACTTGTAAGTAAAAACAGTTACATAGTTTATTAAATAACCTCATAATTACGTCTATGTTATCCAACTGATCCAGGCGTGAATCTGAGTCATAACTGCTTCTACTAGGGCTCGAGTTAATAACGGGTACGTCTTTTTCCATAGAAGTTAATCCTTTATGCGTGGACGTTATTGCATTAACTTGTGCTTGCATATTTTTATATTGACTCTTCATATCCTCGAGTTGTTCCTGTAATTCTTTTAGGGTTTCTCGTTTCTTCCTTTTCTTATTATCGCACCCTGGTATGCCCTTCTTCAAACCAACAGTGTATCCGATCGCCCTAGTGCGCCCGCCATGCTCCTTTCCTTCTAACAGGGTTAGTAGATCTGATCCCGGTGCAAACTCAGGATTATTTTGAGATTATTTTTTCAGTTAATTAATGCATGTAGTATATTAGGCGATAAAAATTGAATCATAAAGAATAGAAAGAATGTTCAATATAAAGTCAAGAATATAACCTAAAAAGAAGAAAGTTTAATGGGTAAATGGGTCAGAAAATATTACTTTCAAGAATACATTTTAAAAGAGAATTTTAAGTTCATCAACTTTTCCTTTACACTAAAGCATAATGCCTATCGATTATGAAGCTTGTTCTAAATGATTTTGTTATAGAAATCAAATATAATCTTACCAACTTTGTCACTTTTTCTTGCACATCAAGCAGTACTATCCTAAAACCGTCTTCATCCAAGTAACTGTGACCTAATAAATATTGCCGTGCACGAGGGTCTGCTATCTCGTGGAGTACTATCGATGTTTTTATTTTATTTTGCCTCTTCTTTCCATTGAGGTTCATGGCAACGATACCCTTTTGATCCCAATCGTGGTGGATTCTTCTTCAACTTTTTTATTTCCCTCCCTTGTTCACGTTTCAACTTCACATACAAGTAGCGAACCAATTAGATACAATGCAAGATAAAAGTACATTATAACACGTTAGTATGAGATCGAAAAAGTTACCCTTTTTTCTTCAGTACTTTCTTTTGCAACAAATTGTAGCCATTTGTTTTCTTCTAAGAACTTGTACATGCCAAGAGGACTCTTTTCCTTGTCCATGTAATCTGCCCGGAGTGTTGTTTTGAAAGCCTTCCACCTCTCATTACACTGCCTAAGTACCGCAACTTTTGCTTTATCATTTTGAATACCCCAATAAGCCTGTTGTTTTCATAAAAATTTTATGAAGTGTTAATACATATACATATATCGATTAAAATAACAATACAACTAAAGGTCTTGTATATCTTATACTTTGATTTTCAACCACAATTGGTCTTTATCATCCGGGAGTACTTTACTCCAAGAATCGAACAAGATACAAATCATCCTCCTCGCGAAGCTTCCACATTTAAGGCCAAATCTAGTTTCATTAGACCCTATAGTTTTCCCAAGTTTATTGAACTCGATTTCCGTTTTCCCTTTAAAGTTCTTTAAAGTGGTTGTTCATCTCGTTTTCTTTTCTTGTGGTTGTTGTTCTTCCTCGTCATCAGTAGATACATATTCCTGTCCGATTCCTGTTCTGGATCCTGAAACAAAGGCATCATGATCAACAGAAAGTTATGGATAACAAGGTTCAGAAAATCTATAAAGTATTCAAAAATAAACTCATGTGAAAAACCACTTTCTGCGATTTTTGAGAGGTTGTAAATATTGGTTTGTTGTGTTTTGGGGAAAACTGAAAGTATATAATGAAAGTATGGTTGACTGTCTTTAAAAAGATATAAGGTTCACTAAAAACGGATGTGTCTAAGGGGTCGAAAAATGGGATGTAAAACAGCCTGCTGGGCTGATTTCTGAATATCCTGCAGCAAAAAATGGTTTTTTGCAGTTTTTAAAGTGCTATAAATAGACTTGTGTTGAGTTTTATAAAAAAGTGAAAGTTGTACATTAAAGTATGTTCGAATATCTTTGTAAGGGTATAATATATGTATGTTTTGGGAATGTTTAGAAGGTTCGAAAGTGATGCTCAAAACAGGGGTTTGGTGCTAATGTGAAATGCACCATCAGAGGGTAAAGTGTCATTTTTGTTATTAGAGTTGTCCATTTGTTTTTGAGCGTCATATTAAGGGATGTATTATGTTGGATCAAGTTAAATGTATATATGATAATTAAGTTGTTTCTATAAAAAAAATCGGGTGTAACAACGATTAGCTAGGTCCAAATTGATGCATATTTAAACGTACCATAATGGAAGTGGTTTGGAGATGGTAGCAACCGAAGAAAATGTAAAGTGAATGTTCTCCGTTTAACCTATAAAGTTCAACACATATTCAAACAAAAACTCATTAGCTATTATAAATGAATTATCAACAAACTATGTCATAAAGTATAGCCTGTAGAACACAAAAGACGCAGCAAATTTTATAATAAACTAAGGCATGTGAAGACAGTAGGTCACAAATATAAATCTGTTGACCGAAATTAACATGCCACTGAAACACGTTTACATAAACCGTATAGAGAAGGGTAGCTTCAAAGTTTTAACCTTTTACTTTCTCATGGGAGTTAGCCTTCATGGTGATATGATTTAGCCATGGATTAATAGAAAAATGTAGTAATATAAAAATTAAAAAGTTAAGGAAAAACAATAAAAGCTAGAACTGATTTCTAGTGTAAACCAAAAGGGACAACATCAAGTTTTTGATGACTATATAAACATGAATAAAATACATTTGACTACAGAACTTTAAAGCATTCTCCTGTATCACAAGAATACTACCTCTATCCTTAAAACTAACAAATTTTCATTGTTGTAATCTTCCTATGGTAATTTTAAATGCGACTTGATTTTAACATGTACATTTCCCATTATATCTAGCAATGAAAAAATATAAATGTATCTTAATATTCCTATTTAGTCTCAACTTACTAGTATTAATGGCGGGTTGAGCAATTAACTCAAAGTTTCAAGCATATAAACTTCACAAGAAAAAATATTACAATTCATTTATGTATCCATATGCTTTTTATATATATTAGAATAGCAACAACAATACCCCAAACGGAAAAGGTACGTATATGATAATGTGTAACACACTGGAAACTTAATTCACAAAAGTATTTACAATAGTATTTGGGTCACAAAGTTCTTGTTTTTCGTTGAAGATATTTGACAACAGTCAAAAGAAAACATAAGTCATCCAAAATTCCAAAGTACCTAAATTTATCATACATAAAATGCTTCGAGAGCAATAATAGAATGTAAATTTATTGACTATCAAATAGAACATAAAGATAAAATTGGCCAATGAATTCAATATATTAAATAAATCACCCGAGTACCTAACCTTTTCTCTCAACTTTTGACTCTCTAGCTAAGCGATTTGGAAGCCAACTTCTTGAGTTCTTCAAAAGAAAATTCTGTGGCAACTTTCACCAAAATTACCTGGATATGAAAAATTCTAACAATTACTTACCAACCTACCTTATTGTTCTATACGTTAATAGTGACAAAACATGGAATAAAAGTGATTACCTTGACTCGTAACTGAAACAAAACTAGAGCTTCGAACCCTCAGTGATGCTACTGTTCACTTTGCTCCTCAATCGTTTCTAGGGTTTTATCGATTCTATAGGGTTTTATCAGAATATCGTACACAGCATATGAATGGGTGTATTTATCGATCTTTATTAAGGAAATAATGGGATGATGAACGAATCAGTTAGTAGTTGAATTTTGGGAATTGAACTTTGAAGAGAGTGGTAGGGATGGATGAACAGTTTTTTTGTGTACAGGGAATAGTTGGACTTTTTGAGGGATTTCTTTTCCCGAAAAATATTGTGCTCCCACGTAAGAAACATAAAAATCATTAATTCAAACGTTTTAATGCTTATATTTTCGTACACCATCCGTTCTTTTCAAAATAATTATTTATTTTTAATATTATAATTTAATATAAGTATAAGTATAAATATTATTATTATTAAAACTATAAAAAAGTACCATAATTATGTGACGATAAACTAACAAGATAATAAAACTGCTTTATAAAATCAATGAAACACCTTATAAATATGTGTCAAAAATTTAAAAAATTTAAAACTCTTGCAAGACCTTGTATAACTTCCTTTCCGTACGTATTCCTGTATAAAAAGAATAAATATTAATTAAGTAACACTATATTTACTTGATAATATAAAATTGTTCTATATTATGTCAAACAATTAAAAGATAAAATGTACCATCACGTAGAGCGAGGTTTATCAATCCATAATCCTTCGGCGTGGTCGGTTCTTAAGTAAATAGTATCATCAATAACGTCATTTGTCGATGGAATTCCGATAGAAAATGGAGGTAGCTCATCAAACTGGTCGTATTCATCCTCGTCCACAACATTCTCAACTCCAAGTATACGTCGTTTACCAAGTAGGACAATGTGCCATCTTGAATCCTTTGGGTCTTGAACAAAAAATACTTGGGTGGCCTGTTTAGCTAGAATGAATGGTTCCGATGAATAGCCGTTAGTGGAAAGGTTGACAATAGTGAAACCATGGTTGTCAACTTGCACACCATGTTTGTTTTCGACCCATTTACACTTATACAACGGTATAGTGAATGTATGATAATTCAATTCCCAAATTTCTTGAATGACACCATAATAAGAGTTTTTTGCAATCGTCGACCTTACATCATGATTATCTCCATGGAGTTCTGTCGTTGCGGCTATTAGAGTGACCCCGCTATTTTGCAAGGTACTTTTTGCATCCTGTTGTTTATTGTAAAATGTATACCCATTAATATCGTAGCCTTGGTATTTTGCCACCACACAATCAGGACCATACCCCAATATTTTCACTAATTGATCCTCTACCTCTACATCATTTACCTTTTCTTTCAACCATGATGAGAAATTTTTGTTATGCTCAACAAATAACCAATTTTCATTCTTACCACGGTTCTTCATTTTTAATAATGTCATGTGTTCATGTATATATGGATCAATACATGTCATGTGTTGAAGAACTGTAAAATGTGCTTGGTGAATTTCATTTTGTTTGACAATGAATAAATTCTTGCCAATAGTCCCAACTCCTTGAAGTCTACCTTCGTGTCGAGATTGTGGGAGCCTAATATTTCTTACACCTTTGAGATAGTACGTACAAAATGTAGTCACTTCCTCTGAAACATAACCTTCAACAATACTTCCCTCTGGTCGAGAATGGTTTCGTACGTACCCTTTCAAGAAACCCATATATCTCTCAAACGGATACATATATCGTAGGAATACAGGACCACATGCCTTTATTTCATATATAATATGAGATACAAGGTGAACCATGATATCAAAAAATGAAGGTGGAAAGTACATTTCAAGCTGGCAAAGAGTGATGATAATATCATTTTGATACCTATCCAACACATCATGATCAATCACTTTCGAATGAATCATGTTAAAACACAAACAGAGCTTTGTGATAGCGTGTCGGACGTTGTTTGGAAGTATGTCACGAATTGCGATAGGAATCATTTGTGTAATTAAAACATGACAATCGTGAGACTTCATTCCGAGTAATATATTGTCTTTCAAAGACATCAACCTTTTAATGTTAGCAGAGTATCCGGATGGAACCTTAATGCCATGCAAACAATGACAAAATTTTGTTTTTTCGACCTTCGACATGGTATAACAAGTTGGTGGCAGAAACTTTCGTTTTCCTTTATTGTCGGGTTGAAGCTCCTTTCGAATTTTCAGATCCTCAAAGTCCTTTCGAACATTAATCCCATCTTTTGATTTTTCTGGATGTTTAACAGCAACCCTATCAAACTGTCACAAACATTTTTTTCAATGTGCATAACATCAATGCAATGTCGGACTTGCAAATTCTTCCAGTATGGTAGATCCCAAAAAATAGACTTTTTTTTTCCAAAGTCCTTTTTCCCGACTTATATTTTTTTTACCAAACACAATGTTTTTGTGTTCAACTATCGAGAATACAGTTTCTCCGTCCAAAGGTGGCTGTAAAATTCCTTTTTCAATATAATCGTCAAACACATTCTTTATTCCACGGTACGGGTGAGTCATGGGAAGTGAACGTCGATGGCCCATGTACACTGTTTTTCCTACATTTTCAACCATATCGATGATGTGTCATCTTCGCAAAGGGGACACGCCTTATTCCCTTTCGTTCCATATCCCGACAAATTTCCATAAGCTGGGAAATCACTAATAGTGCAAAAAATCATAGCCCGCAAATTGAAATTCTCATTCTTATACGCATCATACACTTGGACGCCCGGACACCACAATGTTTTTAAGTCATCAATTAATGGAGCCAAATAAACGTCAATATCATACCCAGGTTGTTTTGGACCTTGGATTAACAATGACATCATGATGTATTTTCGTTTCATGCATAACCAAGGTGGAAGATTATAGATACATAAAAGAACTGGCCAAGTACTGTGACGACTGCTTAAGTTTCCAAATGGATTAATTCCGCTGAACTAAGTCCGAACCGTATATTTCTAATTTCCTCTCCAAAATCTTCCATATCATCAATATTTCTCCATTGAGGAGAATCCGCCACATGTCGTATTTTTCCATCATTTTTACGCTCTTCGGCATGCCAACGCAATAATTTTGCATCTTTAGCGTTTGCAAATAATCGTTTTAATCTTGGTATGATAGGCAAATACCACAAGACTTTAGCTGGGAGTCCATTCTTCTTCACATCACTACTTACATCCATTTTTTCTTTTGGCTTATACCTCAATGCACCACATATACCACATTCATGTATGTGTTTGTACTCATTTCTATACAATATACAATTTGGACATGCATGTATTCTTTCGACTTCCAATCCCATTGGACACATCAATTTTTTTGCTTGATATAATGAAAGGTGCAACTCATTATCTTCGGGTAGCATTTCATGTAATAATTTCAAAAGTTATGTGAAACTTGTATCAGTCCAACCATTGTTTACTTTTAAGTTTAACAGCCTCAGCACGGCAGAGAGTTTGGTAAATTTCGTACACCATGGTTTTTCGGAGTCGAGAAACAGTTGTTGAAATTTATCGTAATTTTTTTCATCAATATTAGTCTCCACGTCATGTAACATGTCATCCAACTTATCAAAATAATCATCCTTGTCTGAATCGACATTTTCATAATTTTCATCATTGTCATCGTTATTACACCCATCAACAACTGTGTTACTATCGGCTAATAATTCTCCATGCCATCACCAACAAGTATACTCATCTACAAATCCGTCTACTATAAGATGTCGAGTAATTACATTACAATCAACATAAATATCAAAATTTTGACAGTTTTTACAAGGACAAGATATTTTCTCGTTCCTTTTATTCACTGGATCAGCTTCTACAACTTTTACAAAATTTGTCAACTCTGCCAAAAATTCTGAAGTATGACGTGGTATCTCGTACATCCATCTACTGCGATCCATCTAAAATGATAGAAAGGGATCAATTTAATAAAATCCATTAGTAGCATCTTATCTTATCTTATAAATACACTATATATTTTTACATAAATAATTTTGTAGATCGAGTCTTTTGGAGTAATCAAATATGAGCACTCTATTTTATACGTTTTTAGATCGGTTATTGATAATCGAGTTATTTTTTTTATTTTTTGAACTTAATGATCGTGAACCCTCTATTTAATGATTTTTAGAGCGGTTGTCAACAACTGAACCACAATAAACTTTTTTAGATCGGTTTCTAACCACTGAACAATATTTTTTAGATCGGTTAACATATATTATAGATCGTTTACCCTAGTTGCAAACTTTTATACAAATATACATATAGCACATTTCTACTTACTTGCTTTTGCAAATATACATATAACATTTTCTTGGTTTCTTTCTGAGATAATACACGAACACTTACATGCATAGGCTATCATGGTTTCTCAAAATTCACGAACACACGCACAAAATCACGATTGCCTTTCTGGATTTCTCATAATCGCTCTCATACGCACATATCTGGGCTTCTTCAAGGTTTGCTTTAATTTTTAATTTCAATTTTTGATTATGTTCAATTGTTCATTCTTTAATTTCGAATTTGAATTTGTTTTGTTTGTTTATTTATGTTGTGGATTATGGATTGTAACTCGCAGGCACCTGAGTTTCAATTTGATTTTAAAATATTTAGGGTTCTTAGGTTTCATAAGGGATACTGAATATTTTCTAACAGGGGCTTAAAAAATTACATTCTGGGTTAATTGTCCTTTTTTGCTAACATAGCCTTAAACCCTTAAGGGCAATGGTTAAGTATATAACATTTATAAATATTACAGCAAGCAATGTCATGAATATAAAAGATTAGCATATTAGATCAAGTAAATTATGTTTGATTATAGAATGTAATCACTCTCTGTTACATGAGCTCAATCTGTGAATTTATTTTAGAAATGCTTAATCATAGTCCTAAGGGTTTTAGCCAACAACAAAAATTGTTATAAAATATACACGTGTAAGAATATTATTGTTGGTACATGATTGTGACAACAGCTTCTATTGTGTAATCAGTCTTTGTTATTAATAAATGAATATTTTGTTAAATGTTATTTGTTAATTACTTGTATGATTATTATTTGATTATGTATTTATGCAGGTTCGTACGAACTTATGTCTGGTACGAACTTGCAGGTAAGTTTGTACGAACTTAGAAGCTGCTAAGTTCGTACGAACCTAGCTGCCTATAAATAAAAAGTTTGAAAATATCATTTCTAAGCTTTTCTACGAACTGAGATCATTTATCTAAGTTCAAATATATCATCCTAGTTTGAATACATACGAAGTAAGGGATTATTAGTAAGATAAACGTGTTTTAAACACTCGTATCGTTTCTTAGAGTATTCTGCACTCTAACAAACGTTGTTACCCCGTTGGATCTGTTCAAGGGGAACCTATAATTGGTATCAGAGCATCAAAACTTAGTTCTTAGGTTCGGGGTAAAGAAATAGAGTGGTTACGAACTGATTTGCTTACTAAACAATTTTATGTTTTTAAGCATATAAAATCCGAGTCATTAGAGGATATTATCACTCGATACTATCATCTGATGACAGAGATGGAAAGCGTTGGGCTTAGCTATAATGATATAGTTAAAAATAATAAACTTCTTGAGGCATTGCCGTCAAAGTGGGATATTTACACTTTGATGATAAAGGAGAGTAGCAATTATAAGACTCTCACGCTTGATGAAGTGATAGGTAAATTTCGTGTTTATGACTTAAACATGCAGAGGAAAGAGACAGGATCCGATCAGGTTCAGGATCCTAGCGTTTACCACGGTAAACAGTCTGATTCCGCTGCATCGACGAGTAATGGTGTTAAGGCTTTCTATACTGGCGAGGCTAAGACAGACTCGGCTATCAGAAATTCTGGTAGCAATGTCTGTTACATTGCCTTAGGGATTCATAGGAAACCAAAAACTGGGACATCAAATGGTCTCAAATCAATGCCCATGAGCATCAAGTCCGCCGAAGGGAAGTTGCCTTACTTGCCTCTTTCATAGCCTCACGTGAAAACTTCATCAAGGGAAAGATCACGGATCCTGAATTAATAAATTATGATTATGATCAATTGGACCAAGATGATTTAGAGGAAATCGACTTGCAAGAAGGGCTCAACGATTCATGAACCGGATTGGGAGAAAGTTTGTGAGCGGCAAACTAGGTTTTGATAAGTCAAAAGTTAAATGCTATAACTGTGATGGTTTTGGGCATATTGCTAGGGAATGTCAACGACCTAAGAGGGAACAAACTCCGAGTCATAATGGACAGAGATATTTTAGTCAAGGCTCTTCTGATAAACACCAGAACTCGGGAAGTAATCAGACTTCAAAAGCTCTGGTGGTACAGTCACAAGAAGGAGCGTATGATTGGAGTTCTAAATCAGAAGAACCACAAGCATTCATGGCCTCCATTGATGCAGAAAAGGAGGAGAGCAATGCAGGATCTAATTCAGAAAAGGACACTGCGACTGAAATGGAGATTGAGGTGCCAGCTGATGAAACAAGGATCAAGCAATCGAAGTCAATTGAAGACATGAGCTCACAGGACTTCATTGCGTACATGGCAAATCTGGATGCTGAAAAGCAAAAGGTACTACTTAATCTAGATTTGGTTGTTAAAGCATGCGTTCTTTGTGCTAACTTTCAGGAACAAGCTGAGAAGTTGGTAGAATCATCTGATATGATAACACTCAGCTCAATTCTCTAAAAGAAGAGAACGCTATCTTGAAAATCAGAAACTCAGAACTTTTAAACAAATCAAAATTTGAGAAAGCACATATGTAATTTTTAAAAGATAGGGTAGATGAGCAAAGTATATTAAATGACTTAGCTCACGAACATATCTTAGAATTAACCAAACTATCTGCAGATAAAGAAAAGGAGTTGGCTGATGCTAAGGTTAGGATAACAGACCTTAATAGAAAATTAGAACTAAGAAAATTTTCTATCGAAACCTTAGATAACATGCTTAGTGTTCAGAAACAACCTAGTGACCATAGGGGAATGGGTTACAATGAAAGCCCACCCCCCTTTAATCATAATTATACTTTTACTTCTGATGATACTGAGATGTCTACCTTAGATGATTATGTCAATCACTCAGTAGTTCCAGGGCTAATGCAATTCGTTAGACCTGCGAAAGCTGAGACAGTAACTGAACCTGAATCAACATCAACTGACACTTCCAAGACACCCAATTCTGAAATAAAGATAAATTTTGTAAAACTGGGTGTGATGGAAAAAGAAAGTGTCAAGGAGACGTTAATAACTACTAAATTTGTTTCACCCCAATTTGAAAGTGAGAATGTAAATACTAAAATCGACAAGGGTAAACAAACTGAAACTGTCTCCTCTCCCAGTTTGCCTAACTTGGACAACCAAACGGATCAAAAGGCTTTGAACAGGGCCTTTGTGAAACTTTCTTGCTTTGTGTGCCACCAAAAGGGACATGTCGCAAGTATTTGTCCAACTAAGGGCAAAAGTGAAAAGTCACAGGTGAAGAAAGATCAATCACCTGTGAAATCTGGTTCGTCTCTGAAAAAGAAAATTCCAAACTCTGAGACGACTAATGTAAATCAGAGATTTGCGAGCAGTTTCACTAAAGAAGTTAAAAGAAGTGAAAATAAAAATGCGGGCAGTTCTGGGAGGAATGGGTTGGGATTTAAGCGAACTTCAAGTTCTCAGAGAACACAACCTCCACAAAAATCTGTGAAGTTCACGACCAACGACGGTACTAGGAGCACTACTGTTGGGACATGTTTTGTGACAACAGATCTAGCTTGTAATAGGACTGGTGTAATTATTATCAAGTTTGTACATTGGTTTAGATTTGTAAACATAAGATATTAGTTTGTTATTATTATTTGTTAAATATAATAATATTAGTCAAGTAACGAATACAAACTAAAGAATGAATTGCAAATTGAGAACTCAAGTCGCAAGTCATAAGACTTGCGAGATGAGATCTCAATTCGCAGCCCATCTCAAGTCGCAGGCTTAAACCTGCGAGATGAGAATCTGGATTCGCAGAGTCTCTACTGCGAGCTGAGATCTGGGCTCGCAACCCATCTGGACTCGCAAGGCCCATGGGTTGCGAGTTGAGTCAACTTGCAAAGCCCATGGCCTGCGAGTTGAAATGGATATAAATAGAAATGCTTAGTTCATTTCTTGGTATCCGTCCCTTACATCACTCTAAGCAATTATTACACACATCTCGATTTTAGTGCCCATAAATATTATTATATTAAAGACTAGGTTTTGAAGGTTTAACAATAGTTAATATCAAAACAAAGCCCTTTAATTAATAGATAAGTTATATAAACTTTAATCAAACGTATTGAGGGATTCCGCACCTCAATACTTTAAGATAACGTTGTTATCGAACCAAGATCTAGTGACTTACAATTGGTATCAGAGCTTTCGGGCTAAGATATTGTGGTTTCAAGATTTTAGTTTATATAACTAGTGATTTTGGGTTGTTTTTAGTTTATATAACTAGACATTTTTTGGTTTTCACAACCGTTTCGCGAGTTGAGATTAGGGTTTCACCTGTTATATGCGAGTTGAGCTGCGAACCGAAATTATCTGCGAACTGAGTTCCTCTGCGAACCGAGTTCATCTGCGAACTGAGTTCTTCTGCAAACTGAGTTCATCTGCGAACTGAAAATACTTGCGAACTGAGTTGTGTGGCGAGCTGAGATTAATTGAACTCGCAGTTGAATCTGAATTTCTGATTTTTACAATGTCTGACTTGAGTAGAATGATTGAGATGGACCATGAGATTGGAAAATGTAATGTTCCACCTAAATTGCTTCGACTTGAGGATTACTATGGATGGAAGGACAGGTTTGAATCATACTGTAGATTCCATGACTTGACAATTTGGCTATGTAACAAAAATGGATACGCTGCACCTACTGTTGTTGTTGAGAATGCTAATGTGGTTGTACCCTATCACATGATGAATGATAACCATAAAAAGGAGTTTACAATTGAAAATAAGGCTCATTCTTCAATTAAGATGAGTCTTCCTAAGGAAATCAATCATCAACTGAAGTCTTTTCACACTGCTAAAGAGCTCTGGGAAGCTCTTGAGAAAAGATGTGAGGGGAGTCCACAAGTAAAGGCAGGCAAGAAGAACCTTCTAAAAAAGCAGTTTACTGTGTTTAAAGCTTTTAGAGAAGAGGATCTTGAAGCCTATACCACTAGATACTACCACTTACTGAGTGAGCTAGATGACCATGAGATTTTCTATTCTGATGAGGAGAAAACCGACAAGTTTATTGAAGGTTTACCTTCCAAATGGGAAATGTATGGAATTATGCTTAAGGACAATGATGAACGGTATGCTAAAATGTCTCTGGAGCAAGCTATAGATAAGCTCAGAGGTTATGATTTCTCTAAGAAAACAAGAGATGCAGATTATGATCAACTACAGAATCCAGGATTATATCATGGAAAGTCTATTCTCTCGAATGTTTCATCGAGTTCGACCACTGCTCTATTTGTTGGTGAAACTGATGAACATGGTGAAATTGTAAGTTCGTACCTTCTTGGCTTAGGCTTGCAACTTCACTTACTTTATGGCCTTGCCGCCTTTTTCTAGCAATATAGATGTAGCGCTTGCAAGGCAATTCAGACGACGTTAGCAAGATGTAGCGCCGAAGATTTATGCTTTATCACTTCATCTGGAAGTCAAACAAAAGGGAAAACTACTAAGAAGTCACCTCAAGAACATCACAAGATGCCTATGAGTGTGAAATGTGCTGAACAACAATTGTCTGTTCTTGCTTCTTTTGTTGCTTCCTATGAGAACTATATTCAGGGTAAGATCAATGATCCAGCTGCATTTGATGAAGATTATGATCAGATTGATCCTGATGACCTTGAAGAAATGGATCTTCAGTGGCAACTAGCAATGGTGTCAAGAAGAGTTAAGAATTTCTTGAAGCGTACTAGTAGACGGGTAGTAGGAAATCGACCAGGGTTTGACAAATCCAAGGTTAAGTGTTATAACTTTCAAGGTTACAGACACTTTGCTAGGGAATGTCAACGACCAAAGGTTGATAGTGGTAATGGAAGACAAGACTCGGGAAGTACTTTAACTTCCAAAGTCTTGGTGGTTCAACAAATGGACGGTTCCTATGATTGGTCTACTCAGTCTGAGCAAGCTCTTATGGCTGAAGTTGATGATAAAGAGAAACATGCTGAATCTACATCCTATATGCCAACAACTGATGAATTCAAGTTAAGGTGCCTGAGTTTGAAGTCAAAGAAAGTGATAAAGATGTGCTCTACATCAACTCAACTGAAGAGATTAGTCCTGATGAGTTTGTTGCATATATGGCTGACGTTCAGACAGATAAGAAAAGAGTATGTCTTGATCTTCTTACTGTTGCTGATGTTTGTTATTTAGTTACTGATTTACAAACGCAGGTTAGTGTATTTGCTGAATCTCACAAAACTGTGACATCTGAACTAGAAATAGTTAAAAGTGATGTAAAAAGGTTAAGTGAGGATAAACTAGCTTTAAAAGAAAAGATTCAACTTGATGCTTTTGATAGAACCAGTCTAAGTGACATCATAAATGAACAACGTGTTAAAATATATGGGTTATATTTGAACTTGAATGAGTTAAATCAAAATATTGCTAGTAAGGATAAGGAGTTATCTGAGTCTAAGATGAAGTTAGTTGAGCTTAATCGTAAGTTTGAAAGCTATAGGACATCTTCCTTAACTTTAGATCATATTATTAGCTCACAATGTAGTGTAAAGGATTTGACTGGTCTAGGTTACACTGATGTACCCCCACCTTTTAATTCAAATTACTCTACTACTTCTATAGACTTAGAAATGCCTGATGTGAATACTGAGCCTGAGGAATTTTTAATCAAAGAGTCTGAACTATCTGAAACCAAGAAGGATGTTGTCAAAGGCCCATCATCTGACATTAGTAAGAACATATCATTCCCTAAAGCACATTTTGTCTCGAGTGGCATGATAGTTGATACTAATGTAAATGATGAGGTGATTAAGGAACAAAAGGATTCACCATTAGTGGTTTCAGATCAGACTAAGAAGGAGAGTGGAAAAGTAGTTAAGTCACGTAAGTAGATGTCTTGCTTCAAGTGTCACCAAAAAGGACACGTGTCTTCTTGTTGTCATAAGAAGAAGTAGGAAGCACCACATAAGCAAGTGAATAACGATAAGACATCGAATATATAACACCCCTCTTTCAATATAAGAATATTATATTAATAAACTCGGAAGCATGAATTTAAAATACATTACATTAAAATATATATCAAACATTTTACATAAACAGTTTACATTTTCAATATATACACCAAATTCAAACTGTTTAAAAACTACAAAAGGCGGGGTATTATAAAAATTCACAAAACAAGGTTTATTACAAAACCATATCAGAGTTCAAGAGCGCAGTCAAACATTCCTTGATCAACCAATCACCTCCTGCACCCACAATTAAACAAAACATATCATGCAGGAAGTAAAATGAGGGGTTAGCACAAAGCTAAGTGAATAGGTTCATCACACAACATTCAACTTAGCATAACTAGTTGTTTACACCAAATAATCGTAAACACACATAATTCAATGAGGATCGGTGGCTCTGGGGATATCATAATACCCGGGGATTCCCCCAAGAACACTTACCGTCAATCCGTATGGCCAATACAGAATAGACCGATAACTACTGGTTATTAAACACGTACACAGGTCTCAAACACAACAAATGAATCAAAACCTGTGTAAAACACATAATAACCAGAAGTCCAACTACACGTTGACCTCAATAACATAGTACACATTGGTTCACATATCACGTAGATCAATATTCAATAATCAAGACTAACAGTCTAATACACATCTACGTTTACTCGTTGTAACCAAATAGTTACAACTAAATCAAATGATGAGTTCCGAATCCACTCACCGATACCTCTGACGTCTCCACACTCAGGATTCTTATATCACTGAGTCTTACGCTGATCTGAAACAGAAAATCGTAAACAAGTCAGAAGTTCGTTCCAAAATTATCATTATAGTCCATTTATCAAATCAGGTAATCCCTGAAGTCTAGGCAAACAAAAGTTCAATCAGAAATGAACTTAGAAAAAGTCCGCAATGCCTCTTAAAACTGAAAAATGTCATTTTCGGGTCCTAGATGACCCCGGATGGCCAAAAACTGCCTAGGCTATTAAAATATAGCCTTGATTACTAGGTCGTTTCCGATTGACCATGCAAATTTCAACTAAATCCGAGTTAGTGAGATTTTTACAAAACCGCGTCTCAAAACGCATTTTCAAAATTTGCAAGTCAACTCGCAAGTCAACTCGCAAGTCAACTCGCAGGAATCTCGGTTCGCAACTCGGCTCGCAGGTCAACTCGGCTCGCAAGTCAACTCGCAAGCCAACTCAACTCGCAAGTCAACTCGGCTCGCAAGTCAACTCGCAAGCCAACTCGGCTCGCAGAGTCAACTCGCACTGCAAGTCAACTCGCAAGTCAACTCGGCTCGCAGAGTCAACTCGCAGGACGAACTGAAAACTGCGAGTTGAGCCGCTGTTACTAGTTTTTCGAACCAAAACTCGCCAAAACTTCAGAAAACTCAATTCTAAGGTTTCTAACACTTCAAGTAACATCAAACAACACCTAATAACAACATATCAAGCTTCAATTTGATTTACCCATTCCAGTTCAAACTTACTTCTCTTTTTCTTTCTTTTGAAAATAAAAGGATGGATAAATCTGATGCAATTAAGATATAGATGATGTGAATCTGATGTTATGAATTCGGATTTACAGAAACAAGATTGAATCAAAGTTTGGCTAAGGTTTCTTGAGTTTTTGCAAATTTATCCAATGAAATCAAGAAGGAAGATATGAAACATATATATGAATCCAAAGTCGGTTCACTAAGTCGGCTTGTAATATAATGGTATAATTTTATACCCGTCCTAAATCTCTTGTCTGGAACCTGAAAACCGTTTGCGAGAAATATTATTTTATTTTACCGTCATCTATAATAATTTAAAACGATTAATATTTCACTAGTCACAATAAGTCAAATGACTTATTTATCTACGTTTCACAGTGAAACACATAATATTAAATAATTTCTAAAACATTTAGATAATCGATTAAAATAATAGAAATTACCAGACCGCGGGAGAGGATGTTACAGAATATCTCTAGTGTGAGTATAGACAGGTTAGGTACCAAACCAGGTATTGGTATTAAACCTGTAAATATTCTTAAAAGAGATGCCTCACACTGTGTCTCTCCAACTAAACCTAAACGGCCTGAACACTTTGTTAAAGATCAATTACCATCGAGGTTTATGACCCCTAGTAGAAACCATAGTAATTATGAGAATGGTTATACTTCACGTACACATGGGATTAACTACAAATATAACTATAATCGTAACCAAGGACAAAAATCCCAAGGTTATGTGTCAGGGAGGGTTGGAACTAATTCATCTCATAGACCCAAGACCACTGATCATCAACAAGCTCAACTACTTCGAAAGTGACCAAAGCTCCTAATGGGAATGATGGTTACTTTAAAGAGTTAAAGTTTGTAGATGATAAGGGACAAACCAAGACCGTAATGGCTTGGGTCCCTCTTGATAACTAATTGTGTACAACTTGTGTGTGCAGGAACAGACTGTGCCCAACGACAATTGGTGGTACGTTGACAGTGGCTGTTCTAGACACATGACAGGAACTTGAAGTCTCCTGAAAGACTTCAAAGGAGGATTGAAACAAGGAGTACACTTTGCTGGTGATAAAGGAGGAGTAATTACTGGGAAAGGAAAAGTCTCGAATGGATCCTTGACTCTAGAGGATGTGAATTATGTTGAAGAACTAACGCACAACCTAGTGAGTGTTTCCCAAGTCTGTGATAAAGGTCACCCTGTACTCTTCAATGAGAAAGAGGCCTTAGTCCCAAAAAATGGATACTGATGAGGGCTCCAAGGAAGAAGGAAATTTATGCTATCAACATGAGTGCTCCTATTACTTCAATGGAGTCTACATGTTTCTTGTCCAAGGCTTCAGAGTCAGACTCACTCCTATGGCATAGGAAAATGGCACACCTAAACTTTCGAAAAATGAACTATATAACCAAAAATGGGTTAGTTCTGGGTGTACCACATAAGAGTTTTGCATTTGAAGACAAGTGTGTACCTTGCATGAAAGGAAAGCAGCATAAAAAACCACACAAATCTAAAACTGTAAATTCTATTTCTAGACATTAAAAAGGACCCATTCCGTCCAAAAGAGGACGATGAAGAGATATTGAGCCCCCAGTGTTCTTCTGGGTGCAATAGGCTCATTATTGTACTTGGCCTAATGTACTAGACCAGACATCTCCTTTGCTGTAAACTGTCTTGCTCGACACAGCATTGCTCCAACACGCCGCCATTGGAATGGTATTAAAGACATTTTCCATTACCTTAAAGGTACTACAGATATGGGTTTATTCTATCCCTATGTGTCATTGAGTGGATCTACCCTGAATGATACTCGAAATAACGCAACCCTTATCGGCTATGCCGATGCAAGTTACTTATCAGACCCGCATAAGGGACGTTCCCAATTTGGTTATGTCTTTAGCATAGGGAACACATCAATATCCTGGAGGTCTTGTAAACAAACACTAGTTGCTACTTCGATAAATCACTCTGAACTACTCGCGCTCTATGAGGCAACTAGAGAGTGTATATGGCTTCGTGCTGTAATAGGCCATATTCGAAGTACATGTGATTTAGCTTATGATCCTAATGAACCAGTTGTTATATACGAAGACAACACTACTGTTATTGATTAAGCGAAACATGGTTACATCAAAGGGGATAACACTAAGCACATTTCTCCGAAACTGTTCTTTACACATGAACAACAAGCACTTCAAAAGATAGAAGTGCAACATATTGGATCAGAGAAGAATCATGCAGATTTTTTCACCAAGTCACTGCCGAAATATTCGTTTCAAAAACATGTTAGAGCCATTGGACTTGGGAAGCTCTCTGAACTACCTAAATGACATGTAAGGAGAAAGCATCAGCATTCCTAGTTGAATACTTTTAACCATAGTGCACTCTTTTGTCCTTCGTTTAGAGTTTTTGTCCCACTGGGTTTTCTCTAACAAGGTTTTAATGAGGCACATCATGTGTGGTTATTATCCTCGATACTACTGATCCTTGTGTAACTCAAGACATCTAGATCGTACTCTTTTGTCCTTCGACCAAAGTTTTTGTCCTAAAGGGTTTTCTCCGGCAACGTTTTAATGAGGCGACGTGTTTTTGGATTGTTTGAAGATACAAGACGAAGAAGTACAAGTATGATTCGGTGTTAAATTCAGGCATCCAGGGGGGAGTATTGTAACTCAAAGATGTTTGGTTGCCCTCCTTTAAACACTAGCATAAATAGTAGTTATGTGTAATAAGTTTTCAACCTTTGGTTTGCATGTACTTTTGTCTAAGACTCATCCTATAAAAGGAGGTTGATGTCTCATATTGTAACACACACATATGATGAATAAGAATGTTGGTATGATCCATTGAGTTGAGCTAGTTTGTTATACAACAATTATCATTTTGATTATGCTAGACTTAGGATCTGCCATGATTAGTGCTTAGTTACTTTGCGTGTTTGTTGTGATGTAGTTAGCTAAATAGTTGTGGGATGATGTTAAAATAATATTTAATTGGAAATTTAATGTTTTGAATACGCTTTCTATCTATGATTTTAAACCTCATTTTCAACTACCGCCTTTCCACCAATAAACGTAATTAAAACCTTTTTATTAAGACGTCAGTGAAAAGGTAATTAATTATCTGTGTCAATATATAGTCAAAGTAGGAAGCCATGGGAATATTGTTAAGTAATAGAGTACATGGTGAATTACTATAGGATGTTTTTGAACATGGTCAAGGTCTGAAGCTGTGGAAACACTATAAGTGAAGTACATTGTGGATTACTAAGGGATTTATTGGGAAGTCTTAAGTAAAGGCTGGTTTAAATCATAAACGGAATCTTAAAGTTAAAATACAATTATTTAATGAATCTAAAATGGAAGACGAAGAATCATTAAGTGTTCTAGTTTGTCTATCACCCTTAGATTCTGTCAAAGCCATTAATAGAAAGCAATTCAAAACATCAAACAAAGTCTTGTTCTTAAATGATTATTAGATTAAGTACTCTTGTGGTATTAAGAAAGGTCGGACTATGATTGGGTCTGCTACTCTATTCATGCACCCCAGGAAATCCAAATATTCCAAAGAGGGTCACTAGTTCTATAATAGGACAGTGTTGAGAGTTGAGCATGACCACTCCGATCATAATCACTATAACCTAGTTCCTGGTGACATGCTAATCAAGAAATCGATTAGTAGGGAATCTAGCGTTTATACCACAAGCATTTAAGATAATAAAATACAAATATTTCGAAAAGACATTTCCATGGCTTTAAAACATCATCCCCCAACTTAGCTAATGAAATCACAACAAACACACTCTCTATCCTAACTACTTATATCCTTTACTTTAGTTCGCTTTTATTTACTCGTTTAAATTAGAAAATATAAAAATCAAACTCCCCTATTATTATACAAAACCCCTTACTATTTAAATCACTTCGCATGACGCGCACCTATTTCAATTTAGTCGATTTTAAGAACGACCCTAGGTTATACCTACCACTTGCTCACCTTTTGGATAAGCAATAGTAGGCACTTAGACCCTAGCAATTACAAATTATAAAACTCCCACTGATCGCCCGTCGATGAAAGAAAAAATAACGACTGACGCCGGGCGCATCAGTAAAACAAAACAATCACAAGTATTCGAACTTGCCTTTGCTAAGCCCTGAAAATACACTAAACAACTTATTACATTCGAACTAGCATGTAATCTATATATAGGACCTAAGTCGTACGGTCTGGACCCTACGAACTTACCTAAGTTCGTATGATCCTAAGTTCGTACGAACTTACATTACAAAATATAAAAGTAAACTTATTACAAAAGACTTATCAAACTAACTATTACAAAGTAGAAAGCTGTTGTCACTAAATATGTACCAACATTTTAAAACCGATTTGTTAGTAGGTTCACGAAAACCGGTTTCTATTGGGGGTCTATCTTGTGTTTTTTGTAATAGTGAGGATTTCAATTTGAAACCCTAATTTCTAGAGTTTGTTAGAAACCCTAATCTGGTTTTCTTCCGCTGTAAGTTTGTACATATTCTTGGAAATACTGAGCGTTGATATCACTATAACCTCTTATGTTATCTGTTGTGTGGTGGCTAGTTCCTACTATTGGAGTTTCTGTTCTTATAGGAATGAATTGCCCTCACTAGTCATACTTGGTATTAGATCGAATTTTGTGTTTGGAACATGTATACTATGTAATCCGTATGTATGTATGTGAATGTATATGCGTATATGAAAGTATCATCGAATGCTTCTTTATTGATCAATCACTGAAGGTTACAAGCTCTCAATCTCTTTGTAAAGTGTATACACAGACGCACATACAAATTCACACAATTTCAACAACCCTTACAAATGAACAGAGACGGCCTTAATACTAAAATCACTATTCTGTGCGACAGTCACTGCGACAGTTCTTGATTGTCGCATTTATACTAACTGCGAAAATCATGAATTGTCGCATATTGTTGCATTTTCTCTAATTGCGACAATATTTGATGTCACATTTCTTTGTACTGTCGCTTCTAAGGATTGTCTCACTTCTCTTTTAGACTTGTACATATGCAAATCCTATTTTATAGTTAACAATCTCCCCCTAGTAAGTAATCTTTTGCATCTTTTGATGATCTTTCTTGAATACTCTTGCAAACTCTACTTTTTTTTTAATCGGCTTTTGTCTTGAAACCTCATTATGTGATGTCTTTGACATAGAAATTTAGAACTTTCTTTTGACTTCTAAAATTCTCTTTTCTTTGATCTTTCCTCAAATATAATTGGTTGACATTCTTTTGATCTTTCTTCAAATCTGATTTTGTTGAAGTTGATCTTCTTTTAACTAATTCTCTTTTCGTTTGAACTTCTTTGATGTGGATAGTTTGACAGTCGTCTACTCTTTCTTTGAACCTTTGTTTGAATTGATTCCTTGTGTTTCATCTTGTGACAACCGTCAAAAATCTCAGGTCATTAACGCACTTAAATTCCTAGTCTATCTAATTACGTTTACAGCACTCTAAAAATCCTAGTGAAAAGTCTAGGTTACGACTCCTTAAGTACCGAAATCGTAAGTTACCGAGATCGCGTAACGTTCTAGGAGATTGCTTAGCGAACTTTAAGACTGTGAGGAACACAAAATTAGGTTACAAAGTGCCAAAGAAAACAAGTGAAATTAAATTTCATAAGTCATCACAAAATATTTATCATATCGCAAAAATCGGAATTTAACCGGAAATTCCGTAACTCAGTGAACGCAACCGAAAATCGGTTAATTGACTCGCGAATGTCAATCATGATAGAATCAAATACATTTTGATGAATGTTATAAACTTATAAGATAAAGTTTCATGACTCAAACTTTAATCACAAAAACATCACAAAAATCGGAATTAACCGAAATCGAATAAACGAAACTCGGAATTTAATCGGAATTAACTCGGCAAACGCGACCCGAATCGAATAAACGAAACTCGAATCCGACAAACTAATACTTCAATATCCATTATAAAAAATCTAAAATACAATTTGAAGTATTTTAGAAATTTAGAACATCAGTTTTTATAACCCAAATATTAAGCATTAAAACAACACAATTTAAAGTCTTGAAATGTACAAGACTTGTGCAATTTTAATACAAATAAATACCACAACTAATATACATTATATTTTAACAAAAAAAATAAAATAAAAACTCATATTTTTGAGTCAAAAACCGGCCTCCCCCTTTGACCACTCAAAACCCCCACTCACATAACAAGATTCCATGCAAAAAAGCCTTCTACACTTACACACTCTTCCACTTTCATCATTTCTCTCATTTCCACTTTCAAAAACACACACAATTCTCTCTAAACACACACTAAACTCCAGAAACGTATCATCCTTAAATCATCTCTTTAAAGGTGTTCATACACCTAAACCAACATTCCAAGGTATGAACACCATCTTTAACTTCCATTCTTGCATTTTCATACCTTGAATCTTGTAAAAACATGATTTTTATGCCTTTTTCCATGGCTAAAAATCTCATACAAGGTTTGATGGTTTGTAGGTTCCCTTACACTTGTTTAAGTGTTAAAACAAAAGGGCAACCTATGATCAAACCGAAAATCAAACCGAAAAGTCGACTTTTTGATGTTATAAAGTTTATTTACATGTTCTTGCTAGAATAAATGGTTAAAATGTTAAAATATGTTTATGTTTCTGTAAAACATATGTACATGCATAAAAGACAAGGCTTCAATCATTGGATGAGGTCTAAAAATCGTTGGTAGTGAAAACACACCAAAATGATCACCATTGTCTTATATGTAATCTATCCAGATTTTGACCTCACTTGAAACGACCATAACTCAGTGAAAAATGGTCTAAAAATCTTGATTTTTCTTCTATAAAACCCCACTCGTCTCACTCAAATCCATTGAGTATTCGACCTCCAAATGTATCACACAAAACTGATGCGCAAACAGTAACTTTTCTGTGAGCACCTTGTTGTGATACTTGTTCATGGGTCTTAAGGTGTTCAATAAATTCAAAAAAAATTGTTTTTAGACTCCTAACAAGTTTATCTCAGTAGAATAAAAAGATGGTAATTTATCTTGTTGACCTTATATTATTAGAAAATGCATGAACATCATGCATTGTTGTAAGCTTGTAAATCTCAAATACTTGTGTTGTGATGATTCAAAAATACATAATTGCTAGAGAAAACTTGTTAAAATTTTGGGGATTATTTTTTCCAGTAACTAGATCATGAAAAGATTCTTGAAAATAAAAATTGGAATTTTTGGAAATACATAAGTATTTTTCCTAAATTAATGCAAATAAAGCCTATAAAAGGTGAAATATTCATGAAAAATACTTTTGGACACCAAATAATTATGGGAAAATTCCAGTGTCATTTTCCTTAGGAAATGACACTATACTCAAAATTTCACACTCTTTGAAGGTGTTTTGTTATGTTTTCCGATTTACGTCTCGTTAAAACGCATAATGTTGGGAACCTAAGTTCCAGTACTCAAAACGACTTGGAAATTTTACACAAACCTAAAAATGGGTAGAAAATGATCTGGTAAAAATTCCAAGATTTTTCCTGAATAATTACTATTTTTTCCATAATTATCCCACTTATTAGACATAAAATTATTATAAATAATCCATACGTCTAAAATCCCCAAATTTTCACAGAAAATGTTTGAACTATATTTCATGTTTCATACCAAGTTTGGTAATTTTTAGATGTTGTATACATATATTTCCATTATTTTGTTCACAACTCGAACAATTACCGGCAATGTAATTTAAATGGAAATTCAAACTTTTACGGCACTTTGTAATTTAATTAGCTAGCTAAGCAATCCTAACAAACCGTATTAGTCGAGAAACTAATTAGAAACCTTGTGTTCTTAGGACTTGGATAGGAGTCAAACCCAGTCGGCACGCGCATTACATCCATCCTTCCGCTCACGCTCAATAGTGAGTTTACACAGCCCCTCTTTTTAACGTTTTACTTAAATTTTTGGGGTGAAAAGCATGCTATATGATCTAACTACTATATTTGGATTACAAATACTATTCTTATGCTATACTTGATTTACGAATGCTATGCTTATACTATGCTCGTTTTACAAATGTTATCCTTGATTTACAAATGCTATGATATGCTATATGCTATGCTTACTTTCGAATACTTCACATGGTTAAAATGTCGTATTGATTACAAATAATGTTGTGAATGTTTTCCGTTTATACGAACATGATTATATGCTTGTTTTCTATCGTATCTAAAGTCCCCGGTATATCTACACGACCATTAACTCTATATGAGCCAAATGATGCATATGAATAGTACTATTTGGGAGCGAGACCACCTCCCCACTCACGCGGCCACGTGAGTGCATCCCATCATCCTAAATGCCAACGATAGGGCATCTCTTTTTTGGGGCAAAGGTTTATCGGTTGTAGGTTTGGTTGTGGACTCAAGCATAATAACTCATTGTGACTATAGACATTATAACGTGATAGCATAGAAATTTCATAAACGACTATAAACGTATGACGTTTTGACACTTGAAATGACATCTCTTTGAAACTATGAACTTACGACCCGAGCTTTACAATGACTTTGTCATCTGAAACAATATTTCTTTGAAACCATAAACTTACAACCCGAGCTTTACAATGACTTTGTCGTTTGAAACGACATTTCTTTGAAACTATAAATCTTACGACCCGAACTTGAAAATGACTTTGTCATTAGAAACCATATTTCTTTAAAACCATAGATTTTATAACTTGAGTTTTATACTATAAATCAATGTGGTCTTGGACAATGATAAACGTGGTTTCATAATAACGTCGCGCATTCTTATGAACTTCGACATAATAATTCGTTGAGACTTTAAACGTTTTGATATTGATTTGATGATCCATTGGCTTTATACACGTAACATGAACTTATTAAATACTACAATATGAGTTTTATAAACATAACTTGAACTTATTAAACACTATATCTTGAGTTTTATAAACGTGAATTAAATATTCCTTTGAAAATATGAGCGGGGCGTTATAAATGAATCACGACTTTTAATTGAGTACAAAAAGGGAATCGCTCCTAAATGAGCCTCGTTCTTAAATAAACCTCCTTTGCAAACAAAACATCGATTAACAAATGAATCTAGCTATCAAATGAATATCGCTCTTAAATGAGCCTTGTTTTAATGAATTACTTTTATAATTATCCGCGCAATAGCGTTTGACTATCCTAAAAATTGATTTCAAGAACTTATCGGATGATTATCGTCTTTGTATGAGCCTCGACACTAAACATACTACTTTTGCAAACTAATCACGTAGTAACGTGGAATTTTTAAACTAGACTTTGTAAACACTGGAAAAGGGTCTTTCATTACACAAAACCTGTGTACTCACCAACTATGTTTCATAGTTGACCTGTTTACTTTTACATGCTTTTCAGGAATTAGTCACCACTTGTTTATTGAAGCTAAACCCGTTATATGATCTATGCTGTTGTAGCGTTACGGGATTTTCTCTTTTGGATGTAATCGCATGTTTAGATTATTTACTTTTGTGCTGTAAACGCTTGTAAGACCTTATGTAATGTATTAATTGTAGACCGTTGAACGGTGATCTTTTGTAATTTTCGATTGTGAAATCATTGTACTGTTACATCTCGTGTTTCCGCTTTAGCGGGGTGTGACACATCTGTCTTCTGGAGCCTTTTATCTTTGACTAAATCTCTTATTTGCCTCTTTACTCAACCTTACTCAATTTTTCTACTCCTCCTTCAGTTTTACATTTGATTTAAACTTATGTTGTTATGTGCTTGTATTCTTCACCCTCCCTCATACTATGACCTAACTTTTCATCCTAATTTTGGAAGGTGACTCCTTTGGTAAATCCAACTGGCTCTGGAGGATTATAGGAGTAATTTATAAACTAACACATTTAGTACAAAAATCAACATTTTGCCAAACAATTTTGATTGAAACTGATGATCTGATTATTCATCAATCGTTGGAATCTCAAAAACTCTTTGAGAATCTTTCAAAGTGTTGTGCAATTTGCAAATATGTTTAAACACTTGAAAGTTTTGAATTTTGAAAAGTACTCCCCCTTAACATATGCATAAGATTTATAAAATATTACATATGAAGGGTGCGTTATAAAAACAAAATCTCTTTTTCTTTTGAAGATCGGGTTTTACTCTGAATTTGAGTAAAAACCATCATGCATCAATATGCAAAATATTTAAACTCTTGATTCTCCCCCTCAAAATATGATAGTATTTTGCATCTCGAGTGGAAATTGACAGATTATTGCTTAAGAGAAAGCATGCCTAACTGAGATACCAAAAAATGAAATCGTTTGTCATCTAAAGGTTTGGTGAATAAGTCTGCCAATTGATAATCTGTTTTGACGAAAAATAACTCGATATGCCCTTTTTCAATGTGATCTTTGATAAATTGATACCGAATATCTATGTGTTTGGTTTTTGAGTGTTGGACCGAATTGCATGAAATGGTAATCGCACTTTGAGAATCACAATAAATAGGTATCTTTTCAAATTTAAAACCATAGTTCATAAGTTGTGACCTCATCCACAAAACTTGTGAACAACAATCAGCAACTGCAACATATTATGCCTCAGTTGTAGATGTTGAAACACATTTTTGCTTCTTGGAAGTCCAACTTACAAGTTTATCTCCCAGAAATTGTACACCACTAGAAGTGCTTTTTCGATCTAGTTGACAGCCTGTGTGATCTGCGTCGGAATAGGCTGTTAGTTCAAAATCAGTGTCCTTAGGATACCACAACCCCAAATCAATGGAATATTTAAGATATCTTAAAATTCGTTTGACTGCTTGGAGATGTGAATCCTTTGGAGCTGCCTGATATCGAGCACAGACATATGTAGAATACATGATGTCTGGTCGGCTCGAGGTTAAATACATTAAGGAGCCGATTATGCTTCGATATAATGTTTGATCTACTTATTTACCCGTGATCGTGACCGAGCTTCCATGGGTGTGAATATGGGTTGACAATCTAGCATTTATAATTTTTCAAAATATCGAAAATATATTTAGTTTGATTGATAAAAATTCCATTTGATAGTTGTTTGACATGCAACCCAAGGAAAAAGTTCATTTCACCCATCATGCTCATTTCAAATCTACATACCATTAATGCCGAAAAGTTTTTGCAATATTTGGCATTAGTGGATCCAAATATGATATCATCTACATATATTTGAATTAATATGATATCATCTTTTTGTTTCTTAATAAAAAGAGTGGTGTCAATTGTACCCTTTGAAAAACCGGATTGGACAAGAAATTTGGACAACACATCGTACCAAGCGCGTGGAGCTTGCTTTAGTCCATATAGTGCTTTATTCAATTGGTATACATCAGTTGGGCGATGTGGGTTGACAAAACCGTCTGGTTAACCCACATAGACCTCTTCATTAAGAATGTCGTTTAGAAAAACTGTTTTCACATCCATTTGATAGACTGTGAAGTTCTTGTGATCAGCATAAGCCAGAAAGATCCGAATGGCTTCAATATGTGCAACCGGTGCAAATGTTTCATCATAATTGATCTCTTCTTGTTGACTGTACCCTTTTGCAACAAGTCGAGCTTTATTCCGAATAATGACTCCATTCTCATCCTTTTTGTTTTTGAATATCCACTTGGTACCCACAATGGATTTGCCACATGGTCTAGGTATAAGTCTCCGGACTATAAGATGCTCAAATTGATTGAGCTCGTTTTGCATGACATTAATCCAATCATGATCAAGTAGAGCATCTTTAACACTTGTTGGTTCAATGGAGCTCAGAAATGTTGAATATAAACATTCATTTTGAGTAGCTTTCCTTGTTTGAACTCCAGCTGATGGATCTCCAATAATTTGATTATTGGGATGAGACTTTATCCATTTTCGCTCAAACGGTAGGTGTTGATATTCAAACTGAGTATTTGAATTATCAACATAGGGTATAGGACCTGATAATTCAACAGGAGAAACATTTGGCGGGGCCGGTGGAATCTCTGGCATTGATTCAGTAGATGATGAACTGGCTGGTGAAAATGATTATGGTGATTCAACTTGAACATCGTAGGAAGAGTCTGGACTAGGTAGATCAATTGAAATTTTAGAAGTTGAAGCATTCTGAGGAGAATCAGCAGACGATAAGGATATACTAAAGTATTCGTCATAAAACTCTAAAAACAGTTCATCAATGTCATTCATAATTGATGTTCCAGATTTGTCTACTTCTAAACTGGTTAAAGCGGGTTTTGAACTGCTTTGTTCAAAAACCACTTTTGATAATTCATCAAACTTGACATTTACACTTTCATTGACTATCTTTGTTCGCTTATTATATACCCGATATGCAACTTTATCATTTGAATAGCCAATAAAAACCCCTTCGTCACCCTTTGGAGAAAACTTTCCTAAATCCTCACGATCATGTAACACATAACATGGACAACCAAAGATGCGGAAAAACTTAACATTTGGAGGACGGTTGTTGATTATTTCATATGGTGTCTTTCTGAACCTCTTATTGATGATTGACCAATTTTGAGTAAAACATGTACTATTTACAGCTTCTGCCCATAAAAACATTGGTAATTGTGAGTATATGAGCACTGTGCGAGCTGCCTCAACAAGAGTTCGATTTCGACTTTCTACGACACCATTTGCTGTAGAGTACGTGCAGCGGAATATTGATGCATGATTCCAACCGATTCCAAATATGCATTGAGAGTGTTATTTTTGAACTCAATTCCATTATCTGAGTGAATTGATCTAATTTGAAGTTGAAGATTTACTTGTGTTTGTTTCAAAAAGGTGATGAGAGTCTCTAGAGTGTCTGATTTAGATTTTAAGAAGTATAACCATGTATAGCGTGAAAAATCATCCACGATTACAAGAATGTACTTCTTGCCATTGATGGTTGGAACGTGCATTGGTCCACATAAATCCATATGAAGAAGATGAAGGACTGCATCTGAACTTTGTGTTGATTTGGATTTATGGGAAACATGTTTCATTTTCCCCAAAGCACATGATTTGCAAAGATGATCCTGATCATATTTCAGTTCAGGTAGACCATGAACAACACCAGAGCGAGAGAGATTATTGATCTGATTAACATTGAGATGAGAAAACCGACGGTGCCACAACCATAATTGTTGAGAAGAGGCTTTTGATAGTAAACATACATCAGCCATGGGTTGTGCACTATCTAAATCAATGGTATAGAGGTTTGTGCCACAGATTCTATTTAATAATTCCTGTCCATCTTTAGTTCGAACACAACAGCTTCGTTTTCGAAATAGAACCTCTAAATCCTTGTCACAAAATTGACCAATGGTAACAAATTGTGCCCTAAACCTTCAACATAAGCAACCCGTTTGATCGTTATTTTACCCCTTACCAGATCTCCAACACCCATTATTGCAGCAAAGTGATTATTACCAAAACGAACTGTCCCCATGAATTTTTCAATAAAATTTCTCAGAAGGGACTTATCTCCGGTCATGTGTCTGGAACATCCTGAATCAAGATACCAAACACATACCGAGTTTTTCTTCAAAATAAAACCATTGGAAAATCCTTAGGAACCCATTTTTCAACGAGTTCGTCAAAGTTAGTGCAGTTTATGGTTGATTGATTCCTTTTAGGTACCCATTTTGAGTTAATTTTGGGTGGACTTTGAAGCTTAGGAACCCCTTTGGAAATCATTTTGGGTGTGCTTTTTAGTTTAAGAATCCATGTTGAAACCCAACATTTTGATTTCCATAATCTAGATTGATATTGCATAGCAAGTTTATAGTAATTATTACGTCTAGCTACAATTCTATCATGCAACATAGATTCATTCACATTCACAAGATAATTTCTATCATAACGCAAAGTATGATTACTAATGTTTGAATGCTTACAATGAATCAAGTTTGTTGACATTATTGTAGTTACACGAATAAGTCTTATTGAAAGTGCGATTTAACTTTTGACTCTTTTGACTTCGGGATTTGTCATGAAGATTTGTCATTTTTAGATCTGAAACATGAAGAGCACCAGTATTAGTATTTGAAAAACCTGATTGAATGCTCTTGTTTGAAGAAAACTTAACATACTTTTTATTCTTTTGCAAAAACTAATTAGTAAATTGAGATTTCTATGAAGCATTTACTGAGTGCTTTATACTCTTTCCTTTCAAAGATTGTTTAACAGTTGGTTCAACCTTCTTTTTAAATATTTTTTCCAAATTCTCTTTGGATTCCATAAGTTTATCAAATTCAAGTTTTTGAGAAGATTTTGATATTGATGATAAACTAGATGTCAAAGAAGAACTTTTGAGTTTTTCAATATTTTGTAAGAGAGTTGTCCGTTCTTGATCAAAATATTGTTTTAGAGTGGTTATTTGTTTTTCAAGATCAAAAATTTTATTTTCCAAAATTAAATTTGGAATATAAAGTTTTGTTTTTACCACTTGTTCCATAACCTCATCTTGATCAATTACAGGTGTTGAACAACTTGAAAAATAATCCCCAGAAAGTGGTATTTTCCTTGTGCCATAAGTTTCATTTAATTTCTCATAATTAAATGAAAATTGTGCATTCTCAGTTTTTGCTCTATTGAAATTCTCAATAACTTCTTCTTCATTAGTTTTTTTACAAAAAAAAAACATTTTAAATACTTCCCATGTCACCGTAGTTATACAAGGTAGGTACTTTAGAAATAGTTTTTTGTAAATACCAGTGATTTTCAAGACTAATCCTTCTCTTAGATTATAGAATTTGATATCCTTAGGTTTGTTCAGAAAGATTGTTTGGTCTGTTTGACCACGTTTAAACAACTTATCTTGAAGTTCTTTAATCTTGTTTAACAAACTCAGTTTTTCAGCAATCGCACGATCATACATTTGTTTAACAAGATTTTCAACTTCTTTCGATGCTTTACATCGAGATGAAATATCAAGAATTTCAGTAATTAAAGACTTATTTTATTTTTCAAGTTTCTCGTTAGTAATGATATACTCATCCCTATGAAATTTAAAAACATCTGCAAGTTTACTTTCTAGTTTTGTTTGCAGTTCACGCTCATATACCTTTTCATGTTTTAATTTAGTAGTCAGATTAACATTTATAGTATGCAATGCAGTGGTTATGGTTTCAGAATCTTGTACCTCAGAATCTGAATCCTCATCTCCTTCAGTGGAGGTAGCAGATATGTTGGCCATGAATGTCATGTTGACTTCCAGTTCTTCTTCTTCTTCATAATCAGTCAAATTTAACCAAGCATCATTCTCAGCCAATAAAACTTTCCCAGATTCCTTCTGTTTGGATATCAACATCTTTGCCTTGTAGTACTCAGAATTACAAACTCTTGGCTTCTTACAATCCCTAGCAAAGTGTCAAAATCATCCACAGTTATAACACTTGTTGTCTACCTCTCCTCTTGAATTCCCATCAACCTTTTTCCCTTCATAACTGCCCTTGTATTTCCCATCATCATTGTTTTTGAACTCTGAACGTTTGGTGGATGATGATGAAGTACGCAAGTGATTGTTTGTAGGTTTCTTCTAGTACTTCTTTGTCATGGCTTTGGTAATCAGTGCCATTTGCTTTACAATCTCCTTGATATCGCCTAAATTAGACATATTTATAGGGGCGATATTGATCCAATTTGTATATTATTTTAGTCATTTTATAATCTTTTAGTACTTAATTAGTCTAGTTTAGTTTCAGGTTAATAATCGAGAAGAGATCGAAAAGATATGAGAAAAGATCAAGAGTTGATGGATTTTTGCAGCTTTTGTGAGGTTCCACGGTTTTGGCCATAACTCCCTCATACGGACTCCGATTGAGGTGATTCAAGTGCTCAAATCTCCAGAACTCAAAGGGCTACAACTTAAAAACGGGGACCTAGGGCTAAAAATGAAAAGTACCCACCGGGTAGGCCTAGTACTCGCCGGGTACTCATGAAAAGTACCAGTTTTAGCCTATCTGGGAAAGAAACACTCATCCGGGTGGGAAGGCCAATTTACCCGCCGGGTACTTGCATTTCCAGCCCGGTAGAAGGGTCGGTTACAACTTTTTGGCTTAAATTATACCCTAAACCCTAATTATCATTAACCAATTGATTAGATGCGGATTAAGGACGAATTGAGAGCTTTTGGAGAGCTTTTCGGGACACCCTAAGTGATTTATCCTCTTGTAATCATCCTAGAAGTTAGTGTTTAATTCTCTTTCACTCGAATCTTATTTAATTAATGTTTGATTCATATTTGTAATTGCATGATGAATTATTCCTTGATTATTATTGTTTGTTTGATTGAGCCTATGACAATAGGCTAAACACATTATGTTCATCTAGACTAAATACCCTAGATGTTGGATTTATAATAGTTATATTTTATTTTACATATGATATGATGTTTGATTGAAGAACCATTCGTATTTAATTCATTTAGTTTATTCAATTGGTGTAATAATCGTGCTAATGAGTGAGAACTCTTAGATGTCATATTACATTTACTTTTAATTGGACACAATAAAAGAGTTGAATTAGGTTAATTGAATTATAAATATGAGTGAATTATACTAAGAGACATCTTGTGTAATTTAGTAATCTCTAGGACACTAGGATTATAAGATTGAATCATCATGTTAGTTGAGTTGATTAATTGTAATTGAAATTACTAAATTGTCAAGGACACTTGCACTTTATGGTTTCAGTTAAACGATAGCATTGTGAAAACAAGTAATCTAATTTAATAACTCCTATACGTTAAATACATATTTATCCATTATCCAACTCTAGGGGGAACAAGTCTAGATGAACATACTTCTATCCTTTGGTTGATCAATTGATTTAATTGCTTTCTTAGTTAATATCATCTTTGACTGTCTGTCATTAAGAGGCAATTACCCATTTTAAATTATAGATTAGACAAATAATTCTCAAAATACATATAAACTGTTCCTGTGAGAGACTACCCGGTAGACTTATCACTGCTATACTACTATCCGATTAGGTACGCTTGCCTAGTTTGTAATAGTTAGCTTTGATTTTGTTTTACTATTTTTATAACTAGATTAATACACATCACTCCTTCATGTCCTCATCCGACTCACTTTCTTCCTTATTAGAATTAGATTCATACTTCTATCGTTTTCTTTTTTTTAAAAAAAATGTGTCGCTTTGTATTATAGTGACACTTGCCAACTGTCGCAAGATGAGTTCCTTAAATCTGTCGCTAGATATTGTCGCACTAGGTGAATTGTCGCACGTATCTGTTCGTCAGACTTGAAGAACAGAAGAACACAAAAATTTGGATATGATCAAATAATGAAATTGTAACCTGAACTTGATTCCTGTATGATCTTGAGCACTAGTAGAACACCTTGATCGGTTGAATTTCTCTAATTCGAACTCAAACAGCTTGACTCAAAACTTAACCGCCATTTTTAAGCTTTTGGAACTTCGAATCAAATTTGAAAACTAGAGTGATTTGACCGTGAATTCTTCAATCTATATCTTGTATATAACTTCCTGAACCTTCATTGATCCTTAACTTGATCAGAAACAGAATAATTAATCGAAATTGATCCTTAAACCGAAAGTTTAACTTCAAATACCCATTTTGACTTTTCTCTTCAATTAGAGCTCGAATCTTGCAATTGAACCGCGAATTCACTTCCAAAACACTTAACCAATGCTCTGATTCCAATTGTTGGATCGAATTTCGTGCTTAGAACGAGATTTCTATGTACTCCGAATGTATGTATATGTATGAATATGAACATGTAATCAAATGCTTATGTATTGATACTTCTAATCTGTTACAAGCTCTCAATCACTCTATCATGAAGATACACAAACGTACATACAATTTCGCTCAGATTCAACAACTACTTAAAAATGAAGTTGATTCCAGTATTTATACTTCAACTCACAGGTGCCTGCGACCCTTCCTGCGACAATCATGATTGTCGCATTTTCACTTACTGCGAACATCTTTGATTGTCGCAATTCTTTGTATTGTTGCTTCTAACTGATTATCGCTTATATTTTTGTGACAACAGCTTCTAGTTTGTAATAATTAGGTTTAGAAGTCATTTTCTTAATCATAGTAATCGTTAACTTTAGTTTTGCATGTGTATTTTGTAGGTTCGTACGAACTTAGAGTAGGTACGAATTTAGTAAGTTCGTACGAACTTGAAGTACGTACGAACTTAGTAAGTTCGTTCGTACGAACTTAGAAGCAGCTAAGTTCGTACGAACTTGGCTGCCTATAAATACACAAGTCCGAAAATAGGTTTTTCAGTGGTTTTTAGGGTTTAGGAACTGAGTTTTAAGGCTTAGTTCGAATACTCTTTGTATGTTCGAATGTAACCTTGTTTAAGTTCGAATAAAAGTGATATTTACATTTGTATATTTGTTTGTTATCGTTTATGTTTATGTGAGGATTTCGCACTCGTATAAACAAGTTTACCCCGTAGATCCGAGCCCCAAGGGGACTTTCAATTGGTATGAGAGCCTTTAAACATTCATTTTTGGTTCGTCGTAAAGAAACCTTAAAGAAACGAGAGATTACAATCGATTTAGGGGTTAGAAACTTAGTTTTTGACATCCAAAGGTGTTATAGATCACTTTATACGCAGTGGATTCGAATTTGCAGGTGTTATATATCACTTTACAATCGATTTCTGATCTGAGTTTTTCAACAACAGATCGTACGAACCTAGAAAGGTACGTACGAACTTACCCAGAATAACCATACGAATTTACAGCTGTAAGTTCGTACGAACCTACCCTTCGAACTTACTAAGTTCGAAAAATTCCTAACTTCTTACGAACTTAACCTTCTTAAGTTTGAAAAAAAAAAATTAAATTTAGGCGGGAAATTTCCGGAAAATTTTGTTTCACCAAAATTTGAATTTAGGCTTACCATTGTTTAACTTTCGTTTGAGAAAATTTAAATTTTACTCGGAAAAGTTTCACGAAATTTTGGAGGGAAATTTGTGTTTTGAGTGAACTTGACGTTAGTTGACTTTCTACTACAAACTTACCTCAAATCCGTATACACTCTTTTAAGATGTCAAATGTGAACAAAATGTTAGAATTGGATCATTCTTCACCACCAAAGCTTTTAGCTGAAGATTACTTCGGGTGGAGAGATAGATTTGAATCATTTGCAAAATTCAATGACATCAAAATGTGGATCTGTATCTATGAAGGGTATGATACACCTTCTTATGAATTCGAAGGGAAACTTAGGTTTCATTCGTATTCAACGATGAAAGAGGAAGACAAAAGGATGTATGATGCAGAGAAAAAGGCATTATCTGCTATCATCAAGTGTCTTCCTGAAGACATTATTTATACCTTCAAACAACGTTACGGCTATTCTAGAGAGATCTGGGTAGCTTTGGAGAAAAGATTCGATGGTAGTGAACAGATCAAAGAGAGTAGGGCTGACTCACATCAAGGGACGTCAACTAGTGATCAATACTCAGGGAATAGTACATATTCCAGAGCCTTGGTTACTGAAAGACATGACGGTTCATATGATTGGAGTACATATGTTGAAGAGCCTCTGAAATTCGTGACCACAATTGATGAGGAAGATCAAAAGGGTGCTAGTGAGAAGAAGACTGAGAGAGAATTACCTGCTTCAGAGACCAGGGTTATAAGATTGGAGTCAACTGATACTATGAGTATAAAGGACTTCATTGCATATATGGCCAACATGGATGCTGAGAAGCATAAGGTTATTCTAAACTTAGACTCTGTAGTTAATGCTTGTGTTTTATGTACTAACTCTGCAGAGCAGGCTGAGAATTTGATTGAATCATCTAATATGATGACCGCTCAGCTAAATGCTTTAAAAGAAGAAAACACAATTTTAAAACTTAGAAACTCTGAGTTAGTTAATAAAGCTAAATCTGATAAAGAGAATTTAACAGTTTTAAAAGACAGAGTAAACGAGCAGAGTCAAATAATTGACTTAGCTCGTGAGCATTGTTGGTGCATCTAAACTAGAGCTATTATCAAGGGGGAGTCTGTTGGTGCATGTTTTGTGACAACAGCTTCTAGTTTGTAATAGTTAGGTTTAGAAGTCATTTTGTTAATCATTGTAATCATTAACTTAAGTTTTGTCTGTGTATTTTGTAGGTTCGTACGAACTTAGTGTAGGTACGAACTTAGTAAGTTCGTACGAACTTAGTAAGTTCGTACGAACTTACAAGTACGTATGAACTTAGTAAGTTCATATGAACTTAGAAGCAACTAAGTTCGTACGAACTTGGCTGCCTATAAATACACAAGTCCGAAAATAGGGTTTTTAGTGGTTTTTAGGGTTTAGGAACTGGATAAGTTTGAATACTCTGTGTATGTTCGAATGTAACTTCGTTTACATTCAATAAAAGTGATATTTACACATTTGTTTGTCTCGTTTGTTATCGTTTAGTATAATCGAGGATTCCGCACTCGATTATACCATATTACCTCGTAGATCCGACCCCAAGGGGACTTACAAGCATGCTTTGGATTTAACTAAACAGTCTTCAAATAAGGAAAAAGAACTAGTAGACACTAAGGTTAGGATTGCAGATCTTATTAGAAAACTAGAACTAAGAAGATTTTCAATCGAAACTTTAGATAATCTACTAAGTGTTCAGAAACAGCCCAGTGATTACAGGGGAATGGGTTACACTGAAACCCCTCCTCCATTTAATCATAATTATAATTCTACACCTGATAAAACTGAGCTGTGAACTGTCAATGACTCTTTCAATCAACCAGCAATCTCTGAGATGGTAGACTTCACCAAGTCGACCAAGTCAGAGAGAGCTATGTCAGCGACCAATGAGGGGTCAAAAACTAAAATTGAGTTTGTTAGACCTTCATAACAGTGACTCTCACAAAAAGAATGTACTTTTTAATATGAATAATTTCATATTTGTTTGTTTATTTTTAGTTATTTTAAAATTTTTAATTTGTACAAATTTAAGTTCTTACTAGATGGGGAGATAATTACTTTTGATTGTTTATCTATACGATTGGACAAACAACTCGAATGCGATTTATTCAAAGCCTAGATATGACCAAGCATTGAAGCTAGAAGATCTAAATTAGATGAGGATATTGGGGGTTTGCGTGTAAACAGACCGAGATTGATGATGAAAGTGATGATGAAGATGAAATTCCACAGTTGGATAGATCTAATCACACTTAGATCTCACTTAGGGTCTCGTTTTACTATGGATAAAGGCAAAATATAAGTTAAATAAAGACGGTGATTATGAATTGCAAGATGATGATGCTGATTCTTGTAATGATACTAACTAGACAGTCCAACAAGAAGACGGTCTAGTGGGGTTATCATTAGTGAGCCGACTGCCTAATCCACAATCATCACCACACCTACCATTACAACAACAATTCCAACCGCACATATTACATCTATTTCACCACAGCGAGACAAATCCCTTGTTGAAGAGCACGGCAGCTCAGGGGAGAAGCCTGGCAGGGGGTGAAGACTGGTTGTAAAGAGGATGTGTTGTGACAGACGATGATCCTAGTGACCAAACAATGTGAGCTGTCTAACTCTTCAACTGGAAGACTTGGTACGCTTGAACACGGTAAGGGGGAGTCTAGTCATTCTAACGGAGAGAGATACCATTGAACTGACAAGTTTAATAGTGATAAATCAGAGTTAGAGAATACCTACAGAAATCTAGTTCAGAAAATGAAGAAATGTCTGAAGGTGAATTGTAGTGATAGACCGAGAGGAGTTAAGATCTGAAAAAGATGAAATTCCTAAAGGTGACTCGGAAGCTACAAGAGTTGTTGAGGGTGTATGACATGATTCGATGAAGATGTCAGAAGCTAGAGATAGTTAGACACATGAAGATTGAAGATGTCAGATGGTGTTGAAGTCTTTGTGGAAAACGTGTTATATGCAAGAAGACAAAAGAGCTTAACAGAATCAAGACCGAAGACAACTCGGGTGACAACATCTCGGGTGAAACCAGAGCTATTTTCAAGGGGGAGTCTGTTGGTGCATGTTTTGTGACAACAGCTTCTAGTTTGTAATAGTTAGGTTTAGAAGTCACTTTGTTAATCATTGTAATCGTTAACTTTATTTTTGCATGTGTATTTTGTAGGTTCGTACGAATTTAGAGTAGGTACGAATTTAGTAAGTTCGTACGAACTTGAAGTACGTACGAACTTAGAAGCAGCTAAGTTCGTACGAATTTGGCTGCCTATAAATACACAAGTCCGAAAATAGGTTTTTCAGTGGTTTTTAGGGTTTAGGAACTGAGTTTTAAGGCTTAGTTCGAATACTCTTTGTATGTTCGAATGTAACCTTGTTTAAGTTCGAATAAAAGTGATATTTACATTTGTATACTCGTTTGTTATCGTTTATGTTTATGTGAGGATTCCGCACTCGTATAAACAAGTTTACCCCGTAGATCCGAGCCCCAAGGGGACTTTCAGATTATACAAATGCAAATCCTATTTTATATCTAACATATATGTACTTACTTTTTAGTAGATACATGTAATAAACACTATTTGTAATTAACTTATTTATAAAAGTAATTTTCATTAGTTGTTTAATATTTCATTTATATTTTGTATATACTTGTAATAGATTTTGACATCATTAGATAGGAGGAAATTGTTAGGAAAAATAATAGTCAAACCCACATTATAAATCTGTAGAGCCAAAATTTTGAGTCTTGTAAAAATTACTAAGTTTTTCTTAATCTGTGTGAAATGTTCAGTCTGAGTCTATGTGATATTAGCCAGACTGAAATCTTCATAGACTCAAATAAGCATAGACTCAAGTTTGACATAATGAAGATCAACAAAGTAAGATATGATCTTTCATACTCAAGTTTTATCTCATAGTGAAGAAACTTGACAGAGTCAAATATCAACAAATTTAGAAGATCGCAAGTTGATTATTGACGATTTGATTATTTCTCTATTAGTTAGTAACATTTGAATTGTAAATTGATTTAGTCTTTCCATAATTCTAGTGGTGGTAGGTAGAAATGATTTACACATAATCTGTATAAGTATGTGATTAATGTTTCATTTCTACATCACTAAATTCTACTAAGTGCTATTGAATTATAAAGATTGATATAGTGAAGTATATTATGTGATATACGATCGAGTTATTGAATAAACGATATTCATTTGACTTATTCCCTGTGTTAATTCCTATTGTTCTTGTTTCCACCAAAATCAATTTTACTTTTAGTTGTTATAAGTTGTTATTAACAATTGAATACTTAACTTTGCAATTGGTTAATTCATAGAATAATCAATAAATTTGTTAATCAATTTTCGATCTTAACTTATAAGACCTAACACAATCAGCCGGCCATCTCCATACACCATCAGAAAGCGCATCTACAATAGAATCGGTAAGCTTAAACTCTCCGGTGATGGCCCAACTAGTAATAAAGTTTAACAACGGGCAAATAGTTTCTCATTTATCAAACCACACTTAAACAAATCTACCATCACCTATTCGAAACCAAAAGTGACCGTGAAGAACAACACGATTACATAGCAACTTCCTCTAATGCCAGCTCATATCCCCTTTAGAAGGGATATCCCATAAACTCCTCCCCCGAAACTTATGCATGTGAATCTAACGAATCCACATTGACTCCTTACAGATTAAAATGTTCCAAACATGATGGATCACCTCAATAAATATTCATTACAATTAGTTTATTATTTACGTAGAGTATTTGCAACTAAATAATAAATAGTGAGTTTAAATGCATATACGGACGAGTTTATATATTTTTTAAGTGTTATAAACAAACCAAATGCTTACAACTTTATAATGAAAATTGTCTGTTGAAGTTTGTTATTATAAATATTATATTGCAAAGCTTTTATAAATATATTTTTGCGAATATCATGTTTCTCACAAGACTTTTAACTGACTCATAAAGTTTTAAGGTTTTTGCCACTCTCAGTAAGAATAAGGAATGAAGGACAAATGTGTAAAATAGACTTTTTGAGGATATTAAAAAGGTATAAATTGAACCTTTTCACTAATTGAGATAAATTGTAGGACTTAATACTAAAATTGTTTTTCTAACTTAGTTTATTTTATTTTAATAATTATATTATAATTATCAACACGGCTCTTATAATATACGTGTATAAATCTAGTAATTAACAATAATAAGAAAAATCCACTACGTATTTTCTTAAGAAAATAAAATAAGTTAAAAATACTTATATATATCTAGCAAATAAATAAGTTTGAACAAGAAAACACATCTAACATATGCTTCTTCTAGAAAATATAGCTTTGACTGACGTATTAAATCAAAATGTCAACTATTTCTTAGATTTAAAATAATCAAGTTTGAACAACTTATTATTATTTGACGATGTTGACAATAAAGTTCCAATTATCTTGCTATCCAAGTCTGTATTTTTTTGGTATCATTAATAAATTCATTTAATATAGCTAAATACATTTTTGGTCCTTGAGTTATGTGCAGGTTAACAAAACAAGTCTATCCTTTTCTGTTTTTAGTAAAATTGGTCTTCACCATTCACCATATTATGATGTGCGTTGTGAACATTCTCTTAAATAACTAAGACAACTACTCTTAACCACTCTTAATCAATATCAACTATCACCTCCCTCGATCCCTGTGAAATAGCAATACATGTTAAACTCACATATTTCTACCTTTACTATAATTATTGACATCGAAACTAAACTCGTTGTATTAACTAATATTCAAATTGTAAGATTCTCATAAGCTCGAACTCAAACAAGTCTCGATGATTCGATGCATGTCTGTGAGCGAATCAGACGTTCGACCAACAATTCGCGAACTGTTCGACGGGAAGTTCGTTAATGTTCATTCATTTTGTTATATGAACGAACATGAACAAAAAGTTATGTTTGTTTAATCGTTCCTTTATTTATATTCGTGAAAGTTCATTTGTTTATGTTTATTTTCTAATAGGTTTGTCTATTCATTTAACATATGAACAAACAAACAAGAATAAACACGAACAATAAGTTATCAAATATAATTGTTCAAAATTCATATTTTTGTTGATGCATTAAATTATATATTCGTTCGTTTGTTTTCATCTATGTTCATGAATAGGAAAATTTGTTTGTTTATCCGTTCGTTTGTTCGATAAAACCTTAACAAAAGAAGACGAACATGCTCCGTTCGTGTTAGTTCAGTTCGTTTACATGCCTAATTCGATGTAATGAAAGGATCGAAAATTTTAATGATTCAAGATCATCCAATGTACTCAAAACTGAAAGATCCAATATTTAGTCTCATGTAAAGGCATCAAACTTTAGTTAAAAATCATATTGTATGTAACAAACTTTTAAGATTTATATTGTATGCATCAAACGTTTGTAGTTTATATTGTATGTATTTATCCTTTTACGTGATCAAGTAGTGTGTAATTAATTTTTATTAAATAGAAGATGATGTGAAATTTTATATTGATGCTAGTAAAAGCATCATTTACCTAATAAAAAACTCATCGGTTACATTGTTTAACACATATCTAGTGATTTCACTAGAGACCGACGATGATGACGCATCATTTACCTAATAAAAAACTCTTCAGATACATTGTTTAACACACATCTAGTGATTTCACTAGAAACCAACGATGATAACAAAAAGAAATGGAAACAAAGATATTTTTTCCACATTTTCATATACTTTTAGGGTCGTTTGAGTTGACTTATTTTTTTAGCCTAAGCTTATAAGTATAAATAGCTTATAGCTTTTTTTATATGATTATAAGCTATCTATGAATATTTGGATTACCTTAGTAGCTTATGAAGGTAACTTACTAAAAGAGCATCATTTTTAGTAAAAAGAAGAAGAGGAGAAGGGATAATATGTGTAATATTGTAAAAAGGTTGAATAAGCTCAAATAATTTAACGATATGTGGCTTATGAAAATGAGCTTAAATAAGGTGATAAACTCAAACTCATAAGCTCATCCAAACATTCTAGATCAGCTTATGGTATTTAAATAAGTAATACCCCGCAAGCTCTTCAAATAAGCTAAAACTAACACCCCTTAGTCGGTGATTGACTTAAAAAAATGACCAAAGGCATTAATCGTCTCAAACAAAGAAGAACCAAATCCATCGCAAAATGATGAAAAATGACCTGTTTTTAAATTTGCACATACTCGGTGGTCAAAAATGTAAATATTTAGCTTTGATAATCATCGATGTAAACTCTGGGCCGAATATCATGTTTCCACATATCCAATCCAATCAATACTAATACTAAAATACTAATACCGTCGATACTCGTGGCTTAAAAACAGAACAAACAAATATATCTGGTATTTTCGTCGAACACCTCACTGGCACTTTTCTTCTTCCTTCAATATTTTCATATTAATAATTAAATTATTTTTTTTCTCACAAAAAACACATAAAACTTGAGAAATCATATGTTAATTCGTTAACGGATTTCTTAAAATTATTATTATTATGATGTTTTCAAGACTAGGTCGGTCAATTTCTCGATCATCACGTTCTAGGGTAAGTTTCTGTAATTATTTGCATTTTTTTTTATTGTTTGAAGCATATTTGTCTTTCTGATGTTAATTTGTATCTATTGGTGATGATGTAGAATGTATTGAGTGGTGCAAATGGCGGAAGGTTACAGATATTGACTGATTATGATCAATCTCGGTATATCGGAAACGGAGATGAGAAATTAGGGTTTTTGAAGCGGTATTTAGGTTCATTAGCTGCTAATAATAATAATAAAGATATCAATGGTTTTTCATCTTCCAAGATGTATATTTCTGATTTAAATAATGTTCTTGCAAACCCTAAGTTTCGAAGGCTCTTCTCCAGTGAAGCTCCTAAGAAAAAAAGTAAGATTTTAGCTATATTTGTTTATTTGTTGCATTTTTGTTTCTGTTACTGCTTGAAGCTATGAGGCTGATTTTTATAAAAAATCTGTTTCAAACTTATTTAAGTAAATTGAGTATTTGAGCAGTAATATCAGGGTAAATATTGGTCTATGTATTACTTAACTTTGATGTGTTTTACAATCATTGTTCAGATTACGAGAATTTCTACCCCAAGGAAAAGAAGGAAATACCAAAGGGGAATAACCAGAAATCTGAATCTAAAGGTTAGTTATCTTGATTTTTGAGTATTGATGCTCCATATATGGAAGTTTAAATCTTGGGGTGTATATTAAGATAGAGTTACACTCTGTATGAGTTTTGTTTTCTTATTTTGGTCTCTATGTCTTTGTAGAATACATCATAAAGTTGCTAGAAATAGATTGGATAGGCATGTAAATTTGTTGATGTTTATCGACTCTTTTTTGGTGCTCTTACTTCTGTATAGTAGAAATATCTACTTTTGTAGTTTGGGCTCATGTGGATGGCATGTATATATTTCCTTAGAAATCATGAATTGCTCAGATGCATATTTGAGTTTTTTTTTCCCGTAAACATAGCTAGGTGTAATATCAAGTATAATAACAGTTATTGATGGTTCTCTTAGGTTGATTGGTGTAAAATTTGACACCCAATTGAGTTATTGACTAGCTTTTACATTGAAGGTTCATATTATGAATGACAAATTGGTGGCATATAGCCTGTAGATCTACTGTTAGCTCCAGCTTTGTCTTGTAATAACTTGTGATGGAATTTTGGTTCAATCTCAGTAAATATTAAGGGATATTATATATAACAGCTATAAGGGATATCATATTACCTTCTATGAATCACAAATTCAAGGTGAATTCAACTTCTAATTAACGATTAATGGAGCTATGATATTCATATAATCAGCATGTGTAATGTGGCATTAACAGCAGATATTAGCATGTACGTGATGTTTGATATTTGCACACTACTAACTTTATGCAATATATAGAGGAATCAAGCACAGAAGACGATGGGGGTTTCTTTCCAAAGCAATTCAACTTCCAAATACCTATCCCTTTACTAGTGATTGGATTGTTACTCTTTTCATCACTCTCTTTTGGTCCTCGTGAACAGAAACAGGTTAGCAGTTTTGATTTTTGATGGATTTTGTTGCTTGTTTCTGATTTAAAGGCATCAAAGATGTGTAATGACTTGTTATAAAATTGTAATTTATTTATATAATGGGTATAAGATAATTATATAGATTACTTGATGTTTCCATATCTTTTATTTTGTTGTAGATTAGTTTCCAGGAGTTCAAAAACAAGCTTCTGGAACCAGGCTTGGTGGATCATATTGTCATTTCCAACAAATCAGTTGCAAAAGTATATGTGAGAAACACACCACGTAATCAATCAACTGATGGTTCTATTGAAGGAACTTCAATTGATTCACCTGCAAAAGTGAATACAAGTCAGTATAAATACTACTTTAATATCGGGAGTGTCGAATCTTTTGAGGAAAAACTAGAGGAAGCTCAAGAGGCGCTTGGAATTGATTCTCACGATTACATTCCTGTCACATATGCTTCTGAAATGGTTTGGTATCAAGAAATTATGCGATTTGCACCAACACTCTTATTATTGGGATCTCTTTGGTACATGAGCCGGAGAATGCAAGGTGGATTAGGTGTTGGAGGCGGTGGTGGAAAAGGTGCCCGTGGGATATTTAATATTGGAAAAGCCCATATTAATAAAGTTGATAAGAATGCGAAGAATAAGGTGATTGTTTCATCTTAATCTTATATATAATGTCTTTCGCTTGATAATCTATGTTTCTACATAGTTTGTTGATACAATTGGGGGGGTGGGGGGGGGGGTGGGGTTTGATTTGTTTTTTTGAAACTCATTTTCATCATTAGTGTGGACAAACCGATTCTTTATCACTTTTTTTTAAAGAATTTGATCATCAAAAAGGAAAATAAATTACTTGATTATCCTGCTGTAACATAATCTGAGAAAATAATACTACCGTCTCGCAAGATGTATCTCCCTTTCTCACAAGACTGTCCTCTATGATTTTCTGTATTTTTTATTAATAAGCGTTGTTGATATCTAATAATTACAATATGGACACCTAAAAACTTCCAGCCTTAGTCACCTACGGTACTCCAAACAAATAGTAACTTTTCTTTATTTGTGTTGTATATCAACTTATTTTGTATATATTCTTATGCTATTGATAACCAAACAATACAATAATACGATAGTTCTTGTTTCAATGTGTGCTCTTATCTAGGTCTTTTTCAATGATGTTGCTGGCTGTGACGAAGCAAAACAAGAAATCATGGAGTTTGTGCACTTCCTCAAAAACCCAAAGAAATACGAGGAACTAGGAGCTAAAATCCCGAAAGGTGCTCTATTGGTTGGGCCACCAGGGACCGGCAAAACCCTTTTAGCTAAAGCAACTGCAGGAGAATCTGGTGTGCCATTTCTCTCAATATCTGGATCCGATTTCATGGAAATGTTTGTCGGTGTGGGCCCATCTAGGGTCAGAAACTTGTTCCAGGAGGCTAGACAGTGTGCACCTAGTATCATATTCATTGATGAAATTGATGCAATTGGTCGTGCAAGGGGACGTGGAGGGTTCTCGGGCTCTAATGATGAGCGGGAAAGTACTCTTAACCAGCTTCTCGTTGAAATGGATGGGTTCGGCACCACTGCTGGGGTGGTTGTTCTTGCCGGGACTAATCGACCCGATATCTTAGATAAAGCTCTGCTAAGGCCTGGAAGATTTGATAGACAAATTAGTATTGATAAACCGGATATTAAAGGGCGTGAGCAGATATTCCAAATATATTTGAAAAAACTCAAGCTTGATAACGAACCATCTTATTTCTCTCAGAGACTCGCTGCCCTAACCCCAGGGTTTGCTGGAGCTGATATAGCAAATGTTTGCAATGAAGCAGCTTTGATTGCTGCTAGAGGTGAGCAGACTAAGATAAGTATGGACCATTTTGAGGGAGCCATAGATAGGATCATTGGAGGGCTGGAGAAGAAGAACAAGGTAACAATAGTAGTCTTATTATCCTTCATAACCATGTTTGCTTGGATATGCATAATGCTTAGATGTGGTGATTTTAACCTATTTGATTTTGAATGCGTCACTCTGAGTTGTTTTATATATATATATATATATATTATCTCAAACGGGGTGAACAGGCCAAACGTGTTAAGCTGTCTAAAGTGTATTTTTGGAGCATATAATCTCATAAACCTTTTTATTTAGAACATTCATTTTATTATTATAATAATAAAGTTCTTGTAGTTATATATAATGTGTTAACTATTTATAGAAAGTAGAAAAATGGACTAAAAGTGGTTATGGCTCAGGTAAACCTGACAAACAAAACCCCTTCTGACCCGTTAAATTACCCATCTTTCTACCTCTACTAATAATCTTGTTGATGAGACAGGTGATAAGCAAGCTAGAACGGCGGACTGTAGCTTATCACGAAGCGGGGCATGCGGTTGTGGGGTGGTTTTTGGAACATGCAGAACCTTTGTTGAAAGTGACTATTGTTCCACGTGGTACAGCAGCATTAGGTTTTGCTCAATACGTACCAAGTGAGAATTTACTCATGACCAAGGAACAGCTTTTTGACATGACTTGTATGACGCTTGGTGGCCGAGCTGCTGAACAGGTAATGTTTCTACACACTTTTCTTATTTATGACTAAAAAACGTGATATTTTCCGCGTGTTTTAAGAAATGGCTTGATTGGATGCATTGCTTATGGCTGGCTATTTATCGAATGTCTCAAATTGTTCATGACTTCACGAAATTGACTAGGATTGGCAAGGGGTTGTTTGGATATGCGATATGAAACTGGTTCTCTGTTTATTGTGACTTGATGGTGCAATAATCAGTTCATAGCATTTGGATCAAGTGATTTTGATTATAATGGTGGCATGGTCTGATTATATCAATTTTGGATGATTTGCTCCATACCAGCAACAAAAAAACAGATTATTTAAAGGAAAGCTGAAGTACTTATTTACCCCTCCCTTGTTACCCTAATGTGGAGACTTTACATGTGCATTTTGTGTGGTATCACAGGAAAGGATAACTGTTGAAATTATAGATTATATTATATATATATAGGGGGCTGATCTACGGGGAAGGGGTAATCTTGGGGGAAGAGGGGAAGAAAATCTGAACACCATCTCATATGTTCTATTATCGCTGATTATAAGATTCCGATAATCTGACTATTTATAGCACATAATGAGTTCCAAAACGCACATCGAAACGCCACCTGATAATTTAGATTCAAACATCGTTGAACAAAACGTAATGTTCCAATGTCATTGACATCTCAAAAAATTCAATTGCGGTGATAGTCGTATGTCACAGTGCATTAAGTTTGTGTTTTGAACCACTTGTGTTGTTGGTTATGATTATTTCTCGATTTCAGGTTCTCATAGGAAAAATTTCAACCGGAGCACAAAACGACTTGGAGAAGGTAACAAAAATGACATACGCTCAAGTTGCTGTCTATGGCTTCAGTGAGAAGGTGGGTCTCCTCTCGTTCCCTCAAAGGGAGGATGGGATGGAGATGACCAAACCTTACAGTAGCAAAACTGGCGCCATCATCGACACTGAAGTTAGAGAATGGGTCAACAAGGCATATGAACGCACAGTCTCACTTGTGGAAGAACACAAAGAGAAACTTTCTCAAATTGCTGAACTTTTGCTCCAAAAAGAAGTCCTTCACCAAGACGATTTGCTAAAAGTATTGGGAGAACGACCATTTAAAGCACCTGAAATGACAAATTACGACAGATTTAAGCTTGGGTTTGAGGAGGAAGATGCCAACACGGGCCAGACCGAGCAGGGAGGGACCACTCAAGACAAAGGGTCACCGCCACCACTCGAGCCTGAAGTAGTCCCTGCATAGAATCTTACGAAAGAGAGGTAAGAAAAGCTTAATTTGGAAAACACAGTTCCTCCCCATTTGGATTTTGAATTGAGAAAGATTTGGGTGGAGTGAAACAATGATCTGTCTTCAAGTTGTATTGGTGATATATTTAGTTTTGCTTACATAGCTAAATGTATAACCAAGTCGTACGGAATGCTGATGATACAAAAGGATGTAAAGTTCATGTGCTGCATTTTCATTTTTTAAGAATTTCTTGTTCTCGGACATATGAACATAAATATGTGCTGGTTCTGGCCCTGTCACATTGTTGATCATGTTTTTAGACATCATAAGCCTAACACTTCCTGCATAAATTTTGATTTAGAGTGTCTTTTCCTTCTTAAGACATGTAATATATGGCTGTTGATTCAAGAGAATTTTAGTAACTATGCACTTTTCGTTGTCTAGACTAAACCTTTTTGTTGTCCAAGTGCTGTCGTTAAGTTTATGACGGAAGAGAACAAACAAAATACGGGTCCCACATCAATATTTAATTCTTCTTTTCCTTTTCCCTTTCTTTTTTTTCATTATCTTAAACAAAATAGTGGAGAACAAATTGTAGATGTGAGCCTGACAGTTAGCATTGCGAGCAATTATGAGATAATATGCAGTTGTAACTGAGCGCAAGTGCATAGGTAAAAGATGATGGTATACAAATCACCCCATATGAATTATGTTCCATAATTTACCTACAAATACTTAAAAATAAACAACCCCGTCTAATATCTCGACCTAGAGCAACAACAACAACAACAAAAACAATCACGTCGATGACTGGTATGTAGAGAAAAGATGTAGAGAGTCATACATGTATCCAAAGGTAGAAAAACTACATCTAAAAAGACAATATAATATCTCGACCTAGTCTGCAAAACCCATATTGTTGTGTCATGCTCTTATCAATCTCTCGAGTACTCGTACACTAGATCACCTCTTGTGTCATTTTAACTAAGTGTTTAGAAGTTAAAATAATGTGAATATGATAACTATTTTTTGTTAAAATGTTTGTTTTAAATAAAAATATTATTTAGTTAGTTGATATACTTATTGTAACTTGAAGAACATCTTTCATATAAGGAAAGTGTATTTGGGAGTTAAGTATGGTAACGCTTTGTATTCTACCTAGAGGTGCACAAAGCCTGGGCTGGACCGGGCTTAAAAAAGACTGGGCCTAAATTATACAAAAAAGACCGGGCCTAAAAAAGTTCAGGTTGGGCTAAGCCCGGGCCTTATGATAAAAACTAGGCCTATTTAGGCCTGAATGGGCCGGACCGGGCTTTTTCGGGCTCTTTTAGGCTCGGACCGGGCTTTTTTAGATCTTTTTATTTTTAAAGAGTGTAATCATCTAACAATATGTTTCTTATAATACTTTAGATTATAAAAGTATATTTAACAAAATAAAGGAAACAAAACAAATAACCCACATACGTATGAATGTATAAATATAAGTCTATAACTAACAAATAAGAAAAGCGTATTAATTATAGCTTTGGAATTTTATTACTTCCATAGGTTAATCTTTCCATCGGTACATAAGTCCATGGAGATTACAACATAGTGAACATACTACTACATCAAGATGTCCTTTTTGACCCCATATATATTATACAACTCATTGGGAAACCATGACCACACTTCACAAATTAGTCATCTATGATTCCATGCGGAGAAAAATATAGTCATTGTGATATTCATCAATACTATTCTTCATTGTGATATTCTTCAATAGTATGTAGTTGTTGATTATTTGTTTCGTTTGGGCTTGGATCTCTACTTCCTTCATCTTCAATAATATCATCTTCGATCTCTACAAGTGAATCCTCAAGTGAAGCTTTGTCTTGTTGTCGTTTCACACTATCAAAGTAATCCTTTAGGCAAATACACATCTCCATTGATTGATTAGAAAGATTTGTCCTCCTTATGCTTAAAATCCTACCACTCAATCAAAAACATGATTCCGAAGCTACGGTGGAAGCTTGGACGGTTAGTAAATCACGTGCCATGGCGGACAAGACCGGATATTGTAAGGACTTGTCTTTCCACCATGCCAAGATATCAAAAGATTCAAAAGTTTCAACATTCACGAAATTTGTAAAATTTGTTGTTTTAAATCGACCCAACTCATCTAAAGTGGAACTCGATGACTTAGGCTTTTTTGTTGTCAATAAACCAAAAAATACACCTTTTCCTTTTTTTGAAGATGAACTTTCAGGGTTCTCAATTCTGCCCATTTGAGATCCTCCCATTTTTCCATACTTGTTATCATAAATTTCATAGAGTGCTTTCAAATTTGTTTCAAAATATTCCGTATTAAAATTACTAAAATTAATACCCACATCTTCCACAAAAATTGATTGAAGGTGTTTGATTGCGGTTGTAACACCACTTACATTTACCATGGGATTTAAAGCGGCGACACATGTAAAAATCGCCGGCAAATCTTCAAAATATATTAAAAGTTTTACCAGCATACTCTTTATTAAGGAACTCCAATTTTCATCACAAATATATTCACCCATTTTGCTCGTCATCAAATATAATTCTTGTAATAAAAGAGGCGTAGTAGGATAATATACACCCGATAAAGTTTTTGTTGCATTATAAAATACTTTTAATATATCGCAAAGTTGCTCAATTTTGTCTCATTCTTCATCCGAAATATCATTATTACCATGAAGTGTATAAAACTCAGTGACCATATTTTTTTGTTTAAGTGCACGTTTGAGCATTATGTATGTCGAATTCCATCGGATCGGCATATCAGGCAACGGTTTATATTTTGGTTGACCATGTTGTTTACAATATGAAAAGAAAGCTTCTCAGCGTTTTCCATTCTCTTTGTATATAAAATTATTCATCTTTTTAAATTTTGAAACTTCTTTGTTAACATGTTCCAAACCGTCTTTTACGACTAGATTTATAATGTGGCAAACACAACGTGTGTGAAAAAACTTTCCATCTAATATTGGATGAAGGTTTTTTATAAGTTTTTGGACACAATTAGTATTATTACTAGCATTGTCAAAAGATATACTTAAAATTTTGTCTTTTAAATTATAAACGTCAAGTGTTTTCATAATAATAGAAAATAAATTGCTTCCATCATGTGGATAACCAAAAGTTTCAAAACATATTGTTCATTTCATCATTTGCCAAGAAGGGATGTCAATCTAGTGACATGTTATGCAAATATATGAATCAGATGACCCATATGGAGCTTGCCAAAGATCACAAGTGAAAGAGACTTTTCCATCAAAATTTAAAAAATAATCTTGCATTTCCTTTTTGGCAATTCCCCACATTCTCAAAGCATGGCGTTTTAGAGTCATTCGGGTTACCTGGGTATATTTTGGTTGTAGAGTTGTTTGAATCCACTCCGTGATGACGGGATTATCCAAAATAGAGAAAGGAAGACCACACTGTATCACCATCTTTGTCGCCATCTCTAGACATAATTTATCGTTGTATTTTCAATTTAGCCCGTCTTTTCCGATTTTCATTTGTTCATTTTCAGAAACTGGCTTACCATTTTTACACACTCCGGTAGAGAGATGTCGGCTTAAAGTAGAGTTTCCGGTTGCCGCTAAAAAATTTCCACAATGATGACATCAAGCCATACGTTTGTTATCAATCCCTCGTAGGAGATCAAAATGTTCCCAAACAGGGGCTCTGTGGGATTTGCTTTTATCAAGTAGAACATAGTTCTCAAATTGAGATTGAGAAGAAGGAGTATTTGTGGATTGAGAAGTAAAACCTTGGGTTGATGAAGTTGCCATTTGTAAGATTATAATAAACAATAGAAGATCCAATATTATACGTAATCAAAGTTGGTGATTAGCAGTAGAAATAAAGGTGATGAAGATTTTTGATTTAGTAAGAAATCCAAGCAACTATTTACCTATTTATAAAAAATGAAAGAGATATAGCCGTTAGAAATATGTAAATGGTGAAAAGATAAAGAAGCTGATATTTGTTACTCATATATTGTTTCTCTACTTTGATATTGTATAAGTAAAAGTAAACAAAGATATGCAAGAATTAAAAATATCAACTACCAAATTTATTATTTCTTTCTGGTCATAGCTTCGTAGAGTCATAGGTGACTTGTTAAATAGTAATTCATAAATGTTACACACCAAACTAATTGTACTTGATGAGTTGTTGTCTTCATTTACGTAATTTAATGTTTTTCCCGTTAGTATACTGCTTTAGTGATTGTTAATGAAATGAACATGTATCTTTACATATACTAATTAATAAAGGAAATTGTTATACGATAATTTACTGTTTTATGTAATAAATATGCCAAGTATGTCAATATACAAGATGTATAATACTATGATACCATATTATATATATGTAGATATATATTTATTTATTTTGTAACTTCAATTGGGCCTTTTTATAGAAAAATCCCGGGCTTTCGTATAAAAAAGCCCGGTCTTTTGGGCTTAAGACCGGGCTTTGGGCTTTTTTCGAGCTTTTTTAGGCTTTGGGCTTAGCCCGGGTTGGACCGGGCCAGAGCCAGACCGGGCTTTTATGATTATTTTTAGGCCTGTTTAGGATCATTATACTAGGCTTTTTAAGCCCGGGCTTTTTTGGGCTTTTTAAGGTCGGGCCTTGAACCGGGCTCGGGCTTTAGCCCATCTGTGCACCTCTAACTCTACCGGTGAGAAAGGAAGCGCACAACTATCGCTTTTGAGTAATTGAGGAGTGAACTAACGCATGTTAGTTATGTTAGACCTCAACCACTATACCACTATAATTCACGGTATTACTTACATTTTATTTGTTATTTGTTCAAGTAACTGTGATTGTCAAGCAAATACTTTTGAAATTGATATAGTTATTTAGTTGTGATTCACCAACATCTCACAAATTTACAAATAATATTAGAGGAACCCTACATACCCATTACAATAAGCTTTGGTTTTGATTGATTAAATCATGTCTAATGTTTATGTTTTTTACCTGCTTAGATTAAGTGTTCAGGAAAACTAAAATACAGTTTTAAATTTGTGTCATTATTCTATCTTTTAAGTTATATATCCATTTTAACCTGTATATTTAAGAATAACATTTGTTTACATTGGTTAAGAATGATAATTTTATTTTTATTTTCTTTTGAAACAAATAAAACATGGAACACAAATATACTACGAGACTGAAGGAGTACCATAACAGCTTAGAGGAACTCCTCCCTACTTGTCTTGTAGAGTCATTAGTTTTGTCTACTCTATGTAGATTATGAAATTTAAGTAACTTAATTGCATAAACGTTTTTTCTACTTATTTTTTATTTATTCTCTATCTAAATTAAAAATTTTAGTAGATATGCAGTGCTAATCCAACACAAATCCTTTTCTTTTTCTTTACTATTATTTCACTTAAAGTTCTTGTATTTTTACATTGTATTCTTTTCTTAACCTTTATATTGACAATATTGTATCGAATAAATATAATACAATTCATCATGATAAGCAGCTCTATTTATTTCCGTCCCATAGGTTTTATTTTTTAGTTGTTGATTCAAATGATGAGTTCATTAGATTAGCTTTGATATCCGGATTTTTTACTGAAAAAAGGTTGATAACGTACAAATAGAGGACGGTCTAGTATTTTTTCCATTTCTTTATATATATATATATATTTTTTGGAGGGAAATCTTTTATTTTCTCATCTTATTCATTCATTTTTATGTTCAAAATAAAATTTAATCCTTTTTTTCTACTTTTTTCGTAGATGAATATTTTGATGTAAGAATTTTGGTTTATTCTTATTGTATCTACATACCGTTTTTCTATTTGGGTTGCAAACTCAACGGTAGAGTACTCGGCTTTTAAGTGCGGCTAGGATCTTTTTCACACTTAGATGAACCGAAGGCTTTGTCCATACCATTGGTAAAGTTTGGAAGACCACGGCTGATCCTGAAAAGGGAATGAATAGAAAAAATAACATGTCGTATCAATTAAGAGTTCTGAGAATATTTTCTTCTTTCCAACTCGGTACAAAGCCTCCTTTAAATTATTCAAAGGGAGCAAATCGAAGTCAATTTTAAGTTGGGTTGAATTAATAAATGGATAGGGCCACACGGCTTAAATTAATTTCATTTTGATTATAGGGAAAGAAAAAGCAACGAGCTTCTGTTCTTAATTTGAATGATTACCCGATCTAATTATACGTTAAAAAAATATTAGTGCACAATATGGGAAGGCTTTTATCCCAGGAATGTATTTTTGATTTTTTAATGAATCATAAATATTACAATTCTCCATTTCATAATGGAGATGTATATGTATAAGAAACAGTATATTGATAAAAAATTTCTAAAATTAAAAGAACGATTGCATTGAACAAAAGTAAAAGTAAAACATTATTCCTTTTATCACATTTTTATCGTCTCCTAAAAGTATTTATTGACTTTTGAAATAGGTTAGATAAATATTAATTTTGTCATTATATTTAAGACAAGTTTAACTTGAAATTTTAATAAAATAAATGACTGAAAGTAATAAATGAAAATATATTGGAGAATTTAATGATTTTTAATCGTTATTTTCTCATGTATACAATCTTTTTGTAGCAAACAAAAATAGTAATATGAACAATAAAAATGAAAAATAAAAAGTATTAGTTAGTGTAAATATAATAATTGGATACTGACTTATACATCATAATTTTATATATATACTAATGTAACATAAAAAGTCATGTTTTTACGTACATTATTTACCCTATTTTAACTCTAATCTTGGTATATATTCACGATTTCAAGAGGGCTAAAACTTAGACGATATTTCAAAATGAACAAAAAGGCTCAAATAACGTGTAAACTAGAGCTTAAACAAACACATTTGATTCTCACGGGCTCTTAAGCACCTAAAGATTTAAAAATAGGAAATTAACATTAGTTAACTTCATAATGTTCCTCAGGTAATTACGAGAATGTGGGTGAAAAAATCGTGCAAAACGGACAAGAAACGAATAAGTTATGGTCAACCGAAGATACGAGATCGCACGAACCGGCACACTACCACACCCTGGTGACCGTATACAGCCATGGTGGGCGTATACCGCCATGGTGGGCATATACGCCCATCCAGGAGACCGTACGGCCAGGAGGGGCGTATACGCCCTCCCTAGATGGGGGTATACCCCCTCTTGAGTGCTTTTTGCTCCTGATTTGGTCTTGTGAATACACCCAAGGTCCAAAGGGTATCAATGTGGGATATCAAGGTTTAGTTTAAAGTTTGAATTTTTATAATACACCCCTATACGGGTGGATTGAAGATTGGTGGTATTTAGGACATGTTTTAGCCTATAAATACCCCATTTAGCCTCCTCATTTCTCATCCCTCATTCTACACACACTCCATCACCTTCACCAACACACACTTAGTTAATTGTTTCTCTTTCTACTTTCTCTCTCTAGATTATTTTAATTAACTAATTCAGGAAGAGTTAAGTATGAGATTAGTTATGTAATAGTAATTAGTAGAGAGCTTAGAGCTCTAATTGTACGGAGGTGCTCCGAGACTACGATGAAGCAAGATTTGTTGTGACATCTATCCATGTTTTATTATTTATTTTATCTCCGTTATTTTTAATTATGTTATGCTAATGCCATGATTATTTAGAAATGCATGCTAGGATTATAATTATGCTACGCTAAACAAATATGTGGTTGTTGTGATAGTCGTTATGCTAGGGTGGTTATGTTATAATCTATGTCGTTACTCTGCCTGTATGGAATTAAATTATGTTTGAATCTATGAAATAAATCTTGAATGCTTATCTATCCAACTTATGTTGTTGCTGAGACCTACTGATGAATTTCTATATGTATGTCCCTTCGTTATCTATGTCAGATAATCGATAAACTTGACATGGCCAGTGTTCTTCTGATTGAAATATATTGGAGGGAGACACGAAGCATAGGATTAGAGATAGATTAGATTAATCTTCATTTATCAAATGTTTTATTTCGTAACATTTGTGATTTAATCATTTATCTAAACATCCCTCATGAAGTGAACTTAATGTTATCCATGTTACTCTACTGCATGTTCTTGTTTAATTATTGCCTTGGGGTTTGTATGCTAGTATCAAGTTGCCTGATTGCTGCAGTTAGATATATAATTAGGTTTTCTAACATGAAATAATTCCATACAACAGTGTAACATGCTTAGAATAATTATTATGATTAATATGTAATAATGATGAACAATTTAACTGGACATTAGAGAAAACCATCCCAACTCATTCCGCGGGGTCACCCCCGTTCATATTATCGTTATTCAATGATTCATGCCATGATATGGATATCTTTGATTCCGAGCTTGGGAAATGAGACTCGAGGATGGTTGTTAGTTAAATTGGTCGCTACATTTAGGAAAACTTCAAGTGAAGTGTACATTTCATAGCTTTTATCCATGTGACATATTGTTTATATGATCGTGGACAACTCTATGTTAGGTAAGTAATAGGCTAGGAGCTATGGCTCATTAGGACATAGAGAATATATCCCATAAGGGAAGACAATGAACCTTCTACCTAAGCAACGTATTAGCAGGCTGAGTTCGTGGTATAGAAATGTAAACACCTCCGTGTGTAGTACAATTGTGGAAGCCTCGAAAAAGCCATTAGTCTAATGCTTTGTGGATTATCGTTCGTTGTTTCAATCTTGTCTATCAATCCTTAGGTCTATCATCAAAACAAATGCCTTAATTAAAAAAACTACCCCTAAATAGCATATACGGATTTAATTGTAACCACTCGCTTAACTCTTAGTACTCTGAGTAACCTCACCCCTATCTTATTTTAAGTATTGCCTTAGATAAATTAGAAAACCAAAACAACCACTTTCCAAACTATTTTTATCCCAGCTAAATTACAAAAGATAATTAACCTTCATAAGTTCCCATGTCCGTTGTAGTTTGAAGAATGACACCTGAGTCATACATAACCGCTTACTACTCTAATAATAACGTTATAAGATAATAAGTAGTAGTAACTTAGGATACCCAACATTAGATAATATAAACTACCCATTGATCGGGTCGATCGGTCACCGTCCAGTAATTACACCGACGACGCTCGTCGTGATAAAAACCGATCGTTTGGCCTACATCATATACACCATACAATGTGTATAAAGGTATTATATTTTGTACATTGGTTGAACAATATTATGTAGTATGCATAAATATCTGTATTGTAAATACAACACCCAATTGTTAAGATTTATTTAAAAGTAAATTCTTTAAGTGGTTCATGTGGTTTACACCGATGTACAAAAAGGTCCATATACTCTCTATTTTTCATTCTTTTATGTTTTATAAGTTTACAGTTTATTTGAAAATGGTCTTCATCTGCCTATTATTACTGAGGTACCCTTTGTTAGTCCCTTTTTGCCAATATTTTAAATAACTACTAACAACAAATGTAAATGTAGACAACTAAATTCAAGTTTAAAGTTTTCTTTAATTGATATGAATCAAAGAATACTTTACAAAGTTTACTGCGGAAATAGAGAAGACAAACTAGCCTAAGTAAACTCACTTGTTACAAATTTTTGGCCTCGACAGATTAGCAGCGAATAGCTCGCTGCTGATGTTCAATGATCAACACTTAGAGAATAAGTGAAGACAATAGGTTCTCTGACAAACATGAATTTGCTTAAATCATAGGTTGAGTAGAATACAAAATTCTTGCAGAATACAAAATTCTAGACAATAAATATGGTTGTTGAGTGTGATATTTATAGTCACATAAAAGTAATTCTAAGCCCTACATGTGTTAATACCATATTCGTTGGATACATAATGAAACTTCCAATGTAATGGATGTGACATTACATCCTAGGAATAAAGGTTACTGTTTACTTTATTCATAGGTTATAGAAAAGGTAAATTAATTAAATGCATTTATACAATAAGTGAGCGTACATATCTTTTGAAAGATATGCACGCTTTCTTCCATACTGCATAAGTTGATCTTCTGTTTTGTACATTGGGTTTTTTTCAGACCCGATGTACTTCTTTAGATGAAGGCTTGAACCGTTGGTTAATCGAGTAATCTTGATTTCCACTTCAGTGAACTACTCTCTGTCTCTATCTTCAGTCTTTGACTTCAACATATGCTTCAAATTTGTATCAACCCTCAAATTACGGTAAATTCCGTACATCATCTTACGTGCATATTAGGTTAATTCCCTACTTAATTAACGTGAATTCGTTTTCATCAAAATAAGTCTAGCACAAAGCCCACATTTGCATATTAAGATGCACACTATTTTAATGCAGGATGCATTCGTAATCATTGAGAATTACACAAACAATCGGTAGAGACCGACATTCGTGAACGTTGGTGATCAATTTTCATAAATAACGTAAATCTATTCGAATATAAATAGTAGTTATTTACATTATAATAATTATGCTTATGTATGAGCATAACAACCTTCGATAATCAATAAACGTTCGTATGAACTAAAAGTCGTGTAACGACAAATTTAAGTGTGTAATTAACCGAACGAGGTATCGGTAAATACTTGAATATTATTATAATTAACTAGTAGTTAATTACTATTATTATGCTAGGTTATGGCATGACGATTCGAATAACTGAATCAACAAATACACAAATTCAATTAACGCAAAAACGTATAGATTTCGCGAATTATAGTAAACGAATTTTCATAAACATACGTATGATATTAAAATGACTTATAATTATTTAAGTCACAATGAATTACTCTTAATTACCTCTAATTACCTCTAATTAAACCTAATCACATAATTAGCAGTTAATAAATCAAGATTAGTGCTTAATGACCTAAATATCTAGCTGATTAACTACCTAGACAAGAATTAACAAAAGTCAATGAGGTCATGCATCCCCCCTCTCCCAAAAAATCAGCCACCTTACTGCCCCCCCCCCCTCTCCTCTTGGTCAACTTAAAGCCATACCACCATGCTCCCTTGTCTCCCCACACCTCCCATGACTTAGTCACTTTTCCTTTCACTTTTACACACACAAACATCACAAACTCACTCTCTTTTCTCTCCCTCTAGCTCAGGGCAGCAGCAGCAACCCCCTCTCCCCTTTCTCTTGTCTAAACAACCACTACACAACCACCATTACACCACCATTCAACCACCACTCCACCACCTTGAACTATCATGAACCACCACCTCAAAAACCCTTATTTTTCACTCTTTCAACTCACAAACACTTGCATATCTTAATCCCATTTCATTTCAAGAGTAAAACAAACTAAACACAAGGAATCAAAGCTAGGAAGTCATCCACAAGGAGATCAAACCATCATCTTGCTCAAAATCCATCTTTTAGTGCATTGTAAGGAAACTATCACTATCAACTCTTTAATTCTTTCATTTAAATGCTTATATATTAGTTAAAATGTGTTAGATGTTCACTCATACTAGAAATCAACTTATAAACATGTATTTATGTTGATTATAACAAGACTTTGTTAAAAAGAACCAAAACAAACTCAAAAACAGAAAGTATAAAATCGGACAGAAACTTTGGTCAACCTTGGAAGTAAATAAATCGGCCAAAACTTAACCAAATTTAGTGTTTCTGGAGTCTAAAATCAATTTTAAAGAGTTATCATTCTAACCCAACCGGCGTCATGAACTTTGGACAAGATTAGGTACTCCAAAACGAATTTATAAGAACAAGTGTACAAACGGTCCTCTGAAGACAGAATCTGACCTAACTTTGGAAGACCATAGCTTCCAAACCACATATCCAATGGACGTGAATCCTTTTCCAAAAAGTCACTCTTGGTCTTAGATTTATAAGTAGTAAAATTACATTTCATGAAAATAAGTAAAACTCAGTGAATAAACGTTTCTTTCACCAACTGCCCAGAAAAGTAACTGTTGGACCTTTGTGTAATATTAATTATGTTTGAACCCCCTAAACGTGGCCAAAAATTATAAATCTTACATTTCTGTAAACCTAAGACATAGGAGAACATGTGGTAAAAGTTTCATAATAAACTAAGTTCGTTTGACTAGTCAAGGTAGTAGCACAAGAAGGACTAAAAAGTAGACAGAATCTGTGGAAAAGTGACGAATGAAAACTAAAAAGGACCAAGGATGTAAAAACTGTATCTTATGGACCTTGACTATAAAAATAAGTGATTTTAAGTATCATAAAGTTTAATCTTGAATTATAATGATAAGATCAAGAACTGTTTGGTTAAAAGTCGATAAACAGAAAGTTAGACTAAAAATGAGATAAAGGAGACTGTAGTGACTAAAGATATAAAATAAATAAAGTATGGGCTGAAGTGATAAAATAAATAATTTAAAACATATTAAAGTGTAATTTATAACTTAAAGTGTTAAGAACAAGTCTCGCGTGATTAAAAAGCCGATAAACCAAAACTTTAGGTTAAAAACGGAATAATTGGAACTTTGGGGACTAAGAGTGTAAAATCAGAAATTTTATGGACTAAAAACCCTAAAGACAGTAACTTATAAGTCCTCAAAAGAAAACACTAAGAAAAGATGTCGAGAATATAAATCATACGGTAAAAACCGATGAAAAAGAACGTTTTAACCAAAACCGACAAAATAAAGGTTCCAAAGACTAAAACCGTCATATAGAAACCTTGGGGACTGTTGAGACCTTCCTGTAAATCAGGGGACTTCATTTCAAAAATATAAATGAAATAACGATTAGTGTATGTTGGTGCATTTCTGATGACAACAACTTCTAGTTTATATTTAGTCAATTTGATAATCATTGTAATCGTTAGCTTTAGCTTTATATGTGTATGTATGTAAGTTCGTACGAACTTAAGGTAGGTACGAACTTAGGAAGGCCTACGAACTTAGCCAAGTTCGTATGGGCTTCAAAGTGGGACAAGTTCGTAGGGTCCAGTCCATACGAACTTGACTATTATATATTCATATGTTCGCAGGTTTTCAGAGTGAGAAGAAATACATAGAGAAATAGACGAATAGTGTTTAGTTATCAGAGAGCAAATTCGTGAGTTTCTGAGCGTTAGTCTAGGTTGAATGTAAACAACTTTATATTCAATAAAGACGCGTTTTAATTGTAATCTTTATATATTCGCATTTACTCGTTTGTTTATCATTGAGTTTGATTGAAGATTCCGCATTCAATTAAGCTAGTAACCTCGTTGATCCAGATCAGGAACCTACAAATGGTATCAGAGCGTAGATCGAATTTGATTCGGTTTTAGGTTCGGGGCTTATCACGATAACTAACGAGAGAATTCGAAAGATTTTGACGTTAAAAACAGGGATTTTTACGTTCAAAATAGTTAAAGTACATTACAGTTACCATAGAAATCAAAAACGGCGCATTAGGAGAGCCCAGGTTCGAGAATTTGCGAATTAGGGTTTTCAAAGAGAGTCGTACGAACTTAGGGTTTTCTACGAACTTGAAGTTTGTAATTTCGTACGAACTTACATTCATACGAACTTACCTCAAGTTCGTACAACTGCTGTTTGGACAAGTTCGTATGACTTAAGTTCGTTGACTCGTCGAACTTAGCTACTTCTACGAACTTAGTGACGAACACTTCTAAGTTCGTACGAACCTAGCTATCTACGAACTTACTTAAAAAAAAAAAAAAAGTGTTATTTGGAGGGAAAATTTGTCCATCACCAAAATTTGAATTTAGACTTACCATTGACTAATTTTGGTTTGAAAATTTAAATTTTACTCGGAAAAATTTTCGCGAATTTTGGAGGGAAATTCAAACACGTATACATTCTAATTACAATGTCAAATTTAAGCAAAATGATGGAAATGGATCATGAAGTGGGTAAATCTGCTTCACCACCAAAACTTCTAAAGACTGAAGACTATTTCTAGTGGAAGGACAGATTTGAATCATTTGCTAAATTTCATGATATCAGAATGTGGATCTGTATGAAGGATGGATATGACACACCGACATATGATTATGAAGGCAAACAGAAACTGTGTTCATATTCAATGATGAAGGATGAGGATAAAAGATGTATGAAGCAGAAAACAAGGCCTTATCTAGCCATCACCATGTGTTTACCTCAGGAGATCAAACATACCTTCAAACGTTACCAGTTCTCTCGAGAGCTGTGGTTAGCCTTAGAGAAGAGGTATGATGGAAATGATCAGATCAAAGAGAGCAGAGTTGACCTGCTTACAAAGCAGTTCTATGTTTTTAAGCACATGACGAATGAGTCATTAGAAGATATTATTACACAATATTATCATCTGATGACTGAGATGGAAAATAGCGGATTGTCATTTACTGACACAGTGAAAAATAACAAACTTCTAGAGGCGTTACCATCAAAATGGAATATCTACACTCTGATGATTAAAGAAAGCAACAATTATAAGACATTAACGCTTGATGAAGTTTTAGGAAAGCTACGGGTCTATGACTTAAATATGCAAAAGAAAGAGACTGGATCTGATCAAGTTCAAGATCCAAGTGTTTATCACGGGACAAAGTCTGATTCTGCTGCAACAAAAAGTAATGGGGTCACAGCGTTCTTCACCGGGAAGCCGAGACAGACAATGCTATTGGAAATTCTAGAAGCAAGGTCTGCTATATTGCTTCATCTGGAGATTCTGGCAAGGACAGGAACTAACCATCGGGTTTTACAAAAGGGTTCAAGTCTATGTCAATGAGTATGAAGTCAAGTGAAGAGAAAGTAGCAATGCTAGCATCATTTGTGGCATCTCATGAGAACTTCATTCAGGGAAAGGTCACGGATCCTGCTATGATTAATGAGGATTATGACCAATTGACCCTGATGATTTGGAAGAGATGGACTTGCAGTGGCAACTGGCCATGGTTACAAGGAAGATGCAGAGGTTCATGAATCGAACGGGTAGGAAGTTTGTGGGAAATTAGGTTGGTTTTGACAAGACTAAGGTGAAGTGTTATAACTATGATGGTTTTGACAAGACTAAGGTTGGTTTTGACAAGAAATGTCAGAGACCAAAGAAGAAGCAAACTTTGAACCAGGGTCGATCGAGTTATTCCTATCAAGGAACATCTAGTAGAGATCAAAATTATGGAAATAATTCAAATTCCAGAACTTTTGTTGTTCAAAAGCACGATGGTTCATACGATTGGAGTATTAAAGCTGAAGAATTTCATGCGTTTATGGCCACAATTGATGAGGCAAATAGGGAAGCTCAAAAGGAAGCTAGTGATAAGAAGACTGAAAGAGAAATGCCTGCTTCAGAGACCAGGGTCATAAGGCTGAAGTCAACTGATACTATGTGTACAAAGGACTTCATTGCGTATATGGCCAATTTGAATGCTGAGAAGCAAACGGTACTCTTAAATTTGAAATCTGTAGTTAATGCCTGTGTATTATGTACTAACCTTGCAGGGGAGGCAGAGAAATTAATAGAGTCATCTAACTCGATGACATCTCAGCTAAAACATTTAAAAGAAGAAAATGCAGTTTTAAAACAGAGAAACTCTGAGTTAGTTAATAAAGCTAAATCTGATACAAAAGATTTAATCACTTTAAAAGATCGAGTCAACGAGATAAGTCTAATAGTTGATTTAGCTCGTGAACATGTTTTAGAGTTAACTAAACAGTCATCAGATAAAGAAAAAGAACTAGCAGACGCTAAGGTTAGAATTGTTGAGTTTAAAAATAAACTTGAACTAAGAAGATTTTCAGTTGAACCTTAAATAGTCCGTTAAATGTTCAAAAACAGCCCAAAGATCATTGTGGAGTGGGATACAATGAAGTTCCTCCACCTTTGAATCATAATTATTCATTTTTATCAAATGAATCTGAGTTATCAAACGAAAATGACTCTTCTAGTTCTTCGGTAATATCTGAGATGGTAAACATTACTATGTCGACCACATCAGAGAAAGTTGAGTCAGATACCAAAGAAGAGTCAAGTTCTACAATAGAGTCAGTAAAAACTGATACTACACACAAAATGGAACACCAAACGAATCTTGAGGCTCATAAGAAAGCCTGGAAGAAACGTTCGTGCTTCGTGTGCCATCAAAAGGGACATGTAGCAAGTGTGTGTCTAAGTAAGAAATCAAGAGTTTCGACAAATGATAATCCAAGGAGCACTTCTCCTGAAACAGGAAGCTCAAATGGAGAATCAATTCAGTCGAAAACTTCAAAACGTCTTCAAACCTCAAACAAAAGTTTTTCTAACCAGGGTAGTAGTAATAGGAATTTTCAAAATTCGAATTATAACTGTCAATCTAGGGTTAGATTTACTTCATACCAAAGGCCAGTCAATCAGAGACTTTTCCAAAAGTCTCCGGATAGAAGGTCTTGTGGTTGTACTTCCCATTCCCCAACAAGTGAGAATTCCAGAGTATCCAAGTCACCTGAAAGGCGAGATGGATGTCTAAAGGAATTTACATTTGTTGATGAGAATGGTTGACCCCAGTCCGTGGTGGCTTGGGTCCCCCTTAATCACTAATAGTTTTATCTAGTGTGCAGGAACACAGACTTCAGAGGCTACAAGTTCAGCAGAAGATGTAGCAACTGAGGGGGAGATAGGATTAAGGTTGGGATGATCTAGCTGGTTGTTATACTAAGGTTTTTGATAAATCATGTTCTGAGTTGTTAGTCCAAATCGCTGGAATGACAATTCATGAGTAACGTATCTCCCTTAAGAACTTTAATCTATATTTATCTTTTCTAAAGTTTGAAAAACTATGAAAATTTTGAGTGTCGCTGTGATGACGCGAAGAAATGATGAAAATATTACCCATGCCTAGAACATTATTATATGTGTGGCTGTAAGATGTAGTACATACACAGTCTAATGTACCTTAAAAATATAATGTGTCTAATACATTCATCATATGATGTATCGGTAGGCATACAACATAATGGTTCTCAAGTACTCAAAATACAAAATTTAATAAGGAGATTATTTTGTGCTAACTTTCGTTTGATGTATGACATCAAGTTTTAATTCTTATGTAATAGATAGTACTGTAATACATGATATTGGATTGAGATAAGCAATTCATCTGGGAGATTTACTGACTGATTCTTCTGATACATCCAGAAATATGTTAACCTAGTCTTAGTCAGTAGATCTTACAATAGAGCAAACTTGGCCGCGACACAAGAATACCGTTGTCAAGGTCTCTAGTCAAACTATGTCGCTTTGATGTACGAAAGTACAAACCTGTCACCAATGGTTTGATTTTAGATTTGTTTGACTCTAACCCTAGTCAAATTTAATCATTCATCTTGTACAAAAGTACTTGAACATTTATAACTGATTTGACTTTAAAGATGAAGTAAATTAAGGATATCCAATATCTGGAATTATGGACATATCTTGATCCTAAGAGTATATGTCAAACGTGAGGGACACATAGATAATCATAAATAATAAATGATACTTGTACTTGAGTATCTCTGCATGTTGTCTGTTTAAGTGGATCACAATACCGATAATCGTCTTGAAGTATTGGTCACATGAATAATAACAAAGGAATAATTAAAATTCCTAACTGTGTATCGTACGCATTATGGCTAATAGGATCTTCATAACAGTGACTCTCACAAAAAGAATGTGATTTTTTCTAATATGAATAATTTCATATTTGTTTGTTATGTTTTATTTTATTTTCCATTTAAGTTCTTACTAGATGGGGAGATAATTACTTTTGAAATGTTTTACTCTACGATTAGAGAAACAACTAGAACGGGATTCAGTCAAAGCTTGGGTATTACTACATATTGAAGCTCGAAGATCTAAATTCGAGGATGATATTGAGATTGCAAATGACCAGACTGAGAGTGATGATGAAAGTAATGATGAAGATGATATTCCACCAGTGGATGAATCTCAATCTAAATATACTTAGATATCACTCCGGGTCTTGTTTTGGCAAACATCAGTTGAATGAAGACAATGATTATATATTGCAAGATGACGATGATGATTCTGAAAATGATAACTTCCAAAAGGACGACGATGAAGGAAGTCAAAAGAGTTTAACAGAATCAAGATAGAAGACCACTCGGGTGACAACATCTCTGGTGAACCTCGAGCTATTGTCAAGGGGGAGTCTGTTGGTACATCTTGTGTGATGGTGAAACTAGAGCTATTGTCAAGGGGGAGTCTGTTGGTGCATTTCTGGTGACAACAACTTCTAGTTTGTATTTAGTCAATTTGATAATCATTGTAGTCGTTAGCTTTAGCTTTATACGAGTATTTATGTAAGTTCGTACGAACTTAGGAAGGCCTACGAACTTAGCCAAGTTCGAATGGGCTTCAAAGTGGGCCAAGTTCGTAGGGTCCAGTCCATACGAACTTGACTAGTATATATTCATATGTTCGCAGGTTCTCAGAGTGAGAAGAAATACATAGAGAAATAGATGAATAGTGTTTAGTTATCAGAGAGCAAATTCGTGAGTTTCTGAGTGTTAGTCTAGGTTGAATGTAAACAACTTTATATTCAATAAAGATGCGTTTTAATTGTAATCTTTATATATTCACATTTACTCGTTTGTTTATCATTGAGTTTGATTGAAGATTCCGCATTCAATTAAGCTAGTAACCTCGTTGATCCAGATCAGGAACCTACAGTGTATAAACCGAGAAATCGCGAAAACGGAATTAAAACGAGTTAATTAGTATTATAACGACGAGGGTTATAAAAATGAATTATAAAAACTTATAACGATATTGATATGTATATATATATATATATGTAGAGGAATGATCCATAGGGAAGCTTCAATCTTGGGGGAAAGGGGAAGTAAATCTGGGCCGTCCGTCAACATTCACCTAGGAGAATGTTAACATTAACATTCCCCGTAATTAATGTTAACATTCTCCTAGGTGAATGTTAACGGACGGCCCAGATTTACTTCCCCCTTCCCCCAAGATTGAAGCTTCCCCATTGATCACTCCCCTATATATGTATATGAGTATATATAAATTGGATAAGTATCATAACGATGTTATATTGACATACGATTCCCGATTTAAAAACTAATTTAACGGAATCATGAACCGTGAATCAAATACGGTGAAGGCATTATATATATTTATATAACAAGCCAAAATTAACATTATTGATATACTATTAATAAAAATGTATTATAACGTTGACTTAAATGATTTTAGTGTTTTGAAAACTAATAAAGATCACAACGTGTCGTTGGCGCCCATGATGGCTTTTTATGATATTCAAGTACTTCGATGGCATATTTAAACCTAGTTGAGTGAACAACTAGCATAGACGGACTAGTTAAAGTTGTCTACATTTATTAATTCAAACTCTTGCATTTAGGGCGCTAAGAGACTTTATTGGGCATTTTATATAAAACTGTTTTGCTAGCACGCTCGGACTCAGGTGAGTTCACAGCCCCACTTTTACCGTTTTACTGCTTTCAAATTGGGGTGAAAAACATATAATTGATTTATGCGATTATTAAAACCTGACAACGTATCTTTATGGGCGACTAAATTCTTTATCTTGTAGCATAGAAGTCCTGTTGCTGACAACACTATAACCATTAGTTAGATGACGCTAACCACTGAGTATACAGATAGTACTATCGGGGCTGACATCCCCATCCCAAGTTTATTTTAGTTATTCGCGCTAACTAGCGACGTTGTTTCCCACTTTGGGGACGAGTATACTTAACCGGTCCAAGGCAAACGAATCATATGATGAATTGTGGTTTGGTTATAGGTTTAGTTCGACATATTAACTCGTAGGACCTAGCTAGTCTACGGGGGATCACAGTCAGTGTTTACTTTTATTGTTTTAAATTGAGAATAATTGCACAATAGGCCTTCAATGCCACTTTTTGAGTTATTGAAGAAATGTTTCTAAATGATGGTTTATGATTGAGTCATTAAACCTGTGAATTCACTCAACAATTATGTTGACGTTTTATAAATATGATTTTCAGGGAATTAGCTATACCGTAAGATCACATGTATATTGGGACCGTACCTGCCATGATGATTAGGATGCCATATTTTGAAAAACAATGGGATTTAATCATAACACTAATTTATTTGTGATTTTATTTATTAAATCCCGGAACTTATCTTTTGTTGAAACTATGTATTCGATTTCATTAATATTTTGACGCTTGATGAGCCGTAACGTTTGTAAAACTATTATTTGCATCTTAATATTATAGATGTTCTGCGATAATCATACGCTCTCGATGTATTCTTATTCGATCGAGTCACGCCCCGAGCTTCCGCATAATTATTATACTTCTAAATTTGGGGTGTGACAAAGTTCTTGACAGCGTCAAGCCTATGTAACTTCTTCAGGGACTAAGTATCCGTTAGTAAATGACATATACTTTGTTAAGTTTCAAGTTACAAAGAGGAGATCACTGCTAACATATACAGTGATTGAGTAGATTAGTAAATATCTTAAGTATGGAGAGGCTCACTGATTAGTTTGTTCAGTGAGCACTTGTACTCTGTCTACTCTACTGTTCGCTGCTAACAGATGAAGTGATAGATAAAACAACTTAGAGAAATTTTTGTCATCTATAAATTACATTGGTGGGGTTTTTGACCCAACACCCTTTGCCACTTAAATTTCTGACTATCAAAAAAAGACAAGAGAAAAGAGAACTTTAGTACTTTTAGGTGAAAGAGAGATTATTTTTGAGCAAAACGCGAACTTATTGGACAGAAAAAAAATGAAATAAAAGTATATGAATGATATTTATAAATTGGTGTAAATCACAAAGATCATTTATAAAATTTACTCTTTAATTAAATATTAATTAACTGGAAGTTTGAAATTATATACTAGATAAATTATTGATTACTAACAGATACCTGCATAAAGCAGCGAAGTACTTTTTCTATTTAGTGATTTTATAAATATGTATTTCAAATGTACATTAATTTATTTGTAGACTAAATTACATTTTATTTAATATATAAATATATTTTATTTATTTATGTCATTTTTAAAATTAAATAAAAGTAAATTAATTTACTTCGTTGAAAATAAAAGTATTTACATCATTTTCATTCATTAAATACTTATCTTACCCCAAAAAAGGCAAAAAAAGAAAAAAGGGTTAAATCGGCGTAATGTTACAAAAGAAACAAATAGAAATCCCGGTACCAAAAGGAGGGCACATATTTCAATCTCGATTTGGTTACTGGCCAGCAAACCCTCAAAAAAAGGGGCAAGGAAGCAAAACCCTAATTTTCAAATTTCAATCAATGACGAAGCGCGAATTATCAAGCACATTAAAGAATTTGAAGGTACCAAAGCACTATCGTTCATTGATTACTAATCATAATTTTTTTTAATCCTCTATATTTATCTAATTTACTGTATGTTTTAAAGAAATTTGAGCTTAATTTAGGGTTTTGATTGTATTATAGTTTATGCAAAGAGTAGCTAGTAAAGAGGAAAAAACCAAAAAGGAAGAAGAAGTAATCATACCTGATGGAAATTTTCCATCTTCTATTACTACAAAAAAATGGTAATGATATCTTACTCTGTTTTTTGTTTACTTTATATGCTTTTAATTGATATATCTATACGTTATATCTGCAAGTGTCTAAATGCCGTACCATTGTGGTAGTGGTCATATTTGTGTATATGTTATCCGCGAGTTTACTGTAGCTGGTATATAAATTTAAGATTTTAAATTTCAAAGTAGGATTATGGAATAAAGGCATGTTGAAAAAACTTTGTGATTGTGACTGAACTCTGGCAGAGTGCCATGTTTGTACAGTGTTTATTCTCCTGTTGCAGAAGGCAAATTTAAGGAATTTACTATTTGTCGTTAAGGGTTTGGTTTGCTTTGTTCATAAAAGGAAGTTGATGTATCTATATATATGTAGACATATTACATAAGTAAATTAAACGTTTTATCTGAATCTAATTCTAGTGCAGTAGAAATCTTCATATAAAACCGCCAAGGAGCTCGTTGAGTGATGACTGGTGACTGATCTAGAGATAAGAATCTCAAAAGGAGGTGTCCATATTGAGTCTCACTAGCTTCTTGATAGGTAGTTTGGCCGGTTCCATGGGTTTGTGGGTCCCTGGTTAACAAAGTTGGCTCCAGTGGGATTTCCTGGTTATTGAAAATGACCATACAACGTAATCAACGTTTTTGGCATTTAAACGTCTACCCCTTGAGTTCAGGGGTGTTATTAGCTGTCAGGTTGGGTGCTGTCTTGTCGTGAATTCATTACTTATTTAGTTGTTCCTCAAAATATTTATTGTAGTCACTTGTATTGTCAATTGATAGTTTAACCTTATGTTACTTTGTAACAGTCATGCTTCTGTTTTGATAGTATCATAAGCAACTTATATTTCTGCATGCAGTATGGTGATTATGGAAGGGGATCCAAGTCCTGCGGCCATTAGAGGTCGAATGTCATTTCAAAGTTTTAATCCTTCTATTGATGTAAGAATAAGAGCTGATTTGATGAGAAGTTTCTTTATTATCTTGTCAACACCTTCTTTGGTTTATTTTAATGTTTTATTCTTCTAGAAATTGAACGAGCCAAGACAATCTGATGATGCTGCTACGTGCTCTGGGGATCAAGGAGAAAAGATGTCTAATAGGTTAGTCACCATTGAATATCTGTAAAAAACGTTTTTCCTATTAATTCCATCTACCAATTTAACATGCATTATATAAAAGAACTTCTCTTTGATTTAATTTATTTCATGTCATGTGTATTAAAGTCATAATGCTTTTTATTTTTCAGAGAAAATGATGAACCAGTAAGCTTGAATAGCAACAAAGACAATGGAGACCTCAAAAGGAAACAAGTTGAAGATATGACAGAGGTACAACTTCACAATAAATCGCCAAATATTATTGAAGGCAACCATAGTTCTTCATCAAATAAAGGTAGAAAAAGTTCTCACAAGCCACATAAGCGAGGAAAGCTGGACTTCAATGTTCTAAGATCTCCCAAGAATCAAAATAAAAGGGGCTGATCACTTCCAGGTTATTTTTAAATTAAGAATATGCTACACATTTAAGATTATGCTTTTCTTTAACATATATTTCCCTCAGACTTCGTAGTTTAGTTGTGATGTAATTTTTGAACATGCTTATCATGTTTATTGTATAAGTTATCTTGTTAAGTTAAGATGTATCCAACTACTCATTATTTTACTAGTTTATGCAATTATGACGGAAGAACACTCTTTTGATTCTGAGACGGTGATGTATCATGTTTATGGATTGAATGTCCAATACACTTTCTTTGCTTTAGTTTGAATAAATAGTAGAATATAGTTTTAATGGATGACCTAATTGTAAAAAATTTAATTCTGTTGAATAATATTACTTATAATGTGTTATATAATAAGATACAAGTAGTTTGTGAAGAGATCATTGCCTCTTAAGAAACATACCGATGAGGTTTTTCGTTTGAGGGTATGGGTTTGATTGTGTTGGTTTAAGGCAATGGCTTTGAGGAAATGGGGTTGATACCCACCCATACAATTGGAATCCTCTTTTCTTACCTAAAATATTTGGTATTGAAATACATCTGTTCTGATACTCAAGTTATTAATGACGACGGACTCACTTAAGATATAGAAAGAGAACTGATTTCAATCCAAGAGCTGGTTAAAGTTGTTGGATATGGTTTTCTTAACATCTTTCAAGTTTCACTTATATCATCCGGAAACATTTAAAAAGAGAAAATCCCCTATGATTTAATTCCAAACTTAATAGAAGACTATTGACAATCTTAGCTTTCTAAGTGATACAATTTTGTTATGTTCTGGAATTGGCCACTTATTTGGGATTGTGGTGTCCAGTTTAACTGATAAGCGATACCATTCCTTTCTACTCAAATGGCATAACAATTAATCAATTGAGTCTTCAGGTACAGTTTGACTCTTATAGGCTGGTCAAACATTTTGTGCTGTGACATAAAGGTGTTTGTAGACTTGTAGTTGGTTTATTCATAGAATTATCATAATTTTGCTGATAAAAGTTTGAATATTATTGTGATTGGGACGTTTTTCCACTTGGCTCTTCTTGATCTTTCTTACGTATATAATATATATAATATTTATTTATTTCTTATAATTGAGAACTTCCTAAGAAATTGAGTGATAGTGTGGGACAGCCCAGGTTCAGTGAATACTGAAAGCATAGTTAATGGATAATCTCATCATGATGTTGATGCTATAGAGAAATACAATTATATTTGCAGATAATGACAGGTATGGTTGTTAATCACTCGGTAAACATGTGCCGGATAAGTTCATATGCCCTAATCTTTCTTCTTTTTTCTACATTCTGACCTTAAGAAATACAATTGAGCATTATTTAACTGAAAAAGTAGGGTAATGTGGTCAAGTGGATTCAAAGATTGACCAGGTTCTATTTACTGCTGTCTTGCTGCAAAATATTATGTTTGACTTTACTGTTTTAGTCCTTTTAAGTATCAGTTTTGGCTCTGAACAGTCAAATTCAAAATCACGTAAGAGGTAAGCTATACTTTCACCTTCCGAAAATGCCCCATGGTTATACTCTAGTAATCGTTGTGAACCATTACATTATAATTAGTTTGTACCAATAATTACTTTTGACTCAGTTAGTCAGTTTTTGCATGTGTTAGTGATGTTCTAGATGATGTTGTAACCATTAGGAGTCAGTCAGTTTTAGCGGGAAACACGTAGAAAAGTTCTGATCTTGCTTTATATGAGAATTCCAAAAATTCAAAGACATGAAGAAGATGTTAAAGTGCATCTAGGGTTCTACATGTTTTATGCAGGTTTCCATATGGAACTTGCATAAAGAACTCTCCCTTTCCATCCTTGTAACATCCATTTGCCATCTTCATCCACAAGAAAATCTTTATGGTAATTCAGTTTAACCTTACTCTTCACTTCCTCCACTTTATCCCGATACAACGGGATCTGCCGAAACCCGGCCCGAACAATTCTAGATTGCCATTGTTTATAGTTCTCAGGCCGCTCAACTCTAGCAGTCCCTTCACATGCTACCACATTCATCACTTCCCTCCCAAACATCTCTTGCTCATACATAAGTCTATGTTGACTATCTCGAGGCGCTGTGTTATCAAACATGTCAAATAAAGTCGAGAAATGGAATAGAGCCTCCCTGAACCGGTTCAGCAAGAAAGGTGCATTGTGAGTCCCGTTGAGAATCCCAAGAGTAAACATCTCTGGGTTGATCTGTCTTATCAACTGCAAGACTGTATCTCGGGGACTGCTCTCTATTACTGTCTCATCAAGAATATTCCGGAGCCGGTTGACTGAGTTGACCACAGTCAACTCGTTTCTATTGATATTCAGATCTTCGATTGTAATCTCGTCCCATTTTTTTGCTATCCCGTTGTACTCGAATGGCACATTAAACCTCTTGCAGTATTTCGCAAGACGTTTACCAGTTTCCTGGACCCGCTCAGCTGGGCGGAACCCAGGTTGTGGAAGATCAATGCCGGTAATCTGAAGCATGGGCGGGCCGCCGGGTCTCATGGATAAGTTCTTGATGAAGCATGGCCATTGGAACCCATATAAGATACCGAAATCGATAATATGAAGCTTATCTTTCCCTTTTGAGAGTTTCTCAATCGACCCGTTTGCTAAAATATTAGACATGCGGTGGAATGGGCATGCCATTATGTAAGAGTGATAAGCTCTTAAGGTCTGAGCAGCCGGAAACTTGTTCAAGTTAAATTCCCGATAAATCTCCGGGCCATTTCCCATTAAACGAGCTTCAATTGCTTTTACGAAATAGTGCGCCAATCTTTCAGTCGAATCTCCATATGGAGTACAATGCTGCTGGATCTTTTTCAGCACTTCACAAACAGAAGTTTGATTGAAGTTTGTGATTGCTTGTGCGCATTGAGTTAGCAAATCCCGCAAATCAACCACGATTTCTTGACTGCTTGTGTTTTTCTTCCCTCGCGGTCTTCCTCGTTTGGACGATTCATTCAACTTTTTGGCTAATTCAGGTGACGTGAACTTTTGAGGTTCTTGTTCATCTAGCAACAGATCTTCATCGTTTGGCTCTGACTGATCAGAATCTGATTCCAAGGTATTTGCCATTTTCGTTTCTCGATCTTCTCCTCGAACAGGGCTTCTCTTTTTGCTATAATTCAAGTTACTTTCTTTGAGGAGATCGATTACTTTTTCTTCACTGCACGAAAAGTTATTACTGCTGTCTTGACTGCTCGTAGTGCCAGCCGAGTAATCCGGCGAATCCGCTGGCTGCTTGTTGACAAGCACATCGTACAACGATTTCTCAGCAGCTTCAACTTGTAACGCCATACACTCGTTGTACATACACGGCTTTAACAGCAAGTCATCTTCTTCCATTAACATCTGGTTCAAAAACTTAAGAACAGAATCGTAGTGATCCTGATTATCGGATCCATCCCCATCCACGATCGTGGTTGACGGGGATGGATCCTGATAACACTCTGGCGTCGGGTCAAAGTTCGGGCAGTTTACGAGGGTTTGATCAAAAGGGGATTGAACTGTGTGGTGGTTGTAGCTGTTAAGATAGTTGTTCATAGCAGTTGCATATAGAGTGTCCATGAGAGAAAATGTTTTTGAGTTTGAAATTTTTAAGTGTCGAGTATGAAGTAAAACATAGTGTGGGTAGGGTACATATATAGAAAAAACGGGGAGATGCCTTTTGCTTTATTAAAAAGAGATATGTACAAGTTTTAATGCAAGAGGTGCAAGTAGGTATTGGGTGGTTGGTTTGGGTTTGGATGTTCTAGAGTGGAAGATTATGAAATAATTGTGTATAAAATATTAAGAAATGAAAGGTTCAATGAACTAGAGAGGTGGCGAAAGAATCTTAGCCACCTTGTGGATGGCAACCGGATGGTCCGGTGAGGTTTAACCTGGCTCCGGTGCAGGAAGATTCATAGGAAGTAGACTCGAGCCAAGTTGGAATTGTCAACTGACTGAATAAACATGATGATGTTGATATTTTGAAAACCAACATGTATTTATTATATTTTGTTTTATTGTAACCACTTTAACCTTTATTAATCACTTGTTTCTTTATGTTGATTTGCTTTTGATTATATATATATATATATATATATAAAGAAAAGCCCAAATATGATGGTCAGTTTTGTCAAAAAAAGAAAAGAAATGCCGGTATGTTATGTATTAGTATTAGCATTAGCATTACTGATATCTTTTGTAGTACCTCACTATAAAACTGTTAAAGTGATAAAAATATTTTAATACATCCTCTTTATAATGAGCTCATAACTAAAATTAGTAATGCTTATAGATCACAAATGACATACATGTCTGTTTTGGTGTGTCATAAACTAACTACATTTATTTATAGTACTCTATCTTCTGTTTGTCTTTGATTTGAAATTCCTTTTTTTTTGTTAATTGTTACCAAATATTTTATGCATAAAAATTTCCTTATCCATTTAGTTTTTTATTTGATTGAAACGATTTGGTTGACTGGTTTCAACATTTTCTTGCATTAAATAATGTTTCCAATCTTTTTCACTTGCTCTCCACGTACATGTCATTTGTCACTTTCTTACTTTAAAGAATTCTTGTTCACATTACACTATCAAGATTCCAGGTCCAACCCGACGTTGAAACTTCATGTTCACGCCAAAAATCAATAACAACGGACTTGCCATTATTTGGTTAACTTTATAGAAGTTTATTGTTTCAAAGTTACCATCCATCCACTTTGTCTTTTCCTTCCACGATCATGTTTCTCTTATTTACCTTCCGCATTATCTATTTACTTCGTTCGCTTCAGGATAATTATCTACAATCAAATTTTATAAAGTTTAAGAAATTACGTAATTATTACATTGTTAAGTAGAAAGATGACACATTTACCTTTACATTTTACATAGATTTCTATGTATCAGCTTTGATAAAAAGCAATATTTTGAAACCCGGTTTTTAGGTGAACCTGCCGGTTCACCGGGTCTGGTTCAACCGGTCTGACCGGTTGGATTGGCCGGTTCAACCAGTTGACCAAGTTTGACTTTTGCTGCTGCTGTTTTTTGCTGTTTTTTCCAGATTTTCCAAACATGTACCTGCTGTTGATCATGTTCCATTCATTCCAGTCCATTTTAACATTACATTCCATTCATTTGACATTACATTCCATTCAAACTAGTACCAATCTAACAACTTACATTCCATTGAAACTATTACAAATCTTAAAACAAGTTTACTAACCCAAAAATAAGAAATCTAACATTACAAGTTTACAACTTAAAGTCATCAAACAAATACAAATCCATAAAATTCGATGATAGGTTTCTCAAAATCGCTCATGTATTAATATGGAAGATTGATTGTTTGACCCAAGTTTGACCGAACTTAAAATATATATATATATATGAAACCGGGTCAACCCCGGTCCGGGTCAACCTGGTCGGACCCGTAACCCGGCCAGATTTGACCAAGTTTGACTTCAGGATTAACCCGTCTACTTTTCGCTCGGTGTAGTTCCCGGATCCCGGTTCGACCGGCCGGGTTGACCTGGGTTTCAAAACACTGATAAAAAGTATGATGGGGTAAAATGATAAGTCTAAGTGCAATTTTGAGTCAACGACTAATAGAATAACTTGGGTATTCAGTTTTCTACTATCGCAGTAAGTGCTACAGTACTTTTAATTGTACTTAATTAATCTTTTGTCCGGGCTTAGATTATTCCGCATTCAATTGTTCGATGTAATTTGTAATTAATAAATTCATCATTCAAGTTATTTGTTCATTGCGATACTTGTTATTAGCTTTCATACTTTGCAATCAATACTCTGTTATTTGTTAAAAAAATTAAAATATTAAAAATTAAGAGTTAAATTGTATTCCCTCTCTCTCTCTCTCTCTCTCTCTCTCTCTCTCTCTCTCTCTCTCTCTCTCTCTCTCTCTCTCTCTCTCTCCAATTCAAGCTATATATTGTGACTCTAACATCACTTGACTCATAAGTGATTATTGGGATTAACACACACACACACACATATATATATAATTATACACTAAGGTTCATATGAAAATGTCATATATCGTGAGAATGACTTTATAATCACATGGACAGTAAAGTGATTATCAAGTCCTATTTTGTGATTATTCTAAACGCATGATAATCACATTATATTAAAGAATAATCACATGTAATTATCATATAATATTTTGTAATCAACATCAATAATTATAAAAGTAGTAATTGTAAAAGAAGTTTGGAAAAGTCAATATTTTTTATGTAAATTTTTATCATAGCTTCCTAACGTTATTTTAATAAGCATCATTGAAAAATTGCGGCAAAAAAATGTGTTTCGGATATTTAAAATATCATTTAAAATCATTCTCACGAAAATCATTCTCACGATATTTAGCCATCTTGTTTGAACCCTCCCCTATATAGATACATACATATATATGGGAGCGATCAAGAGGGAAATACTTTTTTTGGCAGAAGGGAGAAGCACATAACATTCATCACGGTGCATCTTACATTTACCAATATGAATGTCAACAAATAATCATTATTACCGATAAATATTAATCAAAACCGATGTTATAAATAATATATTCATGGATGAATTTCTTTTTTAAGTCACAACATTAGTTTATTAATATTAATTTAATAAATCGTAAACATAGTTAACCAAAGTTGACATTACCACTTAATATTAATCGAAAAATATGTATTTGACTGATATGTACTGAAAAAATATTCATTCATGAATTTTAAGTTGTAAATTCAATAATATTCATCAGAACGAATGTCACGATGAATGTTAATGAGTTCATCAATGAATATCCTTTCAATGAGTATTAGTCAAATACAGATTTATGATAAAATTCGTCAACTTTTATATTTACATTTATAACATTCATCATCATGAATGTTAACAAATTTGGATCTAATATTCATCAACTGATTTATAACATATAGAAAATATTGACGAACGAATGTGATGATGAATTTTAATGAGTTTATCAATTAAAATTCATCAATGAATATTCGTTCAAGTATTAGTCACAGGGGTGAAACTACTATGACGACGGGGGTAGCACGTGTTACTTGTAAAAAAATTCACATTGTATAAGAAAATTTAAATTTTTTTATTTTAATAGAAATGAAACTAGTAAAATCTGTTGACTGCAAATAGTCTTTTAAAAAGTTACTAACTAAATTATATTATCAGACAGTAGAAATTAGATTTACCTAATATAATGAGCTAAAAGTACTTTAATGACCTTATTTAAGTAAAATAACATTTTTTAATGTCATATATTTGTTGAAATGGTACGTTTATAATTGTTAATTTTTTCTATTTTATTAAAATGTTATAAAAAATCGTGCTACCCCTGATATTTCATCCTAGTTCTACCCCTAATTAGTCACGCATTCCAAATAAAATTCGTCAACTAATAAGTAATGATTGAGTGCATTACATCAAACTATCATTCATTACATTTTTCCTTTCTCACCTCTTAATACTCTCAACCAAGCACCTCATAAAACATTTTGTGAAGCATCTCACCTTTTAGGCCGGTTGATCATTGAACAACAATACTGATGAAATGTGGCTCAAATAGTACTCCTATCACACGTTGTTGAGTTAACAGACATCATCTAATTTCACGTCCCCCGCTTAATAGCATCACCTTCAATTATTTTCTGACAACCTTCTCTACGTATGTGATTAGACGTAAAAAATTTAGCAAACCTTGACATGAATGAGGATATAATAATATGTATTCACAAATTAAATAAAAGTACAATTACACATTGACACATTGCAAGATACCAATTCTCTAAGCCTCATGTCATCGATCTGAAACATTGCATAGATTCACCACTCAAGCTTGTTGATTGTTGAACAAAAAGGTTGTTGTACTCCTTTCATGTGTGGTACAATTAACATAGTCCGTATTTTGTGCTTCCTTTATCAACACTTTTCTTGTTAAAATAAAACCGGCTATGAAAACTCGTCTGCATTGCCCTTCTGTACTTTATACTCTAAAGGACTAAAGCAACAAAAATATTCTAATACGGAATTCTTGCATTCCCAAATCGATTAAAGAAATGTCATACAGTAGGATGTACACAAATACTCGATCGATCACTAGTCTAATATATGATATCTTGTATCCATATCAGTATAAATTTTGTATTTCTTTGAAACCTTGAAATTATGCAAGAAAAAGTTGGGTTTTTATTCTTTTCTTTTGACATTCTATAAGTACAATACTTTTCAACTCAATCAATGTAAGCTATTGAAAATGGTCACCGTTAGTGAAGGCGTTATATAAATATGCTTGTATATTTGAAAATTTAATAAACAAAAGCAAGACTTAATTTTTTGTAACTTGTATGTAAAACTATAAATAAATAATGTTACTTATGATGGAGCTTAGTACATTTAAGAGCATAATATTCCTTGAACCTAAAGGACTATTCAATTTTTTGTAACTTGTATGTAAAACTATAAGTAAATAATGTTACTTATGATGGAGCTTAGTACATTTAAGAGCATAATATTCCTTGAACCTAAAGGACTATTCAACCTTCCATGAAGAAATAGCATAGATAACCCTCCCTTTCCACCCTTGCACCATCCAATCTCCTTCATTATCCATCATGAAATCCTTATGAAATCCTATTTTCACTTTAGCCTTAATCTCCTTCATAATGTCCGGATTCAATGGCAGAATAGTGAGCCCTGCCCTCTCGTTCCTAATTTGCCACTGCTTATACGTCTCTGGTCTTTCAATCCTTCTCGTCCCTTCACATGCTATCACATTAATCACTTCCCTACCAATCACCTCTTTCTCAAACATCAACCTCTCTTCATCTTCACGATGCAATGCTGCCTCAAACATATCAAACAACACCGAGAAGTTAAAGTAAGCCTCACGGAATCTTGTCAAGAAGAATGGAGCATTGTAGTTCCCATTTACAACTCCGTGAATGAACATATTAGGCTTGATAGCCTTGATCAACTTCAAAACCGACTCTCGTGGACAATCAATTGCTCCAAGGACAGTCTCATCAGGCACATTCCTCAATCGATACAAACAATTTACCACGACAATCTCATCCTTATCGATTTTAAGATCCTCGATTCTAACACTATCCCATTGTTTTGCTATTGCTTGATACTCAAATGGAACTTTGAATCTTTTGCAATAATCGGTGAGACGGCGTCCGGTCTCTTCAACTCTCTCAGCCGGGCGAAAGCCGGGCTGAGGAAAGTCAATTCCAGTAATTCTAATGGTTGGAGGCCCACCAGGCCTCGCCGATAGGCCTTGAATAAGACAAGGCCATTGGAATCCGTATAAAATGCCGAAATCAATGATGTGAAGCCTTGGTGAACCTCTCGCCAGGTTTCCAATCAATTTATTGGCATAAATATTGGACATTTTCTTGAAAGGACAAGTTGAGACATAAACTTGATAAGCTTTAACAATATCAGAAGCCATGATCTTAGTCGTGGATAAATTTGCATAAAGATCCATTGCGGTCCCTGCAAAACGAGCCTCCAGTGCATTGGCAAAGTAATGTGCCAATCTCTCATTTGAATCCCCGCGAGGTGAAGAATGGTTTCTAATTTTCTTCAAAAACTTCTCAACTTCAAGTTTGTTGTTTGATGAAACAGCTTGTGCACATTGAGTAAGTAAACTTTTCAAGTCCACGATCTTCTTATTGGGATCAGTCCTCTTTCTCCTTTGTTTTCCAACAACTAGGGGATTTGCCGGTTTGTCAAAAGGACAACAAGCAAGCTCATCATGCAATCCAACATGTTTCGAACCTGGACAAAGAACAAGCTTGTCAATCATCGTAGTGATCTGTGTCTCCATCATTTCTTCTTCCCCACGATCGCATGCTAAGTGCTTGTTACTCCTTCTATGTTTTTCATAACCAGCACTCTCCAATGGTTGTCGGTTCTTCTTTCCCCTCAAAGAAACAACCCCAATCGAATTACGATTAAATTTTCCTTCAGGGCGTAAAGTAAGATCCAAAGCTTCTATACTTGCAGGAAAACTTGGTTGTTTTTGAGCAAGAACATCATAGAATGATTTCTCGGTTGCTTGAAGAGCAGAACAGTCATGATACATAGATGACTTGTTCATCAAGTCATCTTCTTCACCCATGAGCATATCTTTAATATAATCAAGAACAGCCTCAAAGTAGTCATGTGGAACTGTTGGATCATCACACTCAGTGCAGCCACAAGAACAGAGTCCTTTTTTCTCCGCTAGGGTTTGGAAATGACTGTACACCAGTTCAGGGGATTCAAGTTGTCGAGATTTTGGAGAAACCATTGTTCTCAACATATTATCAACTGGTGTGAACATTCCACATTGAAGCTGTAGAAGGGTGTTCATTGTTGATGGTTAATTGGGGTGGTGGTGATGAAGTAGACATGCAAATTGGGGTTTATATAGACCTCGAAAGCAGAAATTTTGAATTGAATCAAAGAGAGAGATTGCGGATCATGTTACCTAACAAACAAACAGTTAGATGATGTAGTTGGCAGAAACAAGGAAGAATAAGATGAAGAAATCAATGGTTGTTGTGGGACGTCATATAGAGACACGATGCATGCATGCATGGATGCAGGCTATTTTTAGGATGGTCCTAGTTTTCGGTGTAATAGTTGATGTACGTGACGATGGTTTTTTAGGGTTTTCAAGATATTAAGATTGAAGATACGAGCAAAATTCTAATAATAAGAAGAAGAAAAAAAAGAATAAGAATTACTCTTTTTGATGCAACTCCTTGTCACGTTAATACCTTACATCAAAGTTTACACCCTTAATTAGCTGTGGGTAGTGACCAGATTTTATGGGGCAAGTTGCATCATTCAACTGAATCCACCAAGTTCGTGATACAAAGGAATTCATTCAAGAGATACTGTTCACACATAACAAGAAAGAAAGCACAAGACTTAAGGAAGTAGCTATAGGAACTTCAAAGATTCACTGCATTTGAATGTACATAGAGAACTCATAAAGGAAAAAAGAATTCTTTTGACTAAATTCAGACGAATCTAGGTTTTAAAAGGGTCCACAGTAAAACGAACAAAGCCCAAATTTCACAGGTACGGATAGATTCTAGATCACTCCAGATGATTTGTTAAAATTGGACAAAATGCAGATGATATTGTTGATTTATTTCTAGCTCCTAAAATTCAGCTAGCTTCTTGACTATATGGTTCCGCATTTCCACTCGTGTGTCAAATCATTGATAAAAGTATCAACCTCGTTCAAGATTTCAACAAAGACCATTACATATAAAGACCACCAAATTGAAACCGCCTCTATATCTCCCTCACTTTTTACTTTTCCACTTCCACTCCCCACTTCACTGTCTATTGCTCAGAAAAACATTTTTGACGTTCACAAGTCAAATTGCATAATCATAACATTCAGATAGCAATAACCTCATCATCTTATGAAAGTTATTCTATGCTACAGATACGTACTAAAACTAGTATAGTTTAAAGCTCTGAAATAGTAATGAGTACTATAACTAAATCATTTTCATATACAGTAACTGTATACCATATAATAAAGTCAATATCAAAGAACTTAATATTAATAGCAGTAACTGAAGACTGAAACATGAATATAGTAAAGAACAACTATAACTTGATTCTTACACAGGTACCCAACATGAACTAGCAACCAGAATCCTTCCCTTCCATCCTTGTAATATCCATTTACCATCTTCATCAAACACAAAATCTTTATGATACCCAGCTCTCTTGCATCTTAATTTTGACACAAGCTCCTTGTTCAAGGGTTTGAGCTTGAACCCAGCTCGTGATGTTCGCATCTGCCATTGCTTGTAGGATTCGGGCCTCTCGACCCGCTCAGCACCTTCACACGCTATCACGTTCATAGCCCCACGCCCAAAAAACTCTTTCTCAAAATTCAATCGTTGCTCATTATCACGCTCAATAGTAGCATCAAGCATATCAAACAAAGCAGAGTAGTGAAAAAGTGTTTCCCTGAAACGAGTCACAAAGAATGGAGCACTATAAGCTCCATTAACAAGTGAATGAACGAAAATATCCGGTTTCATATCATGAATCAACTTCAAAACCTTATCCCTTGGACTCTCGTCAGAAACTGTCTCATCAAGCAAGTTCTGGAACCGGATAAGACTGTTCACCGCTAAAAACTCATTCCTTTGAAGTTTGAGGTCTTCAATTTTTATTGTATCCCAATTTTGACTTGCTATGGCATTATACTCGAAAGGAACATTAAACCGTTTACAGTAACTGGCTAATCGTCGACCCGTCTCCTCTAACCTCTCAGATGGGCGAAACCCTGTTTGAGGATACTCTATTCCAGTAATCCTCAACTTTGGTGGCCCACCCGGTACGTCTGAAAGTAGCCTAATAAAAATGGGCCACTGAAACCCGTATGCAATACCAAAATCCACTATATGAATAGTAGATGAGGTTAAACCTGAATCGTATATCATTTTGTTAGAAAACGACATGGCAATTTTCTTGAACGGGCAAGCTGAAAGATACACTTGATAGGCCTGCAACTTCTCAGCAGCAGAGCACCGTAAGTCACATTTAGCTGCATAGAGTTGCGAGCCAGTTCCAGCCAATCGAGCCTCAATACCTATGGCAAATACATGAGCTAACCTCTGTGTAGCATCACCGGTAGAAGACGCGTGCTGTCTTATCTGATTCAGTTGTTCATTTGCAGCTCTCTGGTCACCGGCGGCAATAGCTTGGGCACAGCTGACTAACAGAGTACTAAGATCGATAGCTTTAGTGGTCTGTTTTCTAGCAGCCCGGCCATTATTAGATACACCCGTTGGCCCGTTTTTCTGAGATTTTACAGGAATAGGAACTTCATTACAACATGAGATTGGCGTGCCATTAGCATAGGGACCGAGAAGTACTTTATCGAACATCTCAGATAATTCATCTTCTTCTTCCACATAAACAGCAGAGTGTTTGCTACTTCTTTCTTCCTCATAAACATTGTCCTCTGACTGATAATGCTTCCTTCCCCTTACCCCATTAGAGGGTTTATCTTTCTCAACCATCTCTACTTTTACTACAACATTTGGAGGGTCACTTTTTGAATCTTGAGGCAAGTTGTATTGATCCAAATCTATAACAAGAGGTTTACTAGAAGGTAGGAATCTACTAGCTTCCTCCATCCCTCTATTGAACTGCCTGATAGACTCCCTATCAGTAAATATATTCTGAGCCACATGTGAATTAAGCACTTCATCATTAGTAACACTCGTGGTAGAGCCATATGACCACGTCGGTGCATGCTCTTGAGGCTGAGTTTCTGTAACTGGAGATAAGGAATCAAAAGTATAACCACCGGGCCAATCAGGGTGAGTGGAGTTGCTGTTTGTAACACTTGTGCTGCTGTTTGTACTATACTCACCACCAGAACTGCCAAAAAGATTATCTTCTGAATTTTCAAGATTTGGACTGGAAATAAGAGGTGCTTGAGAATAGGGGTATTCCGCACCAAGAGCTTCATACAATGATCGTTCAGTTGCTTGTAATTCCAAAGGGTCATAAAACAAACTCTGCATGCCCTCCACATTCTCTTCCACTAGAATCTGGTCTATGTAATCAAAAACATAATCATTGAACTCGTCGGGTGAGTCCTGGGTAGGCATGTCCGGGGACACACTTGAACTACCAGTACCAGGGTTAATGTTATGGTCCGGTGCAGGGTAAGGGATATCAAAGAGGCTGAGATCTAACTGTTCATTATTGAACTTGTACCCATTAGCAAGGCCCGGATTCTGATCAAGGATGGGTAAGATATCATCATCATATGGCGTGAAACCATTGATGTGATCATAGAATTCATTTTGTTGTGACTCCATGAACATATACCCTTTGATCTCCCCTATACTACTAATTAAAATTAAAATTGAACTTTAACAAGCATGAAATCCTAACTCCTCATACAAGCTACAAATTGACCAACTTCGGAACAGTTTCCCACTATAACCTACAGAAGGAAACAATAAAATTTAATATTACAAACATAAGCCCATTAATTATCAAACGGATAAACAAAAACTACAAAGAGAAAAATTCTATTGGATCAATCTAAATTTGCATATTTACAGAAAAAATTCTTTTAACAGCTTCTTAAGACAAGAGTGCATTTATGTTTGGCCCAATTTGAACATTTGATCTTGACATGCACCTAAATATTGGAGTATATATTACACCTACGGTATTGACTTGCACCATAGTCTAGAAAAACCTACTTACACATTACACTGCCCCCAAAAAAAAAGCACATATACACATAACATCAAGGATTAGGCCTTTTAACTTAACTAATCAATGGTTTTCCCATCATGTTTATCTGCATCTCCAAGAGAATATACTATTTGTAACCAAACTTCAGCAAAAAGATAACTGAATCATGTCTACTTTGCGTAGTTACTTTGCAGAATCTGTTAATCTAGTTTGCAGTTTGTTTGTACTAATAGGTTATTTGCAAGAGGTAAAAAGTTAGTTTGCTTGAACTTGAACGTTTATTGTGTAGTTATTTTCTAAGAGTTTTGCTATATATGCCTAAATCTATGCCTAAACCACACAATCAATCACACATACAGTCCACTGATTCTCTCTTTTTATTCACCAATGTTTTCCCACTACAAGCGATCAAATTTTCAGGCAGAGATTTACGTCTCTATTTTTAGGCATACTAAGCATTTTTCTACTTTTAATATAAAATTCCAACAGATCTAGCTTTTACATACCTGTATATATATAATACACCTCAAAAAACATTGTAAATCACTATATATATTTATCATATTCAATCAAAAAGAGAGTAAAAACTGCAAATAAAACCCTAGGTTATACATAAAATGAAATCAAATTAGATGTAACAGCAACAATTAAAAGTCAAACGGATACATAATCACGAATAAAAGGTGTATGGTAAATACCTTTAAATTGGTGGAGTTAGGGCTCGCAGAAAAAAAGGGGCTGTAAAAATGAAAATTAGAAACAGATTGAGGTGAGATTTATAATATATAAAGCATAGATCTGATGAATAGAATCATGAAGGGTCTTGGAAGTGAATGTGGGACCAAGTGGACTCCTGCTTCTATGGGAATAGACGGTCACCGGTGGACGGTGGTGTGAATACGCATGTTACTGAGAGCAATGGGATTTAGCAGGATCTTGAATCTCTGACATCTGTGGGTTAGCGAAAGAATAGAATATTCAAAATGGATATGACTTCTGTTTCAAGTTTTAATTCAAGCCACATACTGATTTCTTTTCGATCCAAAATTTATATAGCATTTTTGAGTAACATTGAACGACGGTGTAACTGATACGAGGCAACTGACGAGCCACTTGAACGGGTTAGACAATATTAACCTCGAGTCGAGTCGAGTTCAAACTTAAAATTATCAATATAATCTAAATCTAATTAGCATAATATGGGATGATTTATTACTAGTAAGTATTTCAATACCCATAAGTGATAAGTTAGCTAAGTCGACCCAAACTGAAAGTAAGATGATAAATATAGCCTTACTTGAAATTAAAGTTAGTAAGGGTAAAAGATGTGAAATGAGGATCTATAAAATGGTAAACGATCAAATTAAAGTGATAATTCTGATTTTAAAGTGATTAGATCACTTGTTTTTTTATTTTTATTTTGTATATGTAATTATTTATAAAGGAAAACATGTTTAAACGTGAATTTACTGTACTAAATATAAATAAAAGTGAATTTCAATATAATTTTAATATAAAAATAATGTAACATAGATATATCTAGTTTTTCGAACGGTCTAACTTTGCTCTAAGAGCTTTTATTGAAGAGGTCAAGAGCTTTTTTTTATAGTGGTCAAGATGGTTACCTTTTTTTTTTAGTGTTGTGCGTATGCTCTAACGAGTAAACAAGTTAGTTTTGCCTATGTCATTATGGGGACTGAATAATCAGTTTCCACTAGAATAATGACACCACATCAATCTGACAATCAAACAAAATAGACATTGACCTGATTCAACTATAATAATTTCTTTTATCTATGATCAACTTGTTGAGCACGTCCAAGTTCAACCATTTAATTGTTGAATCTTCAACAAAACTCCAAATGACCCAAAAGGTTATAATACTAACAGAAATTCCATTGACCGAATTATTTGTGAAATCAAATTTAAGTGTTTGTTTAGTTTTTTAATTTTGTTGTTTTCCAGTTGAAAATTTACATATCATTAATTTCATTTAATACAAACGACTAAGAGTATAACAATAACTCATGTATCTTTCATATTAAAATTAACTTTTGGACAGTTAAAACCTGTCTTATAATCGAGGTTTAGTCGGGCTTAAAAAATTGCAAAATCTAAAGTTGGAGTTAATAGGGTAGGTTTTAAATAAAAAGCATAAATATCTTGAGAACGTGAGAATGACTTTGAAATTATTTTTTAAATATCCAAAACACATATTTATTTAAAACCTTTTCAATGATTATTATTAAAATAATTATTGCAATCTATGATAAAAATTTTAATTAAAAATATTAACTTTTTCTTTCGAACTTTTTTTACAGTCGTTACTGTTGTGATTATTCAGAATTAACACAAAATATAACTTGATAATCACATATTTTTCATGTGATTATATAGTTATAAAATGTGATTATTATAAATTAAAAAAATTAATAAAAAGTAATTAAAAAAAGAAAAGAAGGTCGAAATTTTTTTTGTTTTAAAAATAGCTTCTAAAAGTTATTTGAATAAGGAGCTACGAAGAAAATTTTGTGAAATAACATGTTTTAAATATTTAAAAATGAAGTTGAAATTATTTCCTACTTTCCTACGATATTTAGGTTTCTCATTTGAACCTAGATTGGAGTTAACATACATACATATATATATATATATATAGATTTAGCTTCAAATAAAAAATATAAATATCGTAGGAACGTATGAAAATTTTAAAATCATTTTTAAATATTCAAAACACATTATTTTACAAAATTTTCTTTCTAACTCCTTATTCAAATAACTTTTATAAGCTATTTTTTAAATAAAAAGATTTTTGACATTTTTTTTCATTTTTTAATTATTTTTTATTAATTCTTTTATTCATGACTATCACATTTTATAACTAGATAATCACATAAATAATATGTGATCATCAAAACTCTATTTTGTGATTATCTCGAACACATGATAATCACATTATATTAGAGAATAATTACATGTGATTATCATGTTATATTTTGTGATGATCTTAAATAGTTACAACAGTAGCGACTGTACAAAAAGTTCGAAAAAAAGTTAATATTTTTTATTTAAATCTTTATTATAGCTTGCAAAAGTTATTTTAATAATAATCATTAAAAAAATTTGAAGAAAAATGTGTTTTGAATATTTTAAAAAGTGATTTCAAAGTCATTCTTACGTTCTCACGATATTTATGTTTTTTATTTGAACTCTCCCATATCTATATCTATACTACTTTATAATGCATTTACCTCTTTCAAGGACTCGAAAATCTTGTCATACACGGAGATAGCCCGGTAAGAGTTAATGGCGTCATGTATGAAGATTCGTAAGTATTTGAAGAAGAAATGTCTCGCATTCTTGGCGCATGTAGTTGAGAAGGAATCGGAGGAGTAGCGTATACAAGATATTCCCATGGTGTGAGACTACCCAGAAGCATTTCCAGATGACTTGCCTAGACTTCCCCCACCTAGACATGTCAAAATCCGAATTGATCTAATTCCCGGGGCAACACCTATAGCTAAGGCACCATACCACCTAGCACCTGCTTTCTCTCTTTATATATATATATATATATATCCAACTCCTCCTTCAACCAAATCATCCCAATTCTATCACACACACACACACACACACTTCAATTTACTTTCATTTCTCTTTATTTCTAGATTAATTTAATTAATTTAGGGAGAGATAAGTAAGGGATTAGGGATTTAGTTATGTAATAGTTATTAGTAGCTAATTTACCAATGTAACGTTTTGATGTTTGTGATTTATTAATATGAGAAATGTTTATTGTCATGCTTTGTGACTAGTTACTTCTATTTTTGCCACGACACTATACTAAATCATGGCAAACCACGTCTTCTCTATCCTTAGTTGTTCCTTGCATGTTAGCTAGTTTATTTTATTTTTATTGTTTTAGTAGTTTATTTGATAAAAACCAAAATGTTATCCAACTATCCAACTATCAAACCCTATCTTGAATACTGAATTATCGAAATAAGCTCCGTTTCAAATTCGACCGTCATAGAACGACACATGAGTCATACTTACCGTTTACTCAATATAGTTAGTATGTAGTAAGTAATTTAGGATACTTTGCACTAAAAATATAAAACAACCCACTGATATTGCACTGTTGGATCACCATCTGGCAACCTCAACCGACAACGACACGTCGTGACAAAACCGACCGTTCAACGTGACATCAAGTTTTTGGCGCCGCTGCCGGGGACGGTAATACGATTTGGAACATGTTTAGATAAATTAGTTTTTAAGAGATCCTTTTGACAAGGACTTACTATCCTTGTCAGAAGTTACTTGCTATCAATAGTATTAGCGTAGTTAGGATTAGATTAGCTTAGCTTAATTTAGTTTAGATTAAATTCCCTTCTCAGCCCCACTTTAATTATAAAAACCCTTCTTCTTATGCCATCTAATATGAACACTTGGAAATGGCAACTCAAAAAGAAATAATAGATCAGATGCAAAGTCTTGTTAATTCAATCCAAGATAGACGTAGGAATGATAACCAATTAAATGTAGAATGCCAAAGGTACAATATGAGGTATTCAGATAACATAAGGTACTTAGAGCCTCAATTAGAATATTAATATGACCCCTACGCTTACCAACAACCTCAATATCAACCATCCTATCCTAAACCATTTGAAATCTATCCACACTCATCTCACCCTGTATACGAGAGTCCTGACTAGAGAGATAGGTCCTCAGCCTTTCTTAGCAGCAATACTGCATTCTCACCTCCTTTCAACCCACTCGAACAACTATTAAAAGAACAAGAAGACATGCTTAGAAGTAATGCTGATAAGCTATCTAAAATCTTGAGCGAACATCAATCATATGTTCAAGTGAGTAGTGAGGAAAGTAAGAATCAAGTTGGACCCAACTCTCTGCTACAGGAAGATGAGAGACATGCACACACCACATCTACTTTATCCAACACAGACTTGCATTCTCATGAGTCTGGTTGCAACATCCCTTCAACTTTCACATCTTCCCAATCTTCTAATTCTTCACTTCCACCCATTCTCGACCTATCAACGTCCAAAACCGATGAAGAGTTAATTCTAGAAGAACTTTCCCAACCACTGCCACTCGAAACTTCCGGCTAGAGTGACGAGTACGACGAGGTAGACAAGGAGATAGAACTCGAGAGCCCAGAGGAGAATATTGTTATAGAAGACTCAGCTTCAAAAGGACTAGAGGAATGCACACCTACTCTGAGTAGTGAGACCGTCCCTATTCAAACTGTCGTGGTTGAACACGTCCCACAACTAGTTGTGATTGATTGTATCCCACCAATCTTTTAGGATGATTCACTTCTCGATCTAATAGGTTTTTCTACTGTCTTAGAGGAGCCAAACACCCAAGTAGTTAATGAAAATGTTGCTACGAGAGTGGAGACTTCAATAGACATTGTCCTACCTCCATGCCAAGAGTACAACATTTTCATTAACCATTGGCTTTAGGAAGCAAGGTCGGTTTTGAGTCAAAGACGCCCTACGAACAATCAATCCACTCCATAATGACACACATGTCATGGAGCGATGAGGACCCCATTGACCAAACCCTACTACCTAAGGAGGTAGAAGAAGTTGAGAACTTTGTTATACCTAAAGTAAAACAAACTACTCACTTCGACCTACCTTCTTATCTGATTGGGCATACCCTAATCATTGTCTGCTTTAATCTCCTAGGTATGTACCAATATTATCACTTGTGTTTATTGATGGATGCAAGGTGTCAGCTTGAATTTCCTGGTAAATAAGGCTAGAGTCAAGCTAGTGACTTGAAAAAAATAAGCGTTTCTCAGGAGGCAACCCGTATCAAACGTAGTAGCATTAGTATTAGTAGTGGTAGTAGCAAATTAACCCCCATAAGTAGAAAATGAAGCCCTAAAGCGAATACTCAAAGTTTCTAAGATTTTATAAACCAAAAGGATGGTTTTAAAAAAGAATTGAAAATTAAAAATCTCATCTATAATAAAGTCTTTTGTTAAAAACCTTAATATTTTCCTTCTCCCACTTGTTTGAACTTCATCGCATTGTCCATTCACCATTATCTAAGATCCCAACATCCTTGCACTCACAAACACTGAAACCTATTAGAAACAATGATATTTAGATATCTAAGTCATCATACACACCCCATCACATATTTTGAGCATTTGAGTTATTTATATATATCTCTATAAACATACATAAGACATTTTGATGCATTACCTACATAACTTGATATGTATGTCACGATGTGTGTTTGCTCAAACTTGTTGAAAGTGAGTGCTTTGGATATCTTTATACTTGGCTACTGCTAAATTGCTTATATTAGTGTTTCTATATATGTTGTTTGTGTTGCGGTGATCGACACCTGTAGAAGTGTACGATTAGACTCCAAGTCATACACTGGTTTGTCTCATTTTCAAAACACTTTTAAGATTATTCACAAACTAGTGAGTCTATGACCTAGAGAATAATCATCTGTCTATTAGTTCACATTTATATGTGCTATTACTTGTAAGAATGACTAACAAATAGGGACCAACCTATGGATGAAGAATCTTAGAATATAATGGAGAAAAGACAAGGGGAGCAATACAGTTCATTAGATTTGTAAACCAACTGATCATTCTGTTGCAGGGAAAAGATACTTTGCTAGGATACAAAGATGACCACTATTTCTAGTTATTTAGAAATAGTTCATCCAGTAGATCATAGTATACCATGTGTACCCATGTATTCCATCGCCTACCCCAAATCCTAGAACTATACGTTTGATATCCCTCACCACAACTTTCATTGCTAGCAAGGCGTTTCATGGAACCCAAACCATCACCACCACCCACCATCACCATAACCGTATCCTCTCACATTCACCCATCTATCCACCATTTCACATTCATCACCACCACCATCGGGGACCACTTATTCGCCAAAAGTGATGTCATTGGTGACTCGGAAGCTTTAGTAGGATCAAATAGGGAATGATATGGGATCGAGAGATCTCATCCAACAAGAAAAACATCATGTTCAATCCATCAGTTCGTCGGAAAAGATCAGGGGTGATAGAGATTTATGGTCTTCAGAATTAACATCAGCAGCTCTTGGTGATCAGAATCAGAGCCAACTATCCGACATTTGGTATATCTTGACTGATACTGCCCGCATCCTAATAAAGCTATTCCTTCAGTTTTTACAATCTATCATTTTATTCTGAGTTATTTTCATGTGGATAATGGTGTAGTACACCTGGCGATCGGTGATTCTTTGTCCAATAGTAAACTCGGAAAATGTTTCTCTACGAAAATCCTTATCTTGCTAAAAATTTCAAAATTTTTGGATTTAAATTCCTATAAGAAGATTTCAATAATTGGATAACCGAAATTTGGGAAAAAGCTAAAATAGAAAGGAACTTTTTAAAATTAAATGTGGATCAAAGAGGAGCATCGCATGACTAAGCACATACGACCCACTCTTCGTTTATGTGAGGTATTTGAGCCTATTAGCATTCATCTTTAATGCTTCACTTTCATTTGTTGTGTGTGCCGATACATGTGTTTAAAGTTAAAACTTGCTCTTGATATGCATTTTCGTGACCATATTGATGAGTATCATACGTGGTATATGTGCAATCAGAGGACCTTGACATTTTTTGGATTAAACCAAAATCTAGCTTGCACTTCAAAGCCTTATCCTTACCAACACTCATTTTAAGTGTTGAAGATCCGCTAGATAACCACTTTGCGCCTTAACCAACTTATCTTTCTTAACCCACATCATTCGCCTATCCACTTTCTTATCCATCTCTTGGCCTTAACTTAGAGTTTTAAAATATGAAAAATGCTATTTAGTTTTCCCGATTTTACTTTAGTTTCACCTCATATCTTCCCATGTGTTTTGGACTAACTCGTGTGCGTTTCCATTGTCATATTAATTAATTGAGTGATCATTCGGTGCAATTTAAGCCCCTACCATATTGGATCATATTGAGATGTTGCCGAAAAGGCAAAGGAAGGATATCTAAGGGAAAATAATAATAATAATAAAAAGCAATATGCATGCCTTAGATTATCCAAAGAAATTAGAAAAGAAGAAAATATAATAAAAGGTGTGTCATATTGACAAAAATTAATGTCAGAAATAAAAATGTGTGTGACAACTTCACCTGAAAAGCCAAGTGTTTAAATTCACCATTGCTTAAGTCAAAGACTTAGCAAATACCCATAGCATGTGTTTCCCGTGATCGAGTCTACATATCTATCTTATATAGAGCCTTGTCTTTCGTTGTATCTTTGTATACTTCGTTTTTGTGTTTCCGTTCGAGTCCTAAGCCCTATCATAATTATAACTATATAAAGCTTTCATAATTAAAACTTTAGGCTAACACCTTAAACCTAAAACCCTTTTCTCCATACCCCTTAATCCTCACTCACCATTACAACCCGTTAAATGTCTTGGGATAATTAGCAATGTCCTCATCTAAGTGGTGGAGATTCGATTCTCGATCAAGCTTTTGACGATAAATGTTGCATCACTGGCTTTTGAGCGTATTTTGATTAGAAAGTAGGAAACCCGGATATTTTTTTAGTGAATTGAGTGGCTATAACATCCACTCTTATGGCCTAGGGGTAATCTGGTAATTTCCTTAATTTTATATTTAATTATAATTTCTATATTATATTAATATGTCTATTAGATAGGAAAGTTAGATTAAGGTCGAATAGTTAATTGTGTAAGGTAAAATATTAATAGTTTTAAATTAAAATTGTTGTCAGTAAAATAAAATAACTTGTCTCGCAAAACGGTTTTCAAGTTCCAGACAATAAGCCAAACAAGGGATTAAAATTAACAAGCTTTTGAGTTGGTTGGTGATATAAATCACCAACTTCATCCTTTTCACCTCATTTTGGTCACCACCTCATTTCTATCATTCTCTCAAAGTTCCCTTTCCTAAATCAAACACCAAATTGACATAAATTGAGTTGTGTTAATAATCTGCTGTGAGTCCTTGTTGTACTTATCATCATCATCATCTTGTTCTTACTCCTAATTGTAAGCATTTTTTATTTAGGTTATAAACTTGAAATTTGGTCAATCTTTGTAATGGTGTGTAATTGATGCTTAAAGATGTTATATGATGTTACTTGATGTATTAGAAATGTTAGAAAGCTGGTTAGATTGATAGGAAACTGAGTTTTTGTGTTTGTGAGTGAATTGGTTCGGTTTTGGTAGCAGCAGTTCATCTTGCGAGTTAAGTTTGGCCTGCGAGTTGAGTTGGCCTGCGAGTTGAGTTTGGCCTGCGAGTTGAGTTGGCCTGCGAGTTGAGTTTGGCCTTGCGAGTTGAGTTGGCCTGCGAGTTGAGTTGGCCTGCGAGTTGAGTTTTTTTAAAAGTGCATAAGTAAAAGGTGATACTTTTAGTGACCAAAAAGTTAACAAATTCTTATTAAATGTGAATTGTTATAACTTAATATAAATTGAAAGTTGTAGAGTGATTATATCTGCTAATTGCAACTTGGTGATTGTTTGCCATTTTGATACTAAGTAATGGAATATGTTATACGATTATGGAAAGAGTTACTAACTTCTAAATTATTATATTCTCAGATCAGCAGAAGACTCAGTAATATAAGATCTCTAAGTGTGGGCCGAGACAAGTCAGGTGAGTGGATCTGCAACTCATAATTTGATTTAGTTGTAATGGTGTGGTTACAACAAGTATCGTAGATATTGATAGACTGTTTAGTCTGATTTGTGATTGTATATCTACTTGCTATATATGTGGCCTTCGGGCATCTGTGATGTTCAGAGGTCAATGGTTATTGGACTTGGTTACTATTAGTGATCAACACAGGTTCCATCGACATGTGTTGTTGCTGGAAATTGTGTTGTTGTTTATTAGTACCAAGTTATCGGTAAATCTTGTATGGCCCAATACAGATTGTGATAAGTGTTACTTGAGGGCCACCGCGGCTGTAGGGTTCCTCAGTAACCACCGATCCTCTTGAGATTATGTGTTTTCGGTGCTTATGTAAACAGATTGTTATGCTAAGTTGAATTATTAGTTGTACATTCATTCACTTAGCTTCGTGCTAATCCCACCATTTCTCTTCCTGCAGGTTATGTATAAGTTTGTGGGTTGGGCAGGAAGATGGTCTTTTGGAAGAATGTTTGACACGTGCCATAACTCTGATATATGTATAGATGTTTTATTAGTTAACATGTATGCGGATTTTATATAACAACTATATATGTTTTACTTCAGGAAATAGTTAATTGTTGTAAACTCGCGAAATTTTATGGTCCTTTTTGTAATATGATATATAATATTATTTTTATCCATCGCTTCGGAGTCAAATGACACTTTTAATTTTGAGTAAATTGAGGGGTGTTATAGTGGCTACCTTGTGAGATTGCCTAGTCACGTACATTCTACATATCCAGAATTGAGAGCATGCTTATGTGAATCATCTTTTATTTCTGCTCTTCTCCAAAAAGTAGTTACACATTTATAAAATCTAATCTATTTTGCTTTTAATTCCTCCCTAAACCATCATTTATATAAATCTTCTATGGGAAGCAAATAAGGAATAATAATACGAGTTTGCTTAGGGACAAGCAAAGTCTAAGTGTGAGATACTTAATAACGCGTAAAAAGTCACGGTTTTACTCAAGTTATCTTATCTATATTAATTAAATAATTAATATTTTCATCCAAATATTACATTTATTTGATTTATTGTGTTAATTAGGTGATTACAAGGACGATGCTGCAAAACTCACAAAACACGGGCGAAAACGAGTAAAATGGAGCAAATTCAATATAAGACGATTCACTCGCGTTCTAATCATCTATTTGATAATTTTATGGAACTTATCTTTGATCAAGCTTAAGTTATAGATCGTGTGATTACGATCACGTGGGTTTAAGAACTGCTAAAAACGGATAAGAAACCAAGAAGGTAGAGCCAAAAACAAGCAACGAAGAATTACGATCCCGCACAAAAGACATCACGACCTCGCGAATATGGTTCGGGACACCAAAATATGGCTCAGGCATGATCTTCATGAACTGTAAACGGCTCAAATGGCCCGTAGGCAGCCCAACATGAACCGTATACGGACCAAATGACCCATATACAGTTCAAACGACCCGTATATGCGTAAAAATCACTTCTTGGTACGGTTTGTGCAATATAGTTCGTTTTTGGCTTGGTTAAATCCGGCTCGGGGGTCAAATATCCGGTTCAAGTGATCCCCTATATATATCCAATTCCTCCTTTGACCAAATCATCCCAATTCTATCACACACATACACACACTTCAATTTACTTTCATTTCTCTCTATTTCTAGTCTCTTTCTCTACTTTCTCTCTTTAGATTAATTTAATTAATTTACGAAGAGATAAGTAAGGGATTAGAGATTTAATTATGTAATAGTTATTAGTAGCTAGCTTACCAGTGTAATTTATATCCTTTTCTTTTGTTAATTCGTCATAATGTTCTTGTTTGATGTTTGTGATTTATTAATATGAGAAATGTTTATTGCCATTCTTTGTGAGTAGTTACTTCTTCGTTTTCCATGATTTAGATAATTATAGTTACGAATGATGTTTAAATAATCATTAAACGGACCGTTATGAAGCAACGTAAGTACCGTAAAACGTCTGAGTCCGTGGTATAGCAATGGAAACACCACTAGGTGTAGTACAATGGAAACACCTAGCAGAGTACGTCTGTGACAACCCTAAAAATTAGGTAATTTTCGTACATCCTTATTACGTGCATTTAGGCTAAATTCTCTATTTAATTATGTAAATTCATTTTTGACAAATCAAGTCTAACACAAGTCTTAAAATTTCATATAAAATGCAATCTATTTCAATACAAGATACATTCATAAATTGTGAGAATTACACAAAACAATCGGTAAAGACCGAAATACTCGAATGTTGTGATCAAATTTTATAAGTACCGTAAATCTATTCAATTATAATAGTAGTTATAATTATTGTGATAATGATGCTAAAGAAAGAGCATGACAACCTTTACAAACCCATAAATGTTCACATGAACTAAGAACCATGCAACGACTAATCAAACTATGAAACTAATCGAACCAAGTATCAATGAATGCTTGGATATTATTGTAAACAATTAGCAATACTCTAATAACACTAACCTACCTTAATTAACCCTAAATTACCTTAATTACACGATTAGCAACTAAGTAATCGAGATTAGCACTTAATGAACAAAATATCTACACCTAATTAAAATTTAAACCCACAAAGGGCCCCCCCTTCCCTCTCCTCCCAAAACTGGCCAAACGGGCCCATGGACCCCCTTTGCAACCCTTGAAACATGCAAGGCACAACCATCCCTCCTCCCATGCCTCCTTGTCTCCACACCCCATTACTTAGACCTTACCCTCATTTGACATACATTTCCACACCAAGAAAACACACAACTCTCTCCCTTCTCTCCCTCCCTAAACCTACGGCCCAAAACAGCAGCTCCCTCCCCCTTTTCTTGTTCAAACAACCACCACTCATCCACCATACAAACCACCACTCACCCACCTTGAACCACCACCTCTAAAACCCTCATTTTGCACTCTTTCAACTCACAAACACTTACACATCCTAACCCCATTACATTTCATGAGTAAAATAAACTAAACACAAGGATTTGAAGCTAGGAAGTCATCCACAAAGAGATCAAACCTTCATCTTGCATAAAACTACCTTTTAAAGCATTGTAAGGAGATTTTCTCTTTAATACTTAACTTTAAATACATATTCATGCTATATTTGTTCACTCATGCTAAAATATGATTTTAAACAAGTTACATTATGTTTTAAAAACCTTAACTAGTGATTTTAAACACTAAAATGAATTATATGCAAGTTAGAGACTTTAAATATGCTAAACATGTGTTCTACACTTTAAACTCTTCATCTTTATGTACTAAACACTCATTCATGTTAAAAATAGTTATTATGAACTTAATAACATAATAAAATTGCTAGAACATAAACTTTGTAATTTAAAAAGTTAACTAAACACACTTTTGTGTATAAAATGTGAAAAACAAGACTTAAAGGACTATTATGAAAAATTCGTATTTTTGAGTACTTATATGTTAAAAACAGATTATATAAATTTTATAAAGTTAATCTATGGGTTAAAGTGTTAAAAACATAAGTCTTGTGGTTAAAAACCAAGAAAACACAAAACTATGTGGTTAAAAGTGGAAAAATGAGAAATAAAGGGACTATATGTACAAAAGCAGAAAATATTGGACTATGGATGTGAAAAACAAAAAGTTATGTGTATATAATTATAAATCATGTATTAGAACAATAATCATGTTGATTAAACACTAAATAACCAAAGTGTGTTAAAAATGGAATAAAAGGAACTAGAATGACTTAATGTGAAATATACGTGACTATGGGGACTGAGATGTTAAAATCAGTAAGTTTAAGTGTCATAAAGAGTAATCTATGAATTATAATGATAAGATCAAGAATTGTATGGTTAAAAGTCGATAAATGGAAAGTTTCGGCTAAAAATGAGATAAATGAGACTATAGGGACTAAAGGTATAAAATACATAAGTTATGGGCTGAGATTATGAAATCAATAAGTTAAAATACATTAAAGTTTAATTTATAACTCAAGGTGTTAAAAACAAGTCTCGTGTGGTTAAAATCCGATAAACCCAAACTTTAGGTCAAATATAGTGAAATTGGAAACTTTGGGGACTAAGAGGGTAAAAATCAGAAAGTACATGGACTAATAATTTAAAAAAGTAACTTAAAAGTCCTCGTGTGAAAACCCTAAGAAAAGAGGTCAAAAATATAACTTACACGGTAAAAATCAAAGAAAACGAACGTTTCGACTTAAACCGGCAAAATAGGAAATTAAAGGATTAAAAATGTCATTTTAAAACCATGGGGACTATCAAGTACCTCCTGAAAATCAGGGGACTTTATTATAAAAATATATATGAAGTTATGATTAGTGTATAAATCGAGAAATCGTAAAAATGAAATTATAACGAGTTAAATCGTATTATAACGACAAAAAGTCATAAAAATGAATTATATAACTTATAGCGTTATAAAAATATAGTCTATTTATAAATATTATGATTATATTACTTTGACATATAACTCCCGATTTAAAAACCGATTTAACAAAACTATGAATCTCGAATCAAATACAATCGAGATAATATATATATATATATATATAAAGAATCAAAAATCAACACAAGTGATATATTATGAATAATAATGTATTATGAAGTTAACTTAAACATTTTATTATTTTGAAAACCCAACAAAGATCACAACGTATCACTTTCGCCTATAATGGCATTTAAAACCTTAGTTGAGTGAACAACTAGCATAGACGAACCATTAAGTCGTCTATATTTATTAACTCGACCTCATGCGTTTAAGGCGCTAAGAGGCTTACTCGGATATTTTTATTTAAGCTATAATTGCTAGCACGCTCGGACTCAGGTGAGTTCACAACCCCACTTTTAATGTTTTAATGCTTTCAAGTATTGGGGTGAAAAACATATAAATTGATTTATACGATTATTGAAAAACCTGACAACGTATCCTTATGGAAGATTGAGTTCTGACAATTGTAGTGTCAAAGCCCTTGCTTGCAACACTATAACCATTAGTTAGATGACGCTAACCACTGAGTATACGGATAGTACTATCGGGGTGACGTCCCTCCCACTGTTTGTAGTTAGTCGCGCTAGCTAGCGACGTTGTTTCGCATCGAGGATCATATACTCAACCGGTCCAAGGCAAACGATTCATTGTATGTTGTGGTTTGGTTATAGGCTTAGTTTCGGCATATTAACTCATAGGACTTGCAAACCTAATGGGGGATCATAATAAGTGGTTTTACTTAAAAATAATCGTACAATAGGCATTCGATGCCACTTTTGAATTACTAATGAATTTTACTAAATGATTGTTTATGATTGAGTCATTAAACCTGTGAATTGACTTAACAATTATGTTGACCTTTTATAAATATGTTTTTTAGGGAATTAGCTATGCCGTAAGTCACATGCATATTGGGACCGTACCTGCCACGATGATTAGGATGCCATTTTTGAAATCAACGGGATTTTATTATATGACTAATCTAATGTAGTTTTATGTAGGAAATCCGTAACTTATCTTTTGAACTAAAATAATGTATTTGATAACATTGATATTTTGACGGCCTGATAAGCCGTAATGTCTGTAAAACTTTAACGGCATCTTAATATATTATGTTCTGCGATAATCGTACGCTCTCGATGTATTGTTATTCGATCGTCGTCACGTCCCGAAAGCTTCCGCATTATTAATTGTATGTATTTAAATTTGGGGGTGTGACAACGTCTCACGAATAGCTAAGAAGTACGTCTCACGAATAGCTAAGAAGTGAGCTGATTTGGTAAGACGATCTACTACAACCCAGATTGCATCATTCTTTCTAACGTTTTTGGCAAGGCCGTCACCAAATCCATAGTAATGTTATCCCACTTCCAAACAGGGATATATAGATGCTGTAACAAACCACTAGCTCGTTGATGCTCAATATTACTTGCTGACATGTAAGACATTTTGTCACAAAATCTGCCACATCTTTCTTCATTCCACTCCAAGAAAAATGTTTCTTCAGATCTTGGTACATTTCTACAGAACTAGGATGAACAGAAAATGGAGAATTATAAGCCTCTGTCAGTAATGCTTCTCGAATCTCTACATCATTAGGAACACATAATCTGCCACCTTGCCACACAACTTCCTACTCATCAATACGAAATTCATGTCGTTTATCGTTCTCTAAGTTTTGCAGAAATCGATAACCCGTTATCATATTATTGATATTGACAAAAAAAAACTTCCAGTTCAATGTATTCATGTTTAATGTATATTTCGACCATATCCTACTCACTCACGATTTAAATTTTTCTGTCAAATATCTTTTAGACGAGTACATATAATTTACCCTTTCGTTTTGTTAGTAGTAAATCAAATAACAATCTTAAGAAATGTTAGATTTAAATTTTATTTCAATAGTATTTTACAAAAATGACGTCCGTTTTAAGGTGTTTATATAAATAAATTGAAGTAAAAATATATTTAATGAAATTCTTTTAGAAGGATCCCTTTTTTAATCGGTTTGCCAACCCAAGTCCAAACAACCCGAAAGTTAGTTGCCGTCTACAGCCTATCTAATAATTGATCATCTTTTTATTCAAAATACGGCAGCGAGATCTGACCTTATCCTACTCACTCACGATTCAATCTCAAATCCCATTCCCTTTATATTACTTCCCACTCTAATTTAATTTAATAATCATTCTGGATCACAAACCCTAACCCTGTTACATCATTATTCCCAATCAAATTCCATTCATCATCTGAATCTGATATCCAACAACAATTAATCCTCTGTTCTAACTGCTTTTGTTTGTTGTTGATTAATCCAAACCCTAAGTTTTAATCATAAGTATGAAAAAATCTGCAAAACTAAATCTTCAGCAAAAACAACCTCATTTATCTCCTTTTAAGTTCGCCAAATTGCTTGATCCAGAAGCTTCTTGGGATAAGGTAGTCCGTTTCTCCTTTTAATTTTTATTTTTGTATGAATTTTTCATGTTTTTTATGTAGTTCTACATATTTTACTAAAAATATATGTTGTATTCTTGAATTAGTCATTGTTGCTGGTTTTAGTTCGGTTAGAAATATTAGAAAAGTGAAAGCTTGTCACAGAATTATGGATCAAAAAGTTGGTTCTTTGTATAGTAATTTTAGTGTTTATTTTACTACTGTTAGATTTAAATTTGTCTGTCTTATTAACCTTATATTAAATATTAAATTTGAGTTGATTTTCAATAAAAATAAACATGAAAAAGAGTGAAATTGTTACCAAGTGCATTGATGTGAGTTATCACTTGTTTTCTGAGTATTGATTAAAAGGTTTTTTTTTACTCAAATGTACGCGACCTAACCAGGTAACCCTGTGATTCTTTGTTTACCTCGCATATATAGTTTCTTTGCATAGAGTATTGCCATAGAACTAGAAACTGTCTGGAATTAACTAGGGACTAAGAACAAAACTTGTGAGGATCAAATAGGGAAAGAAAGGATATGTTTCTTATAACTAACTCTGGTAGTCAGCTAGAATTAAAGTATTATTTAGTTATAGTCCTTCGACCATTCTTTATTCTTTTAATCTAGAAGGAATGTCGAGTCGTTCTTTCGGGTAATTTTCCTCATGATTAAATGCAAATAAAGTAAATGATCGTTTCTAAAATCTGTAGAAAGTAAAGAGTTGTTTTGCGACATCAAACGTATCCTTAGGTAAAATGTTGGTCCATCATTAATATTGGCTTATTAATAATATGGGTTTGGGTTTTGGTATGGGTATTTCAGTCCATAATTTGTTCTCTTATTCACCACGTAGTATTAGGGTCCTCATCATCTTTGAAGATTAAATGTAAAATAACCGACTGTTGATTGAGAGTTTCTTTTTCAGTTATCTATTCCAGTTGTGCGCAATTATCTTACGAGAATTACAAAAGATCAATTTTGTAACTCAAAAGTGGATTGTGAGATTTCACAAAATTGTTTAGTTTTTCATTCTGACATGATCATGGGTATTTAGCTAATAACGATCTTTTTTTCCGTTAACTACAGGACCAATTAGGAGATGTACTTCATTGGATTCGGCAAATAGTGGCCCTTGTATGTGGGTTACTATGGGGTGCAGTTCCTTTGGTTGGGGGTATCTGGCTTGTTACGTAAGTTCATTGTTTTTGCACCATCAATACATATAACTATGCATGTCAAATCTCTTAGAAATCCTGACTTCTTCCCTCTTTCTTATAAACTCATTTTATAGAATATGTGAAGGAACAATCTGCTATTTAGTTTTAAGGGTGAACACTAGGTTGGGTTTTCAGCTTTACACTGTGTTTAGTCTTACGGAAATAGAAACTGCCAATCAATCCAAACTAAGGCGGTTAAGTGCTTCTATTTCTAAGTGGTTTGGGAACTTGAAACTTTGATTTCTCAAGAATTGACATGATAAATAGATTGCTCCTTTCTTATTTCTGTCAAATACTTATGAGACATTCTATTTTTTGGAGTTATCTAATTTATTGGTTAAATAATGTACATAGTACTCTTTACATGACATATGTGACAACACCATATTTGGCTAGACACATAGTTCAATAGATGGCAAATTGCCAAGAAAGTATTTTGCCCTTAAATATATTTGAATGTTCATCAAATGTCTAAAATGCTCGTTAACTAGGACAACATAACTTATGGACCGTAGTAAATTTGTTAAGTTATGGTTATGGATACAAACGTGTAAAACAGTAAATTAGAATTTTGACATATTACCAAAAAAGAAATGTTGTAAAACGAACACCAATGTTCTTTATATATGTCTAAACACAGACACCAAGCTTGAAAACAAACTACCAACTTTCTTCTCGTACGAACTTCCCGAAACCAATATTACTAACATATTCAAACTGATGGCTTAGGTCTGTCTTGTTGATTTTCTAGTCTTTTGTTTTTATGTGGCACCCCTGTCTAATGTTCTATAACATAAACATTGGTTTAAGAGTTATTTTGGATTGCTCCGCTGATTCGATAACTATAAGGTACTCTGCTTAACATAGGTCACATTTCTGATGAACTTATTGTTTATCTTTGTATACATGTCAAACGGTCATTGATACCCCTCCCCCTTAAACTTCTACAACTATAAAGCATAACAAAAAAGACTTGACACCTCTAAACCTGAACTGTCTGAACTCATGGTGTCTAGGTATCAGAGTTTTTATAATTGTAAGATTAGACTGTTATATTTTCAATGCTCTTGTCATGATATTGCTGCTATTTTTTATTTTGTGCTTTTATTTTTTCACATAAAAGTATGATATGCAATTGGATGCTTGGACAATTGTTTTTATGAAGTGGTAAATTCTCTTGATATTATGCTCTGCCTGAAAGATCAATCAACCAAATTAATCTGCAAACTTGTGCTGCAGTAAGCTTTAGATTAAATAAAGCAACTTAGGCATTACATATCCAGGTAGGAATGCTGATTTTAAATAGGTTAACATCCACTGTTGATTGGTTTCAGATTTATGCTTCTTTCTTCGGGTATCGTCTATGGTTATTATGCAATCATACTCAAGGTTGATGAAGAAGAATTTGGTGGTCATGGTGCTCTTCTCCAAGAGGGTCTTTTCGCTTCAATCACACTGTTTCTGGTAAATCCAATGATCCCATTATTTACCATCACATGTTTAGAATGCATTTTATCAGTTTGGTTATTCTTACAATCCTCATGTCTTTCTTTCAGCTGGCCTGGACTCTAGTATACAGCTTGGCACACTTCTGATACGTCTAGGTTCTCAAACTTTCCTGTAGTCTTTTAGCTTCATAATTTGGATAATCTGGAGTTTGCTTTAAAAGCGAATATGAAATTTTCTCTTCTCGTTATTGAACTTCAAATTTTGATTTTCTTAATTTTGTAATATTAGGTGGATTGAACTACTCACCACTTCATGATGATTGCATTTTCTTATTGATCAAACTCCACTGAGCTTTGCTTGAGATATTATCAGCATGATCTTTTTCTTTCTGTGTTTTTGTGATAGATTTCTTTTTGTTATCTATTATTTATTTATTTTTTGTATACTTTGGAGCAGTTTCAGCCACTTGGCCCCTTCTTTTCAAACTAAAAAACTAGTTTTTATGTTTGACCCGTTAATAACAAAACTCTGAATCAATGCATCCGTGAGTAAATGTGCAAAATTCACAACCTTAAATAGATTTTGTTCTGCAATTTGTTGTGTCAATACATTTCTACCGACGTGCCTTGTATATAGGAATTGTGTACAGGTAAAGGTTAAAAGTTGATTCAGGGGAAAACGATTCAAGAAAATGGCCCAGCTAACGTACCCCTTATTAAAAGTCAAGGATATTGTATTATCGATATGAGAATATCTATCAGAACAGTCAGTTTTGGTTTGGCTGTGAAACAGTCACTTATTTGTCTTTTTCTTGATGACAACTACTTGAGAAGTATTATTTATTGTTTAAAGATGATTAAAAGAACTGTAAATGAAAATGTTATTTATCTTTTTCAAATTATAATGGTTTGGAAAGTTGACTGCATTTAACATTTTTAGTACCTTTCTCACCCGTCAACCCATCTCTCTTTTATCATTTTTTTTTTTTTTAAATTATTATCGATCTGTTTATCCATAATTGGGCGGAAGCTAATACCTCATGTTGCAAGATTACTGATTGTGCATAAGCAATGAGTGACTTAAGGTTTCATTGCATTGGTGCTTTTAAAAGTAAAAGATAAAATTGGCTGAAAAAATGGACAGAAAGTATGATATTGTATTATGTACCTGGCAAAACCCATATGTGCATGTCATCAACTATTCTTTGATTATCCGAATATCTATGTAAGAATACAGAATCTGTTTTATAATTTCGAGCTTCGGTTATCATATAAGCTGACATCAAACAAAAGAGATCTAAGATTATCTTATAGGTTAAACACAAACGATCCAGTTCTACTTGCAACATACGTTCAAGTGCTGAAATTTACCAATAATCTCCGCAGGAGCAACTACCATTTTTAAAGTGATGAAAACGACTACGATCTCTCATCACAATTTCCCTTTCAAAACTATGAGAAATAAGCTTCATCACAGCATGACAATCACCACAAATCCGCAAATTCTTCACTACCCGTATCACGGTTCCTTTATCAGTAGCAATAAGTCCAAAAGCCACAGCCATCTTTTCACTATGATACGACAACGCCTTATCTTTCTCTTCATCTTCGACATCAAAAAACACCTCATTTCTACTTGCAACATGCCCCACCATCCTCAAACGACTCGATATCTCATCAATCATCTCATGGATCTCCTTCACTCTTGGATGAATCTTCTCCTCTGCCCCAAACTCATGGATCTCACCATCGACCTCGATTGAACTACACCCACGCAATTTATCGACCCCTTTTTGTCTCATTAATTCTCGTGTTTTTGACACATCATCCCACCTTCCAGCATTTGCATATATGTTCGACATCATGGTAAGATAACCACCGTCTTCATGATCAAGCTCATTCAAATGTTTAATAGCCGTTTCAGCTAACTCAACGTTCTTATGGAGCTTGCATGCACCAAGTAACGCACCCCATACTCCTATATGTGGCTCAATCGGCATAGATTTGATAAGCCTGTAAGCTTCATCTAACAAACCGGCCCGCCCAAGAAGATCAACCATACAACCGTAATGCTCTAATCGTGGTACTAAATCAAGTTCTTTATTCATACTATCAAACAATTCTCGTCCTTCATTTACAAATCCTGCATGCACACAAGCACATAGAACACCAAGAATAGTGATTTCGTTTGGCATGATAGATTCCCGTTTCATACGGTCGAAGAACTGTAAAGTTGCCCTACTTTGCCCGTTCATCGAGAATCCCATAATCATAGCATTCCAAGCAACAACATCAGGGTTCTGCAACTGATCAAACACATATTCAGCACTCTTTAAGTCTCCACATTTCGAATACATATCCACCAAAGCTGTCCCAACCACTACATTTGAACCACAATTGTTCCTGTCGATATATGAATGTAACCACGTCCCTATATCTAAAGCTCCAACTTGAGCACAAGCAGATAAAAGGCTAACCAATGTTATTTCATTCGGATACATGTGTTCGCTCTGCATTTGGTGAAAATGAATCATGGCTTCTTTTATTCGCTTATCCCTAACCAACCCACCAATCACAGTGTTCCAAGATACCAAGTCTTTCATGGGCATATCATTAAAAAACTTAACCATAACTTCTACTTCGGCTTGTCTGGCATAACCACCTAAAACCGTATTGTACATTAACAAATCCTTAACAGGAGCTATATTGAAAAGCTCCCGTGCATTCAACAAATCACCAGCTTTGACATACTGAAAGATCATAATATTCCAAACCACAAGATCTTTACCAGGCATTCGATCAAACACTTTACGGGCCTCCTCCAAGTCATCACATTTATTCACACATGAAGACAACAAAACAGTCCAAGCAACCTTGTCTTTCATTGGCATTTCATCAAAAACACATCGAGCTGCATTAGTATCACCAAATCCACCATACAATTCAATCAAACTCGTACCAACGAAAGTATCTAACTCAAGCCCAACTTTGAACAGCAACCCATGTACGCATATTCCTTTAAGATGCTCCATCAACTCGTTACAAGCCCGTATCACAAACGGGTAAGTAAAACAATCTGGACTAATAGGCTCAACCCGCATGCGATGAAATAGTTCCATTGCATGTTTGGGTTCATGGTTCTGTTGGTATCCTCTGATCATGGTGTTCCAAACGAATGAGTTTGCGTCAGGCATTTCGTCGAACAGTTGGACTGCGTAGGACATGAGACCGAGATTTGCACAGCATGTGACAAAGTTTCCAACTGCAAAACTGCTCCGGTGAAGACCAGTTCGGAGAAGTATGACGTGGATGGATTTTAGATGTTTGATGCATTTGATTGATTGTGGTTTTTTTAAGAGAGATAAAGCAAGCTGCTTTTGTTGGGTTTCTAGTTCTGTCATAGCTCCGAGAACACCCGTCCATTGAATCTTTAATTTTGAACCATTGGCGGGAGAAAGGGTATTTTAGTAATTTAAGATGGTTTAACATTTTTTATAATGAAGAGGAAGGGACCATTTTAGCAAAGTAAATTTTGTTGTTTGCACCAAACATGTAAACAACCTTGATAACGAACGAAAGTCATAAAAATTAACAGATCACGTGAACCGTTCATATAAATATAAATTATAAATTATAAATTATAAATTATAAATTATAAATTAATCTAAATATAATAAAGTTTTAGATCAACTCATCATTCATCTCCTTTCCCTTAATTAATCTAAATACATACATACATACATACATACATAACTAAATCATTACAAATATATAAAGCTCGAAAGTAGTTATATACCGTTACCTCATCATCCTACCTACCTCCGCCCCGATAAACCCACCGGAATTTCCCGCCTAATCATTCCACCAACATTCTTGTTGATCTTTTCCAAAACACATAAATAAAGAAAAAAAAACCAACTAATGTCATGGTGCGGACATCCGCCAAGGATTCACCCGAAATCGAAATCAATGTCCACAGCACCCCTCCGCCCGCTGGCTATCCGCCCTCGACATCTAATCAAAACCAACAACCTGCCGAAGAATGGTTCCCGTGGTTAGTTCCCACCATTTTCGTTGTCAACGTCGCATTATTCATACTATCAATGTATATCAATAACTGCCTGGCCCATTCGGGAACTTGTATTGGTGCGGATATCCTTCAACGCTTTGCATTTGAAAACATCCATGAAAACCCCCTTCTTGGACCTTCCACATCCACGTACGTTTTCATTCCTTCAATTCAATAACCTCTATTGCTTTTAATTAATGTGTATAATCGTACAGTTTCAACCGGTGAACATAATGGGCACCTGTCACTTCAATACTTTCATACAACATAAAAATAAATTAAAAAATTATACCAAGAGTAATAGTGGTGTTTCCCGCCTTTCTTTTTAACATATTAATTAATTATCTAAATTCTTTCCCTTGTTAATGTTTGATATTAGGTTGTTAAAAATGGGAGCATTGGATGCAAATAAAGTGATTCAAGAAGGACAACAATGGCGAATATTTACGTGCATGTGGTTACATGCCGGTGTCTTCCATATTTTCGCAAATATGTTAAGTCTTCTAGGTGTTGGAATTCGCCTCGAGCAGGAGTTTGGGTTTGGTGAGTCAGCTTTTACATTTTGATTTCCAAATGGTGGTTTTGCACTTTATCCATTTTTCATTTGAATTTTTTCCTATAGTAAGAATCGGATTGCTTTATGTGATATCCGGACTCGGTGGTAGCTTGTTGTCATCGTTATTTATTCGAAAAACAATCTCTGTTGGTGCATCTGGAGCCCTATTCGGTTTACTTGGTGCAATGCTCTCCGAATTACTTACGAATTGGACTATTTACGCCAACAAGGTATAAATGATGTGCCTCAGTCGAGAAACTAGTACATTCTAACGTCTTTTTGCATTTCGCTAGAATCACATATTTGTATATATCTTCTTATTCATGATCTCTGGCTTATAAATTTATGTGAATTTTAAAAATCATAAGAATTTTCAGGTTTATAATTAGAAGTAAAACCGTATGCAATTATAACCAGCAAAAACATAATTAAAAGGGTTTTGTTGAATAGAGCTGTGGTTACAAGTGAACTTAATACCTGGGAGTGATTGTACTTAATAACCAGCAAAGCAATCATCAAAATCTCAAAACCCTTAATCACCATGTACTACTCTTTTAAGAATTCAAACATTTTTAGCGACAGCTCAGTCTCAGAGTTGTGGTTATCAAAACCTTTAATTAATAACATATAGATAGATTTGTTACACTAAATTTGTCCGTGCAAGAGTAATTGTGTATTGTACAACTTTACACTTAAGATATGTGAATATGTCAACAAAAGATGTACGGGTATCTAATTTGGTCTAGCGTTTTGCATAGTTGGCAGCAATAACAACACTCGTTCTCATGATCCTTATAAACCTAATGGTCGGAATCCTCCCACATGTGGACAATTTCGCGCACATAGGAGGTTTCCTCACAGGGTTCTTCCTCGGGTTTATCCTTTTGGCTCGACGACAATTCGATTGGATTGTTCCTCCTGGTTATTACGGGCACCCGATGAAACCTCAATACAAGTTATATCAGTACATTTTACTTGTTCTCTCCGTTATAGCTCTATTTGTGATGTAAGTCTTGATCTAATCTCATATTTTTTGCATTATGCACACGAGATATTGAGTTTTCATCAAATTGTCATTTTCAGGTTTACAATCGGATTCGTATTCCTTTTCCGAAAAGTTGATGGAAACGATTATTGTTCTTGGTGTCATTATCTAAGTTGCGTTCCAACACCTCTATGGAGTTGTGATCCGCAATGCAACGTAAGATAATTCATCTTTGCGAAAAATTGCTTGAAATAACGATGTATTTGCATTTTAAAACAAATTTTATGGTAAAATATATATGTGATTCAGCATTGACCAATTTGTTGATTTTGCGTGGTTTTTTCAGTCGCTACGATTAGGCAAGCAGCTAAACTTGACATGTTTGAACAATGGAAAATCGAAGTTGTATATGCTACCGGATGGTCACGACGTTGCTACAATACAAGAACTTTGTTCATTGCTTTGCATTTAAAAATGCTTACTTCTAATATATGAAAGTATTAGAAAGAAAAAAGATCGTTCGTTTTAATTAGTTTATAGGTACTTTGTGTGCGTAATCGAGTGATAAGATGTAGAACGATAAACGTTATATTCATATGTACACGATTAAAGTTTACATTGTAACAAAATTGACTCTAACTTAACACTTATAATTTCATCCCAGGATTATATGATACAAGTTTGAATTTTGATATTATTTGAACGTAACAGCAGGGTGTTAATGCTGCATTCTCGAGTTTTTTTTAAGTGGAAAGGAAAGGAATAGAAAGGAAAAATTAATTAAAAGTGATTTTCGAGTTTTTTGTTAGGAAGGAAAAGGAAGGGAAAGGAAAGGAAAGGAATGGAAATTAATGAGCTTTTTATTAGAAATATTTTCCGCCCAATTTTGAGCGGATTATAAGAGAAAACAATATTTTCCTTCCATTTCTTTTCCTTTCCTTCCGACTCGAAAATACTTGTAATCTATCTTAAATTACGTTCCTTTTCATTCTTTTCTTCTCTTTTTTCTTACATTAAGAAAAAACTCAAGAATATAGTGTTGGGAAACTTGCAATATAATTATTTCCATTTACAAATTTACTCACTTTTTTAATGGGCCTATTTTAATTTTAGGTGACATTGGACTATATGTATATGGGCTATTACATTTTTTGTACGTTGGGCCTTTGTCGCCCATTTATAATGATTATTCGCTTATTTAACCGTTTTTATCGTACTTTGGGGCTTCTGATAATGATTTTAACAAGATAGACACTTGTGATAAAAAAAAAAGGTGTAATAAAAATTCTTCTAGGTGTAATCAGAGTATAGTACGTATCTTTTAAGTAAAACTAGTATACACCCGTGCAAAACAGCAGAATTTTTATTTCATTTATTGATTTTATAAACATGTATTTTAAATATACACTTACTTATTTATGGACTAAATTACATTTAATTTAATTAATGTTTATGTCGTTTCCAAAATTAGGTAAGGGTATTTGTGTCATTTTCATTCTTTTAAAATTAAACTTATTGAAGAAAAAGATTAAACAATTTATAAGGGTGTAAGATAATAGTTTTAATGACGGATGTGATAAATACAGTAAGTTCTTTTATTCATAAATCAACTTTTAAACATCTTATGCATAATGTATAATACTTCAATAGATATTTATGGTATATTTATAAAAAAATAGTTATTGTACTATCATCATTCATCACTATCCTTTTAATAAGGATATCCCTACGGACGGTTGATAAAAGCTTAGGTCATACAATGATTATTGTAGATTAATAGTTCGGAGAAGGATTATTGTAGTTTTTTAGTGGTAATGGTAAAAGTTAATATTTTTATTTTTAATTTTATTATATTTATATTTTTTTGCAAGAAAAATAGTACTAAAATTATTATGATTTTATTTTTCATAATATGAGATTGATTTTTATTAAAAATGACATATGATATATAATTTAAATTTATATATCGCAACTTTTGTAACGTTTAATTGTAATACACACTAAAAATTTTATAGTGTGTATCACATATTTTTTTTAACTTTTTTTTTTTTTTAGAGAAAGCAAAAAAGTTATTATTACTAAACTACAATTACATCCATTGTTATATACAGGGGTTGGTTATCGTAAAATAAACCTTAACATAAAATAAATAAGATAACATATCAACCGTCGGATGAGATTTGATGAAATTAATTTTTCAAAATAGTCAAAGACTCATTAAATATTCCTGAAGGGCAAAAGGGTCATTCAAAGTTCCGGTGGTACACAGTCAAAAATTAAAATTTCGATGGTGCACAGTCAGACTTCAAAGTTCAGGTGGTGCACGGTCAGAATTCCGGTGGTGCACAGTAATCCAGTGATGCACACTGAATTTTCCGATGATACATATTATATACCATTTAAAAATTGCAAGCTTCACATAATTAATGCACGAAGAATATAAATATGATAATGCACAGAACAATACATGATGCATAGTAAATTTTTCAGTGGTGCACAGTTAGAATGTTGGTTTGGTGATTGTGTTCTTAGTTATGGAGATTAGGGTGATGGGGGAGAGGAGAGGAGAGGAGAGGGAGGAGGAGGGGGAGGGGTTATTAGCTAAAAAGGTGGAGAAGTTTTAATTTTAATTAAATGGTCATAATTATGTAAACAAAATTACCAATTCACCCTTTGACTAAAATGTTGTTTTATTTGTTTTATAATAAGAATTATTGTATATGAACCAAACCCGTTATATACATCACCTACTATAGTTCAATAGAATTAAGTTCAAATGAGAATGAGATTTTTTGTGAGAATGGAGGAATCAATCTCAACCATCTATTTCATCAAAATAATAATACCCCAACATTTTTAAAAATTGAATATCTCACAAACGGCTAGTCAAAAAAATATAAAAATTGCACTATAAAAATCGACATTTTTTTCTCTTCGATTAGACATCTCACAAGGTATACTTTCAACGAGCTTTTTTTTTTTTTCATTTTTTGGTGGGTTTCGAAAACTAGTAACATGGTAACACATGTGTTAGTTGCGGTAACACATGTGTTAGTCGCTAGTAACACATGTGTTACCAACCACTAACACATGTGTTACTGGTTTTCAAACCAAAAAAAAAAAAAAAAAAATTTTGAAAGTATATCACGAGGGATGTCTAATCGTAGAGAAAAGAACGCTGATTTCTATAGTGCAATTTTTATAATTTTTTGATTAGCCGTTTGTGAGATATTTAACTTTAGGGGAAAATTGAGTTTTGCAAAATGGATGACTAGGATTCATTCCTTCATTCTCACTAAATTTTCCATTCTCATTTGAACTCGACCCTAGTTCAATATTGACACATTATACATGAACATATCCTTACCCTATTTACTAATTCATGCAGACCACATACAACACCAATGCAACTCTATAAACCCACCCAAGCTTCCATATACAACATCTGTTTTTCTGTTGTCCAGACCTTCAGTCTTCCATGATGACAGCCATCATTTCAGCCTACTCGAACTCACTACGTCTGTCTGTACAACCCATTACACACCAGACCTTTTTCAGCCAGTGCTTTCGGGTTGTTAACCCACTTAATCTTTCTGTTTCAGTCTAGCCTTTTTATCCTTGAGCAAATTGATGGATGCATGAAATTGTTGCTGCAAATCCATATTGAGATTTATAACACTTTTTTGCTTCCATCATCAGCTTCGTAGCCAGAACCATTGCCACCACCAGATCATTTGATTTACATACACTCTCACATAGTCCTACTTATAATTATACACGCTTAAACTAATACAAACACCAATTTTATTAGTAGATTCTTGGTCCCATGTAAGCTGCTAGCCATCACCACTTCGTCAGTTACAGTAGCCATATTCTTGGTACTACACTTCCTGTTTACATCACAGGAGATCCAACAGATTTTGGGTCATTGACCCATTGATCCCACTGAATCCGCACAGACTTTAATCTCGATCTCATCCACTCAAAACTCTTAACTTGAACTTCTTGGACCAGACCTGCTACCCTCAATATCTTTCCCTTAAACACTTTTGCGTTCCTATTTTTCCAAATTAGGTACATAGTAGTCCACACCACTCCTTCCCATAATTACACCACCAATTTCCTATTACTAACCATATTAACAAATTCAAAAAGGTCCCCAATGTCTAGCAGATTACCACAACTAATAGGCCACCATCTAAACACCTTAATTCACACTTTTTAAAACTTTTTATCTCATATTAAAGAGCATAAGATTCGTATAATTTCGATATAATTTTTTATCAAAAAAATTAGTTGATCTCAAAATATAAAATAAAAGAGTTTATACATTCCATTAATACCATACGCATCAATTCTGTTTAAACCTTCCTCTAACAATTTATCGCTAGTAACCTTATAGTAATTTTGTTGGAAGTACAAGTATTAATGCAACTTGGCATTAACAGAATCCAATAAATAAAACTTAAATGTAATTATACGTTACAATTTATCGTTGGGGATTTCCTCAAAGTCAACTAATTAGTTAGACGTCAATTATGTAACTCTTAATGTGTGTCACAGACTCATAGGTCTCCTATCGGCCAACAGGTTTCGATAGTAAAGATGTTGAAAATAATAAATTTATATCCGGCAGTTAAGCCTGAATTTGTGACTTTAAAGTTTAAACATATGGAATAATGATATATTTATATTGATAATAACATCATTATTACTTGAGATGCATTCAAAATTCAAAGTCAACAACAAGACATCTTGGAGATTTTTAAAGTCAAACATACGGTGGAAAGCTTGCAAAAGAGTCTTTATTTAATCCCCAACAAAACTGTCATTTGATCACCCACTAGATGTATCCACTTCGCTTTCACAAAAGTGACTTACACCATTTGGAGTTATGACGTATATCGTGACTCGTCGTGAATGTCATGTCAGTTACGAGGGATTGTCATCCACAATTGACTGTAGTGGTAATTTTACGACAACCCACAACGGACAACTGGGATCCACTATTTTCTTTATTTTACATTTTTCTTAAAAATACTTTACTTTTAATTAAATATAAAATACTATAATTAATTTAGAAACTACTTAATTAATAAAAAGAACATTAAAATAATAAAAAAATACATATTTCATAAAAGTAAAAACGTTACAATATTAAAAATAAAAACGTTACAATACTAAAAATTAAAAGTCTAGACACTTCGAAAGTTAACCAGAAGTGTCCAAATGTGCTCGGTTAGATTGGTTCGTAGTGTGTCATTCACCTCTTTATCGTGTATTTCTTTTATTCTTGCACTACACGTCACGACGCTTTCCCTAAAGCTGCCTCAGACCAAGTTAGATGGATCGGCGAGAAACTCTTCCTCAAACGAAGTGATTGCATATCCATTGTCTTCTTGAATCATCTTGTGCAGTATGAAACAAGTGTACATGGTTCTCCTAAGTTTTTTCACGGTCAATGCTCTAGCAGGAGCCTTTATTATTCCCCACCTAACTTGAAACACACCGAAGGTTCACACCACATCCTTTCGTGCACTTTCTTAAAATCTTTTGAATTTTTTGGCGTTTCTTGTCAGTAGGACACGAATACACCTTCATGAGCGTAACCCAATATCGGTAAATACCATCAGCGAGATAATACCATTTAGTGTAATGATGCTCATTCACATCAAATGGCGCGGGTGGACCGGTGTCGTCTTTTATGTCGTCGAACTACGGAGAATTGTTTAAAACATTGATGTCGTTGTTCGAACCCGCTGCACCAAAAAATGTATGCCATATCCACATATCGTATGAAACTACTGTTTCAAGCATAATTATCGGGTGCCCGTGATCACCTCTTATGTACTGCCCTTTCCATGCATTTGGACAGTTCTTCCAAGGCCAGTGCATGCACTTAATGCTACCGAGCATTCCAATGAAGCCATGTTTCTCTTTATGTGCTTTGTATAACCGAGCAATATCACTAGCATTCGGCCTTCTCAAATACTCTACCAAATACAGATCGAATCCACACTTACAAAAGTTGTTTAGACATTCGGCTTACGTCCTTTCTGCCATCTATAAGTATTCATCGAACATATCCGGAGACGTCCCGTATGCCAACTGTCTTATAGTAGACGTGCACTTTTGTAACGGTGTAAATCCTAGCCGACCAGTTGCATCTTCACGTTGTGTAAACTACACAAAATGGTCGGGGATAGGCTCAACAGAATAACTGGTAATATCAAGGACTATTTGGATAAACAACTCCCGACTCATCCGAAAACATCTTTTAAACATGCTAGGCGGATACTTCGGATTATCCGAAAAGTAATCCTTCACCAAAGGTTGACCGACATCTTCACGACCCCTTAATATATACGTACGTGTTGCAGGCGGACGGGAAATTTCGGCCTCGGTACGTCGTTTTTCTTCCGCGACACATTGTTGCAAAATTACAACAAGTTTGTCGTCTTCCGAAGAGTCATCAAAAATACAATTAAGACAATCAATTGCTTCCATTTTGATGATAATAGTTGTATGAATGTATATGTAAATTGTATTAATTTGGTGTGAATTGTGTGAATTGTATAAAATGTATGAATTGTTTGAGTTGTTGTTGTGTTTAAAATGGTATAGATGTTGTGTATTTATAGGAGTAATAAAATAGATTTTAAAAATTATATTATTATTATTTTATTATTATTACTGTTAACTTCAACGGATATATGTATATATATTTTATTTATTATTTATTATTTTTTTAAATGACTGTTAGGTTAAAAAAAAATTTTAATTCGAAAATCAAAGAAAAATAATTAAATAATCATGTGGGCCCCGCAATTTGCTTGTCCTCTCCCGTCTTTTCCTTGATGACGACGAACCACCATGATCTCACTCCGACCGTGGTGGCTGCACGGAAATGGCACCACGAACCACTCCCAATGGTCTTATTACACTTTAGGTATATTTGTTAACAACGAGTTGAATTTAGAATTTTGTGGTTAGAGTTGAAGCTTAAAGCTAATAACTGTTGCTTTATGACTCTTATATTTATAAACTAATTGAAATAGCTTCTATTTTAAGAGTTTCTAAAGACTTATCTTTTTAAAATATCTCACTTAATTACTTAATTTAGTTTGATGAACAAAAATTATTTTTTACAAGAGATTAAGATATAAACAACTTATTAGAAACAACCAAGTAAGTTTTGAGTTAGTCATTTGTTATGTATTAACTTTTCTTGAGTGATTTAGTACTGCACTATTATTATCATTTTAATATTTCAAAATACCATTACATTTATTTTACTCAATATGTAAAGGTCCCTCATTTGAAAAGAAAGGTTTTTGTTAACTGGTTTATGGAGGTTGATTAGTCAATGTGTTATGTTCTCTTGGAGCATCTAAGTTGCGGGAGTTAGGGGTGTTTATTTTGATGGTTTTGAGGAATTCAAATGGGTTCAAATATTGTTATTCTATCACCGATCAAATAATCAAGAATCAAATATCGTTATTCTATCACTGTCATTAATTATTATGATAATACAAAGTTTAAGTGAAATTGACACACTGAAAAAAAAAACCAAACTAAGTTAATACAACAATTAGTGCTATGTCGAGTTGTAGACGACTACCATTTTTATTAATTACCGTTGCATAACGCAGGTCCAGAATGACAAATTTCCAAAAGTATTGTTATATATATGAGTGTCTGTTGTAATATTAATTATTATTTTTTTGTGTTGTATTGTGTTTACTCTGTATTCGCGATCATCAGTATTCTTAGTATTCTTTCATATTGTTATTGATCATCTTGATCAATTCATGTGTATGTTGAGTGATAAAGATCATCACCTGTCGGTAGATTAATCTTGAGGGTTTTGAGTCTGTAGTGAGGATTTTGTCTTGTTTTTCGGTTGAGAACCCGATCTTGGTTTATTTCTTTAATTCATAAATTATTCAGTAATCTCGTGTGTGGTTTTTTGTTCTTTGGTTGAATCTGGTCTAAAATCTAAAATTTCTTCACGGTATCAGAGCACATAATCGATCGACTTTGATTTAGTTTCAAATATTGGTTAAAACCCTAATATTTAGGGTTGTTGATTGATCTGTTATTTATAGATCTGGCGGTGTTCTCATAGTATTAATGTTCTATTGGGTTTGGTTGTGATCTTTGAAGACTAGATCGTTAATTCATGCGATCTGGTTCTAGGATTTAGGGTTTGGGTTCATTAGGTGTATTTAAGGTTTTCTCTTGAAACCCTAGATCTTTTATCTCTTGGTTGTTCTAGAGATTCATTCAAGTCTTCTGCTGTTATTATCCACTATTGCTTGCCGAGCGTGGAGTACTATGTAACACCTCTTAACTTTCTTGTTTTGAAGCAGGTTCTTACCTCAGAGTTCTCTTGCTTAAGAGAATCAACTGCCCTTTGGTGTTTATACTTGGCCTATAACCAAGGCATTATTGTGCTATATTATTTGTTTTATGTGTTTATGTGACTAATTGATTGCTTTTTTTACTCTTTCAATAGTTATGTGCTTTATCTAGGTTATCTAATCTTTTCTTGTAGAAGAGGAGACTTTGAGTAAGGCCTAGGGTGAATTCCCTTTGAGAATTCAGATATCTGGATCACTTCTCAATTCTTCTATAGGATTTGGCTATGGTACAGTATAGGCATTTGTGTATACTTGTGCATCTTGTGGTATGCTATATGTTCTTATTGTTTGATATCTGGAATTGGTTGTCATTGTTGTTTACTATGGCTTCTAGTGAGGTTAGTGGGTTTAATTACTCAAGTGAGTGATCTTGACTTTGGTGACCCTCTAAACCTTCATGCCAATGATACAAGTACTACTGCACTTATATCATTAAAGTTAATAGGTACATAGAATTATAGTCTATGGTATAGTTCTATGCAATTAGCCCTACAGACTGAGAACAAGGTTGGTTTTATTGATGGCTTAGTTATCAGACATGAAACTGATGATGTTCTTGGTATGTAGTGGGATAGATGCAACTATGTGGTTCTGTCTTGGATTTTAAATTCTATTTCTGAAGAAATGTTTTATGGTCAAGTGTTTTTTCAATATACTAAAATTGTGTGGGATGAACTTAAAGAAACTTATGATAAAATTGATGGTTCAATAACTTTCACTTTGCATCATAAGTTAAATACAATTTCTCAAAATGGTTCATCTGTTTGTGATTATTATCACAACTTAAATGCTTTGTGGAAACACTATGATGTTTTAGTCAAACTTCCTACATGTAATTGTCATGCTAATGTTGAATTTAAGACACATAATGACTTGATCAAGTTAATGCAGTTCTTAATGGGTTTAGATGATTCCTATAGGTATATTAGAAGTAATATTTTGACTATAGAGCCTTTGCTAAGTGCTCAATTTGCTTTTTCTATAATCACTAGGTAAGAGCCTCATAAAAACTCTTCTCGGTCTGTTGTTTTTGTTAAGTCTCAAAATTCAACTATTTTTCGTTTATAGTCTTTAGGGAAGAGACTAACTATGTACTACACGGTGGTCTCTTAGCTTCTTAATCATGTATGATTATTTACACAGATAACTAATTACCCTAATTAGACTTGATCAATTTCTAATACCTAGACTATAGTCACATGGATAACTGGAAAGGGGCATTTATAAAACAGGTTTAGATTATAGAGGTTAAGACAAAACAAAGTTTGATTATTCATCATCCCTACTTCTAATTAATTACATTCCAACAAATCACAATAATAAACTACTCGCAGATCATGGCAATAAATAGTTCACATACAAGACAATCAGGAATGATAATAATAAACATAACGCAAGTATAAGGAAAAGATATCACCCGGAAAATTAGAGAATAATATTATTAGCGAATGCTTGGATTCTTAAGTCTGAACGTACAACGAACATTCTTGAATACAAACAAAAACTTGTTATTCTAACATCAATAATTTAATCCTAAGTCCCCTATAGTTAATAACTAATTAAAATTAATTAGTAATTAAACTAGAGAGATAAACTAGAGTGAGAAAGTGGAAGTAATTAAAGAAAGATGATAGAATGGTGTGTAATGGTGTAAAAGGTGTGTGTAAAAGTGTTGGAGGAGGTTGATATATATAGAGGCTTCCCGGAACTGTATTTTGACCAAACGAACCGTATTTGACCTTCACAAAATCGACCCGTATCGCACGAACCATATCAAGGCATCATTTTTATTGAGATACGGGTCACGCAAACCGTATACGGTTGGTTTGAGCGGTATACGGTTCAAATCCAACCGTATACGGTAGGATTGAGCCGTATACGATTCAATCTGAGCCGTATACGGTTGATTTGGCCCATATGAACGGCATCGTGATCTTGTGTGCGGGATCGTAATTTCTTCGTTGCTTGTTTTCGCTCTAACTTCTTCATTTCTTGTCCGTTTTTAGCGATTCTTGAATCCACGCGATCGTAGCTTACGATCTTCAATTTAAAGTTGACTAAAGATTATATTCATAAAATTATCAATTAGATGATTAGAACGCGAGCGAATCGCCTTATTTTGACTGTGCTTCTTTTTTCCGTTTTCGCTCGTTTTTGGTGAATTTTGCTGCATCGTCTTCTTGATTACCTAATTAGCACAATAAAACAAATAAATGTAATATTTTGATTAAAATTTTAATTAATACGGATAAGAAAACATACGTAAAAACGTGACTTTTTACGCGTTATCACCTTCCCTTCAAAGTTGAAAGAATTTAAAGTCAAAACCAATATTGTAGGAACCCTTTTGCTGGACCTAATCTGATCGTATGACTCAATCAGAAGGGCGGAATCCAACTAATCGAGTATTGAACGTATATTGAATCACAAGCACAGTTTCTCTAACGTTTTGTATATATGAACAATTGAAGAATAAGCTTTACAATCTCTCTCTCTCTCTCTCTCTCTCTCTCTCTCTCTCTCTTTAGGGTTTGATCTACACACAAATGAAAGCTGACTTCACTATTTATAGACAAACTGGACCCTGCGACACAAGCCTTGTGTCGCAGGCCAAGCCCACTGCGACATAGGCATTATGTCGCTATTGCGACATAAGCTCTGTGTCGCATGACCAATATTCTATGTATATTCTATAATTACATTTCATTCACTGACTTGAATATACACATTAATCACATCACATAGTAAGACTAATTGACTTTGACAAATACGAACATTGACCAACTGACTGACACACAGAAATGCACCAACAAACTCCCCCATGTCATCAGCTTGGTCAAATAGGCTTCATTTAGTCTTCACCAACAAAATCCTCTATGTCATCAACAATTAGAAACTCCCCCATTGAGATAGCATGGTTTTCAGAATATTGATGTCCAAATTCATGTGACTGACACACCTTTTGCATACAATAAGATCTTCAAACTATATGACCATCTCTCAATTTTTAGCAGCTTCTCCAATAGAATTTATCTTCACAGTCTTTGGAGAATAACCAACATCCTTTATATCTTCAATATTTGACTTTAACAAGATATGTGATATTGAATAAAACAACATAGAAATAAAATATTTTTGTAATTTTCTTTATAAATGAAAAGTAAAGAAAATAAATCGGGGATAAGATTGTAATATGTCTGCTTAAGGATCATATCAGGATAACATATAGTTATTAGGAAATAGCAAGTGTTATTTCGATTATCAGTATATTTGTCCAACTTTAAATTTACTTAGCATATTTAAATCACCGGGTATAAATATTAGTTCAAGACGATTATTGGTATGTTTGTCCATATAAACATCTAGCAATCAGAATTTACAAGTGCATTTTGAATTATTATTCATGATTACCAGAGTAGCTTCCCATTTGATATACTCTTATGATCAGGATACATGCATAACTTCCATGTAATGAGTGTGATTATTGTATTCCATCTTTAAAGTCAAATCATGAATAAATGTTCAAGTACTTTTGTACTCAATTAAAGATTAAATTTGACTAGGGTTAGAGACAAACAAATCTAAAATCAAACCAGAGGTGACAGGTCTGTACTTTCGTACAACAGAGCGACATAGTTTGACTAGAGACCTTGATAACGGTATTCTTGTATCTTGGTCTAGTTTGCTCTATGTTAAGATATACTGACTGAAACTAGGTTAACATATTTCTGGATGTAGCAAAAGAAACACTCAGTATATCTCCCAGATGAATTCTTTAGGATACTCAATGACATGTGTTATGGTAGTATCTATCACATAAGAATTAAGACTTATCGTCATACATCAAAAGAAAGTGTTCACATGATAATTTCGAGACTTAAGTTTATTTTGTGCACTTAAAAACCTTTATGTTAGATGTCTACCAATACATCATATGATGAAGCTAATATTTAGAGAAGGCAGTTCAAGTATGCTAGATAAATCTACTGACACATCAAACATAAACCTTAAAATTTCCATTTTGTGTACATGTCACCTGATGAACTATCATATCCCAAGTTATTTACAAACACAATCCAAAATGTTTTCCAGAATTAAGAATATTCCAGAATTAAGAATCTTGCTGTTCAAATTTCTGATCGAAATAATCAGAATTTTTAATGTTTTAAAATTACTCCCCCTGAACAGCAAATTCTTTTCTCAATTCTAATTCAAAGGTTATCCTCTAAAAATTAAACTAATTTTAAAATTCTTCTTTTTATTTTTTATTTTTTTTTATTTTTTATAATTTAATAAATTTCGCAACATTACATTTCTTTGATACTAAAGAGTATAAAGAATGGTTGTTGCAATACTAACAAATTGAACAAAAAATGACGAAATAAAAGTTCCAAAATCACATATCAAGTCAAATCAAATTCTTTTAACCACGTTATGCCGTCTTGAAACTTTGATAATCTCATCCATTCAATCACAATGCACCACACTTAACTACCTTGAAAGCATTCTTAACACAATACACATCCTTGCAGTCACTAAAAATATAATCTATCAAAAAGCTGACTGCATCACCACAAACAATGAAACATTAGATTTTATGGGACACCCAAGCCTTGATAGTCTTGGGGTGTCCATTAGTGTCCATAATCATCACATCAATGAGTTGATGATATTTTAAAAAGTCACTTGATTTCATTGATGTGTTGTTTGTGGATTTTTGTTTCCAAACCTGCTTAGTTTTGGATAATTTGTTTTCAACAATGTGGTGTTGTTGAACTTGGGTTCTACTAGGCAAAACTTTGTTTACTCTGGCCATAGGTTTAGGTGAAGAGGATGCATAACTAGATAAAGGCGAATGTGAACTACGCATTGACAATGATTTTGAACAATAACTTCTATATGAATAAGTTCTTGGCATTCTTCTACCAAACCTGTCTAGGGCTATCAACTTACAATCCCTAATAGCATGTCCTTGTTGTCCACAACAAAAACAAGAACGTCTATCCACAAAAGATTTATTCCAATGAGTTCCTTCAAATCGTTTTGGAGGAGGATAATACACCGAAGGCCTATTAATAGGAACATTTGTTGAACATGCACTCGTAGGTGAGCATGTTGAAGTAGATGTTCCTAAGGTTGAGCTAGTTGACTTTGAATATTTATTATTTTCATATTTATCAACTACTTTATCTTTCTTGAGATTCTTCACAGATGACCGTGAATTATCCGAAGATTTAGATTTTGAATCCCTTTTAACATGTTGAACTTTTGAGGATTCATTGTAAACCTTTGCTTTTCTTTTGCATTTGAAACAATCATCATTTTCAGTTGCAAGAATGAAATTTTCAGGTTTGACATTTAATTTCTCAACCTTAATGGTAGACACTTCAGGTATATCATCTACCTCAATAACCTCATCAACCTTAGTGATAGAATCATTAACTGAGGAATTAACAGGTTTTGTGTCTTCTTTGGAAGAAGAAGGCACAAAGTCTTTGATGGAATCCTTTGATGGCATTGGCAGATAGTCATTAGGAGGTGGTACATGGTGATAACCAAGACCAGCTTTGCTTTTGGTATCTGTCCTTTGCGATTGAAGAATTTCATCAAATACCATAGAGGATGTAGAAAAGTTTGAAAGTTTTCGTTGTAAACAAAGAACTTCTGCCTGTGAGTCAGCAAGTTGTTTCTTCACAAGAGTAAGCATATTAACATAACTACCTATCTCATCTTGCTGACAAAAAATTTTGGCTTTCAGTTCTTTCTTTTCTTCAAAAATGGCTTTCAACTTTTTTTCACATGCCTTATCATTTTCTCTTAATAAATCATTACTTTCTTTTAGTTGTTCTATGTTAGAGTTAAGGCGTTCATTATCCTCTCTATACCTTTTAATCGTACCAGTTAAGTTAATACATGAAGCACATGAGGATGGTTCGGAATCAACCTGATTATCCGAAGCTTTGATTTCAACTTCTTCCTTCATTTCTTCTTCTGAACTTGTCATTCTTATCTTAGTATTACTTCCGAAACTTACTTGAATTTTTTGCCACAAATTAAATGAAGTATCTTGATTTTTGTAACATGAGGCTTCATCCCTTGGTAAACACTCCAATATTGCCTCAAATGTCTTCTTTTCCAAATTAAAATTTGCACGTTCTGTGGTAGACATTTGGTTTACCATTTTGAAAGATGTACCTCCGGCTATTCTAGGTTTCTCATACGGATTTGCAATGAATATCCATAAATTTGCATCATACAGCGTAAGCAACACTTCAACCACAGCTCTCCAACGATCAAAGTCCTTATGAAATAAGGATTTCAACTTTCCTCTCAAGGTTGTATTTAAGAAATCCATATTTGAATTTAGCGACACACAAAAAATTCCTTACAAAAAAGATTTATTTTTTATTTTTTTTTATTTTTTTTTTTTTTTATGGGACACAAGGCTTGTGTCGCAAAGCTTGTGTCGCTAAGCTTGTGTCGCTAAGCTTGTGTCGCAAAGCTTGTGTCGCTAAGCTTGTGTCGCAAAGCTTGTGTCGCTAAGCTTGTGTCGCAAGATTATGTGACACAAGGGTTGTGTCGCAAGCTTATGTCGCAAAACGGCGCTGATCAGCTCCAAAAACCCTAAAAATGAAAAATTTCGAAACCCTAATGAATTTTGAACGAAAAACAACGAACAAACCCAGAAAAACTCTTCAAAAAACACAATCTTCAACCAAAATAACCCAAAAACAAAGATTACACAATTCAACCTTCGCGAATCAAACCGAAAACGTTCAAAAACACGATCTGAAACCGTTGAATAACTTATTCACGGCTCTGATACCACTTGTAGGAACCCTTTTGCTGGACCTAATCAGATCGTATGACTCAATCAGAAGGGCGGAATCCAACTAATCGAGTATTGAACGTATATTGAATCACAAGCACAGTTTCTCTAACGTTTTGTATATATGAACAATTGAAGAATAAGCTTTACAATCTCTCTCTCTCTCTCTCTCTCTCTCTCTCTCTCTCTCTCTCTTTAGGGTTTGATCCACCCACAAATGAAATATGACTTCACTATTTATAGACAAACTGGACCCTGCGACACAAGCCTTGTGTCGCAGGCCAAGCCCACTGCGACATAGGCATTATGTCGCTATTGCGACATAAGCTCTGTGTCGCATGACCAATATTCTATGTATATTCTATAATTACATTTCATTCACTGACTTGAATATACACATTAATCACATCACATAGTAAGACTAATTGACTTTGACAAATACGAACATTGACCAACTGACTGACACACAGAAATGCACCAACAAATATTAAGTATCCATTAAAACAATTATGTGTAATATTCTAATCTTTTTGCTCATAATAAATATTTTGTGTGTAATCTTGACGAATCCATAGAGCCTCAATCTTATTATGAAGCATCAAAAATCAAAATTGGGTTAATGCTATAAATGATGAAATGGAAGCTCTAAATAGAAACAATACATGGGTTATTACTGATTTACCTCTAAGCAGAGAACTTATTGGATGTCAATGGATATATAAATAAAGTATAAGTCAAATGGTGTGATAGAAATATATAAGACTAGATTAGTTGAAAAAGGATATAGTCAAAGAGAGGGAATTGACTATGAAGAGACCTTTTCTCCTGTTGTCAAGATGGTTACTGTTAGATGTATGTTAAATCTTGTTGTTCAAAGTGGTTGGTGTTTATATCAACTTGACATTAACAATGCTTTTCTATATGGTGAGTCGTGTGAAGATTATATATGTCTCTACCTCAAGGGTATTTTTCTAAGAATGATTATAGGGATTGTAAGCTAACTAAATCTTTATATGGCTTGAAACAAGCTCATAAGAAATGGAATGAAAAGCTTACATCTTCTATGATTGAGTATAGATTTGTTCAAATTGTAAATGATTATTCATTGTACACTTTGTCTTCTACAAATGTGTTTATAGTTCTTCTTTAGTATGTTGACGACATTATTATAAATGGTAACAATGTTCTTGAGATTTCTAAAATGAAAGAATTTTTAAAGTCTACGTTCAAGATTAATAACTTGGGAGAACTAAAATACTTTCTTGTCATAGAAATTTTAAAACCTAAAGATGAAATGTGCATGTCACAAAGGAAATATTGTTTAAAGCTTTTAAGTGAGTTTGGTATGCTTGGTTGCCAACCTATGCAAACTCCTTTAGAAGCTAATTCTATTCTAAATTATGTTGAGACGGAAAGTGATAATCTTGTTCCTAATATTTCTCAATATAAAAATTTAATTGGGAAACTAATCTATTTGATATTAACTAGACTATATATTTCATATTATGTTCAATGTCGTAGTCAGTATATGCATGCTCCTCTTCAGTCACATGTCAAGGCTGCTTTTAGAAGCTCATGTATTTAAAAGATAATCCAAGTATAGGTTTTTATATAAAAAACTATGAAGGTTTGTTCAGTTTGTGTTCCTTTTTAGATGTTGATTGGGGTAAATGTCTTGGGTCTAAAAGGTTTATTTCTGGCTATTGTTTGTTTTTATGTGGATCCTTGATTTCATGGAAAAGTAAAAAACAATCTACTGTATGTCGATCATCTACAAAGTCTGAATATAAATCTTTAGCTGCCACAACTTGTAAATTTATGTGGGTTATGAAGTTGCTTTCTGATATGAAGTTAAATAATTTGATGCTAGTTAAACTTTTTTGTGATAATAAGTCTACTTTGTTACTTGCAGTTAATCCTGTTTTTCATAAGAGGTCAAAACATGTTGAAATTGATCTTCATGTTGTTAGAGAAAAATGTTTAGATGATGTTATCAAAACAGAATTTGTTGATTTCAAAAATCAATAGACATACTTTTTTACGAAAGGGTTAAATAAAGTTTAACAAATGTTTATGTGTGAAAAATTTGGTTTAATCAATCTATACAAGGATAAGATTGAGGGAGGATGTTAATTACGATTCAAATCATCAATCTTATCCATGTTCATTATTGGTTCTTATTTGTGGTTTCTAGACTATTTCAGGTTGACAATTAATTGTTGTTAAAGTTGAAGTCTCATTGTATTGCTTCAGTCTGGAGGATTCAAGATGTAAAATTCTCAGTCTGTAGGTTACAGGTTTCACCTACAGACTGAAACCTTCTGAGTATGTAGATACAGACTGAAATCATGTGAGTCTGGAGGGTACATATTAAAACTTACTCAATCTGCAGGGTCCAAAGTGACAAGTTTTCAAAAGTATTGATATATATATATATGTGAGTGTCGTGAAATATTAATTAATTTTTTGTATTGTATTGTTTTAGTTTGTATTCGCAATCATCATTATTCTTTTAAATTGAGATTGATCATCTTAATCAATTCTTGTATATGTTGAGTGATAATGATCATCAAATGTTGATAGATTGATCTTGAAGGTTTTGAGTTTGTAGTGAAGATTTAATCTTGTTTTGATCTATTTCTTTAATTCATAAGTTATTCAGTAATTTTATATGTGATTTGTTGTTCTTTGGTTGAATCTGATCTACAATCACAATTTGTTCAAGAAAATCTTTAGCTTGTCACCGGAGACAGTCGGCTCTTGATTTCTTGATGTTGAAGATGATTTCGTTGTGATATCTCCATAAAATTCAGAGACCAGTTTGTAGGACTTACATGAATGCATTCTTTGAATATACAAATATTAGTTTAAATATGATAGAATCTCAATTCATACGGAGATATAAGTCAATATGAATTGAAAGGATCCCAATCATACGTACACTGATATAGATTCTAAAAGTCAAAATAAACAAGAGGTAAAAAACTAAAGTATGTACTGATTGAGAGTTGATCATTAAATCCAGAATATTAGTCCAAAATTTCAAAAGAAAGCAGGTCTATTTCTAGAAAAGTAAAATTATTTGGTTTGTGGAATAGAAATCATGTTGACTTAATGCTAATGACCGAATCATGTTGGCTTTTAATTAACTAATTGAATACAATAGCGGTGCTTTCTTTTTTATTAGATACAAATTATATGATTTCGAGAAAAATAATTAGGGTAAGGCCTTAAGACGGCTGCATTTTGAAGGAAAAACGGCAGACGATTTTAAATGTTGATTTATGTAATTAACGGTATAGATTTACTTCATCTTAGCAACACTGCTTTTACATAATATATAGGTGCATACTTAAAATGTAAAATTGTAAATCTAGATCGTCAATCACAGATATCAACAGTTAAAATCGCATACTCTTCGTTCTCTTTAAAACGCAGTTCTTCTCCTCATTTCACGTAACAGAATTAATAGATCATTGAAATAAGAGATGAACATAATTTAGATGTTGTTTAAAAATCTCATTTCTAAAGTGCATCACCATAGTATTATTAAGGTTTGTCTGACATGTAATTACTAATTCTACGACTGTACACCTGTTAATTTTACATTTATTTATTAATTTAACTTATAATTTAAATGAAAATACATTATTTCATATTTATCTATGGGCAACGGTAAGATTATCAAATACAATTTTCATATTAAATCGGCATTGACAATAAAAATGTTTCATGTACTTAAAAACGTACGACTAAAAGTATGTGTAAAACTTTGATTAATATACATGATATAATGATTGATAAAAAAATAATAAATTGAACTAATGTGTCAGACAGTATATGAATAACTTTGACATATTTAACGTTATGCAAAACCAAACACCCTCGTATCAAATATCATGTTTTATTCACAATGAATTTACAGATTAATAAACTGTAAATAGAGCCAACATGGTAACAAAGATGCTTTTCTCCTCTCTTTAGCGAGTATAAAATAAACATAACAACACAAAGGAACAGCTTTAAATAAAGAGAGTCATGGTCAATTTTATCCCTTTTCCAATTTAATTTACAGTCATTATTAAATTGGTTATAGACTTATAACCCTTTTCAAAGAACGTGTCACGATTTGTCAATTATATGACATGATCCGAGAAATTGAGTAACGGAGTAGAATTACTTTTAAACTAAATAACCCTTTAGTTTATTTTTATTATTTTACAAATAGTAGAGTTCAAAGGGAAAAGTAAACGAGTTTTAATTCAACTAAAAAGTAACACATGTGACATATTTAATTTTCATTTTAACTTTTGTATTTTTATATACTATGTTTTATTTCCTTTTACTTATTATTAGGGGTGAATAAAACCCGATTTTCCAGAAAACCGGTTCGAGTTGACAAACCGGATCGGTTTTTTTATAAAAGTCAAAAACCGATTTTTCCAAAAACCGGTTTAGAACCGGTTCGATTTTTGGGGAGGAAAAACCCTAACCGATGGTAATCGGTTTGGGTCGGTTTGGAACCGGTTCGGGTTGAAAAACCGGTTTGAAACCGGTTTTTCTATATAATTCGGTTTTTTTCGAGCGTTGAGTGTTTTAGTTAAAAACAACTTATTATTCAAATTTTTTTCGATAGAATGGTAGTACATTAGGTATGGAAACATAACTTAACAATAACTTAAAACAAAGTCTTCTAAATCTTCATAAAAATATTATTTAAACCAATAATTCTATATAATTCAATATTCTTCGAGCGTTAAGCGTTTTAGGTAAAACTAACGTATTCTTCAAAAAAATTTGGATAGAATGCTAGTACATTAGGAATGAAAACATATCTTGACAGTAACTTAAAACAAAGTCTTCTAAATCTTCATAAAAATATTCTTGAAACAAATAAGTCTTCATAATCTTCAAAATCATCAAAAATCTTCAACTTTTATTAATCTTCAATTCTTCTAACATCTTCAATTTGGGTAGTCTTCAAAAGTCGAAATCTTCTTCGGAGGAAGCCTCTCGCGAAGCTTCATCGAGAGCAATTTCTTCATCAGAAAGTGATATTGCCATACCCGCTTCCACCTCGATATCGTGTATATCTCCTTCGTATTCCATTTCACCTTCAAGCGTTGAAACGTTTTGTATACGTTCCGCGGCGTCTAAGTGATCCTTCAAGCATATGCACATCTCTAATGAGGCCGGTGTGAGTTTTGTTCTTCGTATAGATAGTACCCTGCCACTAAGAGAAAAAACATATTCCGAAGCTACCGTAGAAGCTTGGACGGTTAGTAAATCTCGGGCCATGATGGTTAGAATGGGAAATTGAGATTCCCTCCTTTTCCACCAAGCCAAAATATCAAAATTTGCGAATTCTTCAGTAGGTATTGAGGATAAAAAGTCTGTTCCGGTATATCTCCCATATTCGCTAGTGGCACTTTGGTCACCATCACCCCTTGCCCGTTTATGGTTTTCTTGTCTTAAACTATTATATAAGTTAATCTCGGGATCTTGGGATGAAAATGAAGCAAACATTGTGGAAGCCGGATTTGTAGAAATCATTGTTGTTGAACTAAAATTTTGAAAATATATACCATATAACTCTCTAAAAGATGTGTTAAAATCTTTTTTTGTATTATCCGCAAAAAATGGATTCGCATCATTCAAATCCAAATTATGACAAATGTTACCGATAAGTAATTCCACCCCAGAAACGTTCAAACATGGGTTTAACACGGCGGCACAAGTAATTACCGGTGGTATTTCTTGAAAATATTTTCTTAGTTTTTCTTTCATGGGAGCCACCATTATTGCATATACATCACCACAAAATTCGTATTCGTTTAGTTTTGAACTCATTAAATATATTTGCTTAAGTACCAAATGACTCGTGGGATAATAAACACCCAATAATAAAGTAGTTGGGGTTTTAAAAACTTTGAGCAATTCGGTTATCTTTTGAATAACCTCCCAATACTCGGAGGAAAATGATGTTGCAAGGCCTTTTTGAACAAGTAGATCATGAAAAACGGTTAAAGTGTCGCGTTGCTGTAAACCACATATAAACATGTTGTAAGTCGAATTCCATCTTACGGGCATGTCCCAATTAGGGGTTAAAAAAATGTTATCCGTTTCTTTACATAATCTCATATAATGTTTGTATCTAGCCTTACCCGAACAAAATATATCTTGTAACATAGTTTTATATGCATGTTTTACAACCATTATTTGTGGAACCGCTAGTCTGTCTTGCACAACCAAGTTAATGATGTGTGCAACACATCTACTATGGTAGAAAATGCCTTTCAAAGGTGGTTGGTATTTTAGTATTAACCTTTGAACGGCGTTTGTATTATTACTTGCATTATCAAACGAGATTGAAAAAACCTTTTGTTCTATTTTAAACATTTTCATTACATCTCGTAACATGTAAAATAAGTTTTTACCCGTGTGAGGATACTCAAAGTTTTCAAAAGCAATGGTACGTTTCATCATTTGCCAAGTTGAGGGTTCAACCCAATGTGCGGTAACACAAAGATACGAACTGGGCAAACCATGAGGAGCCGACCATACATCGGTTGTTAATGATATATTTGTATTTAAGTTTTCAAAACCGATTATTAGTTGAGTTTTAGCATTTTCCCAGAATTTAAGAGCATCACGTCTAAGAGTAAGACAACTTACATGATTATATCGCGGTTGAAGAGTATCTTGAATGACCTTAGTAAGCCGAGGGTTGTCGAAGTGGTTGAACGGCAAAGCTTCTTGAATCACAAAGCCGGCAAATGCTTGTCGACACCGCTCCGCTTGATATGCAAAAATACCCCCATCCCGTGACATACTTGCTTGACTCGACTCGGGATTACTTTTGACTCCATCACAATACTTTGTAGAATGTGATTTCAAAGTAGAGTTTGACTCGGCTTTCAAAAATTTCCCACAACGTTTACAAAATGCCTTAGTGGAACCATCCGACAATAACACTTTGTCGTAATTAACCCAAATCTCCGGATTTCGTTTGGTTACCAAAACTTCCACAATTGTTGGTGCATTTGAAGAACCAACACCGGTGGAAGTTGAAGAAGATTGAGTTGCCATTTTGATAGCGTTTCGAGAGAGTTTTGAGAGGAGTAAAGAATTTTTTGAGAGTTTCGTACGTTAATCGTAAGCGTTTTGAGTGTTTAAAGACTAGAATAAGCAAGATTGAGTGTTGTGAATAAACCAAACCCAAGGTATCTATTTATACTAGTTTTAGGATGGCAAAATGGTAAAAAAAAACAAAAAAAAGGGTCAAAAGTTTGAAAAAAACGGCTAGTTCCCAACAGCTCAAAAAACCGGTTTGTAACCGGTTTTTCAAACGGTTTGTAACCGGTTCGGCAACGGTAATATCAAAACCGGTTCCCAAACCGGCGGTTTTTGGAAAAACCGAACCGGTTTTTGGAAAAACCGGTTTTGATCGGTTTCAGTTTCGGTTTTTTTGTTCACGCCTACTTATTATACACTCACATTCTTATCTCCATCTTCACTGACCACCACCTACTACTACCAGACGTTAGATTCTGGCGAAATTTTTTTTAAATTTCTTTTTTTTCTGGTTTTTTACGTACTTTTTTCATTTTTTACTTTTTATTAACGTTTTTTTTATGTTTTTCGTGTATTTTCATTTTTTATGTTTTTTTTCATTTTTTTACGATTTTTATTCGTTTTTTCGTTTTCTTTTTGTTTTTAACGTTTTTTTACGATTTTTATTCGTTTTTCGTTTTCTTTTCGTTTTATTAAAAAAATGTAACTTTTTTATGTTTTTTTCTTCACTTTTTACGGTATTTGGTTGTTTGTTAATGCATTTTATACATACCTCATGTCATTTTGATGTCTGTTGTTGCACTTTGTACATACTACATGTTATTTTGATGCTTATTGGTGCATGTTATACATACTGCAAGTCATTTAATGTTTCGTATTGCATTTTATATATATTACATGTCATTTTGATATTTGTTAAAAGTGACCGAGAAAACTTTTCATTTTGAAGGGAACTAAAAAAGTAAAATTAATAATAAGAGTAACAATTTTAACGACGACACGTTATTACTAAAATTTAACTGAGAGAGATTTTCGTTTTGGAACCAAACGGAAAAACCAAAATAGAAGAAAATTAGTTTTAGCAATGACGCATCATTGCTAAAACTTAACCTGGAAATCTTCTCTTTTAGAGTCAAATGAAAAAATCTAAAATAAAAGATAATTAGTTTTAGCGATGCAGGATCATCACGTAGAGAAAAGTCAAAAAGCAAGAATGTTTGTCGTTTAGTGACTTTCTGCAACGACATTTCATCGTCGCTGATACCCTATGTCTGATTTGCCTTTTTTTCTTGTAGTGGTGGCTCGTAGACTTATACGATAAAGTCGTGGTACGTCATTAACAGGGCCAAAACATAAGGGGTTAATGCATGGTAGAGATAACAGAAGATCGAAGAATAAGTTTCATTCTAACTAAACTTTAAAGAAATTACCATTATGAAATATAATTAAGAAATTGTCAAAAACACATTAGATTAACAGGCATACTAGCATGTAGATTATCATTTTCGTGGCAACCATACTAACACAGTAGATGCATGACCACAGATTTAAAAAATTGTCAAATACTAATTATGAAGTTACATGCGACTATGCGAGTCTCATGCTCCCATCATTAGCACTATGATATCATGCTGACGACATGTATGACACGCCTAATCTCTCACGGAGTTGATATAAATTTGATAGAATTAAAATTGAGATTTCATTCTTTAGCTAGTTTGTTTTGAGTCGAGTAATTAATGAATTTAAAATTCATTAAATTCCTTTGCTAAAGGAAATAGAATTGCATTGTTTTTCCTTTCATGAATTTTAATTTTTTAAAAATATTCCGCAAACCAAACACACTATTATAGTTTCGATCAAGAGAGATAATAAGGCTTTTGACTAAATAAAAATCTGAAATTAAAGTACACAAATTGCAATCAAGTTAATACGGAGGTAATTGTTTTATTGTGGTTTTTAAATTTACCAAATAGTTTTTTTTATAATTTTTCTTTTGTTTCTATGATTACTACATGTTTTAGTTATTAAGTTGAATCACATTAAAACTTTGATAGACATTAGAAGCATAACTTTTAAATTTTAACAGCAAAGACAAATAGAGTTGAGTTAAATGAGCATGGGAAATTTGATGAGAATGAAAGATCTAAAAAAAAACTATTTTTAAGAGTGTAATTGTCATTTTAATAAAATTTCACTTTTCTTCTATATTTTTAAAATTATATATTTTAAAAATGGGTAGTTAGAAAATTATAAAAATTGCACTATAAGAATCAAAATTTATTTGTCTTCGATTTGACATATCACATGATATACTTTCAATGAATTAACTTTTTTGTTTTTCGGTAGTTTTAAAAATTGCACAGTACGATATCACATGTGATACGATATACTATCACCTGCTTATTTTTATTTATTAGTCATCATATGTGATACATTAATTGTTGTCAAAATAGACTTTAGTTTACTCCACTGTGCTCATTATCTCAAAACTCAAGATGTGTATGTAATTTCCTTTTCTTTTTTCCTCATTTATCACTATTTTTGTTCAACTAGCAATTACTTGCTGAGGTAATCATATTAGATCTTAAATAATAAACAAAACTAAGGAGTATAATAAGTTTTGTGCCAACAAACTTGGTGTAACTTATTAATCACACTAATCAATGAAGAAGCTTAATATAATTCACAAAATCAATTCTCTCATACAAGTTTTAGCTACTACATTGACCAAATTTAAAATCAACTAGTTTCATTTTCAACCCACTCGTTTATGCATAGTTCATTATAAATCCACACTAGTGCATTCAACACTCGTATCCCAAACAAATATTCGATCTAAAATATAAAGTCACTCATAAATAGTTCAAACAAAGGAACATTTGACTTGTAAATCATAGATTCATAACCTTGTTCAATAAGTGATGGTTGCGGAGGTTCACGATCACGTCGACTAACGTTTACAATGACAAAGAAGAACATTCACGACAACACGTACAATGGGTAGGTTGCGATGGTGAGGATGGCAACGGAGGTACACGGAAGACGGGATGGTAGCGGAAGTTCACGATAACATAAACGATGTGGAGGCTAACGACGGTGATGGATAAAACAAATCGAAGAACACGAAATTAAAATCAAATTGATGATTTAATGAGCACAATTACAAACTAATCAATGAAATCGTGAGCATATGAAGAAACTTGAGAGAAAACCGATTGAAAAAAATTATAAGTCGATGATGAGCGTTGGAGGTTTTAATAAAAAATGTGAAACTGACAAAAATGCCTTCAGATCCATCTCCCGTATAATTTTACTTAAAAAGTTTTTTAATCTTGTCCATTCAATATAATTGCTCTAAAAGAGATATTCATTCCCCTATTATCACAATATATATGTAAATTGATTTGAACTTTATTTTTGAAAAATAACTTTAATTAATGTAATAGCGTTTTTTTCTGTATTGGTCCTATAACTACCTCATCATAGGTTTACATTTCCCCTTGTCTTTTATTGGTTTTATTGATGTAGGACACTATATATCTTCAATTTGAAGGAAGAATATGTTTTCTACTTTTGAGGCCCAACTGCACATGGGGATGTATTGAATAATAATATAGACATTTTACCCCTTCTATGAGAGATCAATGTTATCAATTTTATTTTAATAAAAGTTCCTCATTTACAGGAGGGACACTAATAGTTAATGCACATGTTAAGCCTTAACAACAAAGATCACATTAGATATCTGTGGGGTTGTATATCTCCTAATTGTCTCCATGTCTTGTTATTATCATACACTTCAAGTTTAAACAACAATCATTGCAACCCAATCTCATACCCTTCATAATTAGTTATTATGGATTTTAATATCTATTAAATTGCATTCAACTAACTACTGGCCATTTGTGTAAAGTTAAACGTTTATAGAATATACTATTCTTTTTCTTTTATTTCTTTTGAATTCTTTTATTTATAATTGCAATCAAGAAGGAGAATCCTTTTTGGCAAGAACTTAGATTGAGCAAAAGAGATTGCAAAACACACCCTTTGTGTTGTTATATACGTCCAAAATGTTTATTTTATATTGTGTCACACATTCATTCATAATGTATGCATAAATGTATTCGTTTCAAATAGTTTAGTAAGGTGTTTTGAAACCAACTCTTGTTTAGGTCATTCCTCAAATACGTTATTTACAACCATGTATACAAGCACATATGAAAACAATTATAGATGACTACCATGGTGTGCTCCACTTTGTTTTGACCCTTTATTTTTCACCAACGATCGATAAACATTACTCATCTTTGTTTTCTTACAGCTTCTCAACCAACAATGGCGACGGTGTAAGTAACAATAGGACATATATATAAAGAAAAATGATAAATATAAATATACATAAAAAATGAGCTTAAAGATGAGTCTAAAAGTGATATGATAACATATGACGTATATCAATCAAGGAATGTATTTTGTAGGTGGTAAATATTTTGGGGACGGAAAGTGAAATACTTGAACTGAGTGGGGGGGCAATTTATCAAGAAAGGGAAAAGTTGGGAGGTAAGCGATAAGCCGCGAGGCTCGAGATGTTGGTGGGTGCGCGTGATGTTCCCCCATGCTTTTGACCAACAAATAACTGGCGTACATAGAGCCGTCGATCACGGTGACGATTGGGTCCCATCCCTTTACCAAACTATTTCGTACTTGATTCCAATACGAAGTCTCAAGTCTCTCAACCGCTAATTATAAAGCCGAAATGAAATCAACGAATTAACTATCGTCTTAACCTCACATCAACACAACTAAAAATAACTAACCAACAATATGTTACTATCTATCAAAAACAGAAAAACTGTGTTTTTCTTAACCTCATATTCACCAATAATTATCAACATCTATCAAGTTTGCAGGTTATATATTAGTGGCTAGTGGTAGAAAAAAAAAGCATTAACTCTTTTAAAAATCCTATGAGAATCTACGTTGATAAATTGTTATACTTTTTTGATCAGATATCCTTCCATATATCATGAGAATTTGGTGCATTTAGTTTATCAATTGATTATTAAGTATAAATATAATACAGTAAAGTAATACTAACTTTTAATTAAAAATTTGATGATGCATTTATAATATATGAATTATTATTATTTTTATTTTTTGATGATATATTTTAAAAGGAAAACATTGACATTATATAAAGTTCGTTGATCATGGTGTTACGCACACACCTCTAATCACGGGTGTTGATTGTGGAACTTCCAAATTGGTCTTTTTAATCTACTCATTGTGCTGTACTAAATGCGAGAAGTACACATCTTTAATGCATGAGGTGTTTGCTTTAAAAAGAAGGGATAACTCAATCAGTTGTACCGACGGCCTTAGAGTTGGTACGGACATTTTGTCCAATGCAACCAAATTAAATGTAAATTACTCAAAAATACTTTTTTCCCTTTAAATTGAATAGCTTACATTGGATCTTCAAATTAAATGTAAATTACTCAAAAATACTTTTTTCCCTTTAAATTGAATAGCTTACATTGGATCTTCTTTTCCTCAACCGGGACTTTCTAAACTTTCTAAAGTCTTTCTTTTTCAACTTTGACATTTAGTATATTTATTTATATTTTAAAAGATTTGATGAAAATTATACTAATGAAAATACATTTAAAACTCAATCCATTCATATATTTTGCATTAAGTATTATATAACACAAACAAAAATATTTAAAGTCAAATTTAAAAAAGAAAGACTTCATAAAGTCAAAACTTGACTATTATTTTGAAATGGAGGGAGTACTATTTTTAAAAAAGGGTCTTATTTGTCACTACAAATACAACGTAGGCACAAATTTACCACTCCATTTTTAATTGTTTATTGACAAATTTGCAATTTTTTGTTCATATAACGAAGTTGTAAATTTACTCTTATTATGTATTTGTAATGTCAAATAAGACTGTTAAAAAAGGTGTGTTAAATTGTTTCTTTCAAAAGATTTAAGTGACAATTTATCCCTTTTGATAAAATTTTAAAAATATACAAGAAAGTATTGAACTATTTCAAAATTGCTATTGTTATATAATCAATTATTAAAACTAACCATTTTAAAACTCTTGTGGTGTTATAGCTTGTCAAAACAGTTCGAGCTCAATCCACATATATTAAATGAATCAAACCCGATTCAAATAACGTACCGGTTGGTGTGTGAAAAGGTGCAAGCAAACAAAGAAAAAAAAAATAGGAATTTAGAAGTCAATAACTTTATAACATCCACCACATAATTTCCTACATAAATACAACCATAAACAACTTCCCTTTCTTCTCATCCCAACACTACTCTCTCTGCCTCTTTTTCCCAATACTTAAAATATGGGAATTCATGTTGGCATTCTATTCCTCATCATCTCATTTTCCTTAGTAGCCGACGCCAAAATCCCCGGAAATTATGCCGGTGGATCTTGGCAAGGCGCTCATGCTACATTCTACGGTGGTAGTGATGCTTCTGGTACCATGGGTACGTACATACCGCCCCCCAATTCCTTCACATTATCCATCCAAAGCACAATTACTTATTATAACAAAAAGATAAATAGTCGCCTTTATAGTCTTTAAAACTTGAACTCTAAACCTTTTAATTGATGGACCACGTTTATTTTACAAATAACCTGACACATACAACTTGCATTATACATTTTGTGAATTATAATGTACCACTATATGTGTACATTGTCTAGTTAGAAGCTTCTAGATTCAGGGTCTAATATTTAATTTATACTTTCATGATTTTAGGTGGTGCTTGTGGATATGGAAACTTGTACAGCCAAGGGTACGGAGTTAACACGGCCGCATTGAGTACGGCTTTGTTTAACAAAGGGTTTAGTTGTGGTGCTTGCTTTGAAATCAAGTGTAGTCAAGATCCGAGGTGGTGTCATCCTGGTAGCCCATCTATATTTATAACTGCTACAAATTTTTGTCCTCCAAATTTTGCGCAACCTAGTGACAATGGTGGATGGTGCAACCCACCTCGTACTCACTTTGATCTTGCCATGCCTATGTTTCTAAAAATCGCGGAGTACCGTGCTGGTATCGTCCCTGTTTCTTATCGCAGGTAACTAACTGTCTAACTTATATCCAGAAATCCCTTTTTTAAAATGGCGTAATTGACTGTTGGGAAAAGTTTTAGAATTCAACTTTTGGTCACTTAAAGTATTTTACTAGTAATTAGGTAATATAGTTACATATTAATTGTGTCACTTGATTCATGGTTACTTGTTTAGTAACAAAATACTCATTAGTCACTAAATTGATTTATTTTACTGGTTACCTTAAGCTTAATATAGTACATTATTTACATTTAAATTTGTTAAAATAAAGTTGAAAATGAAACTCACTAGTTCATTTAAACTTTTAATGACAGTTATTTAGAGTCATAATTGCCTCAAATGTGAAAAATGACAGTCCTAATAATTGTTGTTAACAATGACTTTTATGCTTACCGTTTTTGTACTTTATGATTTCAGTACTTGACGGTTAACTATTAATGTATCATCATTCATGTATAAAACCCGTTATAACGTCCGTCCTTAAGATCCTTATTAACAAAACTAATTAAGATAATCACAACTTGGTTTACGCGGGGTCATTTTATCTGTTCATTATTTCTTTTTGGTTTATGCAATTACGAAATTGCCCTTAATGTTTGTAATGTATTAAAACAGGGTACCATGTAGAAAAGCGGGTGGAATCAGGTTCACAATAAACGGACACCGTTACTTCAACTTGATTTTAATCAGCAACGTCGCGGGTGCAGGGGACATCCAAAAGGTTTGGGTCAAGGGCGCAAAGACAAATTGGATGAGTATGAGTCGTAACTGGGGTCAAAACTGGCAGTCAAACTCAGTTCTCGTTGGTCAGTCACTTTCTTTCAGGGTCACAACCAGTGACCGACGCACATCCACTTCATGGAATATAGTTCCAGCTCATTGGCAGTTTGGTCAAACATTTACCGGAAAAAATTTCCGAGTGTAAAATAAGCTCCGAAATTCACGGCGGATGTTAATTTCCACCTTTTGTCGTTGACTATTTTTGTTAGTGTTGTGCTTACTTTTTTTCTTAATCAGGGGCTGTAAAAGCTAATGTGTCAAAGATTGAGGACTAGAAATGACATTCCTGGAAATTTATTTTGGGGAGGGAGGGAGGGAGGGATATGATACGTAGGTATGGTATTTGTAGGCTGAAGCGGCTGCAAAAACATGTTGCCCGCAGCAAAATTAAAAGGGAATTGAATATATGTATAAGTTTGCTCTTAATTGTAACTTGTGTCATTTTATTAGTATTATTAATTACAATTATCATTATTATTTACTCTTGTGGTGATTGTGTTAATTTTGATTCAAATATGCATCGTGAAATGGGTTCTGTTTAGATTCTACTTTTTTTTTGGAAAAAGTTAAATATAATGTTAATCGATGAAGTGGATACAAATTGTGTGGAAAGGGTAAAATATGTCGAAATTCGCTTAGTGTTCAATTCAATGCTTTGTATCTTTTGTTAAGCGGTATATATGCAAAATGTAAGTAAGATATATTTCAACTAAGTAGTAGATACTGGACCGTTATAGTTACGGCCGCCGTTCACTTGGGCTCCGGTCGCCGAGTCCCCTGTCAAGATACTTCAAGTTGTATTTGGACAAGTGATGGTGTGTAATGTGGTATGTGTATCAGCATGTTCAAAAGACATGAAGTAGTATATATGATTTAATTATCTTATTAAAAAGTTAAGTTTATAAAATTAAATATATATAAAAACGGTTAGGATATGTGCTTCTATGTGGTTAACCAACCAGTGACTACATAAAAACGGTTAGGATATGCATAGTTTAAACACTATACATCAGTTCAATACTATATATAAGGATAGATTTTTGTAGGAATACATTAACAACACAAACTGAGTTTTATTAATAGGTAAATAACATAAAGGACATATTAGCACAATATGGACATAACGATTACAATTAAACAGAAGTCAAACGAAAATAATTAAAAGTTAGGTCATAGCTTGCATTGAACGCAATTCCCTTAAAATAGATTTAAATTTGTTTTCTAAGGTACGACAGCCTGGAGCTGCGTACTGCCGGAGTATACTTTCTTGAAAATTGCAGTAACGAGTGAGAGAGAGAGAGAGAGAGAGAGAGAGAGAGAGAGAGAGAGAGTTTGTGTGTATTTTTTGCTTTATGTTGTTCTTAGGCCACTCACGTTGGTTCCGTTAGATGGAAAAGTGACGGACGTCACTTAAGTGACACCAATGTCACCAAATTGTCAGTTTGTCCGTCACTTTATTCAACAGTCCGTCACTTTTTTGTTTTTTTTTTTGTTTAGTGTTAAATAATAGAGGTATATTGGTAAATGTGGGGCCCAGAAATAAAAACTGACCGTCACTGATGGCAGTGGTCAGTCAGTTGTTAGTCAGTTTTGAAAAAAGCTGATGTGGCACTGAGTTGGCAAACCTGACTAGTCAGTTTCAGTCACGAATGGACATGGCCTTAGAGGTGAAAGTGTTGTTGTATTTGTACAACAAGTCTTAACTGATGTATTAATGTGATGCATTAATCCTATTGATTAATATCATTTAACAAAAGATCAATGACGTATCAGCTTCAAGTTGTTGTTAGCCCTCTTGTAACTAAATTGTAGTTGGAAGATCACAAGTTATTGGGTTAGCCCTGATGGGTCATGGATCATGTCAAAACAGCTCATTAATCTTAATGGGTCATGGCTCAAAACAGATCCATTTAACCTGATGGGTCATGGTCAAAACAGACCCATTTAACCTGATAGGTCACGGGTCTGAAAAGACCCAACACACCCATTTAACATTTAGTTCCAACATCCAACCACCTCTCTTTATAGCGCGATATATCATTCACCTTAACTTAGCTTTGGACATACATATATTTGTTTAGGTCCAAAGTTTGAGAAACTTGTCGCATTAAAATATGTTCTTTTCAACAATTTTCACGTGTTAAACTATTGTAGTTGAAGAATTGATTAGTTCTACTTTTATTAATTGATTAAATTAAATGATTAGGCTATTAGCCTTTTATGAGACAAAATCAACACATTTGTACTTTTCAAACTCATTAGTTCATGTTAAGTAAGATCGGATCGTATCAAAATCCTAAGATCCCATGCTCATAATCGACATATGATCAAGATCCTAAGCAGATTCTATGATTTTTAGATCCTATACAAGATCGAGATTGTTTTTGTCCATAGAGATTGTAAAATCGTAAGATCTTAAGATTTAGATTGGGATCTTAACAACCTTGACGTCAATAAATCTAATTTGTTTAGGCAAGTGTTTAGAATAAACGTGTTTTGTTTCATTAACTATATATTCTATTTATCAACTAGAGAACGGAGATAACGTTGTACTTTGTTGATTATAGCTCGACTTAGCAAGATCGCTACAATTTGAGACATTTAATAGTTATTTATAAGTTTCACTTTGAGTTAGAGTGTGCTTTATAATGAATGTTTTAAAATGTAAAGTGATAGAAGGCTTTGGATTCTTGAAAAACAAGATAAAGCGTGAGAAAGAGCATGGGATACCCTTTGATTATGTTCATTTGTCCTTTATTTAATAACTTACATACATAATGATGTGTCGATTTCAATTATCTCGGGAAATTTCTTTTTGCACCACTCAAGACAAAGGCTAGAAATTAGCATTAGCATTGGCATGTGTTATTGTCATGTAGGTAAATTCGGCATCTTGGACTCTATGGGTTGTACTCTATGTTTATATTACAAATAGAATATATCTATAAATAATTTAGTAATCATGATGTTACCTGTGAATGTAAATACATTATGTATTTGGAAAGAAGGCAAGTCATATTTCAGATTTAAATCATATGCAAATAACGAGTAATACATTTAACAAACATATAACACAACAAGTAATCAACACCAAAATTAATCAACAAAACTTTCATTAATCACAACTCAATCGGTTAAGTAAAAAACAAAACAAAATATCCTCACAACGAGAAAACTCTTTATTATTCTACACCAATACACACAAACTTAACAAGATCCGTATCAAGATGATACAGACTCAAGAACTATGAACATGAACAAACTAACATCTCAGTCAGGCAAACTTTCACCTCAGTTTGGTGAACAACAACAAAAATAATAATGAATAAAATAATAAAAGAAAACATTATATATTTTTATCTTTTAAACATATCACAAAATAAAGCCTCAACTTTCAGTTTTTTAAAATCTTCCACAATCTTTAACCAACAACATATAAAACTTCCAGAAACACAAATTTGACCACAAATATATAACAACAACAAACAAACTTAACTTTATACAATTATATTGTATTATTTAACACCCATCGTCAATCAAACTGTAAAACACATCTAACAAATTCATTTTATTACAAAAAGAGTTATGTTGAACCACAGACAAACCCTTTGTAAACAAATTTGCAACATTTTTGAATGAAACAATTTTAACAGTTTCAATAACACCAGTAGAGATTTTTTCTCAAACAAAATACGAGACAATCTCAAAATCTTTGATCCTTTCATAAAATAATGGATTGGCTACTTTTTTAATAGCAACTTTGTTATCTATATATACTATAACTAGGTTTAAATCCGTGCGATGCACGGCAATATAAGTTATCCAATTTTTATAAGTTTAATAGTTTAATATTATTTTTCAATTAATGTTTGAGTAGGATTCATAGATTTTTTTAATTATTAATATTATATTCAAATATTTCTACCTCTATCTAAATCTATTTTTTTGGTTTATTTTTTAAATTTAAATAATAATAATAATTTATATTAAAATTATGAGAGGTCGCCACGTGGCAAATTCTGTAGCAAGCTTATATTCTCCTTTAGTATATATATAGATAGGTAAGAAACTATTTTTATTAAATTCATTCAAAATTTTCAAAATCCAAATTATCTCACAAGTTACAAAAAGCTAAGGCCAGACTCTAAGAAGATTTGGATATAGTGGCCAGCTTCTTACTTTTCCAAGAAATTAAAGACTCATTCAAATAAACACATAAACTAGTTACAGATTTCCTTCCCATAACACACTTACTCCAGACGAAATCAATGGTTGTAGCTGAAGGTTTGCACCTAAGTAATCCAAAATCAGATAACAACTCCAAACAGTATCTCATTTGAGAAAGACAAAGACTATCTTGGGAATCAAGAACTTCAATTCCAATAAAATACTTCAACTTTCTCAAGTCTTGAATTTCAAAGTTTCTTTTTAAATACTATTTGAAACTATTTATTTCAACTACATTGTTACCAATTATGACAGTATCATCAACATATACAAGTAATGCAATAAACAAATCACCTTCAGATTTAATAAACAAAAAATAGTCATTTTTACTCTCTTTTAAACCATTTTCAATTAAAGCATCATTTAGTTTTTAATTTCACTTTCTAGAGGCTTGTTTCAACCCATAAAGAGACTTTACTAGTTTAGAAACCTTATTATGAGACTGATTATAATAACCCAATGGCAAGCTCATGTATATATCTTCATCAAGATCACCATTTAGGAAAACATAGTTAATGTCAAGTTAAAACAAACTCCAATTATTTTGAACTGCAACATTAATTAAATACCTAATAGTAACCATGTTAACCATAGGTGAAAAAGTTTCATCAAAGTCTATACCCTCTCTTTGACTATATCCTTTTGCAACAAGTTTTTCCTTGTTTGTGTCAATCTCACCACTAGATTTTTACTTAATCTTATACACCTATTTACAACCTATATGCTTTCTATCAGGTGGTAAATCTGTAGTGATCCAAGTTCCATTTCTAAGAAGGCTTTCCATCTCAGGTGACATCCACCCAATGCTGCTCTTTACTAGCCTCCCACTAAGTTCTAGGTTCACTGTTCTTATTTAGAGCAGAAACAAATCATTTATTTTCAGGAGACAACCTAGAATAATTAACCACTCTTTCAACTCCATATATTACTTTACCTTCAAAAACATACTCTTCAAATTTCCTTGGTAAGTTTGTATCTCTTTTTGACCTTCTTAATTGAGAAACATCATGTTGTGAGGAATCATTAACTATTTGAGAAGCACCCTCTAGGATAGTACTCTCAACATTTGATGTTGCAGTAGAAGTCTTAACGACAGTTTGCTCATGTGAGTTGTTTACTAAATGATCTTTATTGCCATCACCTTCTGAACCATCTTCCCCTTCATCATTGAGACTTTTAGAGCTTTGGTTATTTTCAAAAACTAAATCAAAGAAATTCAAATGATTGACTTCATTTTCCTTAACATTTTCTTCTTGACAAACTGTACTTGTCTTAAATGGAAAAATATGCTCATAGATATTTACATCTCTTGTAAACATAACCATTTTAGTATCAAAACTATATAATCTGTAACCTTTCTTAACTGATAAATAACTAACTAAAACACAATTTTAAGTCCTTGTACTAAACTCATTATTGTTATTTAAAAACGTTGCAAAACACAAACATTCAAAAACTCTAAGATGGGAAAGACCGGGTTTTTTTTATAAATCATTTCAAATGGACACTTACCAAGAAAGATGGAAGAAGGTAAGCTATTAAATTAAATATGTTGCAGTTATTATACACTCTCCCCATATATTGGGAATCCCCCTTGAAACATAAGAGTCATTGCTACATTGAGCAAGTGCCTATGTTTCTTTTCAAAAATGCAATTTTGCTGAGGAGTATAAGCACAGGAAGTCTAATGAATAATACCATGTTGATGTACAAAGTTATTCATTTTGTGATTTACAAATTCTATTCCATTATCACTTCTCAACAATTTTATATACCTTTTAAACTAACTCTTAATCAAGTAATAAAACCTTTTAATGCATTTAAAACCTCTTCTTTTGACTTTAAAAAGAAAGACCCATACAATTCTTGAATAATCACCAACAATGGTAAGTAAAAACTTAAAACCCCATCTGCTTTAAACTTTATAAGGACCTCACATATCTGAATGAACCAATTCTCCTACATCTTTTGATTTATGATCACTTAAAGGAAAATGGTCCCTTGCTTGTTTTGCCTTATGGAAAATCTCACAAGGAACATGTTTTTCAAAAGTTTGCAGATTAAGATCTTTATTAAAAACATTAAACACTTGATCAACAAGATAACCACATATAGAGTTTAAAGCATGAACTTTGATCACTTAATGTTGGCCTAGTACCTTGCATGCCAAAGTTAACCACATATAGACCATCACACTGTTTACTAGCCCTCAGAGTTTTGAGAGACTTCAAATCCTGAATATATTAGGCATTTTCATCAAAACCAACAAATAACTTGCTATCTCTAGCCACAAAGTTAACAGATAGTAGACTTAACAATCTGTAACTATTAACATATTATATAAGGTTACATGATCTGGTAATTTTAAATCACCAATTTATTACCTTTAGCTCTAGTTCCAATTAGATAACCTACAGTTAGATTTAACTCAGACATATCAACAACATTTATAAATTTTTATCAAAATTAGTCATGTGTTGACTTTCTCCATAATCAATTATCCACGCATAGTTAACATTATTACCACACATTGTTTGATTTACAATTAAAAACTTATCAAAGTTTGAATTAAATTGATATCGCCTAAATTAGACATATTTATAGGGGCGATATCTATCCAATTTGTATATTATTTTAGTCATTTTATAATCTTTTAGTATTTAATTAGTCTAGTTTAGTTTCAGGTTAATAATCGAGAAGAGATCGAAAAGATATGAAGAAAGGATCAAGAGTTGATGGATTTTTGTAACTTTTGTGAGGTGTCACACCCCAAAATTTGACATTTGTAGTTAATCATGCGGAAGCTTTCGGGGAGTGACGGCGATCGAATAACAATACCTCGAGCGTATGATTATCGCAGAACATCTATATTATTAGGATGCCAAAATAGTTTTTCAAACATTTCGGCTCATCGAGCCGTCCAAATGTCAAGGTTATCGAATACATCGTTTTAAATAAAATACGAGTTCCGGGATTTAATAAAACTACATCAAGTCAATATTATAAATAAATCCCGTTAGTTTAAAAATGGCATCCTAATCGTCGTGGCAGGTACGGTCCCAAATATGCATGTGTCATACGGCATAGCTAATTCCCCTGAAAAACATATTTTAAAAGGTCAACATAATTGTTGAGTGAATTCACAGGTTTAATGACTCTATCATAAATCATCATTTATAAACATTTTATCAACATATCAAAAATGGCAACAAAGGCCTATTGTGCGATTATTCTCAATTTAAATCAATCAAAACCTCTGACTACGATCCCCCGAGGGTTAGCTAAACCGACGAGTTAATATGCCGAAACTAAGCCTATAACCAAACCACAACACAATAATAGATTGGAACATTTTCCTGGACCGGTTAAGTATACTAATCCCCAAAGAACACGCGAACGAAGTCGCAGGTTAGTGCGACTAACTTTAAACAAACCGGGATAGGCTTGTCAAACCCGATAGTACTATCTGTATACTCAGTGGTTAGATGTCAACTAACTAATGGTTATAGTATTGCATGCTAGGCCTTCGGCACTACAACTTACCACCTTAGTCTCCCATAAGGATACAATGTCAGGTTTTAATAATCGCATACAGTTCAGTTATATGTTTTTCACCCCAAGTCAAAAGCATTAAAAGCAGTAAAAACAGGGCTGTGAACTCACCTGAGTCCGAGCGTGCTAGCAAAACAGTTTTATATAAATTGCCCAATCACATTCTCTTAGCGCCCTAAACGCAAGAGTTTATATCAATACATGTAGACGACTCAATAGTCAGTCTATGCCAGTTGTTCACTCAACTAGGTTTATAAATTGCCATCGACGGGCTTGAATATCATGTAACGTTATTTCAAATGAAAACGACACGTTGTGATCCTTATTAGTTTTCAAAACATTAAAACTCGTTTAAGTCAACGTCATAATACCTTTGTATACGCATTATATAATTAAGGCGAATTTTTGATTTCTTGTATATATATATTCACATATCTATATATATATTTTCAATATCGTTATAATACTTAGATGTTATATATATACATACTCATAGGCACATATATATATATATATATATATAACTATCCATCGTTGTGACACTTGTCCAATATATATATATATATATACTCATATATGTACATATATATATATTAATGTCGTTATAAGTTTTTATAATTGACTTTTTATACTTTTGTCGTTATGATGTCGTCTAAGTCGTTTTAATTTCGTTTTTAACCTAACTTTTGGGTTTATCGGGTTTTAATCGTACAAGTCTCGTTTTTAATACTTTAAGCCATGGATTATACTCAATTACCTTTTATTTTATTGATTTCACGAATTAAACCCATAACTTAGGGATTTTATACCTTTGTTCCCTAAATTTCATATTTTAGCGTTTCTAGCTCAAGGTTTCGGTTTTAATCCACATTTAACATCTCAGTCTTGGTTTTAACATTCTAATTTACGGATTTAACCATATTACACCTATAGTTACTGATTTTAATACGTAAGTCCTCAATTTTTACGGTTTTTGCCATTTAGTCCTCCTAGTCTTATTTATCTTATTTTTAATACATAACTTTGGTGATTTAAAGTTTAATAATCTAGATCTTGTTCTAATTTGTTCTAATACTTAATTTACACCCAAATACATGAATCATACTAACTTTTATATCAAAAGTCCCCAATATATGATTTTTATCATTTTTGTCCTTTTTGGTTTCATTTGTCCATTTTTAACAGTTTCTGTCCAAAATTTAGTTCATCTTTGGCTACGGTTTTGACTAGTCAAAATAGCTTATATTTTTATGAAAATTTTAACACATGTTCCTCTATGTCTTAGCTTTATAGAAATGTAAGGTTCATAATTTTTGGTCACGTTTAAGAGTTCAAACATATTTATTTCTACACAAAGGTCCAACAGGTACCTGCCTGGACAGTTGGTTAAATATTTGTTTGTACACGGATTTATACTTATCTTCACGAGGTGTAATTATACAACTTGGAAAACTAACACAATATGTGACCTTTAAGAAAAAGAATCAAGTCATTTGGATCTTTCTTTTAGAAGTTATGATTTTTCAAAGTAAGGTCATAATCTGTCCTCAGAAGGCAGATCAGACACTCTGTCTTATAAATTCGTTTTGGAGTACTTATACTTGTCAAAAGTTCATGAAACTGGTTTTTTTGGAAAGCTAACTCCTTGAACTTAATTTTAGACTCAAGAAAAACTAGATTTGGTTAAGTTTTGACCAAGTTATTCACTTTCAAAGTCAAGCAAAGTTTCTGTCCGAATTTTTTTAACTTTTGTTTTGGTTCTTTTAACACATTCTTGTTATAATCCATAAAATACGTGTTTTTAAGGTTATTTCTAGCATGAGTGAACATCTAAGCATATTATAACTATCATATAATCATTTAAATGAAAGAATCAAAGAGTTTGTAGTTAGAGTTTCCTTACAAAGCCTAAAAAGGCGATTTTGAGCAAGATGAGTGTTGGATCTTGGTATGGTTGACCTCCTAGCTCCAAGTCCGAAAGTTTATGTTCGATTTACCCTTAGTATGGAATGGAATTGAAATGAGCTAGTGATTGTGAGTAAAATGAGGGTAATATAAGTGATTTTGGAGTGGTGGTTCATGGTGGTTGTATGGTGGATGAGTGGTGGTTGTATGGTGGCTTGTGGTGGGTGTTCTTGAGCAAGAAAGGGAGGTTTGGGCTGCAGAATTTCGTGGCTTAGAATAGAGGAGAGAAAAGAGAGAGGGTTTGTGAGCTTGTGTGGAAGCATGGCTTTTTCCTTGTTTCATGGAGGTCAAAGCATGGTGTTTCCCTTGATTTAGGGGTATGGTCATGGGGATTCATGGCAGATTTTTGGGCAAGGGGAGGGGCCACTTGTGATTTCCCAAATCACATTAAGTCTAGATATTTTAGTCATTAGGTGCTAATCTCGATTAGTTAGGTTTTTAATCGCGAGATTAAGGTTAATTAGGATTAATTAAGGTAGATTAGGGTTAATTAGAATAGATTAAGGTTATTAGGATATTATAATGTTGTTAATTGATTGAAATAGTATTCAATTGATTTGTCGATACTTCGTTTGTTGTTATACGCGAAATCTCTACGTTTGTGCGTTTATCGAATTCGTATATTCTTTGATTCGATTATTTGTAACGTTATGAAATAACTTAGAATGACAATAGTAATTAACTATTATTAATTATACTAATGTTCAAGTATTTATCGATACCTCGTTCGATTAAATTCACAATTTATTTCGTCGTTGCACGTTTCTTAGTTCACGTGAACGTTTATCGATTTCTAAAGTTCGTTATGCTTTTAAATTAGCATAATTATCATATCATTAATAACTACTATTTATTATTAAATAGATTTAAGTTATTTTAAGAAAAACGATCACAACGTTCGGGAATCTCGGTTTCTACCGATTGTTTCGGTTATTTTCAATAATCACCAATGCATCTCGCATTTAAAATAAGTTGCATCTCATATGCCAATGTGGATTTTGTGCTAGACTTTATTTGATAAAAACGAATTCACTTTAAATTAATAGGGAATTAGCCTAAATGCACTTGATAATGATGTACGGAATTAACCGAAATTTGAGGGTTGTCACATGAGGCTCCACGGTTTTGGCCATAACTCCCTCGTACAGACTCCGATTGAGATGATTCAAGTGCCCAAATCTCCGGAACTCAGAGGGCTACAACTTTCAAGAAAGGACCTAAGACTGAAAATGAAAAGTATCCGCCGGGTACTCATGAAAAGTAGCAGTTTTGGCCTAGCCGAGTACAAGACACTCATCCGGGTGGGAAGGCCTTAGTACCCGTCGGGTACTTGCATTTCCCGCAGGGTAGAAGGGTCGGTTACAGCTTTTTGGCCTAAAATATACCCTAAACCCTAATTATCATTAACCTTTTTGATTAACTACAAATTAAGGACGATTTTTGGGATTTTTGGAGAGCTTTTGGGGACACCCTAAGTGATCTACCCTCTTGTAATCATCCTAGAAGTTAGTGTTTAATTCTCTTTCACTCGAATCTTATTTAATTAATGTTTGATTCATATTTGTAATTGCATGATGAATTACTCTTTGATTATTATTGTTTGTTTGATTGAGCCTATGACAATAGACTAAACACATTATGTTCATCTAGACTAAATACCCTAGATGTTGGATTTATAATAGTTTATTTTATTTTGTGTATGATATGATGTTTGATTGAAGAACCATTTGTATTTAATTCATTTAGTTTATTGAATTGGTGTAATAATCGTGCTAATGAGTGAGAACTCTTAGATGTCATATTACATTTACTCTTAATTGGACACAATAAAAGAGTTGAATTAAGATAATTGAATTAGAATATGGGTGAGTCATATTGAGAGAAATCTTGTATGATTTAGTAATCTCTAGGACACTAGGATTATAAGATTAGATCATCATGTTAGTAGAATTAATTAATCATAATTGAGCTCCATAATTTGTCAAGGACACTTGCATGTTATATCTTAATTAAACGATTGTATTGTGAAAACAAGTAGTCTAGGTTATTAATTCCTATATGCAAAATACATATTTATCTATTATCCAACTCTAGGGGGAATAAGTCTAGATGAACATACTTCTACCTCTTGGTTAATCATTTGATTTAGTTGTTTTATTTAATTTAAAAACCTTTTGACTGCCTGTCATTAAGAGGCATTATCCCTTTATCTTAATTATAGATTAGACAAATAAATCTCAAAGTATATATAAATTGTTCCTGTGAGAGACTACCCGGTAGACTTATCATTGCTATACTGCTATCCGATTAGGTACACTTTCCTAGTTGTGTAATAGTTAGCTTTGACTTGTTTTACTAAATTTTATAACTAGATTAATACACATCATAATATAAACTATTTTAGTTCAAAAAAGCACCTTCCATATTAGCATGAACATGTTTTGACCCACTTTTATCATCAAACAGACTTAGGAGTCTCGACACTTGATCATTAGTCAAGGTCAGGTGCAGATGAACTTGCACCTACACTCTCACTCACAACATTGTTAGAAAAACTCTTAGCACGTGCAGACTGATTAACAATCTTTTTCTTGAAATTAGATGGATATTCAACAATCTCAAATCATTTGTCAACAATATGATTAGTCATCCCACATTTAGTACATTTTAGATTTGTGTTTCTAGGTAGATACCTAAGTATCTCAAAATATCTTTCTATAGTGTGTCCTGTTCTGCCACATTATTACATTTAAGTTCATTAAACCAACCAGGTTTCTTTCCTTTAAAATTGTTTGCAAAAAATGCAGAAGTACCTGTACTAACCTTTTTATCATTTAGATTTGTACTTCTGTGTTATTCTTCCCTGGATATTATTGAACAATTAGTTTTAACACTAGGTAATGGATCTTTTGTTAAAATATTGCTTATGATCGGTTGATATACATTATCCAACCCTATTAAAAACTGGATCAACTTAAGTAAACTAGTATGTTCTTGAAAATTATTTGCAGCTGTACAAGTACAAGCATGTAGTTTTAAAAGTACATCATATTGTTTCCAAAGTGAATTCAGTTTATGATAATAATCAGAAACTGAAGATCCACATTGAGTTAATGAATTTATCTTTTGATGTAGATTAAAAATCACTAATTCATCTACCTTATCATATATTTCTTTTGAATTCCAAACACAAGAAGCAATTTTTGAAAAAAATTTGTCCATTATATAATGAATCTGACAAAGAACCCAATATCCAAGAAAGAACCACTGCATTGCATCTATCCCTCTGTCTTACTAGAACATCATCATAATCAGATTTTTTAAGGTTTCTAGATGAAATACTTTTGAACTATACAATCGTAAGTCCTAATTAACCTCAAGAACCCAAGAGAAATCCAAACAAACTAGAAAAACACCGATCTAGGAAAAACCCTAAATCGATCAAAGAACGAAACCCTAACTCTAATTTTAAGATCAGGGAATCAAATCAACAACTAAACCACCAGAAAAGGTGTGGCTCTGATAACATGAACAAACATATAAGACAACCAGTAATCAACACCAAGATTAATCAACAAAACTTTCATTAACCACGACTCAACCAGCAAAGTAAAAAATAAGACCAAATATCCTCACAGCAAGAAAACTCTTTATGATTCTACAACAATAAGTATAGACAATATATACACAAACTAAGAAAGATCCGTATCAAGATGATTCAGACTCAAGAACTATAAACATGAACAAACTCGCATCTCAATCTTGTGAACTTTCACCTCGGTCCGGTGAACAACAATAATAATGAATAATGAATAAAATAATAAAAGAAAACCTTATATCTTTTAGCTTTTAATCATACTACAGTTTTCTTAAATTTGTCACAATCTTTAACCTGCAACATATTAAACTTCCAGAAATACAAATTTGGCCACAAATATATAACAACAACAAACAAACTTAACTTTATAATGCTAGATTGTATTATTTAACGTACATATGACCAACTTTTAAGTTTTAGCTAGCCTTTGTGAAGAAGTATTTATTCATGTGACTCATGTCCCTAAACTTTCCGCAATAGATCCAAACTCGATCGTCTCATAATCTTTACTACACTAAAATGTCTTAACGTGTGAATGCAAATGAAGGCACTTGAACAAGTGGGATCCAAATTGAAGGTCAATTCAGGAAAAAGTGATTGTGCATGAACCGATCGAATATCAAAAGCAACCAATTCTCCTTTTCAATATATATTTAAGAATACAGGAGCGAGCAATATTTGGCTTTTGAATCACAATAGAACTACTAGCCAAATTGGTGAATACCTTTCTACTAATTCATGGAGACTTTATCCACCACTAGTACACAAGAAAAAGATAAGATCCTCATTGGGCAATGTCGTTTTGTTAATGATCTCAACTGAACTTTACTATATACGTTTACATATTGTTTTTCTAACGATGAAAATAGTAAATAATGATTGTAGTAATTTCCCATCTTTGATGGTATACTTTATAGTTTATACAAAACTATTAGAATGGTAATTGCCTAAAGAAGTTGTTGGAGGATACCATGTTAATGGTATAAAGTTTAATGATTGGATACCTCTTTGAATATTGTTATCACTTTCTAAAACACCAATTCGACGTATATGCTTAGGTCACGAGTTTTTTATAAGATAATACCAAGAACTACGATTTTCATTGAGACAACAATACAAAACCTCCAGTTGATATCTCATGTCTCATATAATAGTTCGATATAATATATATAGAATAAACAAATTACAATGGATGAAATAAGGTGAAAATAATTGTCCGATAATGTTTTCCGTTATTAAAAGACACTATCAGAAAAATACCTTTTAGCGACACGGTTTGCAAGGATTTTAGAGACGGAATCCATGCTAGCGACGTATTTAACGATGTATGATAGAATGTTGGTATAAAAAAGTCGCCGATTTTAACGACAGACAACAGTACGTCGTTAGAACTAGTGACATTGACAGTTCATGTCGGTATGTCCATCTATGTTTTGTTAAGATGTCCCTGCTCGCAGTCGCCAAGTACGTCTCTCCTTTTCAATATGCCTCTATTTGTGTCTACCTGCATCACTGTTCATTTATAGGGACTCTGCCTTGTACTTCACTATTTTTGTCGCTAATTCTGGTTACATATTCAAATGAATATAAAATACAGATATTAATTTATACACACAGATTCACATATGATCATATAATAAAAATAAAAACTAGCAATAAAATAATATTTTATATATTATCACGAAAAAATTTCCAATTTACTACAAGTACAACATAGGCATATACACAAATGGCAATTACAGTTCGGTTTTATCCCTTTTAAATAAAAAGTTACATTGCTTCCTTGTTACTGTCCAACTTGTAAGAAGCAAGTACGTTTACGCCGCCTTGAGCACCATCTTTCATTCTTCTCATCACAACATCATCAATGACACCACTAAACTTCTGCAGCAAATAAATTGTTAATTTAAGGCTTGCAACATTGAATTGATCAAAATCGAATACCAATAGTGCATATAATTACCAAGAGGCTTTTGACCTAACGGCATCAAGCAAGACTCCATAACCTTTAGCTTCATTTTTAGTACAGTCAACTAAAGATCCTCCATTTCTTGGTACATTAATCGATTGGAGAGTTCTTCGGGAATACAAACACATGGCTGGTAGCACAAAAGAGAAAGCTATTAGGATTGTAAGGATAAAAATAAGAGGTGGCAAGATGGGAGGGTTGGGTAAGGGGTGAAAAAAAGTCAAAACGGGCCAGTTGGCTCGTGGTACACTTCTAGTCCATTTGAATAAAAGACATACTATACCTTACAATTAATGTAGATTGTAGAAACCTTAAATAAGTCTGTATTAATACCTTCCTCATAAACGGTTCAACTTCTACATCCTGAACTACAATCTTCAAGCCAGTATTGCTAAATCTGAAATTAGAAACCATGGATGGTCATTTTTAGAGGGTGGTTTGACAATTTCTAGAGATAACAGAACCTTGTAAACCCAAATCAATATTGACTCTTTAATAATGACAATGGCAAAATATGTACTTGTAACCAGAAAACTATTTAGGGATATGAATTTTGAAAAGAAGAAATATTATTGATCATGTTGTTATCCTTTAAGTTATACAAAGAAATCCCAAAGTAGAATATATCTGAACTGAGTTGGCTATATTCATGGGTAAATTCAGTCGATCCATTTTCAAAACTCATGCTAGCTCTGTCACAGGAATCTCCTCTAAAGTATTGATTGGCAGAAAGTAGAACATGTACCACAAAGGTTGAGGAACTTGTTGTCAACAAATGCTCACCATAGCTTCCTGCTGCAAACCTGAACATAACAAAGAAGCACATTGTGTTACATAAAAGTCACCCTTGTAACTAAAGATGATAAAGCAACCACAAACCAAATTTTATCTCATGAATCCTTTTTATCAGTCACCAACTGGATATTATTTGAGCTGCCTTGCATCATCATATATACATTTGAATTGGATGTTTGTGATGAGATTCGAGCCTTCCTAGATTTACAAACCCTACGACCTAGATTCATATTCAAATTCATCAATGTTTTGTGGACAAAAGTGCACCAGTATAGTATTCATTGTAATTATGCATGCATGATTGCTACTGTAAATACACTACTAATTGCTCCTTTTCCGATTTTCATTTTTGTCTACTTTGATAAAGTCAAAACTTCTAACTAAAATGTTACAAAAGAATTTAACATGCATAAGTGATTCTGGAGTAAGTGAAGAACAGATAGAAATGCTACCAACCTGTTCCGATTTTTCCTGACCTTGAGTCATCTGGTAACATTTTCAACTACGCTTTCATTGCACAAAAAGCTCCAGTCTCTCTATTGAAGTATTCAAAACATTTACTCCCCTAAATATTTCAAGCAAGATGATCCATCTCCAATGGAAATTATTGTAACGTGAAAATAGGTGGTAAAGAAAAAGAACCATACATGTAATGCACAATAAATGTAGTTCATTCATATTCATGGATTATTAAAACAATGACGACCGTACAGTTCCAGTGGTTACTTAATTAACAGTCATAGTAATTGGGTTAGAATTGACCCGTCTGCAATAAGAGTCTTGTCTGCTATAAGGATCATGTTTGCCATAAGGCTCAAGTTTGACATCAGGCATGTCAGCCATAAGGGTTTATGTATGATATCAGGGCCATGTCAACCATCGGACCCATATCAGCAATAAGGCATATGTCTGCAATAAGGCATCTGTTCATAGTAGCTTTGAGTTAGGGATGTTATTGACTTAATGGGTGTATACTTGATGCCTCCTAAGCCATTCCCATGTCTAGTAATCATATCCCTCAATTACACTAAATTACTAACAGGTAGGAGATATAGTTTTCAACATTTGTGTGCTGTCGGTGAGTGTGGGCAGGGGATACACTAAATTAGTTATGGCTAAGGCAGTGTAAGAGAAGAGAAGGGAGAATGAGGTAAGTCATTTTGTTTGGGAGGTGTCGGTGCGTGTGGGCTATTAGAGGGTCGTGTACCTTTTTATATTTTTTTATGTTATGTTCAAAAAGGAATGGCATAGTAGATATTTATCCTCTAATGTATGTAAAGCTAGTACTTAAAACATAATAATCTCAATGTTATTTGTTGAGTGGTTACATTATAATCACATATGCATGTTCTAAGTTATCAATAATGGCCTTTAAAACTGTGGTTAACATAATTCATGCATGTTTATAGTATAATACAGACAATTGTATCAATTTCTTTTTTATAAACTGACAAACCAAGATCGATCTAATACTCTTATTAGGTTAACACAGTTTTGAATAATTACTAAGAAGTTTGCAGAATAACACTTAGTAATATAATGAAGATTAATAACAAAATCAATGAAAACAGAATTACTATCAAAAGCTTCAATCTTATTAATTATAAAAGACGAATACACTGACTTGTATTAGGGTTACAAAACCTTGAAGCGGAACACCAAAAAAAATCTCTATCTAATTTAGGTTTAGGATCTCTATTTATAACACATAGAGTCCTCCTAACCAATCTCCTATAATCATGGAAACTGTTACATTCCATAATTATCCAAACTTTATCTACCCGCCTATTCTGTACATAAACAGTGTTAACTACCATATTTATATAAACAGTGGTAATTACTCTAACAGTGTTAACACTTGTATGTATTACTTAAACTAGTACACCAACAGTGGTAACTAGCCTAAGCAGTGTTAACTGTTACAAACAAGCTTAACAGTGGAAATCTCTAACAGTGTAAATCATTACTAACAGTTGTAACTCGTCTTCACTTCAGTCTTCACTAACAGTTGTAATCACTTCACTAACAGTGGTAATCTTTGAAGACTTGAACCAACAGTTGTAACTTGTGAAGACTAACAGTGTTAATACTTGTATAAACAGTGGAAACCATTAACACTAACAGTGTTATTGCCTTGTGCAATTACTCATCAACAGTTGTAATGACTGAATTTCCCAACAATCTCCCCCTAAACTTAATCTGTCTCTCACAGACTTAAGTTTCTTTTGATTCTTCACTTTGACCTCATGCAGATGCTTTCAAAATACTTATTGCTTATTTCTCTGTCGTCTCTCATACTCTTCCTTCTTATGAATTTGATTCAATATCATGTATACCAAGTTTTCTGCCAAATCATTTTTAAAGGAGACAGATAACCTGGCATGCTTTAAGCTCCTTAACAAACCCAAACTCATATCATATTCCCTGTCAGTAAGCATCCATAGAATAGAAGCATTATCCAGAACAACCTGATGAACACCTGGATTGCTGAGATATATCCACTGTTTTACTGTCTTAAAAGTGTTGAACTCAAAGAAGAACTTTTCTGGTTCAAACATCATTGAAATCCATGACCAAGTAACCAATTCATATGAACTATCAAATTTCTTTGTACTCAATCCTTTCTCAGATCCAATCTCATACATTCTAAGCAGATCTTCTCTTGTAAGCACTCTGCACAAACCTTTAAAAGACCTCCAAAATGATAAAGAAGAATCTGCTCTTTCAACTTTAATCTTCTCACCCTTAACTGGAATTAAAAATTGTTCAACTGACCAATCAATGATTATAGGAGGGTTTTCAGATGGAAGCTGGACCTGTAGAGGTTGAACCACAAGAAAATCATCTAAGTTTATATCATTCTTTGGCAAATCAGGAATTGATGCATATTCTTGTCTCAACTTCTCCCTGAGCTCTTCACTTTTCTTTTTTCCATTTCCAACTGTTTTTCAACCTTCTATTTCTTTTTCTTTTCCTTTTCAGACCTCTTTTTGGCTTTTTGTGCTTGTTCTTCTCTCTTAGCAGCCTCTGGATTTAAGAAGGTATCCCTATCCCAAATTCCCTGTAAGCTTTTAAGGGACATAACATTCAATCTTTCTGTTGGAATGTGACCTCCTCTTAATTTTAAAACCAAGTTTCTTTTCTGTTGAGCTCTGGTCAGTGGTTTATTTTTCTTTTGAGCTCTAGTTTTTCTCATTTCAGCTTCCTTCTTCTCCCTAACTTGTTGAACCAATAACTCAATATCATCAAGTTTTTGCTCTTTCAGCTGTGCTTCATCCCACTTATCAACCTGAGACTTAGTCATTTTAACATAATGACCAGGTTCAACTTCTACATAAATCATCTCCTCTGCTAGTACATCAGCATTGATCTCAGCAAATATCCTCTGAGCATACTCATCATCATTCATTGTAGCTTTAGGAGGCATAGTTTTCTGCTTTTTCTGTTTAGGTTCTTCTTCCAAAATACCCTTACCCTTGTCCTTAGGATCAATCTTAGGTAAGTTTTGTGCAGTAGCAGTGGTTGGTTCTCTGATCTGAACAGGTGGTAAAGTTGTTGATTTTGCTTTGACATTTTCAGCTTCACTAGGTGTTGGTGTTTCCATCTCTATTTCCTCATCAACATGTTCAGAACTTGAACCATCATCACCATTCTTATTACCACCTTTATTCTTATTTTCTCCTTTGTTAGTCCAACACTTCTCCCCCTTTTTGAAAGCATCCTCTGCAGAATCACCTTCTACCATGACATACTCCTTGCCTTCTTTCAAGACTTTGATTACAAGATATTCCATATGAGTAATCCTTTTCTCCAAATTTGCTATTTGTTCATCCTTTTCTTTATTCTTTCTCCTTTCCAATCTGAACTTCTCCCATACATAGTCAATCATTTTCGTCAATTCCAGGTTAGTTCTAGCCTCAGCACCATCAGAATGTGACTCCCTAGGTGAATCATTGACAGGTGTATCAAAATCTACATTATACCTAGTATAATCAGTAGATTCCCCTTGGTTCTTGGTACTGGGACCACCAAAATCATCTACATGAGTAGAATCATGTTCTGGTGTTGCCTCTGATTGGGTCTTATTTATGTTACTTCTGTCCTGCTCTGCCAGTTGGCAAGTAGCAGTAGAAGTAGCCCTCACAGAATGGTCTCCCCTCTCCTCATGGACCACATGCTGTTCCTGACTCCTGTCATTGGACTGAGGTATCTGAGCAGCATGAACCTCAGATGCCTGTTTTGTAGCCCTTTTGGCTTTTCTAGAATAGGTGGCTTTTATGTGGGGTCTTTGTGTTTCAAGAGTACCCCCAGTTGCTGTGGGTTGAGAAGGAATGGGTTGTTCCATCCTCTCAGCAACTGGTTCAGCTTCTGTTAGTGGTACAGATGCTGTGGTGGAGGGTGCAGGAAGCATTGTTGGAAATAATGCTGTTACCCTCCCAGAAAACATAACACCTTTAATAGAGGTATTCCTCTTCATATTTGTAAATACTTTTGGTTTGAAAGAAGAGATACCTATAATCTTATCCAAAGCAGGCAATTCAGATATTTGTTCATTTAAAAATACTTGCACAAACCTTGGATACATTAAAAATTGCAGTTTAGGTTGGTTGATGTTTCTTAGCATACCAGCAAAAATAAAGTTGGAAAAATTAAAGTTTTGACCAGTAGCTAAGCATACCAATGCATATGCTACATTACTGCTGAATTGTTCAAAAGATGAACGTTTTGATGATAAACAGTGCAGTAATGTATGAATTAAAAATCGCCATTGGTATGAAAACATTGTTTTCTGAAAAACATATCCACCTAAGTTGCCCTCATATCCCATTCGTTGTAAAGTAGAGTATAAAACTTCATCAGAGATTGAAGTTATACCTTCTTCATCCTGAAGATGAAGAGAAGAGCGAATGGAGGCTTCAGTAATCACCACTTGGTGCCCAGCAACGGTAGAAACAATTTTTGGAACACCTGGTTCATCCTCAATCTTAGCGTTAACCCAGAACTCATTGATATGATCATGTGAAATTCTGGGTGCTACAGTGATCGCATGGTGAATCGTAGAGTTACGCAGAAAATCGATGATTTCAACGTAATCATTGGCGATGGTAGGTTTTACCAGATAGGCAATCATGTTATGATCTTTGCCCAGTGCAAGTTGAGACTCGGTTGATGATGAAGAAGCCATGATGAATTTGAGTAAGGTTTTGTGAAAGCAGTGTTTATGAAAGCGTAAAGAATATGAACAAGTGTGGGGAGTATTTATACTGCTATTGTTAATGACCTAATTTTGAAGCAAAATTCCCAATTTTAACACTAACAGTGGAAACGATTATAGAACAGTGGTAACAAGGTGAACACAATTTAACTAGTTGATGGAAATAACTCCTGACCAAAGGAATTATAACTCAACACTAGTGACTGTATTAGTATTACTAACAGTGATACTCAACATTTTTCATTTTTTTTTTTTTTTTTTTTAATATCAATAGAACTCAGAAAGATAAACAGTGATAGTGAACATTTACACCTGGATAGTATAAACAGTGGTAAAAGATGCACTAACAGTGGTAATTGCTCCACTGACAGTGATAACCTGCAAGGTTAGTTCAACAAACTAACAAAAATAAACTAACAGTGAAAACCAAACAGAATACATATACAGTGGTAATTGGATACTAACAATGATAATTTAGCAAACAAAACAGTTATATCTAAGACTATTATCACTGTTAATATCAATTACATCTACCAGCATCTAATCCTTAAGCATAATAGAGATGTTTTTCAAAATAGTTATGAAGAAACACTTTAAATAGATTTAATCAGACCAATACTTGTAATCAGAAATGTAAATCTGCCCACATCAAAGGCTTTGGTGAACAGATCTGCAAGTTGATTGTCAGTATGAACTTTTATAATCTGAATAAGGCATTTTTCATTACAATCTCTAATAAAATGATACCTAATCTCTATATGCTTAGTTTTAGAATGTTTAACAGGATTATTGATGATGCTAATAGTAGAAGTATTGTCAATAAAAATAGGAGTGTTTAAGAAAGTGAAACCATAATCAAGCATTTGATTCTGAATCCATAAGACTTGAGCACAGCAATTTGCAGCAGCTACATACTCAGCTTCAGCAGTGGATGTTGATACAGTTGTCTGTTTCTTACATTGCCATGAAATTAATCTCTCCCCAAGAAATTGACAACCTCCTGATGTTGACTTTCTATCCATGCTAGCTCCCCTACAATCACTATCTGAATATGCTTTTAAATCTAAGGAAGACTCTTTAGGATACCAAAGACCTAGATCAGGTTGTCCCTTTAAGTATCTAAAGATTCTCTTGACAACATACAGATGGGATTGCTTTGGACAGGTTTGAAATCTGGCACAGATACAAACAGCAAACATGATATCTGGCCTGGAAGAAGTTAGATACATCAATGATCCTATCATTGATCTGTATAGATGTATATCAACTTCCTCCCCCTCAGGATCTGCAGACAATGGCTTATGTGTTTCCATGGGAGTGCTAGTCACTTTTGCTTCAGAAAAGGCAAATTTGTTAAGGATTTCTTTGACATACTTGCTTTGATTGATAAAAATGCCATCTTAAGTTTGCTTGACTTGTAGTCCCAAAAAGAAAGTGAGTTCACCCATTGAACTCATATGAAACTTCTGATGCATCAACTTCTCAAATTCCTTGCACAGATAATCATTTGTGGACCCAAAAATTATGTCATCAACATAGACTTGTACCAACAAAATATCATTGTGATCTCTTTTGGAGAAGTGTTTTGTCAATAGTGCCTCTCTTAAACCCATTTTCTAACAGATTAATTGAAAGAGTCTCATACCAAGCTCTGGGTGCTTGATGTAGACCATACAATGCCTTATCCAATCTGCAAACTCTATATGGATATTTAGGATCTTCAAATCCAGGAGGTTGACACACATACACCTCATCATCAATTTTGCCATACAGAAAAGCACCCTTGACATCCATCTGATAAACTGTGAATCTTTTATATGAAGCATAGGCTAAGAACAGTCTGATGGCTTCTATCCTTGCAACAGGAGCAAAGACATCATCATAATCAATACCTTCTTCCTGTGTATACCCCTGTGCTACTAGCCTTGCCTTGTTCTTGATTACAATTCCTCTTTCATCCTTCTTGTTCTTGAAGATCCATTTAGTACCAATTGCTCTTTTTCCTTTTGGTAGATCAACTAGAGTCCACACATTTTGTATCTTGAACTGTAGCAACTCCTCTTGCATTGCCTCAATCCAACTAGGATGTTTAAGAGCTTCTACTGCCTTTTTAAGTTCTACTTGAGATAGAAAACACACATATAGAGATGTATGTATTTCTTCTTCATTGACAGTAGTCTGCTGTCTAGTTTGTACAGCAGAATGGACATTCCCAATCACCAGTTCCAGAGGATGATCTTTAAGTACATGATAGTAAGATGTTGATGTCTCTGGAATGGTGTCCTCCAAGTTAGTAAAATTACTATCCTGCTCAGTACTTTCACTAGATGGTGTTTCAAATTGCTCTTCTGTCTCCATATTCTGTGATTCAAATTGCTCTTCTGTCTCTATATTCTGAGAAGACTGTGTCTGATAAGAAGAAAACACCTCTGGTGGATCAAGAGTCCAGATTGGAAATACAATGTATTCCTTTGACTCTGTATTCTTTTCTGTTGAGTTTCCTGATTCTTTCTCAATTTCTTCATCTGCTGTCCCTGTGTTGGTACCTGGCACTTTGAATAGTTCCTTTTCCTGTGATCTGACCCCCTTTGGGATTGCTTCCAAATGCTACATATCCACCATCAAATGATTTGAAGTTCTGTAGCTTTTCCTTATCTCCAGTCATGTGTCTTGAGCAGCCACTATCAATATGCCATAAGCTTCTTGGCTTGCCCTGCACACAAACAAACACAAAGAAAAATTAATTTCTCTTGGGAACCCAAACCAATTTGGCTTTGGGTTTCCCATATGTATCAAAGTAATCAACTTTCTTGAAGATCATTGATTTTGATACATTGTTGGATTTTGAACCTCTGGGTATATTAGATTTGATAGGTGTCGATCCAACTAATTTTAGACTTCACAGTGGGTTTTGGTCTAACAGTGTTAACTGAATGACCATAATTATAATGCTTAACAGTGTTAAACCTGTTATCACTGTTATTATATCTAGCAGTGGTAAAATAATAAACACTGTTAGTATTCCTTACAGTGTTATTTACTCTACCAGTGGCAACAACTGAATTAACTGTTCTAACAGTTTTAAAAGCTTTACCACTGTTTGCATTGTACTGTTTTTCCACTGTTTTAGCCTTGTTTCTGATTTTTGGATTATGAAAACAGTCATGTTGAAGATGATTATTTCTGCCACATATAAGACATAACTTTTCTTTAATCACAGTAATATTCTTTCCCAGTTTTTGGGTTATCATCTGATTCCAATTTCTTTGATTACCTCTAGGAATGTGTTTTTGAAAATTTTGTGATTCAGAGAAGTTATCCTTACATTTGCACTTATCATAGTTATTTAATGCAGATATTTTACATGCAGACACAGATGTTTTCACATCATTCCTATCATTCCTTTGTAGATTTCTAGGTGTGGCACTCACATGTTCTTTCTTATGTTTTGCCTTCTCCACAAACATTTTCTTACCCTCTTTTAGTTTATTACCCTTCAATTTTGCAACTGGATCAGTAACACTATTGATGCTTTCTTTTGTTGACTTAGATATGTGATTTGACAAAGTATTCTCAATTTCAGAAGTATCATTATCCTCATCATCTTCTTCACCCCAATCTCTAATTTCAACCTTATCAATGTTCACATCTTCTTTCAAACTTTTAACAGGGTCAGCCATTTTAACATCAGCATTCATTCCTTTCTTAAGTGAATTGATATCAATATCAATTTTTGAAGGAAAATAGTTGTTGTTATAAGGAGGTGGTACATTGTTGTACCCCAACCCATTCTTAAGTTTATCATGAATCTGTGAATTGATAAGTTGAGTGACATTCTTAGAGGCATTTTCAAAATTACTTACAGTTAATTTAATGCTATCCCTCTCACATGTTACTTCAGAAAGTTTCAGAGTTAATTCTTCAATTTTTGTTTTAAGATTATCTTTCTCCCACCTAGCATACTCAATATCATACTTGAATTGTGTTGCATTTTCTTCATATATCTGAATCTGTTTTTCAAGATTTTCTATTACAGAGATTGTGTGTCTACTTTTGATTTCACACTGTTTTAACTCATCACACACTTTCTGGTTATGATCTCTATAATGTTTCACAGTTTGTTTACACACAGTTGAGCACAATTTTATTTGTACCTCATAAGGAACCTCAGACTGCTTATCTGATTCAGCAGTTGCCATGAAGCATTGATTCTTTACTTCATGCTCTTCCTGATCACTCCAATCCCATTCACATCCATCAACAGATACCAGTGCATTTGATGAGGTATCTTGGATTGACACATTCTTAGTTTGACCCACATTTCCTCCACTTCTCTGTCCAGTTCCTCTCTCATTCTGGTCACTCTTTGGGCTTCTGCACTCCCTAGCAAAGTGTCCCATTTTGTGACAATTGTAACATTCAACTTTGCTCTTGTCAAACCAGCTAGCATCACTTCTCTTCTGTGCAAAGTTATTCCTACCTGTTCTTTGCATAAACCTTTTTGCTCTCTGAGTGATTAAAGCAAACTGTAGCTTAATATCCATTTCTTCTAGATCATCTCCTTCAATTTGATCTAAATCTTCATTAGTAAGTGAAGAATTCACATTACTAGCAAAGAAAGATTCTAAGAGTTGATCATTACACTGACTAGAAGATGATCCACTTCCTCTAGACCCATAGGATGACCCTTTCTGACTTGATTCAGCTTTTGATCCAGACCCTGCCATAGACATAAATGCAGAATTGTTGTTGTAGTTCCCAGATCCCACCTTCTTGCTCTCTACTTCAGACTCAAAGTTCCTCAGATCATTGTATATATCTTCTAGCTCCTTTGCTTCCAAATCTTTACTCTGTCTTAAACCAACAATATAGATAATCCATTCATCACCCAATGACCTCAGAAACTTGCTGTTCAAATCATCTCTGTCTATCTTCACTTGATGATTTTCCAGATCTCCTATTAATTTAGATAACCTATCAAAGACTTGTGTCAAAGTTTCTGACTTTGTAGACTTAAAATTCTCATACTGTTGTTTAAGAAGAGATCGTTTATTTTTCTTGGTGCTATCATTACCACCAAACCTCCTTTCTATTGCTTCCATCAGAACTTTAGCATCTTGACATGTCTCAAAACGTCTCTGATATTCATTTGGAATTGATAGTAATAGAGTACTTAAAGCTTTGTATTCTATAGATCTGACTTCTCTTTCTGCCTCAGATGTTGGTGGTGATCTTGCCTGTGCAACACCATCACTATTAAGAGTCACAGGAGGACCATTAACAACCACTTCCCACATTTGATAATCTGTGAGAAGCATGTATTGTCTGATTCTGTTCTTCCATAAATCAAACTCATCAGGTCTAAGCATGGGTATCTTAGTGACCTGAATTCCTTCATTGTTTTCTGCCATTGATGTAAATACTAGATCTTCCTGTATTCAAAACTTAACCAAATGCTCTGATACCACTTGACAAACCAAGATCGATCTAATACTCTTATTAGGTTAACACAGTTTTGAATAATTACTAAGAAGTTTGCGGAATAACACTTAGTAATATAATGAAGATTAATAACAAAATCAATGAAAACAGAATTACTATCAAAAGCTTCAATCTTATTAATTATAAAAGACGAATACACTGACTTGTATTAGGGTTACAAAACCTTGAAGCGGAACACCAAAAAAAATCTCTATCTAATTTAGGTTTAGGATCTCTATTTATAACACATAGAGTCCTGCTAACCAATCTCCTATAATCATGGAAACTGTTACATTCCATAATTATCCAAACTTTATCTACCCGCCTATTCTGTACATAAACAGTGTTAACTACCATATTTATATAAACAGTGGTAATTACTCTAACAGTGTTAACACTTGTATGTATTACTTAAACTAGTACACCAACAGTGGTAACTAGCCTAAGCAGTGTTAACTGTTACAAACAAGCTTAACAGTGGAAATCTCTAACAGTGTAAATCATTACTAACAGTTGTAACTCGTCTTCACTTCAGTCTTCACTAACAGTTGTAATCACTTCACTAACAGTGGTAATCTTTGAAGACTTGAACCAACAGTTGTAACTTGTGAAGACTAACAGTGTTAATACTTGTATAAACAGTGGAAACCATTAACACTAACAGTGTTATTGCCTTGTGCAATTACTCATCAACAGTTGTAATGACTGAATTTCCCAACATAAACCATCCCTTGATTGTAAATATCACTTCCGTAGTTATGTTTATTAATTTAACTCTTCTTATATATGGGATAACAATAACAATAAGAATGTGCTTCTTAGATATCATCATCTGTGTTAATCTTTCTCCAATTCAGCTTGTTGTTGTTAAGTACATTATAGATTGGCCCAATCTTTGGATAGTTGATTTAATTCACAATGAATACTAGGATTTACAATGTTGAACACCAAACCATTGACACCGCCGATGCACTGTTTCAATCTAGAAATAAGTTGAGAAACACAAAATAATCCACATTGTATAATAACCTCAATAGTTTCTTGTGATACTCTTGAAAAAAGACATAATATAACTTATAAGCTTTTTTCCATGGATTCAAAGTAAACAAATGATGCATGCATCATCCAACAGTAAGAAGCCAAACACAACGTTAGGACAACTAAAACAAACTTAAAAGGACAATGTCTAGAGCCCATTGGTAATAACAAAAAGAAGCTTGAATAATTAAATCCATATATTTGGCATATTCAAAGACTTGCAAGAAATACTTTAACATGCATACAACAAGAACTTCAACCACATAATGAGGTGTATTTTAGTTTCTTTGAATGTTTTTACAAGAATAACTTTGTATGTGTGTTGGAAAGGCTCACTGATGGGTTCAGAAATGTGATTTGTAGAAACAAATTGAAACAACTTACGGAGCTACCACATCACTTGAACTTACAGTTTCTGCACAAATGTTTGTCTTTAGACCAATTTCAATTAACAAAGACATTCAAAATCAATTGAGGTTATATATCTTCTCTCAACAACATCATTTTGCTGTGGTGTTCTAATAGTTTAGCAATTTTGATAAATACCTTCTTTTCTTAAAAACCCTCCAATTCTAAATGCCTAACTATTGAGTTACTGGTTTGTAGTTGATTCTTGTTTGTATATGTGTGCTTCCCTAAATAGATTTACTCTACCGATGCACTGTCTAATTCATGTTTGTTTTGTTGTGTGATTGTTATTCAGGTTTCCGATGAAAGCTGTGAAGAAATCCACAATGTAGCTTTGGGGACTGAATCAAGTTCAGTTAATAGGGTTCCTCCTGTTCGTAAAGTTGCTTATGGTCAAAAGGTATATTATCGTAAGTATGTCCTAAATAAGTCGATCATTTGTTTATGTTTATTAGTATAATCATAAGTTATTTAAACAAACAATGACAAGCATCTCCAAAATGGTCATGTTACATATAATGTTAAACCATATGATTTGGTGGCAATCTTGGCAAATGCACTTATACATGGGGTGATTCTGGTTATGTTTAACTCTAACGAAGGGTAATTTCTCACATGAATAACAACTTTTTGGTGAATAATTATTCGATGATGAAGCTTACATGTGATTTTTTTGTTGCCATGCCAAATTTGGATGAATTACTGAAAGATACCCCAACCCATGAAATTTATTCTGTTCGGTTTTAGTAGAGAAAGAAAATTTGAGTAGAGTAAGTAAATTTGATGGTTTAACTGAACGATGATATTATTCGCCTAGCAGCTCTTTACAAGTAAGTTAATTTTATGGTTTAACTTAACGATGATATTAAGTTGAGATGGCAAAATGGATGGGTTGGATAAAGGGTCAAGTGGAATTGGGTTTTGAATTATTGGGAGCCTAATATACTAGATTTTATGGTGTTGTTTGTTAGGACATGTATATATAATTCTTGTGCTTTACTTCTATTGCCCTTTAAAGCCTCATGTTCTGTTTCGTTCTAACTAGATATGGCGGGACCTATATTAATATAGATGTTAAAGTGATGAGACCACTTTACTCTCTATCTTTTATGGTGCGCACAAAGGTTGAAGCCTCTCAAAGTAACTTAAATGGATCGGTGATGGTCTCTGTCAGCTTCTACATCTGTTGCCTGTGCTTGTGCATATAAACACTATTGAGTTTCACTACAAGAAAAATGGGAATTAGAGACGACACCTTTAGCGATGACCACATTTGTGTCGTCGCTAAAAGGTCACAAAACGACTAAATATCCTGCTTTTCCTTTAACTTTAATTATTTTTTTCTGTCGTCTCTAAAGATATTTTTCATTTTAAAATTTTTATTTCTTTTTGGATCAAAAACTAAAAATTTTCCTGTCAAACCTTTAGAGACGACATTTAATTAATATATTTTAATAAATTTATAGTTAATATAAAATTGTAGATTTAAATGAAAAACTAATTAAAAACATAATTATGTTTATTATAAATTAATGACATTTGTAATTAATTAAAAAATTAATTAAACACAAATAATATTTTTAATTAATTTTAACTTTGAATTTAAAATATTTTTAATTAATAAAACAAATAACTACACACAAAATTTAATTAGTGTTTAATGATGTTTCATCACCAATAAAGTCAACCTTGTTATCATTATCACATCGTAACAATTGAGTGATTGCGATGTCATTCCAATGAAGACGACCTTAAAGAAAATTCAAGTTCGTGAACCCTTTAGCAGTATGTCAACCATAGTTAATCATCGAACCCTAAGTAGTTTAATCCAACCTAAGACGTTTCATACAACCCTAAGGGACGTTTCATCCAATCCTAGGACGTTACATCCAATCCTAAGATGTTTCATCCAACCCTAAGGCGTAAGACGTTTCTTCCAACCGTAAGGCATAACATCCAACCCTAAGACATTTCATCTAACCCTATGGCATAACATCGAACCCTAAGACGTTTCATCGAACCCTAAGACGTTTCATCCAACCCTAAGGCATTGCATCCAACCCTTATCAGTTACATCCAACCCAAAGGCGTAAGGTGTTTCATTCAACCCTAAGGCGTTACATCCAACCCTAAGGCGTAAGGTGTTTCATTCAACCCTAAGGCGTTACATCCAATCCTAACACGTTTCATCCAACCCTAAGGTGTAAGTCGTTTTGTTCAACCCTAAGTCGTTACATCCAATCCTAAGGCATTTCATAAAATCCTAAGGTGTAAAGTGTAAGGCGTAAGGCGTTTCGTTCAACCCTAAGGCGTTACATCCAATTCTAAGACGTTTCATCCAACCCTAAGGCTTAAGTCGTTTCATTCAACCCTAAGGCGTTACATCTAATCCTAAAGGCGTTTCATCAAACCTTAAGGCGTAAGGCGTTTCATTCAACCTTAAGACGTTACATCCAATCCTAAGAGGTTTCATCCAACTCTAAGGCGTAAGGCGTTTCTTCCAACCCTAAGACGTTTCATCTAACCCTAAGGCGTAAGACGTTTCATTCAACCCAAAGGGGTTACATCTAATCTTAAGACGTTTCAACCAACCCTAAGGCGTAAGGCGTTTCTTCCAACCCTAAAGCGTTACATCCAACCCTAAGGCGTAAGACATTACATCAAACCTTAAGCTGTTACATCCAACCCTAAGCCGTTATATCCAACCCTAAGGCGTTACATCTAATTATTTTAATTAGTTAAACATAAATTATATTTTGAATTATTTTTTATTGTAAACGTATATTATTTTTAATCAATTAAACACAAATTATATTTTCAATAAACAAAAAATAATTCAAAAAGTCGTCTCTAAATCCCTTTAGCAAAGCCATATATTTTTAATTAATTAAAAAAAAACTAAACACAAATTATATTTTTAATAAACAAAAAATAATTCAAAATGTTGTCTCTAAAGCCCTTTAGCGGCGACAATGTCGTTGCTAAAGGTATTTAATTTCGATTTATTTTTTGTCAGTAAATTAAAAGTGTGGGTCTGGCTTGTCGTCGCTGTAGACCTACAGGTACGAGCCTTTAGCGACGACCTTTTAGAGATGACATGTCGCCGCTGTAGACCTATACAGACGACTTTTGGGGCTTTTGTGACGACATTCAGCGCAAATTCCTATTATTCTAGTAGTGTTTGTTATGCATTTTTTTAATGAAAAATATATAACTGTGTACAGTCCTTTCAAAATGGAGTGTTTGATGGAGTTTTATGCAAGTCATGATGATACGAGCTTAAGGTGGAATGGAGCTAATATTTTGAGTAGAGTGGGATGATGTTTTTGGAGAAATAAAATAGGTTACAGAATCACAGATGAAGTACAAATTGCAACCATTCTTTGCTTTCTTCCCTATAAGTCGTAATAATATCACAAGGGTATGGACAATATTCACTCGTATTCTTCTGTTTTTTTTTTCTTTTATGATTTAAACAGTTTAATGTATATATGTTTATTGTCAATTCTGAATATATGTAGGCTTTTGCATGCCACACATTGTATTTGTCTACATGTATCATCCTTCACTATTTGTTTAATCACGTACATAGAAATATCAACTTGGGTCACTTGGACATCAAAATGATCAGGTTATAGCACATAGTTTTCCACCTTGATCTAAATAGTGGATCTTCAGTTGATTTTCTTGGCCTAAAGGTGCAATCATCATAAGTAGGTCCTCATTCTATATGACGAAAAATTGTTATTGTTATTATTTCTTTTTAGTCCTCATTCAGGGATTACCTATCTAGGCTGGACTTGGGGAGGTATGGGTGAGATTTAACAGCTTCAAGAATCTAGTTTTTCAATGTAGTTTGCTTTAATGGCACGTTATACTCTTCAAGAGACATTTTTTCATCTCCATGGTGATGCAAATTAGTAGAAAAATAGGATCAAAAACCGCACGTGATAGGTGATATGCCTTGAAGATAATTGATCCTCTTTGCAATCAAAGACATAAAATCAAGCTAGACACGAATGATTGTTGGCAATCTGGACAAATGCACTTATGAATGGGTCGATTTAGGTTATGTTTAACTCTAACGGGAAAAGATTTGTTAAAGAGGAAATGGGTCAAAAGTCTTCCAAAAAGTCACTACTAGAAAATATGCCATCTCCAACTACCTAAAATCGTTGCAACACAGTCAAAAATCGATGCTAATAGCCGTGAGTAACGAAAATAGCAATGAAAACAAGTCGTTACTAATACGCCCGTTGCTAGGAGTCAGATCGTTGCAAATTCAACAAACTCGTTGCTATTCAACAAACTCGTTGCTAATCAGCAACAAACTCTGATATCGTTGTCAATTTCACATTATTGCTAAGTCGTTGCTAATTTATAAAATACTAATGAAGATAACATTGTTTTTAATAATTACTGATAGCACCGAAACAAAAGTTGCGACTAATATTAGCATCGGCAAACAACTAGTTGCAGATGAAGCAGTGGTATCTGAAATATAGCAACAACGTATTCATTGCTAAATTTTTAAAAATACATAAATCAACATATTGCATAATCTGGAAAACCCATTATATATATACATGTTCACAGATGCATACAAATCATACACATACACAAACCTGTTTACACACAATTCAAAAATAAATACCAAAAGCAACTAATTTTCATATAAATATGCAATCACGTGCCAACATATGAACCGAATACCACAATTTCATCTAGTATATGTTACAAAACAATAACCTATCAAAAATGGTATGGTAGCTAGAGTTACGAAATTTACAAAAATAATAAATATTAGCTGCCAATAAGTTAGTACTTATTTTACCAAAAAGGGTTAGCCAATATTGGATCAGATTACTCGCTAGAGGATGTGGCATTTTGTCGATCGTTGAATTGTTTCTTCCATTCCTCCATCTCAGCCCTCCTTACTTCCCTAAATTTTCAAGTCGACTTTCAACTCTAGCATCAACTTGCGACTCAATAATGGCTTCAACCCTAGCATTGACTTATGATTCAATGATGACTTCATTTTGTTGTATAAAGAAGATTGTTTCGGGCCAGATGAACTTGCATGGCTAAGTATCTTTGCAGCTTCTTGAGTTTATGCAAAACCATAAACATTTTTCTTCTTGCAAACTCCAATTACCTTTAACCATGTTTTTGGGTCAAACGGACGGCCCGAAGTTGAATCAACACCATTAGTAGTTTTGACAACTTCATCATACTTCTCAGCAACCTTTGCAGACCTTGCATCACACCATTCGCCTTCACATTTGTGAAGTTTGTGCAATCTCTCGTAAAATTTAATTTCACATGGCCTTTTTCCCAAGATTTTCTCCTACAAAAAAAAACCCAAGGATTAAAACTGAAATACGCTTATACATGGAATGATAGTGGTCAAATAGATTAGACATATGAGTGTAAGTTTAACAAGCAACTGAGAACAACACGAAACAAGCAAATACGTAAATGGGGCATTTTATTCAACTAAGACAAAATAAGAATATATGATGTTGTGCCTAAGTTCTTTAAAAAAAATTAACATCAAATATCAGTAACTTTTCTCCAAATTCATCATAACCCACCGCCAATACTTCTCAACAAACACTATATGTTATTGGAACTAGTACCTAAAGGTTTTGCAAGTCGCAAGCATCAAATTATCCTATTTAAAAATGTTATTGGAATTTAATCTCTCATATGCTTAGAAGACCAAATCCTTTTTTACACATTTTTATGTTAACTATGCTTTTTTACTTTTTATAACAGAAACATGGGAAAAACAATAATACCGTAGCGAATTAAAACAATAACAGATTGTAAAACTAGCAAACATACCCATCGATGAAGGTGTGTTGCAAAGCTGACAGACCCTCCCGTGTGTCTAATATAGCAGCTTGTACCTTCTTCTTCACTAGGAACCACTTTCCTATTTTTAGCACCTGCAATTGATCATCTATGCCATTTCTCAGTCTCCCAAGTCTTGAGAATTCCATCCCAATCTTCAGCGGTCACAAAAGCCGGTTTACACTCCTTCCTCTCGGATGGATTCTTACTCTTTGTTTTTTTCTTACAATCTTTTCTAACCATCCCCCATATATCTCAACATCTATCCTTCGAGGCCGCTTACCAAACCAGTCTAGCATAATCTGGATGCACCGTGGACTCATGTTGAAATCAATCCTATGAAAGTCATTAAAATAATATTAAATTTATTTTTGTTGATATAAAACATCTAAAGACATCTAATGTAATTACATGGAAGCTTTTGTACAGGGACTCCACTAGAGTCTCGTCAAGAAGATTCCACCAAGTTTCTTTTCCATTGAAATTTGACTTGAAATTCTTTGTAATCATTCTTGCAACAATAGGTTCCAAATAGCTACAAAATAGTTATATGTTAGACATTAGAGGATTTGACATGAAGAAGTAAAGTGTTGACATCAGGAAGCTTACTAGTGATTATATGGGTAAGAAAGGTTTTTGGTGACAACCATTGATGTCAAAATCACATATACATAAATATATAATGTAAAAGATAACCATGTATGTAATTGTAGGTCGCAAAATGGTTGGGTGAGTCAATGTGAGTAACCGGGTTAAACTGGTTTCAAAAAATGAGTCCCGATTAAAACAGGCCAGAGTACAAATGGATAAGGGTCAAAATAGTCCCGATTAACTATGTATCTAATACTTACTATTAAATCAAATTGAGATAAGAAACAATGACCATGCATATAGTACTGAAAGACCCAAAAAAAAATTATATAGGTTCTGTTATAATATATTTTACTACTAAAAAATACAACCAATCTCGGAAACTTTGAAGATTACTTGTTCATACCTTACAATCAAAAGTATAATACCCAATTTGACACTTAACCAAAACTTGGGTCATGAGTATAAAGTTGGCATACATAACTGTGTTTAAGGAAATTAGTAAAGCTTGAATACATTACAAATACTAGACAAATCTATCTTTAAGCTATGCCTTTTCCCCAATCATCTTTAACTCCCGACCCACCAGTACCTACAAGAACAACAGCCAACCACTATATAAGCATAAAGCTTAGTAAGTACATAAAAAGTCAAGTAATAATTTAGTATCAAGTACGCTTCCTGATTCATAACATGTTTACACCTATATCTCATATATTTCCAAATAGAAGTCAACTCAATTACAATTAAACAACCAACTGCTGAATAGGTCAAAGACCTTTATCCCCTCTTCCTACGGATCCGTTTAAATAATCAGCTGAATTGGTTTACACTGCTGATATAATTTAAACTGCTGATGTAATTAGACTGTTGAATGGTCCTTAGACCAATTTATACGTATCACCCCCTATAATAAGTAAATATAATCCTCTACTACATTTTATTAATTACACATCAATTATGGAACTTAGTAGTACATACCTTCCACATATGTATTGAGAATTCAATTCAAACATCATTAACACTTTAATGTTACTACTCTTACGTACTTACCTTATGATTTGGAAGTTGATAATCCTTCGACAATTGATTCTACTCCTTTAGCACTTGATGAATATGAAGATGAATGTAACCTTGGGTATGATTGAATCCTTGTTTCTCCTTTCCTTTTTGCACCATCAAACTCTCAGGAACCCAATTGGAAAAGTGAATAATAATTTGTATCAAGTCAAATGGTTTTAAACTGCGCTTTATTTCTCATAACAAGAACACTTCCCGACGGGATATGAGATCTCCCGCCGGGAGATCCATAATCCCACCCGTTTAAACACTAACTTCCCGGTTACCCTTAACCTGGAAAAATCTGATTACCCGGCGGGAGATAATCTGACCCAAATGTTCTAGTCAAAATGTCCCGGACAAGCCCAACTTTCAAGCGATGTTAATGCAAGTAGGCATGTAAGCGAACCGAACGTTCAACGAACATTTCGTAAACCGTTCGGCGGGAAGTTCATTTATGTTCGTTCGCTTAGTTAAATGAATGAAGACGAATATGATTTTTCATTCGTTTAATTAAATGAATGAACATGAACATATATTTTGTCCGTTTAACTAAGTTTGTTAAGGTTCGTTCGTTTTACTCTTATATATTTTAGGGTAAATTACATAAAGAATCAATGTGGTTGTTCACTTTCTCAGATATTATACTCGAACTTTAATAATAGATGTAAGCATCCTTAAGGTTGTAAAATTTGTCCCAAGTTCGTCCCTCGTCATCTAAAATGACAGAAATACCCTTTTATCCTTATATGATGTTAATTCACTTTTTATTTTCTTAATTCTTTTTCCTTTTCATACATTTACTTAAGAATTTAATCTCCTCTATACTCCCTCATCTCTCCTCACATGTTTCCCTAACCTATAGTGCTTAAACCAATCAACCTCTCCTCTCATACCATTATTCCACCTTTTCCAAATAAAAACTAACAATATTTCGGCCATAACAATACCGCCAACGACAAACAAAATCTCAACCATAACAAGCAGTCAATTGTATAGTGGAAGCAGGCTGAGTGGGAGAAGATATGTTCAGTAAAAGAAATCGTAGCTATGTTTTGGATCAGTGTACTTGAGTTAAACTGAATGTTAAAGAAGTAGGTTTTCATAGTTGTGATTGCAATCTCACGGGTAAACCTTGATGTAATATCTATGTGTTAATGATATGTGTATAATTTTATATAATTTTAGTAGTGTATAGTAGTTAATTTTATTAATTATATGTATTTACTTAGTAGTTTTTAGGCTTAATTCATTTATATTTGAAATTAGGTGATAATGAAAGACCTTTCATGGATAAGACATAGTTATAAAGAATTCTAGTCAAAATCGGAGGATGGCTCACCGAGTTCATGACATCTGCACACCGAGTGGATGGATAAGTATTGAAACTTTTTGGATTTAATCAACTTGCTTTGAGGATAAAGATAAAAATTATTTTCCATCCAATTTGTGGAGTCAAGATAGAGTTTATTTACTTTTATATTTTTTCATATAAAATTAAATAAGACTGCAAGTCAAGCGAGAAGGTTATACCCGCCCTTCGACCGATTTGTGGAATCAATATTGAGTTTAGTTGTTTTTTAATATTGTTTATCATATTGTACATAACAACCACATCCAATATATTTAGAAGTCGATGAATTGATAAAATATAGTAATTTGTAGACTATCAAAAAAAGTTGTGTTGGTGCATATTGTGTGATAATAGCTTCTAGTTTGTAATAGTTAGTTTTATAAGTCATTTTGTTAATCATTGTAATCGTTAAATTTAATTTTGTATGTGTATTTTGTAGTTCGAACGAACTTAGGAGTAGGTACGAACTTAGAGGCTGCCTAAGTTCGTACGAACTTAGGTGCCGATGTATACACAAGTCCGAAAATACGATTTTAAGAGTTGTAAGTTCGAACTCAGTCATAGTTCTTTCGTGCAAGTTCGCAGATAGGATAAAGAGAGAGTATGTATCTTAGTTTCAACGTAATACTTGTTTACGTTCAATAAAAGTAATCTTTACGTATTTGTTATTACTCGTTTATTATCGTTTACGTTTATGTGAGGATTCCGCACTCATATAAACAAGATTACCTCGTAGTTCTGAAGCAAGGGAACCTACAAGTGGTATCACAGCCTTCGAATCGTTCGTTTTGGTTTGGGGTAAAGAAACGTTAAGGAAACGAGAGATTACAAAAGATTTGGACGTTAGTATCTTTGTTTTTAACTTCAAAAGGTGGTAGAGATCACCCCTTGCAAAGAGTATTCGAAGTTGCAGGTTGAAAGAAACCTAGATCTGAAATTTTCAGATCTGTGTTTTTCAACAGCTTGTCGTACAAACTTAGAAAGCTACGTACGAACTTACCTTGAATACCATTCGAACTTACAGCTACAAGTTCGTACAAACTTGAAGCCTTCGAACTTAGTCTAAGTTTGAACAGTCAATTTTGGCAGTCAAGTTCGTTTGACCAAGTTCGTTTGACTTCTTCGAATTTAAGGGGTTCTTCCGATAAAAAAAAAATTCGAGAAAATTTTGGTTCGAGAAAATTCAAGTTATTTGGCGGGAAAATTCGAAAAAAATTTCTTTCACCAAAATTTAAATTTAGGCTTACCATTGACTAACTTTGGTTCGAGAAAATTTAAATTTTGTTGGTGCATCTAAACTAGAGCTATTGTCAAAGATGGAATCTGTTGGTGCATCTAAACTAGAGCTATTGTCAACGGGGAGTCTGTTGGTGCATGTTTTGTGACAACAGCTTTTAGTTTGTAATAGTTAGGTTTAGAAGTCATTTTGTTAATCATTGTAATCGTTAACTTAAGTTTTGTCTGTGTATTTTGTAGGTTCGTACGAACTTAGAGTAGGTACGAATTTAGTAAGCTCGTACGAACTTGAAGTACGTACGAACTTAGAAGCAGCTAAGTTCGTACGAACTTGGCTGCCTATAAATACACAAGTCCGAAAATAGGTTTAAGTGTGGTTTTTGAGGTTTAGGAACTGAGTTTTCCAGCTTAGTTCGAATACTCTTTGTATGTTCGAATGTAACCTTGTTTAAGTTCGAATATAAGTGATATTTACATTTGTATACTCGTTTGTTATCGTTTATGTTTATGTGAGGATTTCGCACTCGTATAAACGTGTTTACCCCGTAGATCCGAGCCCCAAGGGGACTTACAAATTTTACTCGGAAAATTTTCAAGAATTTTTGGAGGGAAATCTGTGTTTTTAGTGAACTTGACATTAGTTGACTTTCTTATACGAACATACCTCAAGTTCGTATACTTTCTTATTACGATGTCAAATTTGAACAAACCGATTGAGATGAATCATGAAGTAGGTAAAGCTAGTTCACCACGAAAGTTTCTAAAGGCTGAAGATTACTTTGGGTGGAAAGATAGATTTGAATCATTTGCAAACAATCTTAAACAGTCTTAAAATAAAGAAAAAGAACAAGCATACGCTAAGGTTAGAATTGTTGATCTTAATAGGAAAATTGAACTAAAAAGATTCTCAGTTGAAACCTTAGATAGTCTATTAAATGTACAAGAAGCTGACTCTGATACACGACCATCAGTCTTTGAGATAGTAGACATCACCGAGTCGACCAAGTCAGAGAGAGCTGAGTCAGTGACCAATGAGGAGTCAAAAGCTAAAATTGAGTTTGTTAGACCTAAAATAGAAGATGTTAAAATAAAAATGAAAAAGGTAAACAAACATAATCGGAACACCAAACGAATCTTAAGGCTCATAAGAAATCCTGGGAGAAGCGTTCGTGCTTCACGCGCCATCAAAAGGCACATGTAACAAGTGTGTGTCCATGTAAGAAATCAAAATTTTCGAAAATTGATAGTCTAAGGAGCACTTCTCATGAAACAGGAAGCTCAAATGGAGAATCAATTCAGTCGAAACCTTCAAAATGTTTTAACAACCCTTAAAAAAGTTTTTCTAACCAGGGTAGTCGTAATAGGAATTTTCATAATTCCAATTATAGTTATAAATCTAGGGTTAGATTATCTTCAAACCAAAGGCCAGTCAATCAGAGACTTTTCCAAAAGTTTCCTGATAGAAGGCCTAGTGGTAGCTCCTCCCATTCCCCAACAAGTGAAATTTCTAAAGTATCCAAGTTACCTGAAAGGCGAGATGGATATCTGAAGGAATTTACATTTGTTGATGAGAATGGTCGACCCAAGTCCTTGTTAGCTTGAGTCCCCCTTTGTAACTAATGATTTTTATCTAGTGTGCAGGAGTTGAAAAGACAAGCTATTAACTGGTAGTATGTAGATAGTTGTTGCACAAGGTACATGATTGGGGAGAGGCAAGTTCTTGTAAACATTGTGAAAAGAAGGGAGTTAATTGATCAATCTCCAAGTGCTCAATCATAGACCTCGGAGGCTACAAATTTAGCAGAAGATGTAGTGACTAAGGGGGAGACAGGATCAAATTTGGGATGACAAAGTCCTCAGACGATTATCTAGCTGATCTTTATGGTAAGGCTTTTGATAAATCAAGTTTTGAGTTGTTAGTCCACATCGCTGGAATGACAAATCATGAGTTACATATCTCCCTTGAGAACTTTTATCTATCTTTATTTTTTTAGTATTCTTAGTCAATTTGAAAAACTATAAAAAATTCGAGTGTCACTGTAATGACCTGAAGAAATGACGAAAACATTACCTGTGCCTAGAACATTATATATGTGTGGCTTTTAGATGTAGTACATACATTGTCAAAAGTACCTTAAATATAAACGTAACTAATAGCTTCATCATACGATGTATTGGTAGGCATGCGACATAACGGTTTTCAAGTACCTTATAAATCTTAAATAATGCGATTATTCTGTGCAATCTCTATTTTGATGTATGACTTAAGTCTTAATTCTTAGGAGATAGATTGTTCCATAATACATGTCATTGGATAGATGTAAACAAATTCATCTGGGGGGTTAACTGACTGTTTTTTCTGCTACATCTTGAAACATGCTGACCTAGACTCAGTCATGTACAAAAATACATTGCTCTTAATATAAAAGGACTTGACTTTAAAGATGACATAAAATTAAAACATCCGATACATGCAATTCTGGACTTTCTTGATTCTAAGTGTATATCAAATGTGAGATACATAGCAAATCGTGAACAATAACCAAACGAGTACTTGAAAATTTTGAGTGTTAACTGCTTAAGTGGTCAACAATACCAATAATCGTCGTGAACTATAAATTACATACATAATAACCAAGGAATGCAATAATTCCTACAGTGTACAGTCTACATCATGGCTAATATGATCTTCGTAACAGTGACTCTCACAAAAAGAATGTGCTTTTTCAATATGAATAATTTCATATTTGTTTATTTTTAGAAACTTTTCATTTTAAGTTGTACACATTTAAGTTCTTACTAGATGGAGAGACAATTACTTTGATTGTTTTACTCTACGATTGGAGAAACAACCAGAACGAGATTTGTTCAAAGTCTAGGTATTACTACGTGTTAAAGCTAGAAGATCTAAATTCGAGGATGCTATTGGGGTTGCGCGTGAACAGACTTAGACTGTTGATGAAAGTGATGTTGGGACATGTTATTGTGACAATAGATCTAGCTTGTAATAGGACTAGTGTATTTATTATCAATCTTGTATAAATTGGTTTAGACTTGTAAATATATGATATTAACTTGTTATTATTATTTGTTAAATGTTATTAGACAAATATCGATTTTAAGTTCAAGACTGAATCGCGAATTGAGAAGTCAACTCGACAGAAGAAATGAGTCCCAATGATTTTGTGGCATATATGGCTGATATTCAATCCGAAAAGAAAAAGGAGCAGACTGGGAACAATGATAATTGGTTGTATGTTGACAGTGGATGCTCTAGGCACATGACAGGAACCAGAAGTCTACTGACAGACTTCAGTGGTGGACTGAGACAAGGAGTGCACTTCGCCGGTGATAAAGGAGGAGTAATTACTGGGAAAGGAACAGTTTCTAATGGAACTTTGACTCTAGAGGATGTGAATTATGTTGAAGAACTAACGCACAACCTAGTGAGTGTTTCCCAAGTCTGTGATAAAGGTCATCCTGTTCTCTTCACTGAGAAAGAGGCCTTGATCCTGAAGCCGGGTTTTATCATTCCCGAAAAATGGAAACTGGAAAGAAAGCTCCAAGGAAGGGGATCATCGGCTGGTATTTTGATTCTGACTTGAAACTTTTCGCTATCAAAAGATTTGACGGAGTTCAATATTTCGATAAGAAGCTTAAAGTATTCAGTTCGCTTCCTCGATTTGAAATTCGAGACTTGGCACGCTTAGAACTGATAAATCCCAGTAATGATCCCTACGCAACTTATGTTGAGAGAATCATTCGGACTGAGGGTAGATCAATGAAGTTTGAGAAGATTAAGCCAAGAGTCGGAAAGACGATCAAATTAAAGGAACGAAGTCAGAGAACTGGCCGAAGATTAAGGAAGAAAACTTATCCAGCTGTCAAGTGCATACAGCAGATACCACTGAAGACAATGCCGCAGAATATTCTGGGAAATCTTCTGAACTGGCACGTGGACTCAGAGACTGGTGAAGCTGTCATGGTTGAAGCTGATGATGAAGTCGAAGGAGGAGAAAGAGTAATTCTAACAGTCTATGACCATCGACACCTGATGAATCTGTCGAGGAAGGACCTGTTGAAGTTAAACGAAAACAGGATCCTAACGACTGAAGCATGGGGTGATCTTGCAAGAGATTATCAATTAATGGTGAAGACTTGTATTAGAATGAAGATTCATATGGGCAGTAGTATTTACAAGTAAAGACCAAAGACAAAGTTGAAGATAACGACACTAGAGCTATTGTCAAGGGGGAGTCTGTTGGGACATGTTATTGTGACAATAGATCTAGCTTGTAATAGGACTAGTGTATTTATTATCAATCTTGTATAAATTGGTTTAGACTTGTAAATATATGATATTAACTTGTTATTATTATTTGTTAAATGTTATTAGACAAATATCGATTTTAAGTTAAAGACTGAATCGCGAATTGAGAAGTCAACTCGCAGGTCAACAGACTTGCGAGTTGAGATCTCAACTCGCAGTCCAATCTGGACTCGCAGCTCTCAGCTGCGAGTTGAGATCTGGACTCGCAGGTCTTACCTGCGAGTTGAGTTTTGGGCTCGCAGCTTTCTCGGTTCGCAGGACCTACCTGCGAGCTGAGATGTGGGCTCGCAGTCCATCTGGACTCGCAGGCCCATGGGCTGCGAGTTGAGTCAACTCGCAAGGCCCATGGCCTGCGAGTTGAACCAGATATAAATATTTTAAATGCTGCTCATTATTATGAGATCTAGAAATCCGTGCTCTTTACATACACACCAAATATTTAATTACTCTCCTCGTTTTTCGTGCAGATATATTTATTATAGTATTAAAGGCTCGGTTTTGAGTGATTAACTTAGTTAATAATCAAAACGAAGTCCTTTAATTGATAGTAAAGTTATATAAGCTTAAACCTAACGTATTGAGGGATTCCGCACCTCAATACCTAAAGATAATCCGTTATCGAACCAAGATCTAGCGACCTTACAATTGGTATCAGAGCTTTCGGGCTTAGAAACGTTGTGGTTACAAGGTTTTTGGTTATATAACATCTTTAGGGTCGTTTTTCGAACGAAATCTACGGATTTATTCGTAAAAATACCAAAAAGTTCAGTTCCTAGATTTCGAGGCGCCGTTTTGCGAGTTGAGATTAGGGTTACTGTTATCTGCGAGTTGAGATTAGGGTTTCTGCAAGTTGAGTTTCTGCGAACCGAGTTCCCCTGCGAACTGAGTTCCTTTGCGAGTTGAGAATCAGCTGCGAACCGAGTTGAGTTTCTGCGAGCTGAGATTCTCTGCGAGTTGAGATTCCTGCGAACCGAGTTCCATTGCGAACTGAGTTCCTGCGAGCTGAGATTCTCTGCGAGTTGAGATTGACTTGCGAACTGAGATTCTCTGCGAGCCGAATCTTACTTGCGAACTGAGATTTTTGCGAGCTGAGACTTCTGCGAACTGACATTTCCTGCGAACTGAGTTTAGTTGCGAGTTGAGATTATTGAATTCGCAATATAACTTAATTTTTCACTTTAAAATGTCTGATTTAAGCCGAATGATCGAGATGGAACACGAGGTTGGAAAATCTAATGTTCCACCGAAGCTACTTAGACTTGAGGACTATTATGGGTGGAAAGACAGATTTGAAAGTTACTGTAGATTCCACGACATAACTATCTGGCTGTGTATTAAAAACGGATATGTTGCACCTACTGCTGAGGTAGGGAACGCAACAGTGATTGTGACTTATGATCGAATGAATGACCATCAGAAGAAAGAATTCACCATCGATAATAAAGCACATTCTTCAATTAAGATGAGCCTTCCTAAGGAGATCAACCATCAGTTGAAGTCCTTTCACACAGCTAAAGAGCTGTGGGACGCTCTAGAAAAGAGATGTGAGGGGAGCCCTCAGGTGAAAGCTAGTAAATGTAATCTTCTAAAAAAACAGTTTATGGTATTTAAGGCTTTTAGAGAAGAAGATCTTGAGGCTTACACCACCCGTTTCTATCATCTATTAAGTGAGCTTGACGACCATGCTATCTTTTATAATGACAAGGAGAAAACCGACAAGTTTATTGAGGGTTTACCTTGTAAATGGGAGATGTACAGTATCATGCTGAAAGATAATGATGAAAGATATGCAACCATGACCCTAGAGAAAGCGATTGATAAACTAAGGGGTTATGATTTCTCTAAGAGAACGAGAGATACGGATTCTGATCATCTACAGAATCCTGGTCTGTACCATGGAAAGACTAGTATCTCTAATTCCTCATCCAATTTGACCACGGCTTTGTTTGCGGGTGAAATTGATGAGATTGGAGAAAAATTGACTGAGGATCTCTGTTTCATTGCTTCGGATAGCGGTGATAAACGAAACAGGAACACCACCTCAGATAAATCCACTCAAGGGCATCATAAGATGCCGATGAGTGTGAAATCAGCCGAACAACAACTTTCTGTGTTGGCATCGTTCGTTGCTTCCTATGAAAACTATATTCAGGGGAAGATAAACGATCCAGCACAATTTGATGAAGATTATGATCAGGTTGACCCTAATGACTTAGAGGAAATGGACCTCCAGTGGCAACTGGCTATGGTGTCAAGGAGAGTAAAGAATTTCCTAAAGCGTACGGGTAAGAGAGTGGTTGGAAATTGACCAGGTTTTGACAAATCCAAGGTCAAGTGTTATAATTGTCAAGGTTACGGACACTTTGCCAGGGAATGCCAAAGACCAAAGGTTGATGCTGGAACTTCAAAACAAGATTCGGGAAGTAATCTAACTTCCAAAGTTTTAGTGGTTCAGCAAATAGACGGATCTTATGATTGGTCTACACCATCAGAGCAAGCTCTCATGGCTGAGATTGACGATCAAGAGAAACAAATTGAATCCACTTCCTACATGCCGACTACTGAAGAACTTCAAGCTAATGTGCCACACACAGAAGTTAAGGGGATTGAGGAAGATGTTCTCTACATCAACTCGACAGAAGAAATGAGTCCCAATGATTTTGTGGCATATATGGCTGATATTCAATCCGAAAAGAAAAAGGAGCAGACTGGGAACAATGATAATTGGTGGTATGTTGACAGTGGATGCTCTAGGCACATGACAGGAACCAGAAGTCTACTGACAGACTTCAGTGGTGGACTGAGACAAGGAGTGCACTTCGCCGGTGATAAAGGAGGAGTAATTACTGGGAAAGGAACAGTTTCTAATGGAACTTTGACTCTAGAGGATGTGAATTATGTTGAAGAACTAACGCACAACCTAGTGAGTGTTTCCCAAGTCTGTGATAAAGGTCATCCTGTTCTCTTCACTGAGAAAGAGGCCTTGATCCTGAAGCCGGGTTTTATCATTCCCGAAAAATGGAAACTGGAAAGAAAGCTCCAAGGAAGGGGATCATCGGCTGGTATTTTGATTCTGACTTGAAACTTTTCGCTATCAAAAGATTTGACGGAGTTCAATATTTCGATAAGAAGCTTAAAGTATTCAGTTCGCTTCCTCGATTTGAAATTCGAGACTTGGCACGCTTAGAACTGATAAATCCCAGTAATGATCCCTACGCAACTTATGTTGAGAGAATCATTCGGACTGAGGGTAGATCAATGAAGTTTGAGAAGATTAAGCCAAGAGTCGGAAAGACGATCAAATTAAAGGAACGAAGTCAGAGAACTGGCCGAAGATTAAGGAAGAAAACTTATCCAGCTGTCAAGTGCATACAGCAGATACCACTGAAGACAATGCCGTAGAATATTCTGGGAAATCTTCTGAACTGGCACGTGGACTCAGAGACTGGTGAAGCTGTCATGGTTGAAGCTGATGATGAAGTCGAAGGAGGAGAAAGAGTAATTCTAACAGTCTATGACCATCGACACCTGATGAATCTGTCGAGGAAGGACCTGTTGAAGTTAAACGAAAACAGGATCCTAACGACTGAAGCATGGGGTGATCTTGCAAGAGATTATCAATTAATGGTGAAGACTTGTATTAGAATGAAGATTCATATGGGCAGTAGTATTTACAAGTAAAGACCAAAGACAAAGTTGAAGATAACGACACTAGAGCTATTGTCAAGGGGGAGTCTGTTGGGACATGTTATTGTGACAATAGATCTAGCTTGTAATAGGACTAGTGTATTTATTATCAATCTTGTATAAATTGGTTTAGACTTGTAAATATATGATATTAACTTGTTATTATTATTTGTTAAATGTTATTAGACAAATATCGATTTTAAGTTAAAGACTGAATCGCGAATTGAGAAGTCAACTCGCAGGTCAACAGACTTGCGAGTTGAGATCTCAACTCGCAGTCCAATCTGGACTCGCAGCTCTCAGCTGCGAGTTGAGATCTGGACTCGCAGGTCTTACCTGCGAGTTGAGTTTTGGGCTCGCAGCTTTCTCGGTTCGCAGGACCTACCTGCGAGCTGAGATGTGGGCTCGCAGTCCATCTGGACTCGCAGGCCCATGGGCTGCGAGTTGAGTCAACTCGCAAGGCCCATGGGCTGCGAGTTGAGTCAACTCGCAAGGCCCATGGCCTGCGAGTTGAACCAGATATAAATATTTTAAATGCTGCTCATTATTATGAGATCTAGAAATCCGTGCTCTTTACATACACACCAAATATTTAATTACTCTCCTCGTTTTTCGTGCAGATATATTTATTATAGTATTAAAGGCTCGGTTTTGAGTGATTAACTTAGTTAATAATCAAAACGAAGTCCTTTAATTGATAGTAAAGTTATATAAGCTTAAACCTAACGTATTGAGGGATTCCGCACCTCAATACCTAAAGATAATCCGTTATCGAACCAAGATCTAGCGACCTTACAAGTGATGATGAAGATGATATTCCACAATTGGATGAATCTAGATCTAATAATACTTGGATCTCACTTAGGGTCTCATTTTGCAACAGATAAAGGCAAATATAAGTTGAATGAAAACGATGATTATACATTGCAAGATGACGATGCTTATTCTGATAATGATACCTCATTACTAACTAGAAGGTCCAAAAAGAAGACGGTCTAGTGGGGTTGTCATTAGCGAGCCGATTGCCCAATCCACGACCATCACCATTCACAATCACCACAACAATTCCAACCGCACCTATTACAACTATTTCACCATAGCTTAGGCAGAGATTAATCCCTTCTTGAAGAGTGCGATAGCTCAGGGGGAGAAGACTGGCTGTAAAGAGGATGCGTTGAGAAAGAAACAGAGACAGAGACGATGATCCCCGTGACCAAATGATGGTGAGCTGACTAGCAATATACCAATTGATGGTGAGCTGCCTAACTCTTCAAATGGAAGACTTGGTATGCTTGAATAGGTTAAGGGGGAGTCTAGTCAATCTAAGAGAGACAGATACCATTGAACTGGCGAGTTTAATAGTGATAAGTCTGAGTTAGAGGATACCTAGAGAAGTTTAGTGTAGAAAATGATGAAACTTCTGAAGGCGAATCGTAGTGATAGACCTAGAGGAGTTAAGATCTAAAAAAGATGAAATTCCTAAGGGTGAGTCGGAAGCTACAAGAGTTGTTGAGGGTGTATGACATGATCTGATAAAGCTTCATGAAGCTATAGAGACACTTGGAGATATGAAGGATGAAGATGTCAGAGGATAGTGAAGACTTTGTGGAAAAGGTGTTGTATGCAGGAAGTCAAAAGAGCTTAACAGAATCAAGATTGAAGACAACTCAGGTGACAACATCTCGGGTGAAACCAGAGCTGTTGTTAAGGGAGAGTCTGTTGGTGCATCGAAACTAGAGCTATTGTCAAGGGGAGTCTGTTGGTGCATATTGTGTGACAACAGCTTCTAGTTTGTAATAGTTAGTTTTATAGGTCATTTTGTTAATCATTGTAATCGTTAACTTTAGTTTTGTATGTGTATTTTGTAGTTTCGTATGAACTTATAGGTTCGTACGAACTTAGGAGTATGTACGAACTTGTAGGTTTGTACGAACTTAGAGGCTGCCTAAGTTCGTTCGAACTTAGGTGCCTATATATACACAAGTCCGAAAATAGGATTTTAAGAGTTGTAAGTTCGAACTCAGTCATAGTTCCTTAATGCAAGTTCGCAGATAGGATAAAAAGAGAGTATGTATCTTAGTTTGAACGTAATACTTGTTTATATTCAATAAAAGTGATCTTCAAGTATTTGTTATTACTCGTTTATTATCGTTTATGTTTATGTGAGGATTCCACACTCATATAAACAAGATTACCTCGTAGATCCGAACCAAGGGAACCTACAAGTTGCAAATATTACCATTCATATTCATATTTTAGTGGTGTTGAACAATTAGTTAATTGTGTGATATATACAATTAATGGTGTATGAGGAGTATGTGGGGTGCTACTAAGATCGGTTGTAGTGGTTCTGAGTTGGTATCGTGGAGCGAGCATGGGCCAGAACCGTTGAAGCGCAAACTGTGCTCATGTATCGTCGCCACCGGAGCGACGAAACGAGCACGGAGAAATAGTGGGCCCACACATATTTTTAAGGGTTTATTGATTCGTGATGCGCTAAAATTTCACGTTTTTCTGTTATACGGTGTTAACTTTTAATTTCTCTATTGTATGATGTTAACTTGTAAAACCGCCTATTGTATGATGTCTGTGACCTTTTGAAAAGGTAGTAGGTAATACCCATTTGTATACCCATTTAATCCATTTTTACCTGTTTATTGACCCGTTTTCACAATACATGGCATGATACGTCGTTTGTTCATATATCCACTTTAGTTAGATATTTACCCGACACGTATTTTTAACCCGATCGTATTTTTAACTAATTTTGGTACAAAGTTTTGATCCCAATGTCACATTAATCCAAAAATAATCACTTGAATAATATCAAAAACCCTACAAAATTCATTACGTGAAACCCTAAATTTGAGCAAATTGAAGGTCTTTCTTCGTTCGTGAAACCCTAAATCTGTGCAAATTTGAAGGTTTTACTCCATTCTATTTGTTGTGATGGATGACTTCGAGCTTGTCATACACTGTGATGGCTTCTTTTTTCTCAATCCGTTAAGGTATGATGGTGTTATTCGTCATGTTAGGTTACAAAAATATCATACTTATGAGGAAATGGTTGAGTATTTGAAAGTGGAAAGTAAAAATGATAGTTTTGGGAACTTATATTTTTGTATACCAGGTAATTGTAGATCCCTTAGGATGGATCTTTTGATCAAATCGAATGGTGGAGACAAACACAAACACAAAGAATATAAAGTTTAAGACAATGAAGTGCAAATCAATAATAATACTTTATATTTCTTTCTCAATAAATAAGCAGCCAAAATAGAGAATAAGTGTGTGTGAAAACCCCCAAAAAGTCTCTTTCTAAAACCCTAACATTTGGGTATTTATAATAAAACTGGCCGACATTAGCGACATAAGCATTATGTCGCTAAGACACTATGCGACATAACACTATGTCGCAGACACACCTAATGCGACACAAGGCTTGTGTCGCATAACACAGAAAATGTAATTCTAACTAACTCAATTACATTAACAAACACATTACAGACTTGACCAACTGACAGACACACTAAGATGCATCAACAAACTCCCCCGTGTCTTCAGCTTGGTCTTCAAAATCTTCAATCAAATCCAGCCTGTTGGAAATACACCGCCAGCGTGTATTCCATGTGTTACACATACGTTGACAATCCTTTGAAATTGAAATGCGATCTTCTTATTCACAACATTTCTCTCATTAAAGCGAATTGGATTATCAAACAATTTCCTCAAGAATCAAGAATCTGACTGTTCACCAAAATTTAATAATTACCCCCCCTGAACTGCAGAATCAATAGTTGTCTTTTCTTCAAGCAACAACTTTAGGAACCCATTTGAGCACGTTGCCAATAGGACTCTTCTTTTTCGAAAGCCATTTGTAAGTAGCATTCGATATAATCCAAAGACATTGAGTTCCACCTGAAATTGAAACATGATGTTTCATATCTAATAACTTTTTGTGGAACAATTGTTGGTAGAACCATTCTTGGGGAGAAAGGAACAAAATCTCTTTGCATTTGTACCACCATACGACGAGATGGTGCAAGATCAAGCATTTGCTTTCTTGAATATATAAAAGATCTTGTTTCACCAAATTTCGATTGTGTCGGTTTCAATATGTTTGTCGGCTTTTGAGATCTTGAAACCGATCTTTTGATTCGTTCAAAGGCTACGGAATCACAACTATCAACCTTTTGATGATCAAAATTTTTGGTTGATTGAGATTTCTCAGAATACTTCTTATTCTTTTGCAAAGAATAATTAGTAAATTGTGAGATCTTTTTCGCACAAACCATTTTTGAACATGGTTTGGAAGATTTAGTCGGGTAAATCTTCTTAGTCACCTTGACTTGTTGTTCAGGTGACTGAGAGAGTTGAGGTTTGGTTAGATGCTCAAATTTTAAAATCCGCTTTTCAAGTTCAACAATTTTTGAACGCATTTCTTCACGTTCAGTTTCCATGTTAAGTATTTGAAGTTGGAAAGCTTTAATCTCTTCTTCCTTCTTTATCAACTTCTCATTAACCCCTTTGTCTGAACATTTATTCAACTTATCACTTCTTGCATCGCGTTTAGATTTCCCTTGTTTAGAAGCCACAATATACTCAGTAGTAATGATGTGATTTTTCAGGCTTGACATCAGATTTGTTAATCTGTTGTGTTGGCACATCACATGGTTCGACTTCATGAACAATTTCAACAAACTCATCCTTGATCGGTATTGATGTATATCCGATACCAGCTTTAGATTTCGTATCCTTTTTCTGAGAATGAAGCAGTTGATCTAACCTCAAGGAAGATGCTTCAAAACTTGAGAGCTTGCATTGATATGTTAAAACTTCATTTTGAGCTTCAGCCTTTTCTTTGCGAAGTAAATTGATTTCAGTCTTGTAACTGTCGATTTCAATTTGTTGATTTGAAACTTTAACTTTCAAATCATGCATTTCAATGCTTGGATCTTTTTGAATTTGCTGTTTATCATTTCCTCCGTAGCTCTCTCTAAGTGATCTCCACAATTCATAAGATGTATCTTTATATTTGTAAAGTGGAATATCTTGTGCCACATCATTTGGTACACACATGATAATCTCTTCACGTGTTGTCTTGTCGTTGTCAAAAGCTTTTTGTTCTGCGACTGACATTTGACTAATGAGAGTTGGTCTCTCATATTTCTCAGTAATAGAAGTCCACAAATCTGAATCAATGTATTCAATATATTCTTTAAACTTCTCCTGCCAACAAGCATAGTTGTTATAGAACAAAGCCTTCAAATACCTTGGATATTGCGAGTACATTTTCCCTCCAAATTTTTCGAATTTTGCCGGAGTAAAATGAAAATTTTCTCAAAATAGAATTAGTCAATGGGAAGCTCAAATTCAAATTTTGATAATTTTAGAATTTTCCCGCCTTTTTTTTTTTTTTTTTGGTAAGAGTAAGCGACACAAGAGTTGTGTCGCATTCTATGTCGCAACTTTATGTCGCAAAGATTGATGTCGCAAATATTAAGGTCGCTAAAACCCTATAGCGACACTAAATTGTGTCGCAAGCTTGTGTCGAAACATGTGTCGCAAAACGGCGCTGTTAAATCCCAAATACCTCACAATCGAAAAATTTCGAAACCTAATGAGTTTTTTAACGAAAAACTTCGTAAAACCTTCAAATTTTAGGCTTAAAAACTCCAATTTTCAGCTCCAAAACACTTATAATGAAAATCAAACACCAAAATAGATGTTAAATAATCAAAATATGTATTATAAACGTACCTAAACGATTTGATACCACCAAAATCAATGATTATGGCTCTGATACCAATTGTAGATCCCTTAGGATGGATCTTTTGATCAAATCGAATGGTGGAGACAAACACAAACACAAAGAATATAAAGCTTAAGACAATGAAGTACAAATCAATAATAATACTTTATATTTCTTTCTCAATAAATAAGCAGCCAAAACAGAGAATAAGTGTGTGTGAAAACCCCCAAAAAGTCTCTTTCTAAAACCCTAACATTTGGGTATTTATACTAATACTGACCGACATTAGCGACATAAGCATTATGTCACTAAGACACTATGCGACATAACACTATGTCGCAGACACACCTAATGCGACACAAGGCTTGTGTCGCATAACACAGAAAATGTAATTCTAACTAACTCAATAACATTAACAAACACATTACAGACTTGACCAACTGACAGACACACTAAGATGCATCAACAGTAATGATATTAGTAATGGGTTGGCTTTAGTTGAGAATGACAAACACTGTGGGGTACTATTTGATCTTGCACAAGTTTATGGTGAATTACATTTGTATGTAGACCATCTAGGAGTTGACGTAACTGCCCATGTTAGTCAGATTGACAAGTTATATGAGGAAGAGGGCAAAATTGATGGTGAAGGTCAGGTTCAAGGTGAGGTTTATGATGATGCTAGTGATGCTAGTAATGAGCATGATGATAGTGATTCCGATGGGAATAGTGTTTCATCATTGGACCATTTATCCGATGGTGAAGAAGAGTTTTATGAGCTAAGAAAGAGAAAGTTAGAGCTTAAGAAGTTAGGAAAAAAACTGTGAAACCACCAAAGCTTGGACCTATAAAGTTATGGAAAACACCTGATGAAAAGGTGGAGGATATAGTACAGGAAGAACATGATGAGTTAATACAGGTCTGTTGAAGGCTTTAGATAGAGAGGACGATCCTTTGGAGGTGTGTGATCCTAAGGATAGTTATCTAGTGTTTAACAAAGATACTAACTAGAAGTTAAACGAACCTCAAGTTGGTTTAAGGTTTGAAGGTCCAAACCAGTTCAAAGATTGTGTTACATACTATGCTCTAGCTAATGGGTTTTCAATATGGGTTCAGAGAAGCAGTAAAAAGGAGGTGGTTGTTAGGTGTGGTACTAGACCACCTAGAATAGAGGATCCAAATAAGGGCAAACAGAGGAAAGCCAAAAGGTACCCGAAGGTAGATCCCAATGCTCCAAGGGATTGCAACTGGAGGTGTTTTGCAAGATGAATGACTAATGACATTTCAAGTGATTACAATGAATAATGATCACACATGTTTCAAAAATTTCAAGTTTGGGTCATTAGTGAACTACAAGTGGATTGGCCGAGAGTTTGGGAGGAAGATAAGAAGGAATCCAGACATTTACTTATCAGAAATTGCAATAATGGTAATGGAGAAGTACAACTGTGAAGTCAGTTATAATCAGTGTAGGAGTGCCAAAAATTGGGCCTCGAATGAGTATGAGAAGTCACTGGTTGAGCATTATGGCATGTTAAGGTCATATGCAGATGAGTTACTGATAAGCAATCCAGGTTCTACTGTTAAGCTTGGTGTAACAGTTAATCTAGATAACTTAAACATATTTTGATAGATTTTATGTATGTCTGTGGGGAGTTAAACAAGGATGGAAAGAAGGGTGTAGAAAGATAATAGCTTTGGATGGATGCTTTTTGAAAAGCACATGCCATGGTTAATTGATCACTGCAATTGGAAGGGATGGCAACAATCACATATATCCAGTGTCTTGGGCTGTTATAACTGTGGAAAACAAGGATAATTGGGCTTGGTTCTTGGAATTACTTGCTGTTGATTTGGATATGCCATTGGGTATGGGCTTGACACTCATGTCTGACCAGCATAAGGTACATTCAATAATGTTATTCATTACTGTTGTTCTAATACATCTGTGATATACTATGTTATTCATTACTATTTAATACATGCATTTGGTTAGGGCTTGATTGAAGCTGTCAAGGATGTAATGCCTCATGCAGAGCACAGACAGTGTGCCAGGCATATATATGAGAATTTTAGGAAGCAATGGAGTGGGGTTCAATTCAGAAATTTGTTTTGTAATGCATGTAGGGCATCTTACCCACAAGAGTTTGATAGGGTTATGAGTGAGCTTAGGCAGGCAAATCCTAATGCATATAAGTACTTAGTTGATAAGGATCCTAAGACATGGTCACAAACATTCTTTGGAAGTGGGAAGAGCTTATGAAGCTGTAGAAAATGGTCTTTCTGAATGCTTTAATTCTGTATTGTTAAAGGTGAGACATATGCCTATCATTACCATGCTAGAAGCTATTAGGCACATCATAATGGAAAGGATGAACAAAATGAACAAGATAAGTGATGGGTGGAGGGATGATATATGTCCAAACATTAGAAAGAAACTGGAATTGACTAAGAAACAGATCAGGTAAATAATTTAATTTAATTTAATTTTATATTGTTGTACATGTCAATAAATTAATTATATATTGTTGTTGCAGCCACTGGAAGGTTCACATTGGAAGTAGTCATGATTCATTTGTGGTTGATGAGGAATATAGAACTTGCACTTGCAGGATATGGCAACTATCTGGCCAACTTTGTGTACATGAACTAAAGGTCATAGTCATGTTGATTAAGGTTCCAGAAGATTTTATACCTTCATGGTTCAAGAAGATTTTTTTCAAGGTTACCTACTGTTGGGGAATACTACCAGTAAAAGGCATGTTTCAATGGCATATAAACACACTTTCTAAACCATTGCCCCCTAAACCTAGGGAGATGCTAGGGAGGCCAAAGAAGAAAAAACAAAGAGCATCACATGAATTGATTCGCCATTCTGGTAAGGTATCAAAGGTGACCAAGGTTGGGGTCAAAATGAGATGTCAAATCTGTTTTGAACATGGTCATAATCGTAGAGGTTGCAAGAAATATGCTAATGTTGATGGTGAAGGGACATCTGCTAATGTTGATGTGAAGGGAACCCTGTGGGAGATTATGATATACCTGCTAATGTTGATAGTGATGGTGTAAGCAATCCTGTGGAAGATTCTGGTACACCTGCTAATGTGAAGGTTGACAAAGGGAAGGGCAAATATGTTGATACTATGAAAGATAACCCAATTCTGGTTAATAAGAGTGCATGTTCAGAGAGTCAGCCAAAGTTGAGAAGCAAAGATTCAGGAGCAATTTTAGACCATTGTGGTGCAGGTTCAAAGAGTTTAGCCAGACTTGACAAGGAAAGGGGGAGTGATCTTGCAGCCATTGCCTAAGAAGAGGAGTATTTGAGAAAGCCAAATGCTAGTGATAATTGCTAAGCTATACAAAGCACATGTAGAGAAGCATTGCTTCGTTGGAATGCTCGGCAGCATTGACTATATGCATTAGTCATGGAAGACTGGCCGAACGTATGGAAAGGGCGGTATGCAAGAGATCATGAGCACCCGACAATTATGTGTTACACCCAAAAACTTTTTGTTTTGGGTGATTAGTGCTATCCACCGGATGGCCCTTTTATGTCGAAAATTTGCACTGGCTATCCACTGGATAAACCCTTGCTGTCTAGTTTTCTGCACTTTTTCGCAACTCAATCATTTTAACAACCAAATTCAAACTTCTTCTTTCCAACATCAAACATAATTGTCAAAACAACTCAAATAAGTCATGAACAACATTTATCATCAAAACTTTATACAAAAACACAATCTTGACCCATTTGAACACTTATACAAAATATGGGCATAGTTTAACAAGTCAAAAGATCACAACCTTGATTCAAAGGGATTAGCATTTGCAAACCTACAACAAGTGTCCAATAAGCCCTCGCTAAGCTTTCCTTATTCCTTATTCGTTAAGCTTCCTTCTTACTCAATTCACTTGCGCCTACAAAATACAACTAAAAGAGTAAGCGAAACGCTTAGTGAATTCATAAGTAATTAAACAAGTGAACAACTTAACAACTTTTTGATCAATTTGATCAACTTTTAATCCAACTCAAATAACTTATCATCCAGTTGAACACAAAGTGGTCAATTAGACAACATGGTATTGACTAGTCATTTAAGATCAATCAATAACTTGATTATAATCAACAACTTAACATAATTCAACAAATTGAATGCGACTAGCAATGGAAATCAATTGCACAACTAAATTAATCAATAACTAACTCAACTAACTCAACAACAACAAGAGAAACTATAATTGAAAACAATTAACAACTAGGATCAGCAATCAATTTGAGTCAACTCACAACTTGAGTTGATTAACAACTTGCATATAAAAATATGCACAACTGTACGGATCTATAATCAACTCCACTTTCTCATCACAACTAAGCTAGCACAAAGCTAGAAAATCTCTACAATGTGTAGATCCCTTAGTCTGATCTTTTAATCAAATCGTTCAAAAACCCCACGTGCGAAATTCGTAGGATCAAATCAAACACAAATATAAAGGTTAAACGAATAAGAACAAATCAATAAGAACTTTATATTTACTTAAACACAATTCTCTGATCAAAGTTGCAGCAGCAAAAACGCAGAGAGTGTATACCAAAAAGTCTAACCTAATTACAAAGTAATTAGAGGTATTTATACTAATCTGGCCGACTTATGCGACACAAGCCTCGTGTCGCTAAAATCACTAATGCGACATAACACTATGTCGCAATTACAACTAATGCGACACAAGCCTTGTGTCGCATAACACAGAAAATGTAATTCTAACTAACTCAATTACATTAACAAACACATTACAGACTTGACCAACTGACAGACACACTAAGATGCATCAACAAACTCCCCCGTGTCTTCAGCTTGGTCTTTAAACTCTTCAATCAAACCCAGCCTGTTGGAAATACACCGCCAGCATGTATTCCATCTGTTACACAAACATTGACAATCCGCTGAAATTGAAATGCGATCTTATTCACAGCATTCCTTTCATTGAAGCGAATCGAATTATCAAATAGTTTCCTCAAGTCTTTTGATGACAAATTTATCAAGCTCATAAGATCAAACACTCGAAATTGAGCTTTCTTTAAACCGTACAGCGAGTTCCTCTCAGGTTGCTCCGTATCAGGAACAAAAACCAAAACTGCCTCACCGGTGTGAGCATCAAGTTCCCAGTAATGAAATCTTCTCAAAAAGTCAATGGGAACTGCTTCCAGAGGAATAATCTTCAAACAGTCAGCCGGAGGATAGCGCATTCTGCATATCGACTGCTTGGTCACTGGGTCTATCTTTTTCTTATAGATATACCTAGTTCCCAAAGTCGGTTTGATGAAATTATATTTCTTTGTACGAATTTCTCGCTACAAAGTGGTTTGGATAAAATTAGCACGGTCATCTCCAGACGGATTAATCAAAGAGAGCTGAGCAAAACGATTAACTTCTCCTTTTGGCAATGTGCTCAGCTTGGTGAATGATCTCTTGAAGTACTGAATACCATCTAGTCTCTTGATCATAAACACACCATTGGATATCTTCCAACTCTTTATCAACCCAGTATACGCCCCACTAACCTTGTATGATTTACAAGTTACGGGTACCTGAATCCCAGTTTTACCATGAGGCCACCATTTGGCAATTTTCTCAGCTCTTGTTTCAGTCGTTTCAGTTTCTAGAGCCTGAGTCTCTGATGTTTCTTCAGCTTCATCTTTAGAAGAATCAGTTTCAATAATAGGAGCATCATCATATACCTCATTTTCACTTAACCCTTCCTCTTCAACATCAACATCATCATTTACCTCAAAATCTTCATCCTCGGAATCCGAACTGACTTGGTTTATCATGCGTTGTATAAATGAGAGGTCTGCACATGAATAGTCAACAGCCAATGGTCTCGGCTGGCCTGGTATTTGGTGCACAGGGAAGTACTCTAAACTGGGCATTTCATTACTTTGATCAATATTTACATCTTCATTTACAGACTCAGACCCCGGTTCTATTGGTTCTATAGTTGGACCAGAGGGAATAGACTCCCCCGGACCAATTGACCGGGTCTCAAACTCCCTAAATCTATCTTGCAAGGCAGTAATCCTGGAGGTTTGAGTCTCTATCAGTGCAGCTTGAGACTGAATGAGTGAAGCTTGATCGTCCATAGTCTTTTGCATCGCCTCCATCCACGCTAACAATTCCTTGATAATATCCGGATGAGGTTGCACTGGAGTCTGTATTTCGGAAGGCCCTGCAGAAGTAGAGGTCCGAGGACGACTGGATGTCGGAATATCGTCAGAAACAATATAAGTGACATCCGCACGGGGCCTTTTGCCCGTCGACCTGGGAGGAGAAGGGCAGAACTCATCAATATCCCTAAATATATCATCAGATGAAGGATCGGGATGCAGAGATTGTTGCGGTGCTTGGGTTGGTGGTTGTTGGAGAGGTGCCTGAGGAGGTGGTGAAAGCGGCGTTTGAATGGGAGCCTGATCTTCAAATTCATCACCTGCCGGAGGCACATAGGCCTCATTGATAATATGGCCAAACAACGGCACATCGGGTGGGACCAGTGCGTCCCGTGCATATTGACCGGAAACCACAAAGATACGGGTATTCATCGGCGTTTGGGGAAACTGGTGGGGTAGAACCACCGGTAAACCCGGGACCAAGTGGTTGATCAATAATTGGACAAAACGTGGGTATAAAGCCCACTTCCTATCACCCGCCTGAGCATTATCAACAAGTATCCGAAAAATGTAGCTAGAAAAGTTGTACGGCTTGTTGTAGATGAGTGCAAGCATAGCAGAAGCGGTAGAGTAGCTCATTCCATCTAACCCTGCCTTCCTGCCAGACAGGCACACGATCATTATGTGCATCAGATAGTGCCAGACCTTGGTGAGAAAGGCCTTGCGGTACTGATCACGCGGGACATCCGGATAACCTATCCGAGCCATACCACCCACAATGAAGGAATTGGCAAAAGCCACCGGCATATCGGAATCATCAGGAAATTGAAAGAAATCCCTAATGACTTGCTCGGAGATGATGATTTCGCGATCATGAACCCGAGAGATGAGCCGAGTAAACGGAAGATCCGATTTGATAAGTGCATTAGTCCAGAAATCCGAGACATGATCACGGTAGATGGTGGTTGTGGCCGTGATCGCAGTATAAATCCTTGAACGGCGCAGAAATGCAATCACCGGGCGATACGGCGCCGCCGATTCTTTATTGTCGTTGAGAAAAGCCGTGACATTATGTCGTGGTTCCCAAAAATAAGCGTTTACATTTATATCTGCCATAGCTGTAAGAGCAAAGTAAACTTGGAAGCCATTAGATTTAAACACTTTAAACAATTGACATTTTTCAAATTAAAATGTCATGCGACATAAGGGTTGTGTCGCAGAATAACATGGCGACATAAGGCAGCGACATAGACAATTGTGTCGCATAATAGTACTGACATAAGTAGTTTTGTCGCAGCCACAAGGGCGACATAAGTAGCGACATAAAATGTTGTGTTGCAGATAAAATGCGACATAAAACCAAAGACATCTTGCGTCACAACAGTTGTGTCGCAGGTTTGTGTCGCAATGATGAACACAATGAAACCCAGATTTTTCAGATTTAAAAATTTTGGGGTTTTCGTGATCGAACCAACCCCGAGGATGCACAAGCATGTCAGGAACATAATTCCACAATTTATACACGCATTAAAACACTTTAAGGCATTTAATTTAGCAAACATATCGAAAACCTAAAACCGAAACTTTAAAATTCAAATGTTGGCAGAAATACGAAGTAATAATGGATAAATCGGTACTTATTGATTCGTAAGATGAAGGAGAACAAGAAACAGGCGTTGAATCGAACGGAAATCCACAGAAAATCACAAAGTAATCGAAAGTTTGAAAGCCGTTAGTTGTGTCGCAGGTTCCAGATTGTGTCGCAGAAATTTGAGTTTGTGTCGCAGGTAATTAAAGTTAATTACAGCGACACGAGGGTATATATACCCGGACCCATTTTGCGACATAAGGTGCGACACAAGGACTGTGTCGCATGCTATACAATAATGTGCGACACAAGTCTTGTGTCGCAAAAGTCAATCAAGGGTTTGAAAATAAGTAATTTATGCTTTGTATATTTGTGACACTTATAAACGAAATATAATAAGAAAGACAAATATAAAGGAACAGCAAATAAAAAACGATATTAGTGATGTCTATGTAGGGATCATATTAGAAAGACAAGTTCGCATGACAAGATTAAATTCTAATTTGATTATCAGTATAGATTTCCAAATGAAATTTACCAAGTATAGTTAACAAACCTGAGAAAACAATCGGTAATAAGACGATTATCGGTATTGTTTTTCCACTTAAACATGTAACACACTCAAGTTCAAGCTAAGCAATTATTGTTAGAGTGAGTAAGTCTCCGTGAATCACACATAGATATACTCCTAGTATTAAGACATGTCCAAAACTTCGATTGTTTAGAGAAAGTATTTGAATTCAACATTTTTAAGAATCAAGCCAGCGGTGACAGGTCTGTACATGCGTACAACAAAGCGATGTAAACTTGATGCAGGTGTAAGCAAAACCAGACGTGGTCAAACCGTTTGGCGACCTTGTTAGGTATCTTTGATTTTATAAGACTTTTAAAATACTTTGACTTTTGTTTTCTTAGTTTTTGAAAGTATGCTAACTGAAACCAGGTCTGTACAGACGTACAACAAAGGAAACATACAGCATAAATCCCCAAATGTTGTCATATACAAGCTCAGGTTAATAGAAGCATGGCAAGCTGATACATAAGAATTAAGACACATTGTCATACATCATATGTTGGTCATCACAAGATAATAAACACAGATTAGTGGTATTTCTTAGTAGCTCAAAGAAGAGTATGTAAATGCCTACCAATACATCGTGCAATGACACGAATGTCTGTAAGGACATGTATAACATATACGAGATAAACCTACTGATATATTAAGGATAAAACTTAAAATTTTCGTTTAAAGGATGTCTCCTAATGTACTATCATATCCCTAGTTGTTTACAGACACAACTAAACGTCTTTTGCAAATGTTGCAACCTTGCATTTCTTTAATGCTAGTAAGCACAAAGAATGGCTATTGCTTTCCTTTTTTTTTTTTTTTAAAGAACATAACATTATAAGGTCACAAATATTACTTTTGAATTTGAAAGAAACGTAACCCTATCATGTTGACAAGCTCATCGAAACGAGCACGGGAAAAGGCTTTGGTGAATAGATCGGCATTCTGCTTAAGTGTATCGATTTGGACCAGATCAATTAGGTCTTTTTCATAGCAGTCACAAATGAAATGAAACCTAATTTCTATGTGTCTGGTCTTAGAATGTTGGACAGGATTACGTGTAATAGATATAGCAGCAGTATTATCTATATGAATAGGAGTCATAGTTAAGAGTAAACCGTAATTGCGCAACTGATGTTGTATCCAAAGAACCTGGGAGCAGCAACTAGCAGCAGCAATGTATTCAGCCTCTGCGATTGAGGTAGAGACAGTCGTTTGCTTTTTACACTGCCATGATACAAGCCTAGGTCCAAGAAATTGACAGCCACCAGATGTGGACTTCTTATCCATATTGCAACCACCATAATCCGAGTCCGAGTAAGCAGTGAGCGCGAAAGTTTTCTCATTAGAATACCATAGACCAAGAGTTGGTCTACATTTGAGATAACCGAAGATTCGCGTAACTGCCTTCATGTGAGACACCTTCGGTTTAGCCTGATACCTGGAACAGAGAGAGACGGCAAAGACAATGTCCGGACGTGATGCAGTGAGATATATCAGAGAACCAATCATAGATCGGTAATCTTTCTTCGGACAGTCCTCTTCATCCTCTGCTGGACCAAGGTGATGATTTAGCTCTAAAGGCGTCCCATAGGATTTACAGTTAGTCAAGTGATACCGTGTAAGCATATCATTGACATATTTGGACTAATGAATGTAAATCCCTTTAGCAGACTGTTCGACTTGTACACCCAAGAAGAATTTCAGTTCCCCCAATACACTCATCTCAAATTCTGATTTCATGATCCGCTCGAAATCACGACACATTTCATCCTTGGTAGAACCAAAGATGATGTCATCCGCATAAACCTGTACTAATAATAATTCAGCCCCGTCATGCTTGATGAAGAGAGTACTGTCGATTGTTCCTCGTACAAATCCATTCTTCAGCAGATGAGTCGCAAGCCGCTCATACCAAGCTCTAGGAACTTGATGAAGACCATACAACGCCTTGTCCAGCTTGCATACATAATTTGGATGAACGGAGTTGTGACAACCCTCAAATTACGGTTAATTCCGTATATCATTATCACGTGCATTTAGGCTAATTCCCTATTAAATTAAAGTGAATTCGTTTCTATCAAATAAAGTCTAGCAAAAAGCCCACATTTGCATATGAGATGCACAATAATTTAATGCGAGATGCATTGGTGATTTTTAAGAATTATACGAAACAATCGGTAGAAACCGAGATTTCCGAACGTTGTGATCGTTTTTCTTAAAATAACGTAAATCTATTTAATAATAAATAGTAGTTATTAATGATATGGTAATTATGCCGAGAAATAAGCATATCAACTTTTAAAACTCAGTAAACGTTCACGTGAACTAAGAAACGTGTAATGACGGGATAAGTTGTGAATTTAATCGAACAAGGTATCGATAATTAATTGAAAATTATTATAATTAATAGTAGTTAATTACTATTATTATACAAGTTATTTTATAACCTTTCAAATAATCAAATCAAAAGATTATACGAATTCAATTAACGCGAAAACGTAGAGATTTTCGCGAATAACAACAAACGAAGTATCGGCAAATGAATCGAATACTATTTCAATCAATTGACAACATTATAATATCCTAATAACCTTAATTTATCATAATCATCCTTAATCCACCTTAATTAACCCTAATTAACCTTAATCACACAATTAAAACCTAACTAATCGAGATTAGCAACGACCTAAATATCTAGCCTAATCTTGGATTAAACCTCAAAGGGGCCCCCCCTTTGTTTCCCTCTCCAAAAATCTGGCCAAAAAGGGGCCCTAGGGACCCCCTTTGACCTCCCTTTGACCTCCATGAAACAAGGAACAAAGGCCATCCTTCCATACTTCCATGCTTGGCCCCCTTTTTCACCTCACTTCTACACACACAAGTCACAAACTCTCTTCCTTTCTCTCCCTCTCAAAACGCACGAAATTCTGCAGCCTTCCCCCCCTATTTTGCTCAAGAACAACCACCACAAGTCCACCATTACACCACCACTCCACCACCATCAACCACCATGAACCACCACTCCAAAAACACTCATCTTACCCTCGTTTTTCTCACAATCACTAGCTCATTCCAATTCCATTCCATACTAGGGTTAAATCGAACATAAACTTTCGGACTTGGAGCTAGGAGGTCAACAACACCAAGATCAAACACTCCTCTTGCTCAAATCTCTCTTTTAGTGCATTGTAAGGAAATTCTCACCATAAACTCTTTAGATCTTTCATTTAAATGATTATATAATAGTTGAAATATGTTAGATGTTCACTCATGCTAGAAAGGAACTTAAAAACACGAACTTGTATGGATTATAACAAAGATTGGCTAAAAAGAAACCAAAGTAAACTCAAAAACAGGAAGTGTAAATTCGGACAGAAACTTTGGTCCACTTTGGTGTTAAATAACTCGGTCAAAAATTAACCAAATCTAGTGTTTCTTGAGTCTAAAATTAAGTTCAAAGCGTTACCTTTCCAACCCAACTAATTTGGATAAGTATAAGTACTCCAAAATGAATTTATAAGAAAGAGTGTCTGATCTGCCTTCTAAGGACAGATTATGACCTCACTTAGAAAAATCATAACTTCTAAAAGAAAGATCCAAATGACTTGATTCTTTTTCCTAAAGGTCAAATATTGTGTTAGCTTTCCAATTTGTATGATTAAACCTCGTGAAGATAAGTATAACTCCGTGTACAAATAGATCTTTGACCAACTGTCCAGAAAGGGTACTGTTGGACCTTTTGTGTAGTATTAAATAGGTTTGAACCCCTTAAACGTGACCAAAAATTATGAACCTTATACTTCTGGAAAGCTAAGACATAGGGGAACATATAGTAAAAATTTCATAAAAATATTAGCTTGTTTGACTAGTAAAAATCGTAGCCAAAGGAGAACTAAATTTTGGACATAAACTGTGAAAAATGGACATATGAAAACTAAAAAGGACCAAAGGGATAAAAATCAGTAAATTTCATGTATTTAAGTTTAAATAAAGTATTAGAACTAGATCTAAGTTGATAAACCTTGAATCACCAAAGTCCTTGTGTTAAAAATGAGATAAATGGAACTGAGGACTAAAATGCAAAATCCGTGAAATTAAGGACTAAGATAATAGAAATCAGTAAGTTTAAGTTTAATATAGATAAATCCATGGCTTAAAGTGTTAGAAACGAGACTTATACGATTTAAAACTGATAAACCCAAAATCTAGGTTAAAAGCGGAATTTAAAACAAGTTAAATGGTATTATAACGACGAAAGTTATAGAAATGGATTATAAAGACTATAACGATATTGATATATATATATATACATGTATAAGTATATATATATTTGTTAAAGTATCATGACGAGATTATATGAACATACGATTCCTAAATTAAAAGCCGATTTAACGAAATCCTAAACCTTGAATCAAATACTACCAAAACAAAATGTATATATATATTGACTAAGTATCATTATTACGTTATAGTAACGTACAACTAACGACTTAAAAGTCAATATAACGAAGTCGAGAACTTGAGACAATACACGATCGAGACAATGTATAAATAACGAATCGAGACAATGTATATATTATGATTGATAATATGTTAAAAGGTTGACGTAAATGATTTTACTATTTGAAAACACTAAAAGATCACAACGTGTCGTTTTTGCCTATAATGGCCTTACATCATATTCAAGCCCGTCGATGACACATTTAAACCTAGTTGAGTGAACAACTGGCATAGACTGACTATTGAGTCGTCTACATATATTAATTTGAACTTTTGCGTTTAGGACGCTAAGAGACTTGATTGGATATATATATATATATATATAGATAAAACTGCTTTGCTAGCACGCTCGGACTCAGGTGAGTTCACAGCCCCACTTTTACGGTTTTAATGCTTTCAACTTGGGGTGAAAAACATATAACTGAATGTATGCGATTATTAAAACCTGACATTGTATCCTTATGAGCGACTAAGTTGGATAAGTTGTAGTGCCGAAGTCCTAGCATGCAATACTATAACCATTAGTTAGATGACGCTAACCACTGAGTATACAGATAGTACTATCGGGTTTGACAGGCCCATCCCACATTTATTTTAGTTAGTGTTCGCACGATTTTGGGGACGAAGTATACTTAACCGGTCCAAGACAAACGATTCATTTGTGTTGTGGTTTGGTTATAGGCTTAGTTCGGCATATTAACTCGACGGTTTAGCTAACCTTCGGGGGATTCGTAGTCAGAGGTTTTATTGTTTTAAATTGAGAATAATCGCATAATAGGCCGTTGATGCCATTTTTAATCTATTGATGAAATGTTTCTAAATTATGGTTTATGATAGAGTCATTAAACCTGTGAATTCACTCAACGTTATGTTGACCTTTTAAAAATATGTTTTTCAGGGGAATTAGCTATGCCGCAAGACACATGCATATTGGGACCATACCTGCCACAATAAATTAGGATGCCATATTTTAAATTTGAACAATGGGATTAATTGACTTGTAGTCTTAATTATGAAATCTCGAAACTTGTATTTTGTTGAAATGATGAATTCAATAACATTTCTCTTTTAACGATTTATATTACCGTATCGTTGTAAAAACTATTATTGGCATCCTAATAAAATAGATGTTCTGCGATAATCATACGCTCGAGGTATTGTTATTCGATCGCCGTCACGCCCCGAAAGCTTCCGCATGATTAATTGTAAACGTCAAATTTGGGGGTGTGACAGGAGTCTTCAAAACCAGGAGGCTGTTTTACATAGACCTCTTCAACCCACTTGACCATATAAAAACGCACTCTTTACGTCAAGTTGATAGACCCGAAAACCTTTGAATGAAGCGTATTCCAGGAAAATACGGATGGATTCCAACCGAGCAACTAGGGCAAACACTTCATCATAGTCCAAACCTTCAATTTGAGTGAAGCCCTGGACCACTAGACGTGCTTTGTTACGAATAACAACGCCTCGATCATCCTTTTTCACATGATAGACCCAACGAGTGCCAATTGGATGAACACCCTTGGGTAACGGCACCAATGTCCACACTTGCAGCTTTTGGAATTGTTGAAGCTCTTCCTGCATCGCCTCAACCCAGTATGGATCCTTCAAGGCATCAGCAGTCTTCTTCGGTTCAACTTGTGAGAGAAAACATTCTTCAATTTCCGAAGCAAGACAGATAAGATCAGTATCTGCAGCAGGTGACGACGTCGAAGCAGATTGGGCAGCAGCAGCAAGTTGTCGTCTGGTTAACACTCCCTTTTGTAAATCACCGAGAATAGCATCAACAGGATGTGACACATTGATACGAGAACTCGAAATCGCAGCTGGAACGATGATAGAATCAAGGTTTGTAGAGTCAGCTTCAAGTTCGAGTTCAAGTGCAGGTAAGTCTTCAAGGTCAGATGCAGGTAATGGTTCAAATTCAGATATAGGTGATTGGTCAGAAGCCTCAAACATTTGTTCCTCAACATTTTCAGAATCAGGAACATCATCAGTGACGGGTGGAGGCGGAGATTCACCAGTGACAGCAGGATCATAAGCAGGTGTTGCTGCAGGAGGTGGAGAAATAGAAATGGGTGAAGTATTCGAAACGATATCCAACCCGTGAAATAGTGTCACCATTTCCTCTTCTTCATGCTCCTCAGAAAGATTGAAGGAATCAAACAACGTTTGATAATCAAACAAGTGTTCGGGTCCCTTTCCCTGAGGATTGTCAGTGTAATGGAAGAAGGTGACCTCAAAATGCTCTTCCACACGCTTGGTCACTAGATTATACACTCGTTTGTTTGGTGAGTTATTAGAGAATCCTAGGAAGACACCTTCACAGGATTTTTCACCAAACTTAGCAATTCTTTCCTTGGTGTGCATAATAGTGCATAAGCAGCTGAACGGTTCAACAAATTGTAGATTTGGCTTTCTATTGTTGAACAACTCATAAGATGTCTTATTCTTTTTCTTAACCATTAACACCTCATTTAAGATATAGCAGGCCGTATTCACAGCTTCGACCCAAAAGGTGATTGGAAGCTTAGAGTTGGATAACATGGTTCGAGCAGCCTCAATCAATGTCCCGTTCTTACGCTCCGCAACCCCATTCTGCTGTGGAGTCCTTGCGGCACTGAATTGATGTTCAATGCCATTACTCAAACAGTACAACTCCATAATCGAGTTCTTGAACTCTGTACCGTTATCACTTCTTATCTTTTTGATTCTCAAGTCACATAGGTTTTGCAGTTTGTCAAACAAGTAGATGAGAATCTCAGGCACTTCATCCTTAGTCTTCAGAAAATAGACCCAAGAAAATCGCGAATAATCATCGGTAACCACCAGACAATACGAAGCTCCTCTCAAACTCTTCTTTCTGACTGGCCCAAATAAGTCCATGTGGAAAAGCTTCCAATGGCTTCTCAGTTGAATTTACTAGCTTCGGTCTGTGAGACTTCTTGTGTTGCTTTCCTTTCTGACAGGGAACGCAATGATCATTCAGCCCAAAGGATTGCTTAGGAACACCTCGCACTAAATCATTCTTGATCAGATAGTTTATCTTGCGAAAGTGCAAATGTCCCATACGCCTGTGCCAAAGTAACAATTCTTTTTCGGGAGCTTTTGATAAAAGACATGTGAGCTTTTTGGTTTCCACAGTACTCATGTCAAGAATATAAGTATCTCTCTCCCTAGGTGCCCTCAGTAACACCCATTCGTCAGGGATCACAAATACCAGCTTCAATATACAACACTCAGTGTCTGTGAAAGCAGTAGTGTACTTTTTATTGCACACTTGAGAGACATTGAGAAGATTGTGTTGTAATTGCTCCACAAAATTTACCTTTTCAAAACTTACCATTCCATTGGTAAGCGTACCCTGACCAGAAATGACTCCCCCCTTATCACCAGCGAAGGCCACATAACCTCCATTGTAAGCATGAACTTCAGATAACAGAGAAACATCACCAGTCATGTGCCGAGAACAACCGCTGTCAATATACCATTTACTATTCTTTACAGATTCAGGTTGCTGCGGCACCACAAACAAGGTAAATTAGTTAGAAATGGAGACCCAAGCCTTTATAGACTTGGGTACTCCAGTGACATCATCAACAACGACCACATCAGTCAAAATTTTATTTTCAAACATTTTAGAATGTTTGATTGATGAGTTATTGTCAGATGTAGAATCTTTGTAAGATTCTTTAATCTTCCAAACCTGTTTTGGTTTGGATGCTTGCAAGTCAACAACTTTGAGCTTTAAGTTTTGTACTTTATTTTGCTCAACCTTGTTGAATTTGACAGCTAGTAAGGAAGTCTTTGAGCCTCTCATAGAATATGTTTCTTTGAAAGAATTTTAGATTTAGAAACTCGTGAAACTTGCTTCCCAAACTGTTTCTTAGCAAGCACATGACAATTATTTATCAAATGGCCTTGCTTCTTGCAGTAAAAACAAGACCGATGCTCAACACTAGATTGAAATTGAGGAATAAACCGATGAGCCCGACCAAAAGAAGCATTTGTTGAACACTCACATTTACGTGAACATTCAACAGGGGATGCTTTAGAAGTGTTTTTAGAAGATTTATTTAAAGAAATCGTTTTAGAGACAATCTTCTTTTGAGGTTTAGCTATAGCTTTACCTTTTCTTTTTGACAGGATAAAGGTTCATCATCTACCTCATGCACTTCAGCCATCAATGTCTTTTCTGCATCATCTTCATCTGGATCAGACCATTCCCAAGCATTGTTGGAAAGCAGTAGTGTAGCGGAAACCATTGCCTTCTCATCATTTTTGGTCTTGTCAGATGAATTATACTGAGAAGGTTTAGATAAACCGGAAGGTGGGTTCTTCTTGCGATCACATTCACGAGCAAAGTGTCCATAGTTATGACACTGGTAGCATTTCACCTTGCTCTTGTTAAAACCCAGACCTTTCTCTTCCGGATCAGTTACGTTCTTCCTTCCAGTTGTCTTCAAGAAGTTCTTGACTCGTCTTGTGAGCATAGCCATACTCCACTTCAAGTCCATACGCTCAAGCTCTTCTTGATCAATTTGACTGAAATCTTCTTCAGTCAGATCCACAGTACTGTTCTTGTTAGATAGGAAGTCATCATAAGCCGACAAGAAAGCTGTAAAGACAGCTGCATGTTCTTCAACAACTGCAGGAGATGCACCTTTGAAGTTTGAATAAGTACCACCTCCACTTGAAGAGTTGGTGGTTTTATATCCAAATCCACCAGAAGTACTTGGACCCCCAGAACCACCAGAATCCCCAGAAAAGAATGCAGAACCAGCAGCTTGAGTTGCTGCAGCAGGAACATCCACACCATATAGCTTTGGATTTTGAAGGTGTGCAGTAGCCTTGGTTTCCTTTTTCTGCATGTCTAAGAGATCAGCAGCAATCTGTCCAACCAAATCATCAAGCTCCATGTCCATGATGTCTTCGTCTTTTTCCATCAGTAGCACTCGTGTATTCCACTTTTTGGGTAAGGAACCCAAAAGCTTCTTATTTACATCAGTTTTGTCGAGAGTGACACCTCCCTCGACTAATTCACTCACAAGCTGTGAGTATCTACTGCACATATCTTCAAGAGACTCAGTAAGCAGCATGTCAAAGACTTCAAACTGTTTCTTGACTAGATCCAGTTTGTTCCGTTTGTACAGATCACTGCCACCACATTTCTTTTCAAAAGCAGTCCATAAGTCATATGCAGTTTTGTGATGGCGTAGTTGTCTTAATATCTGTTGAGGTAAGGCCATGGTAATAGCAGAATAAGTTTTCTTTTCAGTGTCAAAGGCCTTACGTTCCTTAGGAGTCATAGATTTAATGGACTTTTCAGGTATAGGTCCATTATGAATACCGGTTCTCAAAGGACATTCATACCTTTCCTCCAAGTAGATAAGCATTTCAGGATCGTTGAAAGATACAAATGCTTCAAATCTTTGACGCCAGTCCAAATAGTTCATACTATTTGTATACATAGGTGGTTTATTGGTTGAACCCACCTCACTATTATGCTTTAACATTGCCCCGACTTGTTGAATAGATGTTGAAGTAGAAGAAGTCATTGTAACGGGCTTGAGAGACTTTTCAGAAAATTGGCTAAAACTGGAGTAAGCGACACTAAGGTTGTGTCGCAGATTATGTCGCTAAAACAGCTACAGCGACACAAAGATTATGTCGCAAGATGACTGTGGCGCAAGACTATGTCGCACTTTATGTCGCAACCCTATGTCGCAAGATTGAGGTCGCAAAAAAATTATGTCGCACAATTTAGGTCGCTAAAACCCTATAGTGACACAAATTTATGTCGCAGTATTGTGTCGCAAAACAGCGCTGTCAGATGCCAAAAACCTCAAAAACGATAATTTTCGAAACCTAAACAATCTTTATCGAAAAAATTCGTAAAAGTTTAGATTTTTAGGCTCAAAAACTCCAATTTTCAGCTCCAAAATAACTATCATGAAGATCAAACACCAAAAAAGACGTTAAATAATCAAAATATGTATTAAAAACGTACCACAAACGATTTGATACCACCAAAATCCTTAGATTAATGGCTCTGATACCAATTGTAGATCCTTTAGTCTGATCTTTTAATCAAATCGTTCAATAACCCCACGTGCGAAATTCGTAGGATCAAATCAAACACAAATATAAAGGTTAAACGAATAAGAACAAATCAATAAGAACTTTATATTTACTTAAACACAATTCTCTGATCAAAGTTACAGCAGCAAAAACGCCGAGAGTGTATACCAAAAGTCTAACCTAATTACAAAGTAATTAGAGGTATTTATACTAATCTGGCCGACTTATGCGACACAAGCCTCGTGTCGCTAAAATCACTAATGCGACATAACACTATGTAGCAATTACAACTAAAGCGACACAAGCCTTGTGTCGCATAACACAGAAAATGTAATTCTAACTAACTCAATTACATTAACAAACACATTACAGACTTGACCAACTGACAGACACACTAAGATGCATCAAAAAACTCCCCCATGTCTTCAGCTTGGTCTTCAAACTCTTCAATCAAACCCAGCATGTTGGAAATACACTGCCAGCATGTATTCCATGTGTTACACAAACATTGACAATCCGCTGAAATTGAAATGCGATCTTCTTATTCACAGCATTCCTTTCATTGAAGCGAATCGGATTATCAAATAGTTTCCTCAAGTCTTTTGATGACAAATTTATCAAGCTCATACGATCAAACACTCGAAATTGAGCTTTCTTTAAACCGTACAGCGAGTTCCTCTCAGGTTGCTCCGTATCAGGAACAAAAACCAAAACTGCCTCACCGGTGTGAGCATCAAGTTCCCAGTAATGTAATCTTCTCAAAAAGTCAATGGGAACCGCTTCCAGAGGAATAATCTTCAAACAGTCAGCTGGAGGATAGCGCATTCTGCATATCGGCTGCTTGGTCACTGGGTCTATCTTTTTCTTATAGATATACCTAGTTCCCAAAGTCGGTTTGATGAAATTATATTTCTTTGTACGAATTTCTCGCTGCAAAGTGGTTTGGATAAAATTAGCACGTTCATCTCCAGACGGATTAATCAAAGCGAGCTGAGCAAGACGATTAACTTCTCCTTTTGGCAATGTGCTCAGCTCGGTGAATGATCTCTTGAAGTACTGAATACCATCTAGTCTCTTGATCATAAACACACCATTGGATATCTTCCAACTCTTTATCAACCCAGTATACACCCCACTAACCTTGTATGATTTACAAGTTACGGGTACCTGAATCCCAGTTTTACCATGAGGCCACCATTTGGCAATTTTCTCAGCTCTTGTTTCAGTCGTTTCAGTTTCTGGAGCCTGAGTCTCTGATGCTTCTTCAGCTTCATCTTCAGAAGAATCAGTTTCAATAATAGGAGCATCATCATATACCTCATTTTCACTTAACCCTTCCTCTTCAACATCAACATCATCATTTACCTCAAATTCTTCATCCTCGGAATCCGAACTGACTTGGTTTATCATGCGTTGTATAAATGAGAGGTCTGCACATGAATAGTCAACAGCCAATGGTCTCGGCTGGCTTGGTATTTGGTGCATAGGGAAGTAATTTCATTACTTTGTTCAATATTTACATCTTCATTTACAGACTCAGACCCCGTTTCTATTGGTTCTATAGTTGGACCAGAGGGAACAGACTCCCCCACGTTCAAATAACCCCACGTGCGGAATTCGTTCAATTGTAGATCCCTTAGTCTAATCTTTTAATCAAATCGTTCAATAACCCCACGTGCGGAATTCGTAGGATCAAATCAAACACAAATATAAAGGTTAAACGAATAAGAACAAATCAATAAGAACTTTATATTTGCTTAAACACAATTCTCTGATCAAAGTTACAGCAGCAAAAACGCAGAGAGTGTATACCAAAAAGTCTAACCTAATTTCAAAGTAATTAGAGGTATTTATACTAATCTGGCCGACTTATGCGACACAAGCCTTGTGTCGCTAAAATCACTAATGCGACATAACACTATGTCGCAATTACAACTAATGCGACACAAGCCTTGTGTCGCATAACACAGAAAATGTAAATTTAACTAACTCAATTACATTAACAAACACATTACAGACTTGACCAACTGACAGACACACTAAGATGCATCAACACAATGTATAACGACTATCATGTGGTTCATTTACAACATTAAACCACCTACTCCACGGTCAATTGGATCCTCTTACACGGCTTTAATCCAGATCCATTTTACAACTCAATCGGGTGGTTCATATACAACATGAAACCACCTATTCAACTATCATATGAATCATCTTACATGGATGTAATCTGGATTCATTTAAACAACATAACTCATTTAACTACTATATGAACTCACTTTGTTGATTTAATGATGATAATTTGCCACTTGAGTTCTCCACTTCTTTAACAGCTATCAGTGCCACATAATCAATTTACCAATACAATAAACATGTATTAACATTCTAATACTTCTCTTATCACTAATCCACAACTTATTCAATTATGCCCATGACCATTTTGACTTTTAAAAGTCAAACTAGCATAATTTCATCATTCTAGCTCATGAACCAATCTATAGTTCAATTGCTTAAACCACCACTTTAATTACGAGTAGTAGCATCACAATAACTACTTTAAGTTAACAATTTAATAGGTTAGCTTTTAAACCTGAATTCAACTTTTATAAGTTGGGTTTCATAAGCTTCTAACCAAAATCTTACCATTTTATGATTTGAAATCAACAAATACTAACTATAAACAACTACTAGCATCAATCTATTCTATATACTAAAGGGCAATGCCCAAGACATATATAGCTGATGTGGCACATTATTAAAAAAGGGACTTTCATGATGTGTCATTTTCAGAAGCAATGAATTTTCTACTATTTTACATTTTAAAAATAAATAAAAATAAATCATACTCTGTGCTCACTTCAATTGCCTGCCCTAATACACCGTCTCTTCATTGTCTCTTCAATAACTCCACCACCGCCATAACCGATGAAAAAACCACCACCACTTACCACCGCCATAGTCTGTATACCTCAGTTATCTTCTCATTCATCTTCGATTCAAATCTCCTGTTTTTCTCATACTGAGTAAATTTTCTCCTCCCCACGATTTCTTCTCCAACAGGTATAATTTGCTTTTTTCTTTTTAAATTTCATGGCTCAAAAGTTTCTTCGTTTATGTTTACCTTTAAATGGAGTGAGGTTGAATCAGAATATTGTTCCTGTTCTTCAAGTCTCCTTTCAAGTTCCTTAATCTAAACCACCATAAAGAAAGGAAAAATAAATCTTTATTTCCATTCTGCACAATCTTAACATGAATAAATGTACGCCCGTTTTAAATTGTAAATTCTACAACCTTTTCTTGAAGAGTCATGGTGTAGGACTTTGACTATTTGTCTTGCGCTTTCAGTTTGTCTTCAAGGTCCCTAACCTGTTTTCGATATTAAAAGTTTATTCATTGACAATTTTTGAAAATATTTAAAAGCAATACATTTAGAAAAATTATACAAATACCTTCTATTGGTATACAATAGCCCCAAATTGTTCTCGCTCTGTAAGCTTCTTCTCGAGCTCCTTGACCTTTATGAATGTTTTCACGGACTTTAATCGGGTACATTTGGTACATTTGACAATTATAAAAAAGAATAATGAAGTTACTACCTTTAGTTGGAGCCCGCTATTGAATTCCTCTTTCATCCTCAACTTTTCAGAGATGTGAGATTTCTTTTTCTAAATGAGAGTGTAATCCTGTTTTGTGCTGGTGGTTTTTGTGCACTTGATCTTTTCCAGGTGTCCATTAATTGATCTTTTATGTTGAACACATTCAGTTAGTTAACATAGCATTCATACATTAATTGATCTTTTAATTTTACTAATCATGTCATGTATGGGTTACTATGATGAAGGTGGATGATTTTAGGATGATAATTTTAATTTTTTTTCTTTTGACTGTAGCTTATTGCACTGGGCTTTTATTGGCTCGCCGAGTGTTGAAGAACTTGAAGTGGACGAGGAGTACCAGGGAAATGTTGATGTATGGTTATCCTAAAATGGCATTTTGATTATTTCAAGTTGTTCGCTTAGTGACACTGGGAGAAAAAAGACATATGCTTTTCTTATTCATGTACAATATTTTATAGATGTGGCAATGTTGACCCATTTACTTAAAAATGATCCGATGTGGGTTGTGTTTTATAATCAATCTCAGTATGTTAAAATTTTATAGATTTTCAAGCTGGGTAATATATATGTATATATATATATATACATTCATACATTTCTTCATTTCAATATCAATGAAATTTGAGCTCAAAGTTTTGGTAGCTGACTTTGCCTTCTTCTGATTCACATATGGGTATACAAATACGCATTTATCTATGGGACTTGAAAGTTTGGACTGGAAAGTAGATAAATAGAATAAGGAAATAGGTTAACTGAGAGTTTAGTGCCCAAGTTTAATGCGTGATGAAGCATTGAATGTATGTAGGTTTAATTATATAATTGGGTAGGTTGGTGTTATATATGTTTGATATCTACCTGTTTAAACTTCTACAATATAATTGGTGATGTTAAAGGTTTGATTCATTAGTCTTAGAGTTTTTAGAGTTGTTTCTTCTATATATAGAGTTGTCTCTTCGATATATAGAGTTTTAGGAAATAGGTTAACTGATCATGATGATGTTAAAAAACTCTTTCCCTTGAAAGTCTTTATGATGGTTATAATAATTCTCACTGTTGGGGATTTTCAATGGTTTGGACTTCAACTTTTTGTTGAAAATAAGAAAGATAAGTAAAATGAAGATGTTCTTTCATCTAAGATTAACATTTATATGGTGATGTTAAAGGTTTGATTCATTAGTCTTAGAGTTGTTAGAGTTGTTTCTTCGATATATAGATTTTTAGTAAAAAGGTGTCCATTAATTGATCTTTTAATTTTACTTATCATGTCATGTATGGGTTACCATGATGAAGGTGGATGATTTTAGGATGATGATTTTAATTTCTTTCTTTTGACTGTAGCATATTGCACTATGGTTTTATTGGCTCGCTGAATGTTGAAAAACTTGAAGTGGACGATGAGTACCAAGGAAATGTTGAGGTATGGTTATCCTTACATGGCATTTTGATGGCCCTCAAGTTGTTCTCTTAGTGACACTGGGAGAAAAAAGACGTATGCTTTTCTTATTCATGTACAATATTTTATAGATTGTTGCAGGTTTGTGATAAAAAAGAACTTTGGTGCATTACTGAAGAATCACTTTGTGTGTGTACAGAAAAGGCAACTTTACAAACCTGCAACAGTCCAACTATTGTATCGCGTTTGTCTGAGTAAGTTATTATTTTTCTTTACTAATGTTATTGATGTAAATGCAAGAGGTATAGGAAAACCAATCACACTAACATGAGAAACCATAAGTTATCATGTTATAGTCGCGTTAAGCTCTTAGGCGAATCATTTTTTCTTGAAGTTGTTCATACTTCTATCTATCTATATTACTATACATAGACTTTTAACAAATAGTCTTATAATTTTATTTTTTTCCAGGTACCTCAACCTTGACATAAATAGTTACAAGGCAAACATCATCTTTAACTTTTATGTACCCAATCCTAAAACAAGTAAGATTTATCTAACTCTGTGGATTTGTTACGTATGTATGTATACTAAATGTTGATCATAATAACTCTACACATTTCTTTATTTTGGACTTGAAAAGTTAAAGTATCATAGCCAATAACATATGATAAAAGTATAGCAAGTTTGCACATATGTAATTATTTAATAAAAAGCGTAATTAATACAATTGTAAACAAGTTTGCACAAAAGTAATATTTTAGTAAAAGATTAATTAATTTTTTTTGACATGCGGGCCCATATGTTTTAAATTAATTGAGATTTTTTATGCTGAACACTTGCATGCTTGGCGTCTGCAATCAATAACCCATTCACATTGCCTTTCAAAAAAAAAAAAATAACCCATTCAAGTCCAAGCATTTTCCAATGTGTGTGGCTACCTAGGGTAGACAAATGGTTTTCTTCTCCTAATATTAACTTTATTTAATAATTTAATAAAAAAACGTATTTAATTACCCATGATTAATTTCTGCATTTTCCAATGTACGTGTGGCTACCTAGAGCAAACAAATGGTTTTTTTTTTCTACTATAAATAACTTATTTTCTGATTCCTTCAAACGATGATTAAAAAATTGTGTGAAACCTACTTTGAAACATAACAATGGAACATGACAATTACAATTTCATTTCAGATCTTGATACCATCAAGGATTCATGGAAGTTGAAGGTTCGCATTCTTCAATTGTAGAAGACAACTTTTCAACTTGACAAATCGTTATGGATGAGAGAGTGAGTTACAACTTTAAAGGTTTTTTAATGTTTGCTTTATATTTTTTCTTGACTTTTAAAGTATCTGTTTTTGTATCATTAGTCCTTCAACTCTGTGTGTTACTCTTATTGTAAAGTTCTAAAAAAGAATGCATCTTTGCTGATTAGTTACAACTTTAAAGGGTTTTTTTCATGTTTGCTTCACATTTTTTCTCGACTTTAAAAGTATATGTTTTGTAGCATTAGTCATTCAACTCTCTGTGTTACTTTTATTGTAAATGCATATTTTGCTGATTAGTTTGTGGATTTGTTAAGTGAACTATAGTCGGCTGTTAGGATCTGACCAAATAAATAAATGATTGTTTTAACCAAAAAGGTTTCATGAGTGGCTAAACAGTGTCATGTTAAGCTCAAAAATACTAAATACATCAACCTTGACATAAATCGTTACACTAAAAGTTGATCTTACGCAACTATCGTTTTTCTATATTTTTGGACTTGAATAGCTACTACTCAACTTGTGTGTAGAGCAGTTCACTTTCAATGTTAACTTAATGTTGCGGGTATAGAAAAGTTTCTCAACTTGTGTTTCTCGACTTTTAAAGTATGTTTTTGTTTGTAGGCTGATAAGATCCAAGCAAGTGTGAAAATGGCTTTATTTCATGTGTTCAACAACGTTTTGGAAGAAGGGAAGGTTGTTATGCTCAGTAAATTTGGCGTTGGAGCAAACAATGGGAAGTACCCTTTGTTGAGACATGCATACAAGGTCAACTTCTATCGTTGTACTCAAGTTAAAATGTGTGTTAGTTTTGATGGTCCCATGCATGGATTTTCTTTTTTCCCTTTTAGTGCAATCAGAAACCACGTCGATGATCCGGATCTACCAGTTGGTAATTTAAGTTTTCATCTCATCAGTTTACATCTTAATTGTATTCTTTGTACTTTTACTTATTTTGACCTTTTTTTTATCTTTTTTTGAAGATGTTATCGGGTGTGTACTTAGTTGTGGTAACATGGAGATTTATGAAAAAGAGTCTAGGAAACAAGGCTAACGAATGAATTTGGATCTTCAAGATTTGGAGTATCTTTTTTTACCTTTTCTCAGAATAATATTGTGCTATAGTGTTGTTCATTTTTTGATACATACTTTTTTATGTGTTGGTAGGGGGTTAAAAGTGAAGTGTACTTTATGGGATGATTATGTGGAACAATTTCATAACTATGTTGCTACTACCAACATTGAATATCACGTGATAATCATACTCCAGTTTGGACGAATCCGGGTGTGGAAAGGTAATAGCTATTGTAATCGTATCTATAATCCTTTATATATGATTTCTAATAACCGATACAATTCAGGGTGTGGAAAGGCTTTGAATGTGATTTCTAAAATAACTCTAGAATTTAGCAAACACAAAACGTCTCATAAAAATAAATATTTTCATTTTCTTTTTTATCTTCAAAACTGTTTGTTTGAGTTTCAGTATAGTTAAGTCTTATACACATGTTTGGTTTCGTATCCGTTATTGTGGTTTGTAACATGACCCAAGTAAAACTTTTGGGATGTAGTATTTTCGAAAAAACTGTTCTTTTAACAACCCTTAATCACCATAGCCAGTGTAGTATTGTTGTATAAATATAATTATAGATAATACTACGTGGCATGCATATTTTATGAAAATTGAGTTCTCAACAGCCCGATTATTAAGTTCTTAAACTGAAGAGACAAATTGGTGTAACCGAACAGATGTCCTCGACAACCCTTAATAATTTCATTTAAAAGGATTTGATGACAAATTGTTCTCCAAAGATTTAAGTTGACTTATTTTTCGTTAATTCGAGGGTTTGTGTGAAGATCTTTCTTACTTTTGTTTTATGTCATTGTTTTAACTGCTATGATATACAAGTTAGTTATTATATAGTTATTATTACAAATTTATGTCATTAATCGTAGCTATTTTTGTTAACTATTAATTCTTATTTCTTATATATGTATAAAACCCGAGTAATGCATTTGCTTTCAAAATTGCAAGAACTCCTACTTTTCAAAATGCTCTCTTTGGTAGCAAGTTGTTTATAAATCACGATATTCAAGAAATCAATGATTTCCGTTCAAGGTTTGTTTTACAAAGAAATTAAAATATGGAATTTGGCATATCTTAGATAGATACTTCTTCTCAAGGAGGCAATCAACTTTCTAGCCAGCGTGTGAACTCCCTTCGTGAGGAGTTTCTCACAAACACAAAGAAAAGCACGATTGATGAAATAGTTGATTCAACTGAGGTATAGATTTCTTTCCATCAATGGTTGTTTCAACTTTAAATATTGTAATACAAGTGTAATGTTAATTGTTTTATGATTACTACATCCTATAGTTTGTGCTGTTTTGGCCACAATACGCTCTATGGAGCAGCATCATGGTTGGTTTTATGTTACGTGTCGGAAACATAATACGAAAGTGGTGAAGAAGTGCGAGTTTGGTGGTCTTGAGAACATTGATGGGGATGAAGTAGAGGATGATGGTAGTTTTTATTGCGTCAAGTGCAATGGAAAAGCATCTTCAGTTTTTCCAAGGTTTGTTCCTCTAAATTGACATTTATTAATTAATCGTGTATGTAATCAATTACCTAAATATAATATTTATAACTTTCATGTTTTTATTTTTTACAGTTATAAAGTTCAACTAAGGGTTCAAGATTCAAATGGAAGTTTATCGCTTGTGTTGTTTGATAGGGATGTTTGTAAGTTATTGCTCTTAAAATGTTAACAATGTTAACAGATCTCAGAAACAAGAACTAACATAAACTGCACAAATCAAATAGAAACATAACCGGGCAACGCCCAAATACAAGACCAAATAACCTCACAACAAGAAAACTCTCAATGATCAATTACCAACAGATAATTGTCATTCACTCACAGAAACAAGATCACAAGATCTTTAATATCAGAATACAGAGGAAATAAAAGAACGAACAAGATGAACACAGAGAAATCTCTCTCTAATCTGTTACAGAAAAAACTTACAGAGAAAATATCTAACCTACAACATATATAGAATAAGACAAATAAACAAGATACAAGTAGAACCTCCTTCTTTACAAAGTTAACACTAGCACCCCTTCAACCTTTGACTTATAATACTCAGCAGTTCTGCATCTTTCTTGTTATTACAATTTAACCCTGCAAAACAACACTAATCACACAATAAGCACAAGTCAACCAAGGTCAAAGGAACTTGTTTCATTATTAGATTAATACTTAGATTAATACTTTTGAACATCCCCCCTTAATCTAAGTATGAAACAAGTTAAACAAAGTTAATTTTTCACAAAACCAAGAATGCTTTGTACCACACAAGCCCTTAGTAAAACCATCAGAAATATTTTCTTCTGACTTTAACTCAACAATTTTAATAACACCAGAAGTAACTTTCTCTCTAACAAAGTGTAGATCAATTTCAAAATGCTTTGTCCTTTCATGAAAAACAGGATTAGCAGAAATTTGAATAGCAGAGCTATTATCACAGAAAACTGTAACAGGTAAATTCATTGAAATATTGAAATCCTTCAAAACCTTTAAAACCCAAACAACTTCACAAGTTACAGCAGCCAAGGCCCTATATTCTGCTTCAGCAGAGGACCTGGATACTGTAGGTTGTTTCTTTGATTTCCAACTTACTAAACAACCATTAAGATACAAACAATAGCCAGTCACAGATCTTCTGCTAGTAGTACATTTACCCCAATCTGCATCAACATAAGCACACAGACTAGAAGTCTGACACTTCTTAAACAACAAGCCTTTACCAGGACTTCCTTTTAAATATCTTAAAACTCTTAAAGCAAGTTTAAGATGAGACTGCATGGGAGCATGCATATGCTGACTTAAACAATGTACAGAGTAGGAAATATCAGGTCTAGTTAAAGTAAGATATATAAGTTTGCCAACAAGCTTCTGATACTCACTAACATTTTTCAAAGGAATATCATTAGCAGAATGATTTTCAGAACTAGACAAGACCAAATTTGTTTCCATAGGAGTTATTGCAGGCTTACAACCCAATAACCCAAAATCAGAAAGAAGTTCAAGACAATACTTCCTTTGACACATAGACAAACCAGATTCATTTTTTAATAATTCTATACCCAAGAAATATTTTAAAATACCAAGATCTTTTACCAGAAACTTAGAATTTAAGAACATTTTGCACCTGGTAATCTCAGACTCACTGTTACCAGTAAGAACAATATCATCAACATAAACCAAAAGAGCAACAAAGATATCACCAGAAATTTTGGTAAATAAAGAATAGTCATTAACACTTTGACTAAAACCAAATTCAATTAATGCACCAGAAAGCTTTTCATTCCATTTTCTTGGAGCCTGTTTCAACCCATACAAGGATTTATCCAACTTACAAACTCTTTTGTCATTAGAATCAAAATATCCTTCAGGTAAAGTCATATACACATCTTCATCTAATTCACCATAAAGAAAGGCATTATTGATATCCAATTGATATAAAGTCCAGTTATTTTGAATGGCAATACAAATCATGCATCTAACGGTGGCTAACTTAACAACAGGAGAAAAGGTTTCATCAAAGTCCAAACCTTCTCTTTGACTATATCCTTTAGCCACTAATCTAGCTTTATATCTATCTATCTCACCTGTAGACTTGTACTTTATTCTATACACCCACTTACAACCTATGGCCTTTCTATTGTTAGGTAAATCAGTCAAAGTCCAAGTGTTATTCCTATTCAGAGCTTCCATTTCCTCATTCATGGCATTAATCCAGTTTCTATCTTTGGAAGCCTCATAAAATGACTTAGGTTCTGTGGACTTATTCAAGGCAGAGACAAAACAGAAGTTATCAGAGTTCAGTTTAGAGTAATTTACAACTTTTTCAAGACCAAATTTTACTTTGCCTTCAACAACAAAATCTTTTAACTTTGTTGGCAGGCTAGACTGTCTAGAAGACCTTCTGATATTAACTTCATTTTCAGACAAAACATTACCCTCAGGAACAGACAGTTCAATGGAATTATCCTCATTAGATATTGCAGTTATGCCATCATCAGATACAGATACAGAAGTATCTTCTGAAGTTGCATTATTGCCATTATCTTTGGAACCATTTCTCCCTTCATCATTGGGTTTAAAATCATTTTCTTTACCAATGGATGTCTCAGTTTCAAAATAAGGAGAATCAAAAAAGTTAATAGAATTTAGATTTTCATCAGTAAAGACAACTTTATAAACAGAATCCATTTTAAAGGGAAAAATATTTTCATAGAATTTAACATCTCTTGAAACAAAGACATTCTTAGTTTCAAGATTAAAGAGTTTATAACCTTTTTGCTCATTTGAATATCCAAGAAAAACACACTTAACAGATCTGGAAGAAAATTTATCATGATTGTTTAAAACAGTAGAGAAACAGAGACAACCAAAACACTTAAGATGGGAGATATTAGGCACAGAACCATAAACCAATTCATAAGGGGATTTTCCAGACAGAACAGAGGAAGGCAGCCTGTTTATAAGATAAGTGGCAGTTAGAACACATTCAGACCATAAGTACAAAGGAATCCCTCCCTGAAACATAAGGGACCTAGCAACATTAAGCAGGTGCCTATGCTTTCTCTCTACAATGCCATTTTGCTGGGGGGTATAAGAACAAGAGGTCTGATGGATAATACCTTTACTAGACACAAAAGTGTTCATTTTATTATTTATAAACTCAGATCCATTGTCACTTCTAAAGATTTTTATAGTAACATTGAATTGATTTAGCAACAAGTTATAAAAACTGTTTATATAGGAAAACACTTCATCCTTTGTTTTTAATAAGTAAGTCCAAACAGCTCTTGAAAAATCATCAACCACAGTTAAAAAATATTTAAAACCTTCTTTGCTTTTAACTTTATAAGGCCCCCAAACATCTAAGTGAACCAGATCACTAAGTCTCTTAGTTTTGTGATCACTAAGAGGAAATGGTTCTCTAGTCTGCTTAGCTTTATGACATACATCACAAGGGAAAGATTCACTAGTGTTGTCAAAACTCAGACTTCCTTTTAGAACACTTAAGACCTGGTCAGAAGGGTGACCAAGTCTGTTGTGCCAAAGGCATTTAGTCAAAAAAGAACAAGTCACATTGCAGCCCATACTAGACTTACCAGAATCACATTCATCAAAAAAATACAGACCACCACTTTGACTACCAGTCCCCACTAACTTGTTTTGAAGTAAATCCTGGATATAACATTTCTTGTCATCAAAACCAACAAAAAACTTGTGATCAAAGACAAGTTTATTAACAGACAAAAGACTAACACAATATTGAGGTATGACAAGAACATCAAGTAATTCAATAGACTTAGACAATTTTAGATTTCCAATTTGCTTTATTTGAGCAACAGTTCCATTAGGATGATTAACAGTCAAGTTTAAATCAGTGACATCCACAACATTACTAAGTGTATTAGAATCAGAAACCATGTGTTGGGTTGCACCAGAATCAATTATCCATCCATGAGTATTATTCTTTTGTTTAATGAAACTGTTGGAAGCAAAGAATCTATCAAAATTAGAATTGAAATAAACATTGTTGTTAAAACATATACCTGCCATATTGGCATGAGATTTTTGAGATGTAGGAATTTCATTTAACAAACTCATTAACTTCTCAACCTGTTCATTTGTAAATTGAACAGAAGAAACAGACCTGGACTGCTCAGGCTTATCATTCACACAATTAGTATTCACAGAGTTATTACTAGTAAATCTAGGAGCACCTTGATTAAAAGGTTTCCTTTTATACCCTGCAGGGTACCCAATGAGTTCAAAACATCTATCCACAGTATGTCCTAACATATTGCAGTGTGTACACTTAAGATTTGGGTTAGGACCTCTGGAGAATCTTCTTTTTGCATCAAATTTATTTTCATTTATTTTGGTAACAAAAGCAGCAGGAGTTGGTTTGTTTGAACTGTTTGAGGATTGGTTTCTGTGAGACTCTTCTCTTGAGAGAATAGAAAAAGCAGTTTTTACACTGGGAAGTGGGTCCCTGGTTAGAATATTACTTCTAATAGGAACATAAATTTCATCCAACCCCATTAAGAATTGCATTAGTTTAATGAGTTGATTATGCTCAGAAATAGTTTTTGAAGCAGTACAAGAACAGCTTGGTAATTTTGTTAATGCATCAAATTGTTTCCATAAAGCATTAAGTTTGTGATAGTAATCTGACAAGGATGAACCACTCTGACTTAAAGAATTTATTTGATGATGCAAATTAAAAGTAACAGATCCATCCACCTTGTCATAGGTTTCTTTTAATTCAGTCCAAACTTCACAAGCATTTTCAGAAAAGATTTGACCTCCATACACTTCCTCAGATAAAGAAACAAGAATCCAAGAGAGAACCACAGAATTACACCTTTCCCATTGACAGATTAAAACATCATCAGTTTTATAATCATCTTTAAGACATGTACCATTGATAAAACCAATTTTGTTCTTAGTTTTTAATGCCAAAGTCATAGCACAACTCCATGAATTATAATTTTCTGTACCTTTTAATTTTTGTGTTATTAAAGAGGCACCAGAGGTATCACTAGCATGTAAATATAATGGGTCACTAAAGTCAAGGTCACTAATCTTAGTGGTGTCATCACCACCTTCTTCAGCCATTTTATGAGAAAAATAATCTCAACAAATATAAAAACCAGACAGCAGTCAATACAGAAGAGCAGATATATGCAGACAGAACAAACCAGTTAAGAGGAAATAGACAGATAGACAAAAAATTGCAAAGAAACACAGAAAACAACAATATAAGTTTGCAAATAAGAAGTTCTGTACACAACAGATGTACAGAAAGAATGAACAGATAGACGAAAAACAGAACAGATTAACAATGAGTGCTTATAGGTAGTTAGATATAAATCTTGACCACCACACCCAGAAAAAAACAGATCAGACGGCAAGCTTAAACGAGTTGATCAGTGACAGGAATCCAAGACACTCTTAGGGTGCCTGGTCAAGGATAATCAACCCTCTTACAGTCTGATAACAAGAAATCGAGGAAATAAAGAGGTGTCTCACCCTATGGTCCAATTGATGAATGTTCTTAAAGCACTTCAAGAACAGATCGATTGCCACCGAATGAGTAGGAACAAGAAAGACTTACAGTGGGGTCGCCAACAGTAATTCCAGAGAGGAACAACGAAGCACAGCGGAATGCACAAAGACAATAGGGGTCTTTCAGACCCTAAAAGTCAGAAAATAGGGTTTAAAAGAATAAAACCCTAGGAACGGCCCAAATATCAATACCACAGTTCTGTGTCGAAACCTGATCAGAAGAGATCGATCAAGATCAAGATAGATCCCAATACAGATCTTTGGAGACAAACCCTAATTTTTAGGGTTTCAAGAAGCAATCGTGGATCAGAGTGATCGTGGCTCTGATACCATCTTAAAATGTTAACAGATCTCAGAAACAAGAACTAACATAAACTGCACAAATCAAATAGAAACATAACCGGGCAACGCCCAAATACAAGACCAAATAACCTCACAACAAGAAAACTCTCAATGATCAATTACCAACAGATAATTGTCATTCACTCACAGAAACAAGATCACAAGATCTTTAATATCAGAATACAGAGGAAATAAAAGAACGAACAAGATGAACACAGAGAAATCTCTCTCTAATCTGTTACAGAAAAAACTTACAGAGAAAATATCTAACCTACAACATATATAGAATAAGACAAATAAACAAGATACAAGTAGAACCTCCTTCTTTACAAAGTTAACACTAGCACCCCTTCAACCTTTGACTTATAATACTCAGCAGTTCTGCATCTTTCTTGTTATTACAATTTAACCCTGCAAAACAACACTAATCACACAATAAGCACAAGTCAACCAAGGTCAAAGGAACTTGTTTCATTATTAGATTAATACTTTTGAACAATTGCATATGTCTGCATTTGACCTTCATGAAAAGCAGGAAAGGGTAAATACATTTTATTAAGTTTTTAATTGTACCGATTACTTATTTATTGAAATTTTGAAAATGATTATTATAACAAAATTTTTACTTTATATAGGATGGAGAAGGTGATAGTTTTCCAACTGAGTTTGGTGGATTGGTTGATCAGAGGTTTTTGTTCAAAGTCGATGTGTCCAACTATAATATCGAAATAGGTTATCGGGTGTATACGGTTTTGAAAGTCTGTACAGATACAAGCATAATATCAGACTTTGTTACGAAGTACTTTGATGATCAGGTTATAATCTCTCTCTGATATTTGTCTGCATCAGTTAATATATTGTTGATTGATACATCCGGTCCTTAATTTTATTTATTTTTTCATAGGATGATGATGATGATCACTTGAATGGTGGTGAAAATGGATGTCTTCTCTCTAAGGTTTATTTTAGTAACTACACATGCGATTCCCTTTTAAAATGTTATCTTATAAGACGTGTTTTAATTTAGGTTGTGTGTGGTTTGTTTGAAGGATGTTGTTTCATGTACCGACGACTCTTCACTAGCGTTAGAAGATGATAGTCAAACTGCTATAAGTCCGCTTTCTGCTAAGCGTTCGCGTGAGAGTGCTAAGAAAAATGTTGCTCAGAATTCTACCACCAAGAGGAGGATTGTTGCAGTGAAGGTTGAAAAGGTTTAATTGATGTTTTGGTTGTTATGTTGACCGTGTTATGGGACGTGTTTATTATGTTATGAACTATTTATGTTACTCTATTATGTATCATTTGGTTGTTAATTTTTTGTTGAACATGTTGGTGGTGTTTGTTGCTCTATCGATGGATTTTTTTTATGCAACAACACTGTTTCTTGGTTGTATTCTTTTATGAATACCATATGTTCAGCCATTCATGTGATTTTCTATCTTTTTTATATATCGAACTCAGTAGATTGCCTAATTTGATAGAGCAACAAACATTGTTTTTTTTTATGAAGTTTTGATATTTGTTGTTGGGCCTATGTGGTCTTTAAATTGAGTATTTACTTTTCTTTTTTCATTTTCTATTGTATATTACATCTTCTAATGTAGTTTTGTTGTGTAATGTTTACAGATTGTGATATATATATATATATCTTGCCTTTTAAATATGTCATGATTTGGTATTATCGATGTTTTTGATACTTATTCTTTTTATGTATTTGTAGGGGGTGAATGTGAAGTGTACTTTGTGGAATGATTATGTGGAACAATTTCATAACTATGTAGCTACTACCAATATTGAAAATCACGTGACACATTTCAGTTTGGAAGATTTCGGCTATGGAAAGATAACATACATTATAATGCGTAACATATTAAAATCGAGTACATGTCAAAATGTGAGCTTGTTATACAAAATGTGGTCCCTATATTTTAATATTAAATTGGTTCATGTATGTATTATAAATGCAAAATGGAACATGAATTGAATGTTTATCCATAACTATTATTAAATTGATGTAAACGAAGAGACAAATTGTTCTCCAATAGTATATATAAGAGCACATTCAGTTAGTTAACATATTATTCATACACATATGGTATATCATGGTCATCTTATTAAAAAATCTTATTCATTGCATATTGTAACAACCGTCAAAAATCTCAGGTCAACACCGCACTTAAATTCCAAGTATATTTATTTACGTTTACACCACTCTAAAATCCTAGTGAAAAGTCTAGGTTACGACTCCTTAAGTACCGAAACCGTAAGTTACCGAAATCGCGTAACGTTCTAGAAGATTGCTTAGCGGACTTTAAGACCGTGATGAACACAAAATTAGGTTACAAAGTACCAAAGAAAACAAATGAAATTAAATTTCATAAGTCATTATCATATCGCAAAAATCGGAATTTAACCGGAAATTCCGTAACTCGGTAAACGCAACCGAAAATCGGTTAATAAACTCGCGAATGTTAATCGTGATCGAATCAAATACATTTTGATGAATGTTATAAACTTATAAAATAAAGTATCATGACTCAAACTTTAACCACAAAAACATCACAAAAATCGGAATTAACCGAAATTCCGTAACTCGGCGAACGCGACCCGAATCGAATAAACGAAACTCGAATCAGACAAACTAATACTTGAATATCCATTATAAACAATCTAAAATACAATTTGAAGTATTTTATAAATTTAGAACATCAATTTTTATAACCCTAATATTAAGCATTAAAACAACACAATTTAAAGTCTTGAAATGTACAAGACTTGTGCAATTTTAATACAAATAAATACCACAACTAATACATATTATATTTTATCAAAAAATAAAAATAAAAACTCCAAATTTTCATGCCAAAACCGGACCTCCCCTTCCCCTACTCAAATCCTTTCTTTTTCTTACAAAACTCCACACACAATTTTAAGATTCCATGCAAAGCCTTCACCATTTTCACACACTTTCCTTCCATCATTTCCTCTCAATTCTCTCTCAAGAACACAGATATCTCCAGCCCTCTTTCAACCAAATATCATCAATTTTAAAGTGTTCTTACACAAAAACAAAACATTAAAGGTATAACCAACCATCTCTTGCTTCCATTTCTTCATTTTCTTACTTTGATTCTTGTAGAAACTTGGATTTTATGCCTTTCTCATGGCTTAAATCCTCATACAAGGTTTGATGGTTTGTAGGTTTCACCTTACACATACTCATGTGTTAAAAGAAGGGTAACCTATGATCAAACCGAAAATCAAACCGAAAAGTCAACTTTTTGATGTTATAGAGTTTATTTACATGTTCTTGCTAGAATAAATGGTTTAAAATGTTAAAAATATGTTTATGTTTATGTAAAACACATGTACATGCATAAAAGACAAGGCTTCTGTAACACCCACTTTTATGGCCTAGGGGTAATATGGTAATTTCCTTAATTTTATATTTAATTATTATTTCTATATTATATCAATATGTCTATTAGATAGGAAAGTTAGATTTAGGTCGAATAGTTAATTGTGTCAGCTAAAATATTAATAGTTTTAAATTAAAATAGTTGTCGGTAAAATAAAATAACTTGTCTCGCAAAAAGGTTTTTAGGTTCCAGACAATAAGTCAACCAAGGGATTAAAACTAGTAAACATTGAGTTGGTTGGTGATATAAATCACCAACTTTATCTTTTCATCTCATTTTGGTCACCAACTCTTTTCTCCATTCTCTCAAAGTTTCCTTTCCTAAATCAAACACTAAATTAACATGCAATTGAGTTGTAATAATCTGTTGTGAATCCTTGTGTTACTTGTCATCATCATCATCTTGTTCTTACTCCTAATTGTAAGCATTTTGTTATTTGGATTATAAACTTGAAATTTGGTTAATCTATTGAAATGGTGTGTAATTGATGTTGAAAAATGTTATATGTTGCTACTTGATGTATTAGAGATGTTAGAAAGCTGGTTAGATTGATAGGAAACTGAATTTTTGTGAACTGAACTGAACTGCGAGTTGACTCCCTGCGAACTGAACTGAACTGAACTGAACTGCGAGTTGAGTTCTTGCAAACTGAACTGAACTGCGAGTTGACTTCCTGCGAACTGAACTGAACTGAACTGCGAGTTGACTTCCTGCGAACTGAACTGAACTGCGAACTAAGTTCCTGCGAACTGAACTGAACTGCGAACTAAGAATTTTTAGACGTGATTCTGAAAGTTTTATTTTGCTAAATTCAAAGTGTATAAGTATAAGTGAATCGTTATAACTTTATATATAAATTTATAACTGTAGAGTGGTTATAATTGATAATTGCTACTTGATAATTGTTTGTCATTTTGTTACTGAGTAGTGAAATGTGTTATACAATTATGGAAAGAGTTACTAACTTCTTAATTATTATATTCTCAGATCAGCAGAAGACTCAGTAACATAAGATCTCTGAGTGTGGACTGAGACAAGTCAAGTGAGTGGATCTGCAACTCATGATTTGACATAGTTGTAATGCTGTGGTTACAACAAGTAACGTAGATATTGATAGACTGTTTAGTCTGAATTGTAATTGTGTATCTGCTTGTTATACATGTGGCCTTCGGGCATCTGTGTTGTTCAGAGGTCAATTGCGATTGGACTTGTTTACTAATAGTGATCAACACAGGTTCCAGGTACATGTGTTGTTGCTGGAAACTGTGTTGTTGTTTAGAAGTACCAAGTTATCGGTAAATCTTGTATGGGCCAATACAGATTGTGATAAGCGTTACTTGAGGGCCACCGTTGCTGTAGGGTTCCTCAGTAACAACCGATCCTCTTGAGTTTATGTGTTTTCGTGCTTAATGTAAACAGATTGTTATGCTAAGTTGAATTATTAGTTGTACATTCATTCACTTAGCTTCGTGCTAATCCCACCATTTTCCCTTCCTGCAGGTTATGTTTAAGTTGTGGGTTGGGCAGGAAGATGGGCTTTTGGAAGGAATGTTTGACAGGCGCCATAACTCTGATATATGTATACGTTTTGTTAGTTAACATGTATGCGGATTTTATATAACAACTATATATGTTTTATTTCAGGAAATAGTTAATTGTTGTAAACTCGCGAAATTTTATGGTCCTTTGTAATATAATATATAATATTATTTTTACCCATCGCTTCCGAGTCAAATGACATATTTAATATTGAGTAAAATGAGGGGTGTTATAAGTTGGTATCAGAGCATAGATTTGGGTGAATTGTACATTGATAAGTGTTCAATCCCAAATCTGTTACGCATTTTGGTCAAACATTCCAGGGTGTGAGATTTAGTAGTTTAAGTGAATTGGGTTGTACCTTAGGCTCTAACGATTAACGGTTTGTGAGCTGTGTTGTGTGACAGACATGGCGGATAACGAGCAACCAACCATTACCCCTAATAACGCCTCCAGGACTGATATTTCACAATCAGATCATCCAGATGATAGGCAAGGTCATAATGGTACATCCATTTCAGCTCATGTTGATATTAACCAAGAAGAGTATATTTTGCAATTAGAGGATGAATTACAAGAACTTCGGGATTACAGACAAAGGAATGAGACTAGAATTTCGCGACCACCGGTAGCTAACATTATTCCTCCACCAGTGTCTTCATCTCAGCTACCAGCATCTTTACCATTTTATTCCCAGCCTCAACATTCATTCGGTATGTTACATCAAGCTTCAATGCCATTTGTGAGTTCAGGGGCATTTGATTACCGAATTCCTGGAATTCCACCTCCTCAAATGCATAAGGTGTGCTTTTTTAAGACTTTCATGGCATGTAAACCCTCTGAATATCATGGTAGTTCAAATCCTTCCGTGACTTTGGATTGGTTGAGAGATGTTGAGAGAAAGTTTGAGGTTTGTCGTTGTGAAGAAGAGGTTAAAGTCCCTTATGCTGTTCAACTTTTGAAGGGTCAAGCTATGACATGGTGGGACTCGATCACATCTACCTTATCGCCTCAACAAAAGGAGTCTATTCGTTGGTCAGATTTTTACAACGAGGTGTGCAAGCAATTCTGTTCTGACTTTGAGATGGCTCGCATTAGACGAGAATTTATGGAATTGCAGAAAACGGATAATATGTCTATTGATGAGTTAATAACACAATTTTCTGAGAAATTGAGATTTGTTCAACAATAGGTTCCTGATGATGGAACCAAGATTGAACATTTTGTGGGAACATTACCTCCGGACTATCGTACCTCAGTGAGATTGGCAGGCTCGTTATCCCAAGCTTTTAATCTCGCCCGATCAGTGGATTATGATTTCAAGGCTCGAGAGGCACAGAATAAGGATAAGTTTTCTCATAAGCATTCTGGGAGTTCCTCGGGAAAGGGTAAAGAGAAATGGCAGAGTGGTTCGCAGAACAGGAATTTGGGTAACCGAGGCAATATGAATGATAGGTCTAATTGGTGTGGTAGGTGTAAGGCTAGACATACTGGACCGTGTTCTGTGCAAACTAATCGTTGTGTTAAATGTGGAGAAATTGGTCATAGGCCTAAGGATTATAGCTACACAAATTTTGTTTGTTGGAATTGTAAGAGAGAAGGTCATCGAGCAGGTCAATGCCCGGAGGCTGGAAGATTAGGATTGGGTATGGTTCGGGGATCGTCATCTTCTGGTCAGAAAAGGAAGAATGCGCCACCAGCATCAAGTCGGGCTTTTCAAATGACAGTCGATGAGGCTATCAGAACTGAAGATGTGATTACTGGTACTTTTCTCATTAACTCTGTACCAGCACGTGTTTTGTTTGACTCTGGTGCAAATTGTTCTTTCATTTCTATGTACTTTTGTAATAACTTAAATGCGACCCCTAATGTGATTACCAAACCTGTTGAGGTGGAAATAGCTAGTGGCAAGTCGGTTGTTCCTGTTACCTCCTCGGTAACCGGGGTTAGTATTGTGATAGAGGGTCACACTTTTCCAGTGTCGTTACTGTTGATGCATATATCTAGCTTTGATGTAGTTATTGGCATGGATTGGTTAAGTCAAAATAAAGCAAACATAGAATGCCACAAAAAGTTAATTAAAATCCCTATTTCTGAAGAGTCATACGTAGTGGCTCGAGGAGATCGTGAGAAAGGGTCTGTCCCCTTAATTTCTGTGATGAAAGCCAGGAAATCTATAGCTAAGGGTTGTGAGTCTTACTTAGCTTATATTATTGATGCAAAGTTAGAAAAGAAGTCTATGTCTGATGTTCGTGTGGTTTCTGATTTTCCTGATGTATTCCCTGATGAATTGCCTGGGTTTACCACCGATTAGGGATGTAGAATATCATATTGATCTTGTTCCTGGTTCTAACCCAATAGCTAAGTCCCTATGTAGATTAGCTCCTTCTAAAATCCGTGAGATGATGAATCAAATACGGGAATTGCTTGATAAAGGATTTTTCTAAGATTGTTGGCCCGTTGACTAAATTGACCCGTAAAGATGTTAAGTTTCAGTGGACTAAACATCAGGAAACATCTTTCTAGAATTTGAAACAATTGTTATGTCAGGCTCCAGTGTTAGCGTTACCTGATGGATTAAATGATTTTATTGTTTATTGTGATGGTTCTTCTGCGGGTTTGGGTTGCGTTCTTATGCAGCAAGATCGGGTGATTGCTTATGCTTCTCGTCAGCTTAAACCTCATGAAAAGAATTATCCTACTCATGATATGGAACTTGCGACGGTTGTTTTTGCTTTGAAACACATTACCTGTATGGAACTAAATGCGTAATTTGTACAGACCACAAGAGTCTTCAATATGTGTTTTCACAGAAAGAGTTGAACATGTGCCAGAGGCGATGGGTAGAATTAATTAAGGATTATGATTGTGAGATTCGTTACCATCCAGGGAAAGCAAATGTGGTTGCTGATGCGTTGAGCAGAAAGATATCATCTGACAAGATTTACTTGCTGCGTTTAGAAATTTCATGTGATTTAATGGATCAAATAAAGACTGCTCAGTTGGAAGCCTTGTTGGATCATTGAAACAGCTTGAGATTCCTGAATGGAAGTGGGAACACTTGACTATGGATTTTATGACTAAGCTGCCCCGAACACTCAGAGGTAATGATATGATTTGGGTTAATGTTGATAGATTGACTAAAAGTGCACATTTCCTTGCTACCAGTGAGACTGCTTCTCTAAGTAAATTATCACAATTGTATATTAATGAGATTGTCTCGAGGCATGGAATTCCTTTATCAATTGTTTCTGACAGAGACTCCAGATTTATTTCCTGATTTTGGCAGAGTTTACAGCATGAGTTGGGTACCCGAGTAAATCTCAGTACAGCTTATCATCCTCAAACAGATGGACAGTCAGAGAGAACTATTCAGACACTTGAGGATATGTTGCGTGCTTGTGTGATTGAATATGGTGGCTCTTGGGATTCTCACCTACCGTTGATTGAGTTTGCTTATAACGATTCCTACCATTCGAGTATTGGAATGCCTCCGTACGAGATGTTATATGGACGACGTTGTAGAACGCCCACATGTTGGTTAAAGGTCGGGGAGAAGCAGTTTTCGGGTCCTGATATTGCTCAGATTACAGCCGATAAGGTAACTATTGCTCGTGAGAAATTGAAAGCAGCCCGAGATAGACAGAAACAGTATGCAGACCCACGCAGACGACCAGTTACTTTTGTTGAGGGAGAGTTAGTATATCTGAAGGTTTCTCCTTAGAAAGGTGTGATTAGATTTGGAAAACGTGGGAAATTAGCTCCTAGATATATTGGTTCTTTCAAAATTAGACACGTGGTTAGTGATCAGTCGGTTACACTTGAACTTCCTCCAGAACTTTCGAGTATACATGATACTTTTAATGTGTGTTATTTGAGAAAGTGCAATGTTGAAGACCAATCTCAGATCCTTCCTTTAGAAGAATTGCGTGTCGATCAAAATTAGAAGTTAGTAGAGGAACCAATCGAAATTCTAGAATGAAAAGTTACTAAATTAAGAAAGAAAAAAAAATACCGATGGTGCTAGTCAAATGGAAACATAGTTTAGGTTCAAATCTTACTTGGGAGACTGAGGAATCAATACAGTCACGATACCCTAGGTTATTCGTTAGAGATGAGATTTCGGGGACGAAATCTTTTTAAGGAGGGTAGATTTGTAACACCCACTCTTATGGCCTAGGGGTAATATGGTAATTTTCTTAATTTTATATTTAATTATTATTTCTATATTATATCAATATGTCTATTAGATAGGAAAGTTAGATTTAGGTCGAATAGTTAATTGTGTCAGCTAAAATATTAATAGTTTTAAATTAAAATAGTTGTCGGTAAAATAAAATAACTTGTCTCGCAAAACGGTTTTTAGGTTCCAGACAATAAGTCAACCAAGGGATTAAAACTAGTAAACATTGAGTTGGTTGGTGATATAAATCACCAACTTCATCTTTTCATCTCATTTTGGTCACCAACTCTTTTCTCCATTCTCTCAAAGTTTCCTTTCCTAAATCAAACACTAAATTAACATGCAATTGAGTTGTAATAATCTGTTGTGAATCCTTGTGTTACTTGTCATCATCATCATCTTGTTCTTACTCCTAATTGTAAGCATTTTGTTATTTTGATTATAAACTTGAAATTTGGTTAATCTATTGAAATGGTGTGTAATTGATGTTGAAAAATGTTATATGTTGCTACTTGATGTATTAGAGATGTTAGAAAGCTGGTTAGATTGATAGGAAATTGAATTTTTGTGTTTGTGAATGAAATAGTTCGGTTTTGGTAGCAGCAGTTCATCCTGCGAGTTGAGTTCCTGCGAACTGAACTGAACTGCGAGTTGAGTTCCTGCGAACTGAACTGAACTGCGAGTTAAGTTCCTGCGAACTAAACTGAACTGCGAGTTGACTTCCTGCGAACTGAACTGAACTGCGAGTTAAGTTCCTGCGAACTGAACTGAACTGCGAGTTGAGTTCCTGCGAACTGAACTGAACTGCGAGTTGAGTTCCTGCGAACTGAACTGAACTGCGAGTTGAGTTCCTGCGAGTTGACTTCCTGTGAACTGAACTGCGAGTTGAGTTCCTGCGAACTGAACTGAACTGCGAGTTGACTTTCTGCGAGTTGAGTTCCTGCGAAGCAAACTGAACTGAACTGCAAGTTGAGTTCCTGCGAACTGAACTGAACTGCGAGTTGACTTCCTGCGAACTGAACTGAACTGCGAGTTGACTTCCTGCGAACTGAACTACGAACTAAGTTCCTGCGAACTGAACTGAACTGCGAACTAAGAATTTTTAGACGTGATTCTGAAAGTTTTATTTTGCTAAATTCAAAGTGTATAAGTATAAGTGAATCGTTATAACTTTATATATAAATTTATAACTGTAGAGTGGTTATAATTGATAATTGCTACTTGATAATTGTTTGTCATTTTGTTACTGAGTAGTGAAATGTGTTATATAATTATGGAAATAGTTACTAACTTCTTAATTATTATATTCTCAGATCAACAGAAGACTCAGTAACATAAGATCTCTGAGTGTGGACTGAGACAAGTCAAGTGAGTGGATCTGCAACTCATGATTTGACATAGTTGTAACTCTTGATGATTGTAACCCATTAGTAAAAGCTTATAGGATGGCTAGGGACCATTTGAAAGAAAATGATCGGCATAAGCCTTCTTTTCGACTGAAGCTAATAGCTCGAAGAGAAAAAGATGGAAGAACTTACAATCTACCAACCGCTTCTGAAATTGCAGGAATAATTTTTGGTGATATTGATTTGTCATACGATGAGAGAGATATTATTGTTGCAACTCAATCAGGAGAGCTACAACGGATCAATGAGTTACATCCATTGTATTTGTCGTTGCAATATCCACTTTTATTCCCACTGGCACAAGATGGTTATAGACTTGGTATAAAACATAGAGATGTTGATGAAAATACGAAGCCCGATAGAAATGAATTGACTATCAGAGAATTCTTTTCATATTTAATTCAAGAGCGTCATAATGTTACTTCTTTGATCCACTTGGGGAGAAAACTTTTTCAACAGTTTTTAGTAGATGGCTATACCATGATAGAGTCAGAGAGGTTGTCTTTTATTTGTTTTCAGCAAAAGAAGCTTAGACTGGACACTTACAGAAACTTATCCAATCATGTCGTTGATGGCAATACTAATGCATCTAATACCGGTCAACGAATTATATTGCCTTCATCATTCACTGGTGGTTCGAGGTATATGATGCAGAACTATTTGGATGCAATGGCGATAGTAAGACACTTTGGATATCCAGATTTGTTTATAACCTTTACATGCAATCCAAAGTGGCCGGAGATTAGCCGTTTTTTGCACAATAAGGGTCTTAATCCAGATGATAGACCTGAAATCCTTCGTAGAGTTTTTAAGATCAAGTTGGATAGTATGATACAAGACTTTAAGAAAAAACGTGTTTGTGGTGAACTTGAATGGGGTATGTTTCAATTGCTACTCCTTTAATCTTGTAACATGATGCGTTAATTTTACATATCTATACATATTAATAATGTAATTTTATTTTTATTATTGTTTGTTGCAGTTGTGTATACAATTGAATTTCAAAAACGTGGTCTACCTCATTCCCACGTATGTTTGTTTTTGAAAGATGGTTACAAGATTCCTACATCAGACCATGTTGATAATGTTATTTCTACGGAGATTCCCAATAAAGATGAAGATCCTGAATTGTATGAACTTGTGTCCGATTTTATGATTCATGGTCCATGTGGTGCTTATAATCCAAGTTGTCTATGTATGAAAGATTCCAAGTGTTCAAAAGGTTATCCAAAACCTTTCAAAGATCATACTACCGTTGATGAAGATGGTTATCCTCTTTACAGGAGACGTGATAATGGTTCTAGTATTTACAAAGGTACGGCTAAAATGGACAATAGGCATGTTGTCCCATACAACAAGTATCTCCTAAAGAGCTACCATGCTCATATTAACATTGAATGGTGTAATCAGACGGGTGTAATTAAATATTTATTTAAGTATATAAACAAGGGACCTGATTGGATTACGGCTGGTGTATACATGGAAAATGCTGATAGCAATGGAGAGGTGCAAGAAAGAAAGGTAGATGAGATAAAGGAATACTATAATTGTAGATACATTTCTGCTTGTGAAGCATCTTGGAGAATTTATGGCCACGAAATTCATTACAGAACACCTGCTGTTGAAAGATTATCATTTCATCTTCCAGGTGAAAGACCAGTAGTATTTGGAGATGATGCTAACCTTGAAGATGTCATTAATAGACCTTCAGTTGCTGCCTCAATGTTTCTAAGTTGGATGCATAGAAATAAGATCGGTCCTGAGGCTCGAAAATTGACATATCTCGAATTTCCTGAGGAGTATGTTTGGGATCCATCAAAACAAGTATGGTCTCGAAGGAAGAAACGACCAAAAATAGGAGGAATATATCATTGTCCTCCGTCTGCCGGCGAAGCTTATTATTTGAGGATGTTTCTTAATAAAGTAAAAGGCCCAACATCATTCGAAGATATTCGAACAGTTAAGGGTAAAGTGTATCCTACTTTCAAGGATGCTTGCTTTGAATTGGGCATGTTAGATGATGACAAAGAGTACATTGAAGCAATTAAAGATGTGAGTGAGTGGGCTTCAGGTACGTACTTACGATCTTTATTTGTTATGTTGTTGTTGTCCAACTCGCTTTCAAGGCCATAATTTGTATGGTCTAACTATCGTGAATACCTGTCTGGTATAATTCACAACCTAAGAAGAGCAATTCAGTATCCAGGTACACATCACGTTTATATGTTATTCTTCTTTTTTAGTTATGATGTTCTTATATTGCAAATTATTACATTTATCAGCTTACAATATATACATACATGTTGGCATTAGTTGATGTGTCGTTTGATTGTTGAATGTGAACCTCTAGAAATCAAACTAATAATGTATCCTTCATTTCGTTGCTTGAATAATGATGACTTATCTAAAAGGAAACCTTAAAATTTTCCATGTGCTTTACATCATATCTTAGCAAAAAAATAAATTGTTATGTATTTTACTTTATTCGTTTGATCGTAATAATCTTATATTTGTGTAAGTAATTATATTAATCATTCTTTGTTGATCATTTAGGATATAACTTGGAAGGTGATGATCTTGATAACCATACGTTGTATCAAATTGAACAACTCTTGCGTAGAAATGGTAGCAGTTTGCAATGCTTTCCGGGAATGCCTTACCCATCAGATGAATTTGTTGTGTCCACTTCCAATAAAATGATTCGGGAAGAACTTCGATATGATCGTAAAACTTTGAAACACGAACATGCTAAAATGTTCAACAGTTTAACTTCTGAGCAAAAGATTGTCTATGAAAGAATTATGACTGCAATTAACATGACGGAGGTGTTCTTTTTGTATACGGATATGGAGGCACGGGCAAAACATTTCTTTGGAAAACTCTATCAACAATTATTCGATCAAAGGAAAGATTGTTTTAAACGTTGCATCGAGTGGAATTGCAGCTCTTTTGTTGGATGGTAGCAGAATGGCTCATTCTCAATTTGTAATTCCGATTAATGTTACTGAAGACTCATTGTGCTCTATTCATCAAAACAGTCCTTTAGCTGAATTAATAACGAAAACTTCATTAATTATCTGGGATTAAAGCCCCCATGATTCACAAGCATTGTTTTGAATCTCTCGACCGGACATTGAGAGATATTTTGCGTTCAACAAGAGAAGATAGTGAGGACATGGTTTTTGGAGGTAAAGTTGTTGTTTTTTGTGGTGATTTTCGACAAAAGTCAAGGCCAGTCCCTTTCGCAAGTTGGTTTATTTTTACCGCGACTAGTTTTCACTCATGGTAAACTATACATGGCTTTTTCGAGAGTTAAAAGAAAGAAGGGATTAAAGGTTCTTATATGTGACAATGAGATGAAGATTGCTGATACTACAAAAAATGTTGTTTACTAGGAAGTCCTTCGGAATTTGGAATGAGATCTTTGCAAATGGTCTTATCTATAATTCATGAACTATGTATTGTTGTCTGAATTTTTGAATGTTTGTTTCTCTAAATGCAGTACTTTGGTTATCTTGGTTAGCTATTTTGTCGTTGTTTGAAATTTAATGTTACCTTATGTTGTTTTTATTGTATACAACGTTTACAATTGTCATTTTGTTAATTTTCATTTAAATCGTCTCAATGTTTGCTTAATTAAACAAAGCCAGTTATTCTTGTCTTATATTATTTATAAATATTACAATATTTTTAGTAAACCCGTGTAATCACAAGTCACTAACTAGTTAAACATAATTCATGTATTACTTCATAAACTATTATCAATTCTACTCATAATCACCAAATACTCACTTTCTAGGTCAAAGAAGCAAGAATAAAGACTTACATTGGATTAGAGATGGAGATTGAGGTCTCAATTAAGCTTTTCTAACTTCAATTTGATATTTCCATCTAATTCCTCCTTCGTCTCTTCTTGTTCTAGAGATTGTAAGAGGTTGGGTGTGTGTATGCATATGTATGTATGTATGTGTAGAAGGTTTAGAGGTTATTAAGAAGATTTACATTTCTAACCCCTCAGTCTCAATTACTTAACATTACACCTTATAACTTAACATTTAGGCAATTTAAACACTTTACAAATGATAATAGTGATACACATAACTTGTGCAACTTACAAAATAAAACATATATACGTAATATAATATTACCACTATTTTCAGGGTGTTACATAATGCTTGACGCAATGGCTTCATACGATACGTGGATATGGTATGCCTATTTTGGTGTAGTGGGTTGAAACAACGACATCAATGTTTTAATCAAATTATCCGTTATTCAATAACATTAAAAACGACACTGGTCCACCTGCACTGTTTGATGTAAGTGAGAATCATTACACCAAAGGTTATTATCTCGCCGACGATATTTATCTAGATTAGGTTACGCTCATGAAAGCTTATTTGTGTTCTACAGACAAGAAACGACACAAGTTCAAAGAATTCCAAGAAAGTGCACTTTGGTGTGCTTTAAGGTAGCTGGGAAATAATAAAGTGTCATGCTAGAGAAATGCGCGTGAACAAGATTCGGAGAACAATGTACACTTGTGTGATGTTGCACAATATAAGTTAAGAAGATAACGGATTTGTAATAAGTCCGCTTGAGGAAGAGTTCCTCGCCGATCCGGCTAACTTGGTTCGTGGCAGATTTAGGGAAAGAGTTGCTAAGCGTTAATCAAGAGTAAAAGAAATACGCGATAAAGCGTTGCACGACAGACTACGAAGCGATCTCACCGATCACATTTGGACGATTTCGCTCAGCTTTTGAAATGTGTTGACTTTTAGTTGTTAAAAGTTTTTTTATTGTTTAATGTATCGTTTTTTATGGTAAGCTTTTTTGTTGTAACGTTTTTCTTTTTATTATAACATTTTTTTGATAATTAAATGTTATTTTTAATTATCTATTAATATGTTATTTTTAATTTAATTAAATATAATGTTATTTTTAACAAAATAAAAAATAATTAAAATGTAAGTACTAATTTCTAGCCTTGAAAATTAGTATTGCAAACTATAATACGTACTCCTGACTGATATGACCTGTATTGATGCCACAACTACCGGCCTAACACTACAAGTAGTCTAATCACCAACGATAAAGAATAAAGAATAAAGAAATAAAATAAAATTGTGATACAAAGCATGTTCCATTTCAAAAGATTGTCTAAAAAACACTACCCATTTGTGCAACAAACAAGTAGCAAATCAAAACAAAACAAAACCTGTTTTCTCGTTCTCTTCAACTGCCATATCACATGTCCATCTCTCTCTATCTTTCTCTCTCTACCACCAAACCTCCGATACTAACGACGTCGTTTCACTACCAGCACTTATCATGAAATGAAGTGTTTTCACTTCACTAACGGCGATAGGAAACCTGAAACTGAAAACGCCGTCGTTTCAAGGTCATCCGCAAGGGTTTCATGGGCTCGTTCTCTCAGTATTGCATCCAGCACCCTCGATACAACTCGCCGTTCCGAGTACGATTCCGATTACACATCCACTGAGTTCACTGACTCGTTAGGGTTTCTAGAATTATTAACTCAGCGACGTGCTAACGAACTTAGGGTTTTTAATTTCGCTGAATTGAAATCTGCTACTAAAGGTTTCAATCGTTCACTGATGATCGGTGAAGGAGGTTTTGGTTGTGTTTATAAAGGTGTTGTTAATGTCGCCGGAGACGGTTCCGGCGACGGCGACGATGACGGAGGTGATGGTGGTGATCGTTGTTTGGATGTTGCTATTAAACAATTGAATCGCAATGGATTTCAGGCACGTGTTTAATTATATTGGTCCTTTTCTTTTCTGTTTAGTTTAATTTTCTTACTAGTTATTTTAGTAATTGAGATAAATAAATAATTTGAGCTTTTATCAGCTTAAATACCCAGTTCGGAATATATAATGAGCTGAGTTTGATTTTTTTGTAGCCTAAATTAGCAGCTAGTTTGTGTGTGTATAGAGTATATATAAAATGTAATTGGAATTTTCAAATGATGTTATTGTTCCATTTTATTATTTTAGGACAAATTTCTAAAGATTTTGGAGTCGCTGCGACGTAGCTAAGATTTTATTATTTTACTACAAATCTCTAAATGTCACTGATTTTTTGTTTTGAACCCAATAGAGAAACTTTCTAGCTCCGTCTCTGAATTTTGTACTTAATGTCAAGCATTTTAATTTGTATATATACATTTATTATTATTTGTGTTATTGAGTCTGATGTTTATATAAGTCTAAAATAAGTTCCGTTATTTAAAATATTATCTATATAAGTATTCGAGCAGAGCTGATGATCTTAAAGAGCCTCCATCACGGAGGCCCCGTCGAGCTCGACTAGTTTGCAGCCCTACTGATGTGTGATTGATGGCTATAAAATCAGATAAATCCATATGTTATGTGCAAAGGTGGGTCGTGTTGTTACATTGGTTCATCTTATGTATTTTATTTTATATTATATGTTTTAGTTTTCAGGGGCACAAGGAGTGGATTAATGAAGTGAACTTTTTGGGAGTAGTGAATCATCCAAATTTAGTAAAGTTAGTAGGATGTTGCGCTGAAGATGATGAAAGAGGGATTCAAAGGCTTTTAGTTTATGAGCTTATGAGTAATAAAAGCTTGGAAGATCATTTATTGGCTCGAGGGAGATCTCCTCTTTCGTGGATGACACGTTTACGGATTGCTGAAGGTGCGGCTCGTGGTCTGGCTTACTTACATGAAGAGATGGACTTTCAGGTGCGGTATTGTGTTATATGTTTGGTTATATTTATGTACTTTATGGTCATCGTAGGTTGTGATTTTGATGTTTTTGAGCATTAAATAATTAATTTAGGATGAAATTTGTTGACTAGGCGTGAATAATATCTGCTAATATGAATAATAAATGCGTGGAGTAGAATGAAGATAGGAAACTAATCCTGCCAATAAGTTTGGCATAATAATTCAAATTTGACTTTGTGGGGTTATTTATAGTTACAATTATTGCATTCAAAATATAGATTCATACAATGAACATGTGTTTTTAGGACATTTTGATGCTCTTAAGAACCTTCTTAAATTGTTGACTAGCCGTAAATTTGTATCTTGAATTTAAAGAAAGTTGCATTGTGGCTTTAAAAGTAGCTATTTATTAGTCTCTACATTTGGAAGACAGGAAAAAAGGGTTAGGCTTTGATTTTGAAATGTATGTGATTTCTTAACATTTGGAGAAATCTATATCCATATCTATATATATACTTACAAGAGCCTTTCACATGAAATACAAACTGAAGAGAGATCCATCTAGAATATGAATGACCATTATTTATAGGACCTTCATCACTAAATTAACAAATCAGTTATTATATTTCTGTCAATCACAAGTTTGAAGCTCTTTCAATATTTGAAAGTCCTTTTTTGTTGTATTAATCTACAGGTTTGGAAGGTTTAATATCATAATTATAATTATAATATATAATATATTCAATGCAAGTAACATATCTAAAATTGCACAAACATCCTTCGATTGTATCAAGAGTAAGTATCCCTTAGTAGCGAAACATCAATAGAACATAAGACTTAAATTCTGTGTCATGGGGTTCTTTTCATTTTGCACAGTATCCACTGCTATCGAAATAGAAGTAAGGTGATCGGTTTTCTATCTTAAGCAGATAGTAAACTTTAACTAATTCTCATTCCACCTCTCCTTATGTTCCTCCTGTCTATTACAAGATACTTGTGGTGGATTACAATACTACTGAAAAGTAACAAAATATTTCATTTGAGAGTAGCAATATTAACCAAGTTATTAGAAATGGGTGACTTTGGGTAAGTTTTTTCACTTTGTCGGCACATTTGGGCCCAGGACGATTAAGAATAAGGTTCCAATGGGTCATTTAAAACCTTTTACGAAATTCAAAATGGGTCTGCCATCTCATGGAGTCGGTGGGTTGTTACTTGTTACCCAAAGTACCCTCAGTGAAGAGTTTGATGATGAGATCAATAATTAGTCATATCACCTACCAACTGCTGCTGCCCCCACAATCACCAAAAATCCATAGGTAAATGAATCATAACTAGAAAGCTAAGAACCTAAGAGTATGTCCACATGCAACTGCTTGCTTTGTTTTCTTTTACTGTAGTAAGTTATAAGGATAAGGGGAAACTCTTTTTGATCCAACATTGGAACCCGAAACGTGACCACCTGTTTTCCCACCTATATAGACTACATCAATGAGAATGTTGTCGTTGAGCTCATAACTGATATCCATATTCAATTGGTATTTGAGGTTTACTTGGCTTGACTAAGCTCTTGTTCAACTGAACAACTTCCAAAACTTAGAAAGGATGAAACAATGAAGTTATATTTACCAGACTCAAACTGTCAGTTTCTTGCCTCAACGCAATTCTGTTTATAAAGAACGCATACATTTACATTTCATTATTCATGATCTTCCCAAGATCATTTCTTGAATGTTTCCTAGATTTTGTGTAATACCATTTCATACTTAGCCCTCCATTCTGTGGCCATCAGTGATGATTTTGTCTGTGATATGATTCTGATACTCTCTTAAGTTGCAAATACTACTATTTTCTTGCGTATGTGAAATTTGTTTAATCCATAAAAGATTGTCACAATTATTACCGAATCAAGGTACAGATGAAATCCAAAATAATCATGAATTTTTTTTCCCTCGTTAGCATTATAGAAAATTGATTTTTGTTCTCTCAAAAGTTAGTAACACACATGTGTGTCACATACAGTGACTACAATCCGTACTACATTAGATTCATAGGCTCATAGCTTGATAAATTCATAAAATGTTGGTCATAAGTTTCGTGATCCATGTAGATATCTTCAATGATACACTGTTCTTATTTGTGTAAGTTCAAAATTGTTAATTAATGATATCCTTGCACTCTAGATTTATATTCTTGTTCCTACTGATGCAGTTAATCTTTCGAGATTTTAAAACTTCTAACATTCTTCTGGATGAAGACTTTAACCCGAAGCTCTCAGACTTTGGACTGGCAAGACAGGGTCCAGCTGCTGGATTAAGCCATGTCTCAACAGTCGTAATCTCGTTTATCTGATTGCATAGGCTACATAAAACCTTGATAATTCCATTTTCTTTATTTGACTTCTTTTTTTGTATTTTTCCAATAGGTTGTTGGGACAGTAGGTTATGCAGCTCCAGAATACGTACAGACTGGTAGACTAACAGCCAAAAGCGATGTTTGGAGCTTTGGGGTGGTTCTCTATGAGCTTATCACGGGTAGGCGAGCAGTAGAGCGCAACTTACCTAAAAACGAACAAAAACTCTTGGAATGGGTGAAACCTTACATCTCAGATTCAAAAAAATTCCACTTAATTATTGACCCGCGTCTTGAAGGAGACTACTCCCTCAAATCAGCTCATAAACTTTCATCTCTAGCCAATAAATGCTTGACAAAAAACCCCAAATCCCGACCCAAAATGAGTGAGGTGGTTGAGATGCTGGGATGCATAATTGATGACATGTTGGCACCTCAAGGGGAACCCGAAACCCAACCCATTGTAGAAGAGCCCGAAGAAGGTCCAGAACAAATGGATTCAGTGAAAGAAGGGGGTTGTGGTGGGAGTAACTACGTGAGACGCGTTTTTGAATTTAAAGAATTGGTTAGTTTGCGAAACCGATCTTGTGGGCGACTGGATTGGAAATATTGGACACACGGGAGTCATTGAAAACAGTGGTCCTCGCATCTGTGTAATGTACCCAATTTGTTTGACAGGTTTGGAATTGTTTAATTAGTAGAACTATAATAAGCAAGTTCAAGTAGTTCTAAGTTTTCAATTGAGTGAAACAAACTAGTAAAAAGATGTCAAGTGCAATTGCAACTAGCCCATTCATGGTGCCCAGTTTAGTTAACCGACATTTCCTTACAAATACAATGGGCGAAACATTTGTTTAACTTATGTTATGAAAACAATGCATTTCCTAAGACTTTTGATAGTTGTAAACAGGTAGGGCTTAAGAAGCAAGCTCTCGACAACAGCAACTGTAAACGAATAATTGAAGTAAACACTATGCTTGATTTATTGGAAGTATAGAAATAGTTAATATTGTTTGATGGCTTTGTTGGATGTGAGCAAGTTAGTGATTTGATATTTCTTATAGGGTTGGTCAGGGTATGTCTTGATCAGGCATGTACAAAAACCGAAATCGAAAAAAAACTGAAACCGAAACCGGTCAAAATCGGTTTTGAAAAAAACCGTTTCGGTTTTTGGAAAAACCAGCGGTTCGGAAAGAGGTTTTTATATATCCGTTGGAGAACCAGTTTGGAAAACTGGATTGAAAAACAGGTTTGAAACCGGTTTTTTGAGCTGACCGTTAACTAGCCGTTTTTTTGAGCTTTTTTTTTTACCATTTTGCCATCCTAAAACTAGTATAAATAGATACCTTGTGTTTGGTTTAGTCACAACACTCAATCTTGCTAATTCTAGTCTTTAAACACTCAAAACGCTTACAATTTACGTACGAAACTCTCAAAAAATTGTCTACTCCTCTCAAAATGCTCTCGAAACGCTATCAAAATGGCAACTCAATCTTCTTCAACTTCCGCCGGTGTTGGTTCTTCAAATGCACCAACTATTGTTCAAGTTTTGGTAACCAAACGAAATCCGGAGATTTGGTGTAATTACGACAAAGTGTTATTGTCGGATGGTTCCACTAAGGCATTTTGTAAACGTTGCAAAAAATTTTTGAAAGCCGACTCCAACTCAACTTTGAAATCACATGCTACAAAGTATTGTGATGGAGTCAAAAGTAATCCCGAATCGGGTCAAGCAACTATGTCACGGGATGGGGGTATTTTTACATACGAAGCGGAGCGGTGTCGACAAGTATTTGCCGGCTTTGTGATTCAAGAAGCTTTGTCGTTCAACCACTTCGACAACCCCTCAGCTTACTATGGTCATTCAAAATACTCTTCAATCGCGATATAATCATGTAAGTCGTCTTACTCTTAGACGTGATGCTCTTAAATTGTGGAAAAATGCTAAAAGTCAACTAATAATCGGTTTTGAAAACTTAAATACAAATGTATCATTAACAACCGATGTTTGGTCGGCTACTCATGGTTTGTCCGGTTCGTACCTTTGTGTTACCGCACATTGGGTTGATCCCTCAACTTGGCAAATGATGAAACGTACCATTGCTTTTGAAAACTTTGACTATCCTCATACGGGTAAAAACTTATTTTACATGTTACGAGATGTAATGAAAATGTTTAAAATAGAACAAAAGGTTTTTTCAATCTCGTTTGATAACGCGACTAATAATACAAACGCCGTTCTAAGGTTAATACTAAAATACAAACCACCTTTGAAAGGCATTTTCTACCATAGTAGATGTGCTGCACACATCATTAACTTGGTTGTGCAAGACGGAATAGCGGTTCAACAAATAAGCATAGTAAAAAACGTGTATAAAACTATGTTACAAGATATATTTTGTTCGGGTAAGGCTAGATACAAACATTATATGAGATTATGTAAAGAAACGGATTCCATTTTTTAACCCCTAATTGGGACATGCCCGTAAGATGGAATTCGACTTACAACATGTTTATATGTGGTTTACGGCAACGCGACACTTTAACCGTTTTTTATGATCAACTTGTTCAAAAAGGCCTTGCAACATCATTTTCCGATGACTATTAGGAGGTTATTCAAAAGATAACCGAATTGCTCAAAGTTTTTAAAACCGCAACTACTTTATTATTGGGTGTTTATTATCCTACGAGTCATTTGGTACTTAATCAAATATACTTAATGACACAAAAACTAAGCGACTACGAATTTTATGGCAATGTATATGCAATAATGGTGGCTCCCATGAAAGAAAAACTAAGAAAATATTTTAAAGAAATGTCACCGGTAATTAGTTGTGCCGCCGCATTAAACTCATGTTTGAACATTTCAGGGGTGGAATTACTTATCGATAACATTTGTAACGATTTGGATTTGAATGATGAGAATCCATTTTTTGCTCAAAATACAAAAGATTTTTTTAACAAATCTTTTAAAGATTTCTTTGGCCATTATTTTCAAAAATATAGTTCAACAACAATGTTTCTTCTAGTTCGGCTTCCACAATGTTTGGTTCATCTTCTTCCCAAGATCCAATGATTAACTTAATATAATACTTTAAGACAAGAAAACCATAAACGGGCAAGGGGTGATGGTGACCAAAGGGCCACAAGCGAATATGGGAGATATACCGGAACGAATTTTTTAGCCACTATGGGACCCCATGAATTCGTTGACTTTGATATTTTGGCTTGGTGGAAAAGGAGGGAATCTCAATTTCCCATTCTAACCATCATGGCCTGAGATATACTAACCGTCCAAGCTTCTACGGTAGCTTCGGAATCCATTTTTTCTCTTAGTGGCAGGGTACTATCTATACAAAGAACAAAACTCACACTGGCCTCATTAGAGATGTGTATATGCTTGAAGGATCACTTAGACGCCGCGGAACGTATACAACACGTTTCAAGTCTCGAAGGTGAAATGGATTACGAAGGAGATATACACGATATCGAGGTGGAACAGGGTATGGCAATATCACTTTCCGATGAAGAGATTGCTCTTGATGAAGCTTCGCGAGAGGCTTCCTTCGAAGAAGATTTCGACATTTGAAGACTACCCAAATTGAAGATGTTAGAAGAATTGAAGATTAATAAAAGTTGAAGATTTTTGAAGATTTTGAAGATTATGAAGAATTATGAAGACTTATTTGTTTCAAGAATATTTTTATGAAAATTTAGAAGACTTTGTTTTAAGTTATTGTTAAGACATGTTTTCATTCCTAATGTACTAGCATTCTATCGAAATTTTTTTGAAGAATACATTAGTTTTCCCTAAAATGCTTAACGCTCGAAGAAGATTGAATTATATAGAATTATTGGTTTCAATAATATTTTTATGAAGATTTATAAGACTTTGTTTTAAGTTATTGTTAAATTATGTTTCCATACCTAATGTACTAGCATTCTATCGAAATTTTTTTAAAGAATACGTTAGTTTTCCCTAAAACGCTTAGCGCTCGAAGAAGATTGAATTATATAGAATTATCAGATTCAATAATATTTTTATGAAGATTTAGAAGACTTTGTTTTAAGTTATTGTTAAATTATGTTTCCATACCTAATGTACTAACATTCTATCGAAAAAAAATTGAACAATACATTAGTTTTTCCTAAAACGGTTAACGCTCGAAGAAGATTGAATTATATAGAATTATTGGTTTCAATAATATTTTTATGAAGATTTACAAGACTTTGTTTTAAGTTACTGTTAAGTTATGTTTCCATACCTAATGTACTACCATTCTATCGAATTTTTTTTGAAGAATACGTTGTTTTTACCTAAAACGCTCAACGATCGAAAAAAAAACTGAATTATATAGGTAAACCGATTTGAAACCGGTTTTTGAACCCGAACCGGTTCCAAACCGGTTACAATCGGTTAGGATTTTTTCTCCCCCAAAACCGGTTCGGTTCCAACCCGGTTTTTGACTATCAAATAAAAACCGGTTCGGTTTTTCAACCGGAACCGGTTTTTCGAAAAACCGGGTTTTGTTCACCTCTAGTCTTGATGTACCATTTGTATCATTTTGTATATCTTTAGAGTGTTTGAAATTAATGCATTCTTTCACCTTTGGGAAAAAAAAAAAAAAAGAAGTATAGAAATAAACATTTCGAGGCTCTCTCCTAATAATTCATCGTAAGTCACTTTCGTAACCCACAAAAATATATGATTAATAAAATTATACTAGTATAGTTATATAATATGGAATGGGCCTTAAAGTAGGTGCGATTTACAATAAAGTTTGAAAAACAGGGAGTAGAAAGTCATAAACCAAAAGGCACATTTGCAAGGTAAGTGCCAGTGAGACAACATTCAAACTTAGCCCATTGATCACAACCTACCTGCACCCACAAAACCTTTTATTTGACCTTTATAACATCTTTATCCACATCCCATTTACGTATACAGAGTATAGTCTTTTAACTCAAAACAAGTGGACACTCAACAATTATTTAATAACATTCTATGTGTTTTCCATCAGCTAAAAAAAATTCATATCCAAGTTGTCCGCAAGTTCTTTTACTACTCCATAATACATCACTTTGTTTCAAACATGTGAAACTTGTAGAATTAGAACGAGTGTCTACCGAACACACTTCATACACAAAGCGAATTTCAGTTAGAACATTGAACTTTTTGTATATATGTACCAAAAATAGAACCGGCCTATGCGAATATTTTTGTACAAACATACACGAATAAAAATTAAATTTGACCCCCGTCATTGCAGGTCTATAAACTGTATAAAAAAACCGATTACAATATTTTATTCATTTATAGATATTAAATTCGTCCTGCGTTATCGCAGGTCTATAAACTGTATAAAAAATCGACCAAATATTTTGTTCATTTATAAAAATTAAATTCGTCCGGCATTATCGCGGGTCTATAAACTAGCAATGATCAGCATTTTTTTCGTATAATTACACTTTTGCACCTTAAATATATGATGTATTTGTTTAAATTAAAAAAGTCGGTCACAATATAAAAAAATCAACTAAATATTTTATTAAATTATAACAATTAAATTCGTCGCGCCTTATCGCGGGTCTATAAACTATATAAAAAAATTGACCAAATAAAAATTAAATTCGACATGCGTTATCTCAGGTTTATGTAACATCCTCTCTTGCGGTCTGGTAATTTCTATTATTTTAATTGATTATCTAATTGTTTTAGAAATTATTTAATATTATGTGTTTCATTGTGAAACGTAGATAAATAAGTCATTTGACTTATTGTGACTAGTGAAATATTGGTTGTTTTAAATTGTTATAGATAACGGTAAAATAAAATATTATTTCTCGTAAACGGTTTTCAGGTTCCAGACAAAAGATTTAGGACGGGTATAAAATTATACCATTTATTTACAAACCGACTTTGTAAACCGACTCATATATTCTCATATCTTCTTCTTCTTGATTTCATTTTGAGAAATTGCAATTCAAAGAAATCATAACCAAAAATTGAATTCATGCTTTTGCTCCTGTGATTTTTGAGACGCGGTTTTGTGAAAATATCACTAACTCGGATTTAATTGAAATTCGCATGGTCACTCGGAAACGACCTAGTAATCAAGGCTATATTTTATTAGCCTAGGCTGTTTTTGGCCATTCGGGGTCATCTAGGGCCCGAAAATGACATTTTTCAGTTTTAAGCGTCATTGCGGACTTTTCTAAGTTCATTTCTGATTGAACTTTTGTTTGCCTAGACTTCAGGGATTACCTGATTTAATAAATGGACTATGATGATAATTATGGAACGAACTTCTGACTTGTTTACGATTTTCTATTTCAGATTAGCGTAAGACTCAGTGATATAAGAATCCTGAGTGTGGAGACGTCAGAGGTATCGGTGAGTGGATTCAGAACTCATCATTTGATTTAGTTGTAACTATTTGGTTACAACAAGTAAACGTAGATGTGTGTTAGACTGTTTAGTCTTGATTATTGATTATTAATCTACGTGATATGTGAACTATATGTATTATGTTATTGAGGTCAACGTGTAGTTGGACTTCTGGTTATTATGTGTTTTACACAGGTTTTGATTCATTTGTTGTGTTTGAAACCTGTGTATGGGTTTAATAACCAGTAGTTATCGGTCTATTCTGTATTGGCCATACGGATTGACGGTAAGTGTTCTTGGGGGAATCCCCGGGTATTATGATATCCCCAGAGCCACCGATCCTCATTGAAATATGTGTGTTTACGATTATTTGGTGCAAACATCTAGTTATACTAAGTTGAATGGAGTGTGATGAATCTATTCACTTAGCTTCGTGCTAACCCCTCATTTTACTTCCTGCAGGATATGTTTTGATTGATTGTGGGTGCAGGAGGTGAATGGTTGATCAGGGAATGTTTGACTGCGCTCTTGGTCTCTGATATGGTTTTTGTAATAAACCTTGTTTTGTAAATTTTATAATCCCCCGTCTTTTGTAGTTTTAATCAGTTTAAATATTGTGTAAATATTGAAAAATGTAAACTGTTTATGTATAATGTTTAATATATACTAAGGTAATGTATTTTAAATTCATGCTTCCGAGTTTATTGATATTATATTCTTATATAGAATGAGGGGTGTTATAGTTTACAACCTAGTAATTTATTTATATTAGAAAAATATTGAGAAAATTACACAAATCGTCCCTTAAGTTTGTCCTTAATTTCATTGGTAGTCCTTTACGAACTTTAATTACATTGATCATCATTTGTTTTAAAACTTATTACACCGATAGTCTTTTAAACTAACAATCGTTAACTATTATGTTAAATCAAGACATGGTTATGTGTCACACCCCCAAATTTAAGTACAAACAGTTAATCATGCGGAAGCTTGGGGGCGTGATGACGATCGAGTAATAACACATCATGAGCGTATGATTATCGCAGAACATAATATATTTAGATGCCATTAAAAGTTTTACAGATATTTCGGCTTATCAGGCCGTTAGAATATCAATGTTATCAAATACATTGTTTTAAATCAAAAGATAAGTCTCCGGGAATTTAACAAATAAAACTACATTAAATTAGTTAAATAATTAATTCTCATTGTTTTCAAAAAATGGCATCCTAATCATCGTAGCAGGTACGATCCCAACATTCATGCAACTTACGGCATAACTAATTCCCTGAAAAACATATTTATAAAAAGTCAACATAATGTTGAGTGAATTCACAGTTTTAATGGCTTGATCATAAACCATCATTTAGTAATCATTTCATCAATAATTCAAAAAGGTGGCATTAAAGGCTTAAGTACGATTATTATCAATCAAAACCACTTATTATAATCCCCCATCAGGTTTGCAAGTCCTATGAGTTAATATGCCGAAACTAAGCCTATAACCAAACCACAACACACATAAATCGTTTGCCTGGACCGGTTAAGTATACTAGTACCCAAAAACACGCGAATGAGGTCGCTAGTTAGCGCGACTAACTAAAACACACGTGGGATGGGGATGTCAGCCCCGATAGTACTACCTGTATACTTAGTGGTTAGAGTCATCTAACTAATGGTTATAGCATTGTATGCTAGGCCTTCGGCACTACAACTTATCAAACTTAGTCCTTCATAAGGATACAATGTCAGGTTTTAATAACCGCATACATTTAGTTATATGTTTTTCACCCCAAGTTAAAAGCAGTAAAATAGTAAAAGTGGGGCTGTGAACTCACCAGAGTCCGAGCGTGCTAGCAAAATGTATTTATAAAAATGCCCAATAAAGTCTCTTAGCGCCCTAAACGCAAGAGTTTGAATTAATAAATGTAGACGACTTTAACTAGTCCATCTATGCTAGTTGTTCACTCAACTAGGTTTAAATATGTCATCGACGGGCTTGAATATCATGTAAGGTCATTATAGGTGAAAACGACACGTTATGATCTTTATCAGTTTTTCAAAAACATTAAAATGTGTCTAAGTCAACGTTATAATATATTTTCATAAATAGTATATTCATAACGTTAATTGTTGATCTGTTATATCTATATATATCTTTATATATATATAAAATGTCTTGGACGCAATTAAATCAAGATTTGTTGTTCCATAGTTTTTAGATCGGGAATCGTATACTAATATAATATCGTTATGATACTTATCCAATTTATATATATATATACTCATATATGTATATATATATATATATATATCAATATCGTTATAATACTTGGCCAATATATATATGTATACTCATATACATGTATATATATTAATATCGTTATAATATATATGTTCAGGTTCAAATGAGAACTAAATAAAAGGTGAGAACCGCGAGAACTACTTAATTACACATTTTTTCACATGTGATTGAGTTCATTCATATACATTTGATTTATAAAGAAAAAGAAGCTAAAAACCCAAAAATTACGTATTAAAACACATTTTACCGATTTGTTCACATTATGGTTCACCTGTGAACATGTATTTTCTATTTTGTGTTTTGAGATATAATTTTTGAGTTTTTTAGCTTTTATTTTTTTATAAATCAAATATATATGAATGTTCACATATGAATGAAGTCAATCACATGTGAAAAAATGTGTAATTTAGTAGTTCTCGCGGTTCTCACCTTTTATTTGGTTCTCATTTGAACCTAACCCATATATATATACTCATATACATATATATATATATCAATATCGTTATAAGTTTTTATAATTCATTTTTAAAACCTTCGTCGTTATAATACTATTTAACTCGTTTTAATTCCGTTTTTGCGATTTCTCGGTCTATACACTAATCGTTATTTCATTTATATTTTTGAAATGAAGTCCCCTGATTTACAGGAAGGTCTCAACAGTCCCCAAGGTTTCTATATGACGGTTTTAGTCCTTGGAACCTTTATTTTGTCAGTTTTGGTTAAAACGTTCGTTTTCTCGGTTTTTACCGTATGATTTATATTCTCGACATCTTTTCTTGGGGTTTTCTTTTGAGGACTTATAAGTTTCTGTTTTTAGGGTTTTTAGTCCATAAACTTTCCGATTTCACACTCTTAGTTCCGAAAGTTCCAATATTCCGTTTTAACGTAACGTTTGGGTTTATTGGTTTTTTAACCACACGAGACTTGTTCTTAACACTTTAAGTTATAAATTACACTTTAATATGTTTTAAATTATTTATTTAATTACTTCAGCCCATACTTTATCTCCTTGAACTTATCATTATAATTCATAGATTAACCTTTATTATACTTAGAATTACTGATTTTATAGTCAAAGTCCATAAGATACGGTTTTTATATCCTTAGTCCTTTTTAGTTTCCATTCGTCACTTTTCCACAGATTATGTCCACTTTTTAGTCCTTCTTTTGCTATTACTTTGATTAATCAAACGAACTTAGTTTATTATGAAATGTTTACCATACGTTCTCCTATGTCTTAGGTTTACAAAAAAGTAAGTTTTATAATTTTTGGCCACGTTTAAGAGGTTCAAACATATTTATTACTACACAAGGGTCCAACAGCTACCTTTCTGGACAGTTGGTGAAAGAATCGTTTGTTCACTGAGTTATACTTATTTTCATGAATTGTAATTATACTACTTTTAAAGCTAAGATAATATTTGACCTTTAGGAAAAAGAATCACGTCGTTTGGATATGTGGTTTGGAAGTTATGGTCTTCCAAAGTTAAGTCAGATTCTGTCTGCAGAGGACAGTTTGTACACTTGTTTTATAAATTCGTTTTAGAGTATCAATACTTGTCCAAAATTCATGAAACTGGTTGGGTTAGAAAGCTAACTCTTTAAAATTGATTTTAGACTCCAGAAACACTAAATTTAGTTAAGTTTTGACCGAGTTATTTACCTCCAAAGTTGACCAAATTTTCTGTCCGATTTTTATACTTTCTGTTTTGGATCAATGATGGTTGAATGGTGGATGAAGGTGGTTGTTTGGTGTTTGTTTGAACAAGATGGAGGAGGTATGGGGATGCTGCTGCTGCCGTGGGTTTAGAGGGAGGAAAAGAGGGAGAGAATGGTGAGTTTGTGTGTGTAGAAATGATGCTTGAATGGGTCTAAGTGTGGTGGTGTGGGGAGACAAGTATGGAGTGCAAGGTGTGGGTAAGGGAATGGCTTTACTTGCCTTGTTTTAAGAGGTCAAAGGGGTCCCTAGGGCCCTCCTTTGGGCCGGTTTTGGGAAGGAGAGGGGAAGGGCCCCCCCTTTGGTTTTCTTAATTGTGATTAAGTCTAGATATTTTAGTCGTTAGGTGCTAATCTCGATTAGTTAGGTGTTAATCGTGTGATTAGGGTTAATTAGGGTTAATTAAGGTAGATTAAAGTTAATTAGAGTAGATTAAGGTTATTATGGTATTAGAATGTTACTAATTGATTGAAATATATTCAAGTAGTTTACCGATACTATGTTCGATTAAATTCACAACTTATCTCGTCGTTACACGTTTCTTAGTTCACGTGAACGTTTATTGAGTTTTAAAAGTTGATATGCTTATTTCTTAGCATAATTATCACAATATTAATAACTACTATATAATTGAATATATTTACGTTATTTTCGAAAATAGATCACCAACGTTCGTGTATTTCGGTCTCTATCGATTGTTTCGGGTAATTCTCAAAAATCATGAATGCCTCTCGCATTAAAATTAATTGCATCTCTTATGCAATTGTGGGCTTTGTGCTAGACTTAATTTAATAAAAAAAAATTCACATAATTAAATCGGGAATTAGCCTAAATGCACGTAATAAAAATGTACGGAAATTACCTAATTTTTAGGGTTGTCACACTATGCACATGAGGATCATTTCGTTTCTTTAAAATAAGGATAAAAATACAATCAAATAATCTTTTTTCAATCTCCTCCATTTTTACTTTAACCTACTTTATTTTATTTCTGTCAGATGATTATGTGAATCATCGTACTAACCATTATTTGTTTTCTCTTTGTTCTTGATATAATAAAATCTATGTTAATACTTGTAGGTCAAACATCTCAAACATTTTTTCGCAAATACTACACAACATATCATAATTAACAAAAACCACAAATTAAAATCAAAATCAACAATTCAAATAATAATTAAAACTTTAAAATCACTACACGAGGGGTAAATTATGATTTCTTAATGTTTGATACCATCACCACCACCTACAAAGTATTTGATATCACTCTAACGGTCCATTCATTGCTGACCAGTCAAATCGTCAACACTACCGCTGACAAGCCATGCCAAAAAAATCGGACCCCTTCCTCATCGGATCGTCTTATTCAATCACAAATTCGGTGATTTTCCATCACCTAGTCATTTTATCTGGTTACGACTTTGGTAACCATTTTATCTTCTTTTTTTTCATGTATTCCTTACTCGAAACACATCTAAAAACAAAAACCCTAACTTCAAAGAAAACGGCGTTGAAAACTGTGAACCAAATACGTGACCCGTAATCTTTAAGCCACAAATGTATGTTTGGGCAGTGAAAGATGGTTGTGGATTTGGGTGGTGCACATTAAAACTCGATATTTCAGTGGAGAAGATGACCGGATTTGGTGAAGAATTTGGAGGTGAAATGGGGAAGATGACAATGATGTTTTGTGCACCTAATCATTTTATACATATTTAATATTTAAGATTTATATTTTACATAAAGAAAAGTATATTATGAGAATAAAAAAAATACAAAATTGGTCTTTTTAATAGTATAGTTAATGATCCTTAATCACTATTGGCATAACAAGTTATAAAAGAAAGGAGATGATTAGTGTAATTAAAATTCGTAAAGGATTGCCGGTAAAATTGGGAGCAAATTTAAAGGACAATTCAAGGAATTTTCTCGAATATATTATTTAGTGATAATGTTTAGATTAGTTAGTATTATTTTCTTTGCCTAATATTTATCTAGTTTAGATAGATTTAGTTTCCTATTAAAATTATGTTTCTTGTTTAGCAAGTTTATGTTAGCCTATAAATATAGGTTTTTGTAATTCTTTGATCAATGAATTCAATCAATAATAAACCCTTTCACTATTTTACGTGATATCAGAGTCAAAGATTTGAGCACGAAGTTCGTAAGGTAATCATCCATCGGTTATCGGATAAACATCGACGATCAGGAGGAATCCTCATTGACTTTTTGTTCTTTCATAGACATCTAGACACAACATCGGTTAGAAAAATCATCCCTCGGTCATCAGCTAATCGTCAGTGATCCCAAGGGGATCCCGCTCATTTATTTCTTCGTCTTTTTATTTAGTCATTTCTTCTCTTTCTTATCCTTTATTCTTTTAGTCATACAATCTTAACTTTGAACTCTTCCTAATCAAACTCTTCTCTCGTTTTCGTTTTTCTACATAATTCTCAAACCCATCTATTTTATCCTTTATTTTATTTTCTCACAATCAAAGCTTTTACTAAAATAACCTTCTTCTCTATCTCATTTTCCGTCTTGTTCTTTTCCTTCGTACACCAAAAAATTATCATTGAACTTAAAGATTCCTGACTAAAGAGCCAATGCAGCCGTAAGCCAACCAATCATGAATTGCAAGATAAAGAGCCTATGCAGTTAAGGGTTGCCGTATGCAGTTAAGGGTTGCCGGACAGAGAGTAGCCGCTACCAAAGAACCTTTTACAAATTTCGTTTCAATTTGACAGTTCATCTTTCTCCTACTGAAACTGCAAGAGCCTATTAGAATATATTATTTAGTGATAAAAATTAGATTAGTTAGTAATTATCTTTAGTCAATATTTATCTAGTTTAGATTAATTTAGCTTCCTATTATGATTATGTTTCTTGTTTAATAAGTTTATATTAGCATATAAATATAGGTTGTTTGTAATCTCTTTGATCAATAAATTCAATCAACAATGAACCCTGTTATTATTTTACAATTTAATAATAAATAAACAAAAAATAGTATTGTACAAATTACTCCCTAAAATAAACGACCAACAATTATGAATTAAATAGTTAATTCCCTTCTCACTATAACACTAATACTCGTCAGTTTGGTTTATAACTAGAAAGGATGTTGAATCTTTTAATAAGAATATTGTTTGATTGTACAATGAAATTAAGAGTCTAACCACAAACGAAATAAAGATACAGGGCCATATAATTTGGGATCCTAACTAAAAGTGTGTTTGGCACCATATTTCTGGGGGATATTAGGATGTTGAAATTCTAATTTCTAGAAGTTCGAAGTTCTTTTCTTAAAAAGAATTTTTGTTTGGAAAATAAAAATAAGAAGAGATTATTGAATAAAGAACTCTTTAGGGCGTGTTTGACACAAAATTTTTTAAAAATTCTATGAGTTTGAACTTCTAACTTTAACAATTTTAATCCTCTCTAAATGAATAATATATGTTTAGCAACAAAAACATAATAAGAATTATTAAAAAAAGAATCTACAATAATCTCTTTTCAGATAAGGCTTTTGAAGTAGCTTCTGAAAAAAAGAATCGTAAGCCACGAGTTCTAGCTCTAGTCACAATCTTTAGCTTCAACTTCAGCCACAATCTTCGACTCCGGCTAGTTGCTGTCAAACATATTTTTAATTTAGATGGTTTTTCAAGTAACTTCTAAAATTCTTAAAGGGATTCTTCGGCTCTAGTAACCAATTTCAGTTGAGCTCCAGCTCAGACTTCAACTAGTTGTTGACTAATATTTACTTGATCGACCATATTGTTTTGGGAAACATTAAAATAATAATAGATCATACAAATTCGAGTTAACGTACACATTTTTGATAATATTTATTGACTCATTTTTTCCGTGATCCAATGAGGTAACAAGTTTAGTCAACAAAAAGGAAAAAATAGCGACAGCTTTAAACCCTCAATGTTAAATTAGATTAGATAATAATATCATAATACAACTCTCAAGACGATGACTTTTGAGAAAGATCTTGTGTATCGTTACATCCATTCGAAAACCAATGACCTAAATTTTGACAATTTTTGATAGAATTATAGAAGAAAAAAAAAGAAGAAGCTTAGGTTACAATTGTTTTAGATCAGTTTTAGATTAATGTATTAAGTCCATATATTTATCATCGCTCTTCGAATGGTGGAGAGAGCTAAATTTTCATATAAACTCAGCTTGTATCCTACAAGTTTGATTGCATACAAACTCAACCACCAAATTAGATCAAGTAATTGCTTTCTTTTCAAATAAGGTCAACCGAAAATAACTATACAATCATCTGGCCAAAATAAATTCCAATTTAAACATATACCAACATTATTGTTCATCCCTATAAATCTTGAACTCACTTACTATAAATAGCAGAAGCCAAAGGCCTCGGATAGGCAGTGGAACGACTACCACTTGCAGCACCACCATCTCGATACACCAGTCTCCTCCCTTGAGCCTCGTTGGCTGAATGTCTTCGTAATTTCGTCATTCCCTTTGGATCTTGAAGTAATTCTAGTTCTTTGACCACCTCATCCATGGTAGGCCTGAACCTAGGATCCATTGAAACACACCGTAGGGCTAGGTTAGCGGCTGCGTGTGCCCCATCTAAGGTGTACTGGCCTTCAAGACGGTTGTCAAGAACACGGAAGAGTTTTCGTTTATGAGGAAGGTAAGGTTTGGCCCATTCTACTAAACTGTGTTCGCCTGAAGGTCGGTTTTTGTCTACTGCTCTGCGACCTGACAACATTTCAAGAAGGACCACACCAAAACTATACACATCACTTTTTGATGTCAAATGACCTACAATGACCGAACATATATACATTAGCTGTAGTGTTTATTTTTCCATATTTGATAGTAGAGAGGTTATTTCGATTTTAGGTGTTGAATATTTTAGCCAAATAGATATATCGAAAGAAGTACTATTTAATGTCAAGTGTAGTGTTTTAAAACAGCAAAAAAGACAAAAAGATGTCAGCATACCAGTGGCTAAATATTCAGGGGCCGCATAGCCATAGGTCCCCATGACCCTAGTTGACACATGGCTTTTATCACCGGTTGGCCCATCCTTGGCTAAACCGAAATCAGAAAGCTTTGCATTATAGTCCTGTTTGAAACAAACAATCAGTCCTTACCAAGACTAACGATAACAAACGAGACATGTACGTAGATTCCAAATGATACCACATACGGAATCAAGCAAAACATTAGAAGTCTTGAAATCCCGATAGATCACTTTAGTTTCGGCACTATGAAGAAAAGCAAGTCCTTTAGCAGCTCCAAAAGCAACCTTTAATCGAAGACTCCATGAAAGTGGTTGAAAATAAGATCCTCCTATCGACACAAGAAACAGATTCCACCCATAAATCATTTGAAGTTTTTTTTCTTAAACCAAGTTCCTACGGGAAAAATAAATTAAGAAAAAAAATTAATTATAAACTCACTCCTGAACAAGTGATTCTCCAAGCTGCCACGTGGCATGAACTCGTAAACCAAAAGCCGATGTTCATCTTCCAAACAATACCCAATCAACTTCACAAGATTTGGATGTGAAAATTGCCCTAAATAGTTTACTTCTGCCTGTAGTAACCAATACAATTACTTAACATAAAGTGATAAAGATCTTTAAAGAATGAAACTTTTTAACACAAATTAAGTAATTAGTTGCTCACCAGCCACTCCCTATGACCTTGAAAGCTTTCTTGATTCAGCCTTTTGACAGCAACAACAACTCCGGTTCCAGGCTTTGCTGCTGTAAACGATTGCTCATCTATCCACGCTTTAAAAACTGACCCGAAACCACCTTCACCCAACACACCATCGGGTCGAAAATTTCTGGTAGCTATTTTGAGATCAGAATAATTAAAGCTCTTCAAATTTGATGATTGCAAAATTTCACCTTCACTCCGGGGAGTGGGAGGGACGGATGAGACCTTACTGCCACTTGAATTGCCATTATCATTTCCATCTGTACTTATATTTCTTGAACTAACCCCTAAAATTTCAACAAAATATGACAATTAATTTTCATATTACAGTATTCCAACCATAAAGTTTGTTTCTTTTTTACTACAATAGTTTAATGGGTATATATAATTGATTCAATTCCACTTAAATCCAACTTAAATTTTGAATCTTGAAAATTCGGACAAAACCTAAGATTCACAAAAAGGACGAATAATAATGTTAAATTGCATTATAATAATGCTAAATTGCTTTTTAACAGAACCCATTAATTAACACAACTTAAAGCTTGAACCTTGAATACTACTCCTAAAAAGATTTCTAAATAGTGAATACTAAATCTGTGTCATCTTTTACAAATTTTATAATGGGTATTAAATTCTAGCTAAACTCAACTTAAAAATTAAAATAGAAAACAAGGTTTCCTCAAAAAGACTCTACACTTATGTTAATTTGCACCAAAAACAAAACGCAGTTTCAAAAACTCTTTTGTTTAATGGGTATACGCAATTGATTCAATTCTAGCTAAACCCAGCTTAAACTTTGAATCTTGAATATTATAACCCAAAAATATGCAGCAATAATTATGTTTAAGTTGGGTTCAATTAAAACCCATTAATCAATTTAAGTGCTAATTAACCATCATTAACAAAGATGTTGAAAAGCATACATACCTGTGTGACAGGGGCTTTCAGCTTTGATTCTAGCACTCAAACAAATACCCATTTGAAATTATTCTTCTTGAAAGGAGGTCTTTTTATCACTTCAACAAGATACTTTACTACACTAACAAAATTATTAAAGAAATGAAAAAGCAGATCTAGGCGTCAAAAAGGTGAAAAGAAGAGAAAAAACTTCATTTATCCCATTAATTAAAGAAAAAGAGGGGGCAATTTTTGCACTGAAACCAAGTTTCATCATTAACAAGATACTTTGTGTTAAACAAGGTAAAATCACACGAACCCAAAACTAGGTTCAAGAATTTGTACCTCTTTTTTTGAAAATAAAATAAAATAAAATAAGTTTAATCAACAATTGGGTGCCCACAGGGAAGGTAGTTATGGTGGTTGTTTGGGAAGTTTTGATGGGTGGTTAACTAAAATTGAGCCAGGTTGGTTTGTGGGGGTGGTGAATTTAGGTTGGGATAGAGAAGCATTAATGACGGTTTGCTTCCACTTTCGGATTATATATACATACTATAAATACCTTTTTGAGTGTTGTGGGGATAAGGATATTCACAGCTGCTATGATTTTAGCCGGTGGGTGATGGCTCATTCACATGAAGCAGCCTTTTCAAGCTTGGCTTATTTCCAACAATCACCTACCAATTTACAATGTATGTGCACGGCAAACACAATTTAGCGTAGAATATATTCGCGTTGGGGTATAATTCAAAATTACCTAAATTACAAGATTTAAAAAGGAAGTTCAATTAGGAAACAATTCAAGTTAATAGTAGACGAGTTATGTATTTGTTTATAAATATAGTAGTATGGTAGGATTTAGGTGAGTAGATTGAGAGTGTATTAGAGTCTTCCTTCGTCTCGTGTGATGAGTCTTTGTTGATTCAATAAGGTCTTCTGTTATTGAAATTGACAGTGAGAATGGTACGAGGATATTCAAGAATGTTGAGCATTGAGCGTCTTCAACTTGTAATATCTTCTGTTGTAGTGGATATAAAGTGACCTACGGGTCTCGTGGTTTTTACAAGACTATGAGAGTTGCTTTTGTCGAAAGTCTTCTTTACTTTGAGATTGTTAGGCAGTGTGTTCCTAGAGAGAAACCGGTGGTACAAGATGATTCAATCACACTTATTATTGTTGTAGACCTCATAAATGAAGTTGATTTCGTGATGTGGATGATTTGTGATTCAACGAAGATTAGGCTCAATGATCCCGAGGGTTCCTTGCATCGAAAGTCTTCCTAACAATGAGCTAGTTAGGTGGCGTGTTCCGGTAGAGAGTTGGCGTCCACAAGATGATAAGATCACACTAATTATTATTGAAGCGGAGATCCGTCATTGAGAGAAATATTTAGGGATTTTGTATCAAAGGAGGATACAACTTGATGGACAAATTACCTAGATTATAAGTTTTTTAAAAAGTAGTTAAATTAGGAAAAAATTCAACTTGATGGACAAGTTATGTATTTGTATAAGAGTATTTTGTGATACGGTTTAGGTGAGGAGGATGAGAAATAGAGAGAACGTATGAGAATCTCCATACTCTCGTGTGATGAGTCTTTAGTGGTTCAATAAGGTCAAGTATTCCATTATTGAAATCTACCGTGAGAGTGATGTGAAGATATTCAAGAGTGTCGAGAGTTAATCACCTCCAACTTGTAATATCTTTTGTTATAGTGGATGTTAAGCGATATATGGGTCTCATGGTTTTTACTCTCCCTTGAGAGGTCTTACACGAATTGTGTGTTAATGTCTTTTATGTTTCGTGCATGTTTAATATTAGCTTATACATGATTGTGTGATTCCTTGTTGTGGTGATCGATCCCAACAGAGATATCAAGCGGTTAAAATTGTACACTAAAACTAGGTCTAGATCTTATTGATGTAAATAATAAAATGTTTTATGAAAACCAAAGGAGACAATAATTGAAATTAATGTTATGTAATACTTCACTAGATTTAATTTTAGATCCCTATTTTAAACCTAATCATCTTTCTAAATATAATTAATTAGAAACTAGGAACTATAGTGACTGCTTAGTAATTTTTGTAGTTAAAAGTTGTTGTAGACTTTATAAATTTTCACTTTCAATGATACAAATCTCATACAAATATAAGTACACCTTTAGAAATCAAGATGTATAAATGTTGAGTATTTCATGCATTCTCATATATATTGGAATATGGTTTTTCCTTAAACTCAATAATAATGTCTTTTCAATTTATAATAAGACGTAGCTGATTAACCAGGAAAAATATGGAGTAGGCCTAAAGCAATGATAATAAGTTGACATGAGTGTTGAAGAATAATATATGTTAACAACCCCCATAGTTAGAGTTGGAGAGGGACAAATGCTTAAACTAGATCCGAACTCATCAAATAAAGCATCAAGAGAAAACGGCGAGGCAAAATACAGCTGAAGCCTATGACTAAGAGTGTCTTGAACATAACGCAGAATTTGTTTAAGAGCCGCAAGATGAGGCTCACGAGGATCATGCATATATAAACCGACATGTTGAACAGCGTAAGACTGATCAGGCCTACTGAAGTGCACCTGCAAGACTCCTAAAAAGTGTCGAGTCCGAAACCAAAATACCATCGACACCAAACTTGGACTATGTGTCAGCTGGTGTGCGGCAAGGCAGGCAATTGAGCATGCCAGCACGCTCAAGGATCTCCATAGCATACTTCTATGAGTAAGAAACTTCTGGTAGAATCACGTGAGATAGAAATGCCCAGTAAATAGTTCAGCGGACCGAGATCATGGCAAATTCTTGATGCAAAAATGAAGTAATCCACTGCAAAAGTGTTGTAGAAGATGCATTCAAAATAATATCATCAATATAAAAATAAGTAAGCAATGTCAGAACCCCGGTGAAAGATAAATAAGGAAGTAGCAGAACGACTATGATAAAAAGGCATTCCTTACATCGAACTGTCGAACATGCCAATGACGAGATGCTACTAAACTAAGGACGGTGCGAATAGTTGCCGGTTTGACAACCGAACTAAATGTCTCATCACAGTCAACACCAATTTGTTAATTGCGACCATTAGCACAAGGCGAGTCTTGTAGCGGCTAAGGATCCATCTGCAAGGAACTTATGTTTGTACAATCACATAGCACAAACAATGTTTGTGTTAGGAGATCAAGGCACAAGAACTCAAGCTTCATTTTTAATAAGTGCATTATGTTTATCTAGCATAGCATTTGGCAAATTAGGATCAGCGAAAGCTGCAATATATGTTGGGAACTAGGGAGATGGTGGATACATGTAAGTTCTTACGATGGGTGGGTTCGGTAGTGCCGAGTTGGGTAAGTGTGACCATAGTGTAAGTGGCATTAGAATGGCGAGGGACGGGAGCAGGTTAGGTCGAAGTCGATGGTGTTGGGTTTGTTTGGGCTGAGACTATGGAGGTGTAGGTGGAGCAGTTAAGTTATGAGAGGAGGTTGAATGGCAATTTTAGGCTCATCCTCAACAAAGTCATAAGATGGGGCCGCGTTAGGTGTGACGGACCTATAGGCAAAAATGGTTTCGTCAAAAGTGACATTGCGGGAAATGAGGATTTTTTTGGTGGCAAGGTCTAAGCAATGATAACTACGATGATTGGATGGATACCCGAGGAGGATGAATGGGGTAGAGTGTGTGGCGAGTTTGTGGTTAGTGTCAATGTGTAGTTAGCGAAGACAACCAAAAACTCGTAAGAACGAGTAATTGGGTATGGAAATTGCGGTTGATTGGAGTAGATGAAGGAAATATGCAACCATGTATAGTACCTCAACCCTAAAATGGGGTGGAAAATGAGCTTGGAATAGTAGTGTGTGGATTAGGTTATATGGTGTGGATCATCCTTTCGAATGTACCATTTTGTTGTGAATTGCGAGGATAAGATAAACGGATTTAAAACCCATTTTTAGCGAAAAGTTGGATGAAGGTGGTTGTTGGGTTACTAATATGTGATGAGTCAATTCTCTGGAGTTCTTCATAAGAATGATGAAGTCAAAACTCCAAGGGTATATTATCTCATTGGTTGATGCTCAACCAAGTCACTGCTAACACACTAGTGATTTCACTCTGTAGATTCCTATCACTTGAAGAATCTATCACTAAGTGTTTATATTGATATAAGCATTGAGCACTGTATATTAATCAATATATAATCCACTGCAAATGATGGAGGTTAAAGCTAAGCAAATAGTCACTGCTAGTAGTTAATCAACTCATTAGTATTATATGTGACTATGCGCTTATGCAATCATAACCACAACAATCGTTGTGGTTGAATAAAAGGAGGTCATTAGAAGAAATCAAGACAAGTCACTCTACAAGAGTATGTTAGATCGTAGTGAGTGAGGAAGCTTTTTTATCCTCCAGCGACTTCAAAAATAACGTAGTTACTAGACAATCATGTTCAAGTCGATGTGCATGTGAAGTCCCTGGTCTACTGTTCATCAGCAACTCAAGGAGTCCATAGCGATGAAGAGTGTGGCAATTATGCTTCATTGTGATTGGTGGAAATACAACACACGAAAAATGCATGATCTTGTAGGGACCACAGAAGATTCCTCTTAAGCAGAATGTTTGTTAGAAAAAAGCCATTGCCACATCGATACGCGTCATTCTATATCCTAGATAGTAGGAGATATTTATGGGAAAAATCTGTCTATAAATAAAGTGAAATATTGTAATGATTTGATTTACCGATTTGTAGCTATCATTTTGATTTCGATAAGTGATAAAGATTGTATAACTACGAATTGAGTCAGTGGGTAAAAGAATATCTATTCTCACACCAAGTAACAACTTAACTTGTAATCATATTGAATTAGTTCTAACATAGGCTTTAACTGTTCCGCAATTCGATATGTTGATGTAATTTGTTATCAATAAATTCATCTCTCAAGTTAACTTGTGTTCAACCATTCGATTACTGGCTCTCATACTTCTCAATGTATTACTCTGTTTATCAAACAAATATTTTAAAATGATTAATAACTGTTAAGAATTTTAAAATACTATAATTAACGAGTTAAATTGTATTAACCCTCCTCTACAATTCAAGCTATAGTATTGTACTCAATACCACTTAACTCATAAGTGGTATCAGGGACTTTCAGTGGTATTATCAAACTCACGACCATAATCACATTGTGTTTTGAAAAAGGAGTGAAATTGTACAAATTCAACAAAACGTATCAGATTTTTATGCAACGGAAATACTAGTAAGTAACGCAAATAATGATTAAAAAACATATTATTTAATTCCACTACGACTGGGAAGTGGAGAAGTCCACAAATCCGAGTGAACAATATCAAAAACAGAAGTAACGACGGTGTTCGAACCAACCAAGGGAAGTCTCTCGTGTTTACCAAGCTAATACGCATCGAATAGCTCGGGAGACTTCGTTTTATTACATAAAATAGAACTAGACGAAAAAAGGGAACATAACGTCACTTCTAAGATGACCTAGACGCTCGTGCCATGTATTTTGACTTGTAACGAAAGCTTGGGGATAGGTGGTGGGTTAGATGACGGGATACAAATCACCGATACTGTCACATCGGAGAAGGATTTGGCGAGTCATATAATCCTTCATAGAAAAACCAAACTTGTCAAATTTAATGGAACATTTGTTATCACGAGTAAATTTATGTAAATAAATAAGGTTCTTAACAATGCTAGGTGTGAAAAGTAAATGACTAAGGTGTAATGGGCGATGAGGATTAGGCAAGATGTTATGGCCTGTGTTGGTGACAGGTATAGATGCACCGTCACCAACAAAGACAGATAGATAATCGCACTTATTAAAAATACAACTTTAGTTATTTGCATTTGAGTTGAGATGTTCCAGCCAGCTGCTAAAGTCCTGTAAGGTTAATGTACTAAATGCATGTGGAAGAGTTGTCTCTTGTGTGTTAGCCCAAGGGTCAGCGTTTTGGGCTACATGGTCCTGCAGCTGTTAGCCGACAGGTTGGACCGGTCCAAGAAACTGTTAGACCTGATGTGTGTGCCCATGGGCTTGAATTCCACATTGCACATGGTCTAACTGGGCCAACAGCCGTCTCTGGGCCTGTAACAGTTGAGAATAAGCATGTAAAAGTTGACCTTAACCCATACTTGTGTTATTGGACTACTAACTTGTGGTCCGATTGTTGTTGGAAGTCCGCTGACTAAAGTTTTATGGTCCAGAGCCACGACTAGATAACTGCAGAAACTTGCATCCCTCCCTATAAGTACACGTGCCATTACGTGTGAAATTCCTGCATGATACGGTGGGTTTGTTAGGCGTGACACGTTTATTGTTGTTTGTGGGTCGAGATAAGGGTGAGGTTGAAAGTCCCAAGTATCACTTATGATTTAAGTAATATGGAGTTCAATGTATAGGTTAAATTGGAGGGGGGGGGGGAATGTAATTTATCACTTAATTTTCGTATTCAAAATTCTTGCCACATAATGTTCTTAGGTTAAAAACTTATTTGTTAAAAGAGTATGAATTGCAAAGTATAAAAACTATTAACAGAAGCACAATTATCAATTAACTTTTTTGATGAATTTATTGATAAAAAATTACATTAACATATTGACTGTAGAATAGTATAAGTCTAAGCAGAAGATTAATTCAATATGATTGCAATTTATAGAGATACTCGATGCTATGTAGAGTGACTTGTAGTCGCTAGAAGAGTAAGAAGTTTCCTCACTCACTAAGAGCTAACATGCTCTTGTAGAGTGACTTGACTTGATTTCTTCCGGTGACTAACTTTTATTAAACACCAGCGATTAATTGAATCTTTTCTAGATCATTAGTGATCAGAGTAACCCGTGAGCAGAGTACTCATGGTTGAGATTTAATCACCAGTGATCTTCTTTCTTTGTAGTGAACTTTACCTTCAAGTATCTTTAGTGTTAGCGATTGATTCATGCATCTTTTATCTTCATCTTCTTAGCAGTAACTAGGTTGACTAGCGATCAGGGACCCAACTTATATTCTAGGAGTTTTGAATTCATCATTTTTACGAAGTAATTCGGTGATTAAGTTATTCAGTGACCACTTTCCCAACAGAGGCTTTGGCGAGCATGACAGTGGGTGATGAGGTGGTTATGTGAGAGATTGATGGGGTTTGGATATTGTGGTTCATCTGCGTCTCAGCCATGGAGACCATGGAACACAAAATGTCAAGGTCAGGAAAGGGTTTGGTATGTAGGATCACATAAGCAACTTAGTCATATTTATCGATTAGACCATTGATGGTATATGTCACGATATCTTCTTCAGCTATATTCGAACCAAGGTTACTGAATTGAGTAGAAAGTGAATCAAAATGATGAATATAGGCACCTACTGTCATATCACTGATATCTAGTCTACAGAATTCACCAACAAGGTTTAACGGTTTTGGATTGCTTGTTGTCTTAAAATTTTTTTTCCAAGATATCCCATGCAGCCTTTGCGGTTTTTGGATTGGCTTTCAAGACACGTTCTTGGGAGAGGTTCAAGGATGGTTAGATGGATCCATGATTGTATTATCGAGTCCACAGTTAGCTAATCCTCCATGGGTGGTGTTGTGTCAGTGCTTGTAGACGCGGGTGATTGAATGAATCGAGGGCTTTGAATCCCCGAAGATGGTTCGCAAATAAATCACTCCAATATGAGTAACTTAATTTTTCGGCATCTTGTTTAATAGGCTTAAGGGTATTAAGAGGACACGGTATATACCTTCTCATATTTGGATGTAGGAGGTGGATTATCGTCTGTCATGGTGGAGAGAGCAAATAGCGATAACAAAGAGCAAATAATGAAAGCAGCAACAGCAACTAGCGACGGCAGAGAGCAAACAACGACAACACGGTGTTTTTAAGTGTTGTTCAAGAACGGCAGTTTTTGGTGAGGGTTTTTGTGGATTAGGTTATCAGTACTATATTGGAATATGGATTTTCCCTTAAACTCGATAATAATGTCTTTACAATATATGGACTAGGCCTAAAGCAATAATAATAAATGGACACGGGCTTCGTAAAATAATATCTTTCAACAATATCCACTAGGTCTGAGAAAAAATCAAACTATAACCTAATATAATCGAAATAAGTGAACTAAAGTAAAAATTGATTGTTTGATTGTTAGTTTTAAGATTAACCAAACCTTTTCGGGTTTCTCGCCAAAAGTGAATCAAATTAACCTAAACCAAACAAACCTTTGTTTATTAATATTTAGGGATATAATACTAGCTTCGATAATTTTAGAATTACACAGCTTAGTTTTTGTATATTAAGAAGTCTACGACTAGATAGGCGTTATATATAAATGTAATAAATGACTTCTAAGAGCATCCGCATTGCAAGTCAGGGTCGGCCGAATCGGGTCCTTCAGGGTCGGTGTTGGCCAACCCATTTCTTGGTCGAACGTATATGATTTTTGTTTTTCTCGTAAACTCCAAGGCTGCAAGTTTCTTCTCTTTTCTTTTTATTCTTCTTTTTTTTTGAGACTTGAGATGGAAAGGAGGTAGCAGACAAGAAAATGAGAAGTTGAAAATGTAAGATTTGTTGTGTTGTTGTGGGATCTACTACTTGAACATCTTTTAGGAGGTGATGTGACTAACACATATACATATATAGGGGTGATAGGATTGACACGCACATATATACACACATATGAGGGTGTCCATCTAGAAACATAGGGATGTTCATTTAGAATATCCCGTTGTATATTTGTACGTAGATGTAGATAGCTTTAGATATATTTATTATTTACTAAATTGGTGACCACATAACTAATAGTAGTACTTTAATTAGCATCCTCAACGAACTTGTTAATAACCACCACTGCTTTCTGGTACACTTTGTTGACTTTTAAATCTTCCACACTTTCAATGTTGTATCTAGTTTGTAGATCATTAGCAATCTTTTCGATAATATCAATCGATTTATTTTACAATTAATAAAAAGATTTCTAATATAAAGATAAAATAAAAAAATCCACATGTCAACATATATTTGGACGACACATATAGGTAATTAGTTATTGATCAAATTGCAAGAAATGAAGAGTTGGTTGTTAGGTGATGAATTTTGAACTTGGGTTGGTAGAAGTGGAAGGTTATAGCTCTTTGTTATCTTACACAAGCTCGTTTTATAAACATGTCGGTTTTATAGATTTTGGGTTATTTTTATAATGTTTGGGTGTAAACAAGATTTTCGATTGGTGCGGAATAAGACATAGGCCTAAAAAAGGACTACTTCAAAGTTCAAATTCATCATGTCACACACACGTGTGCGGAATTTTATGGCTTTCTGAAGAAAAAGGTCAAAAGGGTTTGACCCCTCGACGAGATTTACGGTAGATACCACACATAAATGAGAATTCATTCATAAACCGACATGTTACAAGACCGACATGTTTTGGGTTGGCCTCTTACTTTAGATTGCCGCGCATGGCTAATGGAAAAAAAAGACTATTAATATAATAATATGATTTGGGTTGGCTTATTTTAAATGCACTTTTAACGTGTGTGTACGTAGACCCGTATTGAGAGAGGAAGATGGTGCACTCAATGATACCTTTTGGGTTATATGAAGAGTAAAAGTGAGAAGATTAATGTAAGTCATTAGTTATAGATTAAATTTAATCAATAGTTAATAACGTGTGATATTTTTGTAATTAGATTAAAATATAAGGATAAAAGTTAATTAAAAAAACATAACATAAATTTTTTACCTATACCCTTTTCACTTTTTAACCAATTTTATTTTTTCCCCATTCACTTTATAGTATTAATTTTATTATAATAAATAGTTGTTCTATATGTATATGTGTTAATAATATTTAACAATGCTAGTGTTAAATTGTTAAGAATTCTGTAAACATATCGATAGGTATATGATTTAAAAAGTTTATATCCTTCTGTTAACATCCTTAAATTCAATTTATAGTATATAATTATTCATATAACAGATTAAAGATTGAAGTTATATAAGGTATATTTAAACATTTATACACTAGTTATTTAAGTGAAGTTAATTGTCAAAATGTAGTCTCAAGTTACAAATTTGTGTTTTGTGTATTTATGTTTATAAAAATAGAAGTGTTTAAAGTGAATGTTACAAGATAAGCACTATAATACTTGAAGTACTAGTTATAGATCTTATGTATAATACTTACGTATGTAATGTATATGCATTGGTGGCATCTTAGTTTTGTGTTGTCAAACTTAAGCTAACTAGAGCAACGACCAAGTTAATATATGCACAAGGCGTTGTCCTAATACACTAGAATAAGTGGCGATATTCACTAGTGATTTAGAGGCCAAGTATGGATCAAGTATATAAAGGAGGTCATGAGATTTCTATTTCCTTCGTTTTTAATCACAAAGTGTAAGAAAGTCATTAACAATTTGTAAATTGAGTGAAGTGGGGTTAAATGAAAAATAATAAAAACAGTACAAGTAAAAAAAAAAGAGTACAAGCAAAGGAAATTGTAGTACAAGTCCATGAAGAATGAATCAGTATCTTATTAAAATGCCTATATACTTAAAAGCAATGACAATTTATCGTGTTGTTTATAAAAACTTAAATATATAATACATACGTGTTTAATTGTTACATGTTGCATTAGAGCTGTTAGATGCATGCATTTATGATTATATTTTAAGCATGCTATATAAATATATGTATGTGTGTGTGAATGTATTATGAGTGGTTTTTGCAGAGTTTAAAGCGTGTTAGTGCGAGATCGCCGTGTTCAGAGTATGAGACACACATCTATAAGGTTGCATTTAAATATAAAACTATGGCTCAAGTTCGACTCGGTTACACATTAATGTAGCGATCTTGATCTATATTTTCATATAAAGAGCATTGTCATGGCATATTGTGTGGCATTTTAACAGAAAACACATGAGTTGACCAAGTGGTAAGGCTTACGCATTTATTGCATATATCTCAGACTTAATAAAATAGAGTTGTTCAAGGAACTAAAACAAATGCGAGCCTTAACGAAAATATATCAACAAAATAGATATTGTATATTTGTAGAGATGCTTATGTAGAAAATGTACTTTGTATAATTTTCGGGCTTAAATGATGATGTGAAGATGATGCACGTTACAAATAATATCAAAACAGCATTTTAAGTGAATTAGGGTAAATTATAATCTAGTTTTAAACCCGATTATTATTAGTGAACTTATGTAAAAATAGAAGACAACACAAATATAAAACTATATAACCATATACGTTGATGTTAAACGTTTACAAATGCATATAAGTGACAATTTAGATATTTAACGTTAATTAGTTCTTAATAAAATAAGGTAAAGTGCATGAAGAATTAAAGTCTTACATTAATCATGTTTTGACCATAAAATTGTGATGTTTATGATCTAGTATGATAAATTGAGAGCAACAAGTACTGTGTTAAAAAAAATTTATGTGTATGAAAGTATGTAGTCTAAACTTGATATAATTATTGAGTTCAAAATGTTAGGAGTGTAACCTAATTCATGTTGGGTAATACAGTTTTCAAGCTATTGTTCAATGATGTAACATAAAATGTCATGTTTTTACGTACATTATTTCCTCGTTTTTAACCTTAATCTATAAGAAAACCTTTGATTTAAATGATTATTCACATAAATTCTTAAAAACAACTAAAATTAGGACGATGCATTAAAAATCAACAAAAACGATCAAATAACGCACAAAACAAGGCAAAATACTCAAAGCTCGGTTCACTACCCTCGAAACTACCCTTATGCTATAATATGAGAAATTATTCTTAATTAGTCTCATATTTTTCCATATGTAATTACGAGAACCTGGGCGAAATAATCGCGCAAAACAGACGAGAAACAAAGAAGATACGACCAAACAAAGATACAAGAACGCACATATACCGCTATGGTGACCGTATACGGCCTCCCAGATGACCATATACGGCCATGAGGGGCGTATATATATGCCCTCCCCAGATGGGGGTATACTCCCTCTTTAGTGATTTTTGCTCCTTTTTTTGCCTTGTGCATACACCCAATGTTTAAGGGGTATCAATGTGGAGTGTCAACGTTTAGCTTAAAGATTGGATTTTTATACCACACCCTCGTACATGTGGATTGAAGATTGGGGGTATTTTGAGGGTGCCTTGGTGTCACACCCCACCAAAATCTAAACATGATTAATTAAGGCGGAAGCATGGGGCGTGACATGATCATTCAATACGTAATCAAGGAGCATATGATTATCGCAAAACATATACTAAAGACGCCATAAATAGCTTTCAATAAATGTTTACAATTCATCGAGTCTTAAAAACGATAATTTTTTCCCAATAATACGTATATGACTATCATTGATTTTCATATAAAAAGATTCAATGTTTTCAAAATATGGCATCTAACTTCGTGATGAGTGGGTGGTCCCAACATGCATAGAAGTTCCCTAGTCAATGCTAATTCTCTGAAAAACATATTTACAAGTCATCAACAAAAATGTTGACTGAATCCACAAGTTTAAGACTCTATCGTTAAACCATTTCATAAATCATTCGTTGCAAGCATTAACCATTGCAATATCGTATACAATCCGTGGTATAAATCAAGTGGAAACAAACAATGACGGTGATTCCCCGAAGACTAGCTAGGTCTTACGAGTTAAAGTGCCGACACCTAGCCCGATAACCAAACAACGACTCCCATTACTTGCTTATGCCTCTCGAAAATCTAGATATACGCTCCTTATTTCGAAACAACGTCGACAGTTAGCGCGACTAACAATAACAGTGGCGGGTAGTCGCCCTAATAGTGTTATTCGTATATCCACGTGGCTAGTGTCATCTAGCTAATGGTTATATTGTGCAAGCAAGAGGACTTCAATGCACTACAACAAGTTAACATAGGTTTGCACAAAGATTCGTTGTCATATTGTGCAAGCAAGAGGCTAGTTCATATGTTTTTCACCGCAGTTATAAAACATTGAAAATAGTAAAATAGGGTATGTGAACTTACCTGGTGAGTTTTGTGAGTGCTAGCGTTTAAAATGAATAAGTTTGCCCAAAGTAGCCTCCTAGCGCCTTATACGCATGAGGTAGTTTGTACAAGTAGACGGATATCTGCCCATCTATGCTAGTTGTTCACTCAACTAGTAGGATCATTGTGTATCTCGTTTTCAAAAGTAATATTTCTCAAAATTAATATCCTCGTATTGTTTTATACATATACTCATATGTTTCTCGAAAACATAGTGATAAGCATTTATACTTACGTAATACGTATAGTTTCGTAAAACATATTTTTAAACCGTTCAATCGTTCTCGTTATAGTTCTCTAAAACGTGTCGTTTAACAACCTCTTTTATTTGTCCAAAAAAATGTATACATGTCCTCCAAAAGATTTTCATTTTTAGTCCCCAAATTATATCTATTGTTCATTTTAAAACTCAAGGTTTTGATCTGCTGGAATCAGCTGTTACCGGTCTGGGTGACATAGATATCCGTCTGGGTAAGGCTAGTTTGACCGGGTGAGGCGTCATCCGACCGGGTGATGTCCAAACGAAGTCCAAACCATTTAATTCACAAGTCCAGGTGGTAGTTCACTCGTCCGGGTAAGGCCACAATCTAGCGATTTTCCAATTTTTCAACAAGGTTTCAAAACATATTATTTGGCTATTTTAACATCATTTTCATTCATTTTTCAAGACTGAAATACCCATGACCAAATAAATTGAAGTTAAAGGTTTCTTTGCTCGTTTTAAAACTTACGTTTTTCCTTTTCGATTCTTAATGCATTTTCAAAGGTTTTTAGCCGTTTTTACCAAGTTTTCGCCATCAACAGCACATATATGTATTCTAACAATTCCAAACATATCATAATGTACATATAATGAAAATCACATTTTTATCTACTCATTTTAAGACATAATATGTTCTTTTTCATCCTTAACTCGTTTTAGCTTATTTTAATCGTTTAACATTTTAAACCAACGTTTTAACATGCATTTAGTCAAGTTTTCATGTGAGTGAACATACTAACATAAAACAAAATAATACTTATAAAATGATGAGATTAAGAGAGAGTTTCTCATAATGCTCTCGGTTGGATTTTTAAGAAGAAAAATAGAGAACTTGAATCTTCACTTGAAACTCCTAATAAACTTGTTTTCTAGCTTCAATCTTAGGTTCGTAACATCCTAAAATTTTCGAGAACTTAAAGTTGAATAAGTTTTCTTGTGCAACTGCGACAGTTGTGGAAGTGTCGCAGGTAGCGACACTTCGAGCACTGTGACAGTTGTCGAACTGTCGTAGAATGAAGCTGAAAGGAGTAATTGAGGAGCTAGAGTGAAATTAACGATGTATATATATATATATATTGTCTAAATCTTTCCAGAAACATAAAACAAGTTCCTGTGTGTGTGATATTTAGAGAAAGAAAGAGAGAGAAGAGAGAGAGGAAGCAAAAGTCAAGTGTAAAACCTAAGATTTGAAGGATTTAAGCCCTAATTCAAGGTAAGGTTGTAATTATTTGATGTTATTAACTAATTAACGAGACTTGGACGGATTAAAATGATTAAAACAAGTCTGAATTATGAAAATTTCGAATCTGGGGATCTAATCTGTTCGTCGTGCGACAATTGGAGGAAACTGTAGCTAAAAACCCGACTCTGGGTAGCGACAGTTATGGAATTGTCGAAAAGAGCGACATTTGGCGTGTTGCGACACTAGTATGATTGTCGCAAGAGTTTTGGTAGCAATAATCATGGAATTGTCACAAGATTTTTTGTGGCGACACTAAGGAAGTGTCGCAAAATTGTGAAAGAGTTAAATGCTTTAAAATGTCAATACACTTGAATTATTAAGAGAAGAATAGAATATGATTATATTTGTCGGTGTACAGACAAGTGTCCTGTACGTGAGAGACCGAGATTGATCACAATTACATTTCGAGGTAAGTAATGGGAAGAGGCAAACTGAAGGGATCACACTTAGATTACAGGAGTAGTTGATGTGCATTTCTAATCAGATGTCCGATGTGTTGTTGATTATGAGCCTTATTTATGCTGAGTGGTCATAAATGGTTTAGCAATGTCGTTATTATGAGCCTTATTTATGTTGAGTGGTCATAAATGGCTTAGCAGTGTTGATTATGAGCCTTATTTATGTTGAGTGGTCATAAGTGGCTTAACAGTGTGGTTATGAGTCTCATTTATGCTAGGTGATCATGAATGGTTCTATTGATTTGTGAAATTTAATTGTGTTTTATTAATGCGATTCTGTTACTTACTAAGCTGGTGTGCTTACCCATTCAGTTTTTGTTGTTTTTAATAGGTGGGTCAAGCAGAGGGAAAGAGGGTCTTGGGAAGGAGCCGCAACGTGAATAGTGATGTGCTTACTATTTCTGGTAGTAAGTGTTTACTCCCATTAAATCATGCTTAGATATCGAGGGAGTCTTTAGAAAAGAAAAACCTACACTTGTAATATTTAAGAAAGATGTATTCCTTACATGTATGTGAAATATTCTCGACTAGTTGTTATTAAAAAAAAATGTGTGTTTAAAATCTTTGGGTGTTACAAGGTTATAACCTATGAATGCTTTTCCAAAGTAAGTAGATGTTGATGAGATCAAAAGTGGTGTAAGAAATTGTGGAATAAGGGGTGAAAGTGGTGATTGTTAATGGTGGTTGTTCTTGGTATTTGTCTGAAAGATTGAAGAGATGATGATGATGATGATGATGAAGATGGCGATTTGTAGGGAGAAGGAGAGGGTGTGTGTGCAGATTTTTGGAGTGTGTGTGTGTGTGTGTTTCTTTTGATGAGGAGAACACTAATGAGATTTCAAGGATCACAAGTAAGGGAGAGTGCATGGCTTATACATTATTAAATTGGGCAAGAAGTGTGCATTATTTAATTGGAGAAAGGATGGTGTTGGAGTGTAGAAGCGATCAAACAAGAATGGTGGAGTGGTGGTGGAGAGGGGTTGGCCAAGAGGGAGCAAGAAGGGGATGGACCCATTTGACTTTTGTCTAATCTTGTCTAATTAGTTACATATTTAGATGATTAGGTTAAGTCTTGGTTACTTAAGTGTTAATCACACAATTAGGGTTAGTTAGGGTAATTAAGGGTAATTTGATATAGTTGGAATATTATTATTTGGTTTGATAATTTTCGAATATTTACCATTACCTCGTTTAGTTAATTACTTAATCTCAACGTTGTTGTGCTTAATTTAAATCGCGTAAGTTTTAATTCCAATATCTGTAACATTATGCTTGAATCCCTAGCATAATAATATATGATAAATAACTACTATTTAATACCAAATAGTTTCGAGTTATTTATGAAAGTTTATCACCAATGTTCGTAGTAGTCGGAATCATTCCGATTGTTTCGCGTAATTCTCAATAATTACATAAGTGTAATGCATCATGCATTAAAATCGTGTGCATCAAATTTATTTTTGCTTACGTGGGAATTAGAGTAAGAATGCATGATTAATGACGTACAAAATTTCACCGGATTTCGAGGGGTGTCACACTTGGCCTATAAATACCACCCTCAACCACTTCTTCGTTATCCTTAAGTATTGCGTAAATGGTAGCTCCATTTATTTTTATGCTTTAATAATTTAATTAGATAGAAACAAAAACAACAACTATACAACTATTGTTAAAATCTTAGCTAAATTACAAAAGACAACGAACCTTCCTAAATTTCCATGCCTGTTGTAGTTTGAAGAATGACCCTAGGTCATACTTACAGCTAGACTTCCCTTAGCCTTAGTATACTTAGGTACCCAGCAAATATAAATATAAAACTACACACTCGTGCGCACCCTCGGTTAGCGTCCAATAATTACCCCGACGGCGCCTCGCCGCGACCCGACCGTTCAACGCGCATCATTCAATCACATGACCATAAATTAAAGTTTTGATTTTGATTTTACATGGTCTTAAAAGAGTAGAAGAGAAAAATAGGAGTCTTGAGCATATTTACCGTGCTTTAAGTACTTGTTTTCAAACTATAAATTATCAAGAATTACAATATGTTATTGATGAGCTAGACATGTAAATATAAGCTTTTTGTTAAAATATTTTGATAATAGAAAAATGAGTTTCGAAGACGAAATTATTTTAACGGGAAAGAATTTGTATAAAATTCAATTATAGTATATTATTATTCAAATTAGAGACAAAAAAATTGAAGTTATATAAGGTATAATTAAACGTCTATAAACTAGTTATTTAAGTGAAGTTAACTGTCAAAATGTAGTTTAAATTTATAAATTTATGTTTTATGTATGTGTGTTTATAAAAAAATAGAGGTGTCTTAAGTGCATGCTTACAAGATAAGCACTATAATACTTGAAGTAATAATTGTAGATCTTATGTATGGTACTTACATGTATAATTTATATAGATTAGTGGTATCTTAATTTTGTGTTGTCAAACCTAAGCTAACTAGAGCTATGACTAAGTTAATATATGCACAACATGTTATCCTGATACACTAGAATAAGTGATGATATTCACTATTGATTTAAAGGCCCGATATGGATTAAATATATGAAGGAGGTCATGAGACTTCTATTTCTTCCATATCTAATTTCATACAAAGTGCAAGAAAGTTGTTATCAAATTTCAAATTGACTGAAGTGAGATCGAGTGAGAAATAATAAAAACAGTACAAGCAAAGGAAGTATTAGTAGAAATCCATAAAGCATGAATCAATATTTTGTTCAAATGCTAGTATATTTAAAAGCAATGTGAGTATTTATTGTGTTATTGACAAAAACTGAGATATATGCTATATAGGTGTTTGATTGCTACGTGTTACATTAGAGTTGTTAGAATTGTATGCATGCAATTAAGATCACATTTTAAACATGCGATTTATCTATATATGTATGTAGGATAGTGCATGGTCCAGGCCCGGACCAAACCGGCCTATACCCAAATCGATCCAAGACCGGAACAAATAGGAAAACAAGAACCGAGGACCAGACCAGTAAAAAACGGTTCCGTCCGGTCCGTGTTGTTCTCAGTCTAGATGGATCAGCTCAAAAATCGACCTGGGAGAAAAGTGGTTTCATATTTATTTTTTGTGTGGAAAAATAGGATGTTATTAGAATCGATATTTGTTGCATATGGTTACCTATATAAATATATTTATATATATATATATATATATATACGAACGTGTGAAAGTGAGAGTTTAGATAACTTAACAATAACACATTTTGAGGTTTAAAGGTACTACCAAGAAACAAGTATGTGCATAACAATACTTATAGGTTTTTAATGAATAATAAATGGTCATCAATCTATCTCCATTTTCACAGCAACATACACACTATATAACATTTTCCTCCTGTAACTTTTTCAAAATTTTAGTAATGAAAACACTCATTGACACACACAAGAAAGTACATACATATGAATTTTTAAGTCAAGAAAACACACACAATTAAGCTTCAAATGTAACTTACTTTTTTATATTGATCACAGTTGAAAAACTTATAAAACGACAGATAAATAGGACAACAATAGATTACGATTTGCGTTTGTTTGATGATGAGGTTTTAATGTTCAGTTGTACATGATTAAGTTTTACTTTAAATATATTATATGATATATGAATTGACATTATTGCAAAGGAAGGTAACACAAATCTTGGTTTAGTTCTTTTCCCATATTTTTTCGAGTTCGGACCAGATTGACCCGAGACCCGAACTAGATACAAACCACAGACCGAGGACCGTAGGGAATGGTTCATCTTTTGGTCGATTTCAGGTTGCTTTCCATCTGCTCCTTGGTTCTTTCGGCGCTACCTATAAAATGCACACCCTGATATGAATGTATTATGTGTGGTTACTGTGTAACGAGCGTAAGATACGAAATTCAGAGTTTAAAACGTGTTAGTGCGATGCTGCCGTTATTCAGAGAATGAGATCCATAGCTATAATATTGGATTTAAATATACAGATACGGCTCGGTTACACATTAACATAAAGATCTCGATATATATATATATATATATATTGAATGTGGTATTTTAATAGATGACGCACTAACTCATTAAGCCATTACGATTACACATTTTTTGCATATATCTCATGTTTAATAAAATGGATTTGTTCAAGGAACTAAAACAAAGATGAGGCTTAACAACACAAAATGGAAATTGTAGATTTGTAGAGATGCTTATGTAGAAGATATATTTTTATAGGTTCTGATGTAAGATGATGCTTAAGTAATGAAGTAAAAATGACAAACATTACATTTTTAACATTAGAAAAATCAATTATGACACATTTTTCTGACCTGCTACTAAACATATCCAATGGATGAAAAATAGTAGCAAAGCACAGACACCCAAAACTACTTTAATGAGAGAGATTAGGTGTGACACCAAACACAAGATCATAAGGAGATTTTTCATAAAGAACAATTGATGGAGTTCTGTTAATCAAGTAAGTAGTAGTTAGAATATACTCAATCCTCAGGTTAAGAGGTAAACACCTTGAAAAATAAGAGACGTAGAAACATTTAATAGGTGTTGTTGGGTTTAAAATCAGTTTATATTGTTAGACGTAAGTACTGAGCCTACAAGTTTCTACAAATTGAAGACTTTATACTGATTCAGAGTTCGTACTGCTTCAACGTTTATACTACTTCAGAGTTTCAACTGACTACAAGAGTTTTTGCTGATATCAGAGTTTGTACTGCTATGAAGACTTAATACTGCTGAGCTACAAAGTTAATACTGTTTAGTGTTAATACTGTCTTCTAGTAGTTAGTACTGATAGTTTAAGTTTATACTGTTACATTGTTTATATTGTTTACGTATATTGTAATTATGGTAACAGATAAAGTAGTTTGTTAGATAGTTTCCTTGTATAAAGGAAATCTTGTTCAGGACTCTATGCTGATATAATACAGAGATCCTATAGAATAGATAGAGAGTAGCTTCAAGGTGTAAACCCTAATATAGTTTTGTGTATTCGTATTATTCCATATTAATAATATCAAGTACTATTCCGCAAGTTTCTTGATAGTTATTCAAAACTATAAGTCTTATTAAGATCAATACCGATTCTAATAGGTATTTATTGTGATTTCTATTATTCCATTTTGTTGTGAAGTGTATATATAAGTAGGATAATGAATAATACCATTTTCTTTGTAAAAATTGTATATATTAAAAGGAAAACAAGACACTTAATTTGGGACGGAGGGAGTATTAACAAACCCAGTTCAATATCTGATATGAAAACTTCTGACATTTTTAAAAAATTGATTCTTGATTGAGCTAACAAAAGTAATAATGTTGTTAAAAGTTTCATCCTTAGATTTAACAAATTATCGACTCTAATCTATAAATAAAAAAATATAAACTACTTCAAAATAATGAAAAGAATTAGAATTTTAACCCTAAAAGTTTGTTTATATACGTACAAGAATTAGGAAACTTACAAATAAGTCTAGACTTTAATATAGACGGCTTCAACCCTTTATCTTTTTAACCTTTAGACTTTTGCCACAATACTTTTCATAATAGCGGTTGAGCCTTTGTACTTTTAAGAAACTACATCTGAAACACAATTTCTAAAAAACGCTACAATTTTGTACAATAGGATATAAAAGATTACATATTGTTATTCTTGAATATTGATACATTATACGAAAATCGATCATCAAATGAAATATCTGCAAATACACTTCAATTCATATAATATAATATACTATTCTTTTAATCCAAGACATTGAGGACGTGAAAATGTGAAATCAGATAAGGAAGGTATGGGTTAACCAATAATTATGTAACCCCCAATTTGTAGCGTAAAAACGTATTATCTCTTACTAAATAATGATTAATTGCATCATCTCATGTCAATTATCACTTTTGATTAACTTTCCCATTATTTACCCCTTAAACTCTTCAATCAAAAATGTCCAACTCCTATTTTTCTTATATATTAAAGTTTATTTATTTTTTCTCATTAAATACTGCAAAAATAGGAGTTGGACATGTTTGATTGAAGAGTTTAAGGGGTAAATAATGACAAAGTTAATCAAAAGTGATAATTGACATGATATGATGCAATTAATCATTATTTAGTAAGAGATAATACTTTTTTACAATACAAATTGGGGGTTACAAAATTATTGATTAACCCATACCTTCTTTATCTGATTTCACATTTTTACGTCCTCAATGTCTTGGATTAGAAGAATAGTATATTATATTATATGAATTGAAGTGTATTTGCAGATATTTCAATTTTAATAATCGACTTTCGTATAATGTATCAATATTCAAGTATATAAATAAGTAATCTTTTATATCCTATTGTACAAAATTGTAGCATTTTTTAGAAATTGTGTTTCAGGAGTAATTTCTTAAAAGTACAAGGGCTGAACTGCTATTATGAAAAGTATTGTGGCTAAAGTCTAAAGGTTAAAAAGATAAAGGGTTGAAGCCGTCTATATTAAAGTCTAGACTTAAAACGTGTCTTTTGTATTAAGTTGATAACAAATACACGTAAATTCCTAAATTACCTTATTTCAATAATCATTAAGTTTAAAACAAGCGGGCCTTAGTGTTCAATCTAGAATGTTCAACATGACAAGTGACGTTAACTTCAATTTATAATATGTCAATGCTGGTTTTAATTAAATATTTGATCATGATTTATGATTAGTTTAATTTTAGTCCTCAAAACTATTATGGTTAACATAGTACTCATTAAAAATGGCCAAGTAATTGCTCGCAATTGGCCTCGAATTATAACTTATTAGTTTGTAGAGATATCAATTAGTAACAGACAAAAACCCTTTACAATGTTTAGTTCATGAAAAGCAAATCATTTATCTATAGAATCCGAACATTATTATTATTGTAACAACGTGTAACGTAAGTTCTTTGGACATATATAAGATCAAGACATTCTGGCATCAAAGAAAAACGTACAAGAAGTCGTTGGGAATTGGGTGTCACTTACGAGTTTTTCGGAGTAAGTGGATAGAAAATTAATGTTTGACAGTTATAATATGTGTTTAATTAATCGAGCGTATATTATAGGTAAAAACTGTTATTTTTATCATTATATGCAATATGTTATAGTAATAATTTATATGAATGTTAGTGGTAATTTATATATGAAATGTTAATTTATTATATACAAATAACAATAATTGAAAATTAAATATATACAATAAATTTTTTAAAAATTTAATACACATTATAAAGATCGTAACCTAATACATTTTAATGCATTTAATCATACATTATTTCACAAGCTTTTCTCATGACATTTATTTATTTATATTTTCATTTTCATATCTTTTAATTGACAAATGATCACTACCGACTACATTAAGTTGACACCACACACCCCTTTCAGTTTTCCTCTTAGTTTTTAAATAGTTAAAATAAAGTCCATAACATTTTTTTATGGTAAACGAGATTGCTACAAAAATGCACACGTTAATTCTTTTTTCCCAATGAATATAATGTTATTAATTATTAATATTAATATTAATATTAAAAATATTAATATAAATATTATAAGACATTTTTTAAATGACTACACCTCTTTATGTGCTTGAAATGGTATCAATCGGAGAATCAATGGCATAATTGAAATTTGGCATCTCTAAAACACAACAATGCTGGTCACAAAGTTATGAAGAACGAATGGAACACTATAATTAATCATTAAGATTAATATTAATATTATTATTCATTTCTTGATAAACAAACATTTCGATTTAGAAAGATTTTGAACGGGTTAAATAAATTAAATTAATTTAATACTTCATATATAATAAAAACACAGTCCATTTTGACATTTGGGTTTAGCACGGAGCCATCAACTGACCAGGCCCATAAAAGCTATGCTCAAGTTTTCTCATCCGAGTTAATTTGAACCCAACCCAGTACTAACAAATATTTAAGTTTGCTTGTATTGTTTATTTAGTTATAGTTATTTATTTGAAGGGAAATACTGACGTGTAGAGGTGCAAAAAAATCGGTTTTTTTCAGTTTTCGGTTTTTTAAAAATCGGTTTTAAAAAAACCGGTTTTTTATCGGTTTCGGTTTTTTCGGTTTTCGGTTTTTCGGAATCGGTTTTTTTTCGGTTTTAAATATTCGGAATCGGTTTTGTTCGGTTTTGAACCGGTTTTAATCGGTTATTTTTTTTCGGTTTTTTTTCCGGATTCGAAATTGTATAACAAAATTAAAATAATACAAATGAAAATAAAAAATACAAACATAACTTTTATTTATATAATGCAATTACAACTAAAAATATAAAATACAAACATAACTTTTATTTATATAATGCAATTACAAATACGAATACATTTCGAGCTTCGGCATGGCCATCACTCGGAAATGTAATCGTGTAGTAAAGTATATCGAGCTTTGGCATGGCCATCACCCGCATACACTTAACCATGAATGTCGTCCCAAACTTCATCTTCATCCACGGATTCAACTTCAAGTTCTTCAAATTCACCTTCATCTAATTCGGTCGTTGGAGGTGATATTCCTAATGCGACTTATTCATCTTGGATAATCTCTTCAACGTTACCTAATAGTGGGCCTTCCAACGTTGTTACATTTTGTATCCTATCTACCCCGTCCAAGTAATCTTTCAAACATATGCATACTTCCACGGATTCAGCGGTTAGTCTTGACCTTCTTTCCGATATGATTCTACCGCTAGTAGAAAATGCTGATTCGGAAGCTACCGTCGAGGCTTGGACGGCTAATAAATCCCGAGCCATAGCAGATAAAATTGGAAATTGTACTTCTCTTTCTTTCCACCAACTCAAAATGTCAAAATTACAAAAATCCTCAGGCCGGATACTGGTTAAAAAGTTTGTAGACTTATAGTTTCCCAACTCGCTTGTTGGAGCCGATGTTCGTTGACGCTTTGTAGCGTCTTCAACTAAAGTATTATAAAGGTTTATGCTTATGTCACTCGATGATGCTCTAGATGTCCCCGCCCGCATGGATTCAACGATTGGGTTATGTTGGTAACCAACTTTTGTTGCATAAATCTCAAATAATTGTGTAAAACCATCTTCAAAACGTTTAATTTCATTTGTAATATAGTTTGGGTTGTCGGTTAAGTTTAAGTCTAAATTTTCCATAATTGTTTTAAGTATAGCTTGTACGCCGCCAACATTTATAGTTGGATTTAGTGCGGCGGCACAAGTAAAAACCAAAGGCATGCTACCAAAATATTTTATAAATTTCTTTTTTATAACTCTAACCATTTTTCTAAACATTGGAAATAACGAGGTTTCAAATTCTTTTAATTTTTCGGTCATTATAAAAATTTGGTTTATCACTAAGGAGCTAGTTGGGTAATATACACCCGATAATATAGTAGTAGCATCTTTAAAAACTACTAAAAACGAAGTTAGATCATTTAGTCGATCCCATTCATAATCCGTAATAGCTACGGACTTATTTCTTGCAACTAATATGTTATTAAAAGCATTTAAAGTATCACGTTGTCGTAAAATATTTTCAAACATAGTGTGAGTAGAATTCCACCTAGTATTATTATCGTAGCATGGTCCTAGGGGAGTTTCACCACATTGTACACGAAAACGTCTATAATTAGCTTGACGTTCGTTACTAGAACTATATATAGTTATTAATAAACTCTTAAATTTTTGACGTAAATCATCACATATGTTTAATGCCGCTTGCACGGACAAATTTATAATATGAGCAACACAACGAGAATGAAAAAAAGCGCCATTTAAAATTGGTTTTAGACGTAATTTTAGTAAATCCATAGCTCTAGTATTATTTGACGCATTATCTAGTGAAATTGTAAAAACTTTATCGTCTAAATTATATTCAATTAAAGTGTCATTTAAAATTTTTCGCAAGTTACATCCCGTATGCGGATAACCAAACAATTTAAAAGCAATTGTACGTTTCATCAACAACCAAGACTCGGGATGAAACCAATGGGCCGTAACGGCTAAATAAGAATTTGCCGCACCATGTGGTGCGGTCCAAACATCACAAGTAATAGAAACACTATGTTTATAGTTTAGAAAACCATCAATTATATCATTTTTAGCATTTTTCCATAATTTAAACGCATCGCTTCTAAGGGTAGTACGACTTACTTGTTGGTATCGCGGTTGTAGTCTCTTTTTGATGATACTCGTAAGCCGTTGGTTGTCGAAGTGGTTGAATGGAAGCGCCTCTTGGATGACAAACTTTGTGAAATCTTCTCGAAGCGCATCATTATCGTATATAAATACCCCACCATCCGAACCAAGTGTCGATTGTGACACATCTTGACTAGCCGCCCTACAAGAACCGTTTTTGTGACTTCTTAATGTTGAGTTTGATGTGGGGTTATAAAACTTCCCACATCTCCTACAACGGGCCTTTTCCACCCCATCATTCATAACGCACAACTCGTAATTCGACCAAATTTCCGGATTCCGACTCGTTGATTTAATTTGCACAACATCAACATTTGTGTACACTTTGTTTCGTACATTGCTACCAACGGAAGCGGAACCGGAACCGGAAGCTTGTGATTGTATGTTTTCCATTTTTCGCAAACAAAAAGTATATAAATATTGAGATTTAGAGTGTTTTTGAGAGTAGAAAGGAAGAATTGTTGGTGTGTTTTGAACCCAAACCAGCTAGCCCTATTTATAGAGTTTTGAAGGTGCCAAAATGTCAAAAAAATCCAAAAAAAACGGCCTCAACACGCTCCAACGGATATATTCCGATTTTGAAATTTTCTTGAAAAAAACCGGTTAAAACCGGTTTTAAAACCGGAAAAAAACCGGTTCGCCCCAAAACCCAAAACCGGTCAAAACTGGTTCGGTTATTTAAAAACCGGTTCGGTTTTAAAAAAACCGATTTTCCTCAAAACCGGTTTTCGGTTATTCGATCGGTTTTAAAAAAGCCGGTTTTTAATTTGCATCTCTACTGACGTGTAGTGAAAGATATTCGTAACTGTAGTATTATGTGCAAGTACAAAGAGCCACTAATTTTAACTCAAGAAAGAAAGTATTAAAAATTAGGGCTCATATTTTATTATCTTAGAGAGTATTGATGACATTTTATCAACAACTTATGTTTCGAACATTGCTTGAAGAATGACACTTTTTAACGAAAAATATAAAAAGGGTTATGTCTCGATTTGTAAAAAAATCACGCGATTTTATTTATTTTAGTAACATTATTAGATTGTTCTATATATATTTGAGGTATATTTTTGAAACTATATTGTGTCACACAGGCCCTCAAAATTCATTAGTCAGCCATGCTGTACACTCGTGACTATATACATCAACTTCACAGCAAGACTGCAGCGGGATTAGGTGTTATATTGTATTCTTTAATTTGTTTTATAAATTTTTTATTTTTAATAAGGGTTACTTTCTTAAATGGAAATTTGGCTTTGAATTATTTGGGTGATTTTCTCAAATAAAATCTATTCCGATATATGGGTTAAAGAAGGGTTGGCTTACTATGGAGCCATCAACTAACCAGGCCCACACAGCCCGTGGGCTACCTAGATTTGAGTAGGCCGAGGGCCGGTTGGTTGTAATTTTTCTTTTTTTCTTGTACGAAATGGATTTCATCTATAAATTTGTTTAAGCTCATAACTTTTATAGCACGATCACCTCCAAAATTGGGTTCATCGTATTGACCAATGACAACAGAGCAAAGGTGATGTGATGTGGGGGGTTATCAAATATTTAATGTCTCAGTTCTAATATTATAGCCCATATTTTTTTTGGATGTTCCAACATTATTATCTACTTCTAGAAATATATATAGGTATAACTGATTAAAATTTCTTTACTGGGCTGATGCATGTGTATGCAGTAAAAAGAAGAGGGTAAAAGCCTAAAAGGTAAGTATAAAACTGTAATTTTGTTAAAAATTAGAATGTAATAATTATATTTTCTTATAGTCACCATTCTTTTTAACAATAAATTTGAGAAGAAAAAATTATATAGTTGAATAATTTTTTTCAAGTTGGTAAATTATTTTGAAGAATGTGACCATATCATTAGTTATCAAAATCGATCAAAACATGATACAATTTCATATCTATTATTGTTTTGCCAATTGTATGCAAGTTCTTTTTTCTTCTTTAATAAAATATGAATAAATAAATAAAGAGAATATAAAATGACTTCTTAGATTGAAATGCAATTATTAACTAGATAAAGTATTAAAGTAAATGGACAAAAACACTTGTAATGTAGCGAAGCTCGTCACTACAATCACAAGACCCATGCTTGATTTTCATTATTACCATTTCTTGATAAAGAAACAAAAAAATAAGATGATTCACGTGAAGAATGTACGTTGTATGTCGTGGATAATGAACATCAAATATTGATAAAAGGCTAAGCTTCGGACAAAAGTAACATCAAATGTAGTTAAAAGGTACAGGTAAGGTCAAAAAGATAACATTAAATCATATAGAGTTTAGTATATGTGGATGCATTTAATTTATCTTGAATCTTTGGAGTGAGTATCTAATTTACGGGTGCTGTTTTTAATGTATCAAACTCTAAAAAAACGTTTTTTAATGTACTCGGTGACTGACTCGACCCTTAGCCGGTTACCAGTTTTTTTTTTCAACTAATGTGTACGCGTGGCATTACAGGTCAAGAATAATAATCCACCAAGATTTTTTGAATAAGTAATTTATTTATGGGTTTGTCATTTACACTCTCTTTGACCGTCGTTGACCGGCTATGGGTGGTCCAGATCTAGCGCCATCACTATCATCGTCCTCAGTTTAATTCCGGCCGGTTATCGTCGCTGACGTCCCATTTGCATATCTCCACCACCAGCACTATTACAGCCCTTAATGTTCCTATTTTTCATCTAATTAAACTATGTTTCCTCTCTCTTTTAGGGTTTCAATCTCTCTACTTACAATATTCAATCCCGTTTGCAGATCTCTACTCACTTAATCATATCCTGTGCGAGATTTTCATGGCTCATGAAGCCCAGATCCAAACCACCGACGAACAAAACCTTTTGCGCAACTCTTTACCGGGCACCAGATTATGGAATATGAAGGCAAGATGGTTCCCTCAAATCCGTCGGAGATGGTTTTGTCAAGTCTGCCGGAAATGGTGGAGTCCACAAATCCGTCGGAGGTGGCGCTGGCACACTTTCAGAGATGGTTCCGTCAATTACTGGATGATGATGGTTCAAAGTAATTTGCCATCGATCAAACTTGATATGAATTTAAGATACCCAATTACAGAACATGAACTAGTTAATTGACCCGTGATAACACGGGTTTGATGAAAAATCACTATTTGTAAATGAAATAGACAACTCATTATGTACCACTTTGATGCACGATCAAACCAACTAAATATTAAATATCGAAATGAGAAAGTTTGGTACTGATATAACATACATATGAGAGTCTATAGTAGTTAACAGATCATAGATATAATCGTTTATCCTCTACTCATAACACTTCATTTTATAGTAGATACATATAAAGATCCTTATAATATAGTCATGACATTGGTTCTTAGTTACAATAGTCCAAGATTTATTTTCGTTTTAGAGGTAATAAATTCAACCCATTTACTTAAGAACTGGTCAACAATGTCGCGTACCTTCTAACTCATTTTGTCCTAAATAACCTGACCCACCCATTTTGTCACCATTAAAAATCAAAGAGTACAACAATTTTTCAGGATGAACATGTCTTATAAAGAAGAGAATTTATAGGAAAGTATGATGTTAAACATGGTTTACATAGCTCCAGATAACACTTTCAAAATTTGTAGGCAAATTGCTTCACAATTTGATCTAACCAGTACATATTGAAATTACAAAGCGAAGAACCAAAAGAAACAGAGAGGACTAGCCTTCGATAACAGAGTGTTCATGACAACAACATTGACTAAACTTAATAAATATTAAGCTACTGCTCCCTAACTTTTCTACAACCCAATTTAACAAAAAACTATGCTCCTGCTACAACCCAACTCATTATTCAAGATAAAACCATTGTTAAAAGTGACTAAAAGGTGAATGAAAAACATTTGACAATGTAACATATATGTACACATGACTGACTAAAAGAGTGAAAGAAGTGAAGAACCATCCAAAGAGACATTGTGATTTCTTACCAATAAGAAGTTCCTTGTCATTGGCTTAGTTTGACCAAACATCCATGCAAATGAGATTTCCATGACTGCAATCAGCGCTGCAAAAAGTGCTAGTTTCCTCACACCATAGTTTTTGAAGAATAAGTAGATGAAGCTGCATTGAGGATTAGAAGAAATTAAAATATTGTTGACCACCAAGTAATCAACATAATATGATCTATTATTAAACCAATCCGATAAATCAGGATCATCAATGTGGCTTATGATTTCACCAAAATGGAGGAAATTAAAGGCCGTGCATGGGACCATCAAATCTAACATATCTTTTAACTTGCGTACAACAATAGAAGTTGACTTTGTATGCATGTCTCAACAAAGGGTACTTCCCATTGTTTGCTATAACGCCAAATTTACCAAGCATAACAACCATTCCTTCTTCCAAAACATTGTACACAGGAAATAAAATTTTTTTAACACTTGTTTGGATCTTATAGTCTTGCATACGAAAACAAAACAGACTCTTTAAACGTCGAGAGTAAAGAAAACAATAAAAATTTGAACATAAAAGTTGTAACTAACCATCTCATCTATAATGATCATGTCAAGTTGAAAAGTGGTATTCCATAATCGAAAAATGCGAACCTTCAACTTCCATGAATCCTTGATGGTATCAAGATCAACAATAAAACTGTCATTTTCATGCTCGATTGTTAGTTTAACAAAGTAGGTTTCTTACAGGATGGGGAATTATTTCTCACACAAATAGACTGATGATGGTCCGAATGAATAAGAAAACGATTTAATTATATAAGAAAAAGGAAACCATTCGTTTCCCCTAGGTAGCTACACAAATATTGGATAATGTGGGAAGAGTGAATGGATCATTAATTGCAAATGCCAAGCATGCAAGTTTTAGCCTATAAAATCTCAAACAAATCAGCCCATATATCAAGATTCATTATTTACGTGGTTTTATTAAATTATTAAACAAAAATAAAAATTTAAGAAAAAAGAGTAACTACCTAAACACATCATGTTTAACAATAAAAATACTTTCTGACTTCCCATAGTTTAAACAAATATCCAAGTTCATGGTTTCAAGTAATTATAACTAATAATAAAAAATAAGCCAAAATAAATTACATGTGGGCATGAATATTTTCTATAAATTACCTGTGGCCAAAATAAATTACCTGTGGGCATGAAACAACTTGAACCCACTTCCTGCAACATCAAATAAACAGAAAATTTAAAGATGAATCAAAGACGAAAAAATAGATATATGAGATTCATACCTGTGTGCATGAATATACTAAAGCATGACAAACATCTGAATACATCTAGCTGTCTTTGATCATCATATTCATTAGATATTACTGGTTGAACATCACCTAAACTGGTAACAACTCCGTTGAGATCTCGATTATTATTTGTATCATCTAAAACACCCTTCAATTCTGACTTGTTGCGCTTTGCATCTTCTCCAGGAACTGGGATTCTACGTTTCCTTCTACAAAGAATAACCCTTTTGGTGATACAAGAATTACAATTAGGACAGAACAATAATAGGATCATTCTCAAAGTCTTTGTCAGTTAATATCGAGGACACCTGTCATATAAAGTTTCTCTGCAAATTTATATCATCTCTTCTTCTTACAGTAAAAAGAACTCAAGTTTAAACTGAAGCCTTACCTACAATAAAAAGCCATTAATCCAAATCCGTGTTTCAAATCCAGAAACTTGAGCAACTCATAACTCATAACCTACAAAGAACACCACATACACATTATAATTCTTGCCAAATTTTGCACCAATTTTAAGTAAATACTGAAACTTTCATGGCAGTGTAAATAAAAGGAGCAAAGCGTAGAAGTGTAACGTATGAATCACTCATATTGTTCATGAATGCCATATTTCATTGAGGTTTTGTCAAACACTTTGTACGCATAAAACATAGCATCTCATAGTAATGATCCTAATAATTTCAAATCCTTTAAACAGAATATATACATTAATAAACTATATATCCATATATATATATACCTCGGACAGAGATATTAACAACTAGAAGAAGCGGCTAGAGCAAGTGTTGGTGCATATTGTGTGACAACAGCTTTTAGTTTGTAATAGTTAGTTTTATAAGTCATTTTGTTAATCATTGTAATCGTTAACTTTATGTTTGTATGTGTATTTGGTAGGTTCGTACGAACTTAGAAGTTGCTAAGTTCGTACGAACTTAGGTGCCTATATAACACAAGTCCGAAAATAGGATTTAAGAGTTGAGGAACTGAGTTTCCAGGAGACTAGTTCGAATACTTTGTATTTGTAAGTCTTAGTTCGAATGTAATATAAGTTTACATTCAATAAAGCTTAAATTGTGATCTTTACATATTTGTTATTACTCGTTTGTTATTGTTTGTGTTTATGTGAGGATTCCGCACTCATATAAACAAGATTACCTCGTAGATCCGAACCCGAGCCTAGAACATTACCCATGCCTAGAACATTATTATATATGTGGCTTATAGAAGTAGTACATACACAGTAAAAAGTACCTTAAATATAAACGTAACTAATAGCTTCATCATACGATGTATTGGTAGGCATATGACATAACGGTTTTCAAGTACCTAATTTATATTAAATAATACGATTTTTCTGTGCAATCTTTATTTTGATGTATGACTTAAGTCTTAATTCTTAGGAGATAGATTGTACCCGAATACATGTTATTGGATAAATATAAACCAATTCATCTGGGGGGTTCACCGACTGTTTCTTTTGCTACATCTTGAAACATGCAGACCTAGACTCAGTCTGTATATCCTAAAAATAGAGCAAACTCGACCGCGAAACAAGAATACCGTTTTCAAGGTCTCTAGTCAAACTATGTCGCTTGTTGTAAGAAAGTACAGACCTGTCACCTATGGTTTGATTTTAGATTTGTTTGCCTCTAACCATAGTCTCGTCCAATCTCTTCACATGTACAAAAGTACATTGCTCTTAGTATAAAGTACCTGACTTTAGAGATGAAATTAAATTAAAAACATCCATTACATGGAATTCTGGACTTTCTCGATTCTAAGTGTATATCAAATGTGAGATACATAGATAATCGTGAACAATAACTAACATTGTACTTGAAAATTATGAGTGTTAACTGCTTAAGTGGACATCAATACCAATAATTTTCGTGAACTATAAATTGCATACATAATAACCAAGGAATAAAATAATTCCTACTGTGTACAGTCTACATCATGGCTAATATGATCTTCGTAACAGTGACTCTCACAAAAAGAATGTGTTTTTTTTATATGAATAATTTCATATTTGTTTGTTTATTTTCAGTTATTTTTCATTTTAAGTTGTACACATTTAAGTTCATACTAGATGGGGAGATAATTACTTTTGAATGTTTTACTCTACGATTGGAGAAACAACCAGAACGAGATTTGTTCAAAGTCTAGGTATGACAAAGCATTGAAGCTAGAAGATCTAAATTCGAGGTGGATATTGGGGTTTGCGTGTGAACAGACCAAGAGTGTTGATGAAAGTGATAATGAAGATGATATTCCACAGTTGGATGAATCTAGATCTAATAATACTTGGATCTCACTTAGGATCTTGTTTTACTACGGACAAAAGGGAAATATAAGTTGAATGAAGATGATGATTATACATTGCAAGATGACGATGTTGATTCTGATAATGATACCTCATTACTAACTAGAAGGTCCAAAAGAAGACGATCTAGTGGGGTTATCATTAGTGAGTTGACTACCCAATCCACAACCATCACCACACTCACCATTACAACAACAATTCCAACCGAACCTATTTCAACTATTTCACCATAGCTTAGGTGGAGATCAATCCCTTGTTGAAGAGCGCGGCAGCTCAGTGGGAGAAGCCTAGCAGGGGGAGAAGACTAATAGTAAAGAGGATGTGTTGAGAAAGAAACAGAGACAGAGATGATGATCCTAGTGACCGATGGATGGTGAGCTGCCTAACTCTTCAACTGGAAGACTTGGTATGCTTGAACAGGTTAAGGGGGAGTTTAGTCAATCTAACAGAGACAAATACCATTGAAATAACGAGTTTAATAGTGATAAGTATGAGTTAGAGGATTCCTAGAGAAAGTTAGTTCAGAAAATGATGAAACTTCTGAAGGTGAATCGTAGTGATAGACCTAGAGGAGTTAAGATCTGAAAAGGATGAAATTCCTAAGGGTGAGTTGGAAGCTACAAGAGTTGTTGAGGGTGTATGACATGATCTGATGAAGATGTCAGAGGGTAGTGAATATTTTGTGGAAAAGGGGTTATATGCAGGAAGTCAAAAGAGCTTAACAGAATCAAGATCGAAGACAACTCAAGTGACAACAAGGGGGAGTCTAGTCAATCTAATAGAGACAGATACCATTGAATTGACGAGTTTAATAGTGATAAGTCTGAGTTAGAGGATACCTAGAGAAGTTTAGTTCATAAATGATGAAACTTCTGAAGGTGAATCGTAGTGATAGACCTAGAGGAGCTAAGATCTGAAAAAGATGAAATTCCTAAGGGTGAGTCGGAAGCTACAAGAGTTGTTGAGGGTGTATGGCATGATCTGATAAAGCGTCATGAAGCTACATAGATAGTTGGAGACATGAAGGATGAAGATGTCCGAGGGTAGTGAAGACTTTGTGGAAAAGGTGTTATATGCAGGAAGTCAAAACAGCTTAACATAATCAAGATCGAAGACAACTCGGGTGAAACAAGAGCTATTGTCACAGGGGAGTCTCTTGGTGCATCGAACCTAGAGCTATTGTCACGGGGGAGTCTGTTGGTGCATATTGTGTGACAACAGCTTCTAGTTTGTAATAGTTAGTTTTATAAGTCATTTTGTTAATCATTGTAATCGTTAACTTTAGGTTTGTATGTGTATTTGGTAGGTTCGTACGAACTTAGGTGTCTATATATACACTAGTTCGAAAATAGGATTTAAGAGTTGAGGAACTGAGTTTCCAGGAGACTAGTTCGAAAACTTTGTATTTGTAAGTCTTAATTCGAATGTAATACAAGTTTACATTCAATAAAGCTTAAATTGGGATCTTTACATATTTTTTATTACTCGTTTGTGTTTATGTGAGGATTCCGCACTCATATAGACAAGATTACCTCGTAGATCCGAACCCGGGAACCTACAACATGTTGTAACGCTGTCCAAATGACTAATTCTGTTGCGGCGACTTTAGTGGTATCGTTAAGGTCGAAGAAGGCACCGGTGACTGAGAAGAATGCAATTGTTGTTGTAAATGTTTCTTAATTTGGTCTGTTTATCAATTAAGATGTAAAATCATCACAATCAAATCAATAGAAACTAAAAATATATGCAATATGGATCGCACATGGAAATTGTATTAGAGGTAGAATGTCTGGAATATAATGAAATACCTTTCTTAGGTTTATGGAAGTAGAGGTTAGGAGCTTCGTCACTCATTTTTATTCTTGTGATTCTTCTTCCTTGGATTTCTGTGTGAAGCCGATCGTCGTACTGTTGTAGTAGGGTTTCTTTTGTGTTTCAAAGAAGAAGTTGTAGGGTTAGGCAATGAAGAGTTCGTAGGAAGTAAGAAAATTTAAACAAAAATCAAAATGTTAAGAAAATTTCTTATTCTTAAACTATGCCATGTCATCAAATTATCTTTCTAATATTATGCTAAATCAGCCTTATACTTATTTCAAACTCCCCTTTAGTATATAGAATAGATAGATATATAAAATAGATAGATAGATAGATAGATAGATTGGGGATAATAAATTAGAGATATACATTAAATCAAATATGGGCCAGTTACCCCGAAACGTATTTCGATGATACATTTGAATATAGGTAATATATATTCAATCATTTAACTTCGATTGTTCCTTTGAAATTATTATTTTATTATTACTGAAATTAAATAATTTGTTTTGAAGTTGTGATTGATAGGCATGTTGTTCTTCTACCAGCAGTTGCGAAGCTTCTACCGAAGAATCGTCTTCTATCTGAGGTATATATCATGTATTTTATTTTTTATATTTTAATATAAGGTTGTGAATTTGAACTCGAATTTGATTTTAAATCAATGTGTGTTACCTTGACGAATTTGATCAGCGTATATGTTTCGGGTATTTATTATTTTGATTTGATATTTTGAAATTGTTGATGGGAACGTGTGAAATTGAAAATTTCAGATGATGATGTTGGATTTCAAAAAGTAGTTTGAAGAAATAGGGGCTGTCGGAAAAAGGTAAAGTGGCAGCTGCTGGAAAAGGGGATGAAGAAGATGAAGACACGTGTCATTTTACGTGGCAGCTAACTAGGCAACATATTTGGTAACCGGTACACGTAGGAGGGTTCCAGGTAAAATACATTTTTTATTACTTTTAACAGGTTGGGTACATTAAAAACACCACCCGTAAGTTGGATGCCCACTCTAGAGATTCAAGATAAGTTAAATGCATCTGCAGACATTAAACCCAATAATATAGGGCACGTAATATAATATTGTACATATAAATTCAATTTATCTTATAAGAACACATAGGCCTATATCTCACATTTAGAATATTAAAATTGTAAGTTTTCACAAAATATAACGTGCTATCTATTTTTGACAACATTATGTATCGTGTTTTTTTGAGCAAATTACTTGAAATAGAAACAAACTATTGAATAATTTTAAATTATAAAAATTAACTATCAAAATTATCAATCATATAAACCAACTATCAATTTTTATCATAATTCTAGTAACATGTTATCTCGAAATTCAAAAAAAAATATAACGTGTTGTAACTCTTGTCCCCGAAAGGACGGGAATGTCACACTAATGCAAAGCATATGTACCTAAACATAAAAACAAATCTTCACGTGATCTCTAATGATCTGATAGACATGTATCGAATCCTAAGCATCAGTTATCCTCACGCTCAACCTGGTTACCTGCTACGGAGAAAAAAAATGCGACTGAGCCAAATGCCCAATGAACGAATATAAAATAAAACAAGTAATATAATAAGATACCAATATGAATTAAATGAAGTTGCAACAAAACAAATGAATCATGTTAGAATAGATGAAATATCTGAAGAATCGAATATCCACACGAATAATAAGGAGATACCCAATGAGCTCCAGAAATCATTTACGTAAAATGTACATAGGACCGACCGATCCATATGTACCCTACAAATGTGCGATTGCATGTGGGCGCATCACAATCATCCACCAAAACCTACAAATCATATATCCTATGACCAACCCATACGCATCCTAACAAATCATAATCAAATGGTCAAGTGCTCTTGGAGCACACATATAAAGGGAGACGTCGTGGGCTGATCCCACCGCCACAGATGGTGTGACGCTCTTATGTACCCCATAGGTGGTTAGCTTGGGTATCAGAGTGAATTGAAACGTACATATCAACCTCATAACACATATTATCACATGTGTAAAAACAAATGGGTTAAAAACGAATATCATGTGAATCATACAAATGTAAACATACAAAACTATGGAAATCAAATCATAAAGAATCCTTACTTAAGTGATAGATGTCAAACGAACATATAAAATAGATTATAGACATCTTATAAATAAGATGAGAATTAAAAGATGAGAAATTCATACAAATGGTCAAAGGAAATCATATCCATGGAACAAACAAACACATAACGAATTATAAGAAATCTTTTATATAAGATTAGGATCTTTACCTTAATCGATCACAACATCCGGATGGAAAATCCGAACCTACCTCTCCCAAATAATCTACAGTGTAGTATTTACCGAACTAACTATTAATACAATCAAAAGGATATGTGCTTGTCATAAATCAGCTAGTTTGTTTTCTATGTTGATTACCTTCTTAACTCAAAATGAATTAGTATTATTATCCAAAGCACTTCCTAACGTACTCATGTATTTATATAACCTGTGGTTACCCATTTTGTTGTAAATTGTCAGATATTTGTTCAAGGGAAAGACAAATCACAGGGCCACTTTTGGTGTAACCTACAATTTATTAATTTGAAATGGCCTAGTAACTTCTATTCTAAACAACTAATTGATTATACAAGGGTTGTCATGAAAAAGATAACGAAAGAATCTTTTGTATTAATTTTGAAATGTAATGTACTAGTTTTTAACAAAATAGTTTTTGACCATTTAGACGTAACAGTTTCTGTAATATTAATTTAGCATTAGTAACTAGATTATCAGTTTTTACATAAACTAATCAAATCCAGATCAATAACATGGTGTGCTATGAATTGTTAACTGGTTATAGGTATTGTAATGTAATCGGCGCATATCCTTTGTTATCAAATTATAGAGTACGGATCAGGAGGACAACCCTCCAATGGAGGGAAGGTGGACAATTTTTCAGAATTTTTCAATCAATCAGAAAATATTATTTGTCGCTTAGTAATTTTTATTTTTACCCTACTAATCTTCTGATACTATGTTTACTCCCCACTTCTTTTTCAGTCACACTCCCACTACCACCTCCACTCCCACCAACTGCCGGTCACCGTCAAATTCTGACAAAAAAAAAAATTCTTAATATTTTCAATACATTTTGATGTTTGTTGCTGCAATTTATATATACTGCATGTTTTGTGTTTTTATATATATTCTTTTGTATACTACATTTTGATTTTTAATATTCCATCTTATATATACTACATAATATTTTGATATTAGTTGTTTGAATTTTATATATACTGCATGTTATTTTGATGTTTATTGTTACACTTTATATATACTGCATGTTTTGTATTAGTGTATTTGTATATTATGTTTTGTATATCGCATTTTGATGTTTATTACTGCATTATATACATACACTGTATTTTTATGTTATGTTTACTTGTTTTTGCACTGCATGTCAAAAATCTTAGAAAAAAAGTTTACATTTAAGGTTTATAAAAACAAAAGCACGAAAAACTAAAAAAAAAAGTTTAAAAGGTAAAAAATTAAATAAAAGGAAAGATACAAAGAAAATTTGTAAAATTTTTTTTTTTGTCAAGAAGGAAGATACTAAGAAAGTGAAAGAGGTAAAAATGAAAGAAAGAATGATAATATTTAAAAAATTGAAGGATAAAAAGTAAATTGAATAAAGAGTGAAGGTAGGTGAAAAATAATATTATATCTTTTTCTCTAACTACTATCTTTATATTTCAAATTAATTACAAAAATGTCTTACCTTTTTAACCATCGATTAAGATCAATGTCTCATTAATTGTTCTAAAGTAAATTTCTTCTCATTATTTTTCTCGATATCCCCATACATTTGTATATATCTACATATAGGAGAAGTTGACTATTATTTGTTTTCTCTAAATGTAAAGAATTTCAAACTGATTAACTTACAAAATCTGGAAAGGTTGGAATCTGTATCCCGTTTCTTTAAAACACTAAAAATATGCCTTGTCATCCTCTCCAAGTTTCAAGTCCACACAGAGAGGTCAACGAGCACGGACATATGTTTTAGCTTTAAGATCTATTTTGTGAGAATTAGAAAGGACTTTGATGGTTCAAGACACCTATAAATAGATCTCAAAATCCTATCCTTTCACAAACTCAATTCCCGTCCTTTTGGAGCCTCACTTTATGATTTAGGTGTCATATTTATGAGCATTTAGTTATAGTAAAACTCATCAACAGTTCTATAATTTGCCGATAAGACTCAAATGCATACATTTTATATTATTTAGTGCCACACCGTTCATTTGAGCTATATATATATATATGCGTGGGATTCGATGGAAATATATTATGGTTGTCTATTTGTTTTGATCAAAATAGATAATTTTGACGATGACATTTTTATAAATAAAGTGAATTTCATATGTAACCTTCGCAACAATTTATAAAGGGTGCAACTTTATTTTTTTTGTTCACAAAAATATTTACATGGTGAAGTTTTATTTATTTTTGGGTTAACAGGAGGTTTAAAGTGGTGAATGTTTATTTTTTATTAGTTTAAACAAGTTATCCTAAACTGTAAATTTTAAAAATATGGATTCTTCATCAAAAAATGAGATGTCAAGTAAAAAAAACCTAAGTTAACCACTGCAAACATAAAAAATGATAAACTACATTTCTGAAAAGATTTTATGAACAAAAAAAATATAATGATTGACCGTTCTTTTTTAACATGTTGTTCTAACTGGAACTCACCCCGTCTCTTTCTCTCTCTCTCTCTCCCTCTCTATATATATATATTTGAGCTTGGTTCATATACAATAATTCTTATTGTAAACAAACAATACTTTTATCAAAGGGTGAATTAGTAATTTTGTTTGCATAATTATAACCATTTAATTAAACTTATTTTTTTTTTCACTTTTTTAGCTAATAACCTCTTCCCTTTCCCCTCCCCTACTCTCTCCCATCACCCTAATCTCCAAATCATGAACACAATCAGCAAATGAACATTATGACTGTGCACCATCGAAAAATTTACTGTGCACCACCTAAATTCTGACTATGCACTACCGGAATTCTGACGTGCCTCATGTATTGTTATGTGCATCATCATATTTATATTCTTCGTGCATCAAATATGTGAAGCTTGCGATTTTCAAATGGTATGAAATCTGTATCATCAGAAAATTCAGTGTGCATCACCTGAACATTTACTATGCACCACCGGAATTCTGATCGTGCACCACCCGAACTTTGAAGTCTGACTGTGCATCACCAGAACTTAAATTTTTTATTGTGCACCACCAGAACTTTGAATGACCCTTTTGCCCTTCAGAAATATTTAATGAGTCTTTGACTATTTTGAAAAATTAATTTCATCAAATTTCATCCACCGGTTAATATGTTGTCTTATTTGTTTTATGTTAAGATTTGTTTTACTATAACCAACCCTTATATATTGACCAACTCTATTATTAATATTATAGTTTTAAATTTTCAGGTATTACATGTGTTAAACATCACATGCCTAAAAAAAACCTCTTCCGTCAGGAAGTGAATGCGGAGCTTAATGGCAATCTGATCGGGTACAAAAAATTTGGCAAGTTGTGGCATAGACAATAGCTAGCTTACCTTTTATGGCGGTACAAAAATAATGTACTCTTTAGGTCACGACGAGCTCAACTAGTAGGTTTAATTTTTGAATGCCAAACGTTCAAGTGGAAATCAAATAAATTCAGTTATTTTAATTTTTCATGGGTTGGGTGGCTGTTAAATCCATCTGGTGTTTTATTCTAAGGTGAACGGGTCAGATGGCAAATGGTGTTTGGGTAATGACGATTGGCTCTTTAGTGGGTCGCTTTGAAGAGTTTTCTACGCATTAATAAGTTCATATGGATTGTGTTTCCTTTTGCCGTTTTTTACTTTTGAAGCCTGAAGGGTTCTCAAGAGGAAAGGATAAATGGGTCATTGCAGCAGGAGTTAGTAGTTTTCTGGAAAGTTTTCTCATTATAGTATGGTCTTTTTTCTTAACCATCACAAAGAAAGTCTATTGGTTGGCGTCATGATATCGTCACAAGAAATCTTAGGTACAAACCTCAATAGCTGCATATCTTGAGGTGATCAAGAAAAATGTCAAAAATGATCACTTGGATATACCGGTTAGACCGTGTACATGTGAAGAAAAATACATGCCCTCCCTAGATAACCTGAACAGGAAAAACCTCTTCCGTTTATAGTTTAAGTTTTTTGGTCCGGGGCCTGTAATTGTTAGACTCGTACAATTCGAGTTAGTTTAGTTATAAAACGAGACGATTCTGTAGTGGACTCACAAAAGCATCTAATTCGAACAAGTCAGGAAAAGATGAGGAATCGCAGCAACTCCTTGGTTCCAATCCTAAAAATGAAGAAGATGAGCAAACATACAGTCAAATAAACATACTAGGGGGTGCCACCATCTTTATGTTAGAAACTCATTGTGTTTTTCTTTCATTTGATACCCACTTCTGCTTTTTAATGGGAATCAAACTTTACGATCATTATGAAGGATCTCATCTCATAATTATTCATGATTGTTTATGTCTTCAGCATGACCACTTGATGAAATATAGAGAGAAGTGGGGTAAATGGCTGATATTTCGTTTTAACTTTTACGATGTTTTAATTTTTACAAGGGTTTATAATTTGAAAGTGTATACAACTTTACACCTTTTACTATTGTATGTATTAACTTTGAAACCTTATGTTGTATGTATTTAAGTTTTAATAATGTCTGTTGTATGCATTTAAGTTATCATTGTATGTATAGAACTTATAAAATACATGACAATTTATATTGTCAAAACATGACAAAACCATATAATAGACGGTTTTAAAAACTCCGTACCAACTTCAAACTTGCAAGAGTTTGAATTGAAACAAAATACTCCAAATTAGTTAAGTTTAGACTTCACTAAACCCAAATGAAACCGAAACATGATTATGGCAAACAAAGCGCGGTTAGGACCTAGACGAACCTTGACTGACCCACTTGAATGGTCCAACTAACACTTTATGCCGTACCCAAACTTACAACGTGAAATTCGAAGAGTAATACAAGCTCAAGGTTTCTCAAAGTCCCAAGCTATAATAACTCTCTTTTTGTAGTAGTAGAAATCAAGTAGCAAAGTAAAACATCTGATGAAAACTCACCTAACCTAGTGAATAATAAACAATAATTTATGATATCTCTAACTCTATATTAACAGAGTCAGTAGTAAACTTTTTGATGCTCCGAGCGAATTTAATGTTCAGGGTGAGACGTCTAATAATGTCCGTATGACATTTTAAAAAAAAGCAAAACATTAATTTTTTAAAAGTTTAAACCAATTCACGCTAAGCAGCTCATCCTCATATCAATTCAAAGTTAAGAGTCACTAGGGTTTATATTATCAATCAGTAATACCTTATCTATTTTTACATAAACCCTCAGTGCACTTTTTCTGGAAAAAACAATTGAGGTTTTAAAACTTCGATCAAAGATTAAGAATACAATTTTTCATAAATTTGTAGACCATGTGCATCTTCTTTACACATATTTTTCTATAATCCACATAAACAATATAACTCATGTCAAATTACATTACATGTGTAAAAGTTGTGTTGAATTGACTAAAAACAAATTGAGGGACTAAATTGTCAATATAGATACTAAATGGAGTGCTGAAGAAAATAGATATATTCAACGTCTTTAAACATTGTTTAACCGTATTATATTATCTAAAATTCGTTACGAGTTCACCATTCAATTTAAAATTTTAGAACAATAAAATATGGACTGAACACTTAATGCCCCTTTACTGTCTGATGCCATGAACTGTCTGTATATTAATATAAATATATGATATACGTACTCCACAAATAATTCATTATTAATCTTTAGCAAAATATTACATTTACATGAAGATTGATTATGTGATACTATAAATGTTATTTACTTCAGTTTTACATATTTTTTAATACATACATAAATATATATATATATATTTATAATTATGACAACAACACAAATGCCATGAGTCTTTTGGTATTTTTGCTCCTGCGAAATAAATGGGCTGCCTATTATAGTCTTATGTGTACTTTGATTGTCTTTGTGTTAATGGTAATTTATTGCTTTCGATAAGAAAATAAAAGGTTAAAAAACAAATCAAATTAAGATGAGTTGCCATATAACCTTTTCATAATACCCAAACAAAAGCGTTTAGCCATTAATATTCATAGTGACAACCTACAACACATAAAACAACCAACTAGACATGGATGTAACCCCACATTTCAGTTCCAACTCACATTAGAAATTGAAACAAGAGAAAATCAATAGCATATGGCTCCTTTTATTTAAAACACAAACATAAAAAGACAATACATAATTCAAACACAACTGCTTATTGTTTGGGCTCCTCATTTGATCTTAATCCTTAACAGTTGCAAGGATTGCATTTGCAGCTGTTTCCACACTTGCAAGCATGTCCACCTTCTGCAACAAAGCTGCTCTCACTTCCCTCACCAAACCTACATAAAAATTTCATCAAAATTAAATTGTTAAAAAAGTTTAATGTTATAATTAATCTCACTAAAAGAAAATCAAATTATCATTGATGTAATGAACCATTCTTTCTTCTATGCAAACTTTTATTCTGTTGTTAATAATGTATATAAACGACCTTTTCTAACAGATAAAATGTTGACACGTCAACAATTTTTATGATGATGTGGCAATCTGCCATATCATCATTTCTGCTCCAATAAGAGATCGGTTAGATAGAATGATTGCAAAACATAATTTTGTTACATCAAAATAATTGCCCAACTTTTTTTTTTCCATCTTCTTATGTAACAAATTTGTATTTCGTTATCAATCATATCTAAATGGTCTTTTATACCGGTTTAAATAATGATGCCACATCATAATTTCATGTCATAACAAAAACTCATATGTATATAATGATCACAACATGATATATTTTTTGTTACATCACAAGATAAAAGAAAACGGGTCATTACCTAAGATAAAATTACGTGATCTAATTAAACTGTAAATGTACGTACATCTGTTTGGGGGCAACACCATCAACGATCATGACAGTGGTGGCCGAGGTCTCAACGTCAGGGTACATTCCGCATCTAAAAACATAAATCAACTTGATGAAATACAATTCAGTGATAATAATAATATCTATATATGATTGATTTTGTTATTAATAAAAGAAAAATTCAAGAGTAATTATTTGTCACCCGTTGCAGCCGTTGCCGCATTTGCAGCTTGAGCCACAACCGCACTTTCCACTGCAACAAGAAGACATGATTAATTGATTGAGAGAAGGTTTTGAATGTGTTTTTGATTGAATTCGCTTAAGCTTGATGGTATTGTTGATGAAATTATGGGTCGTATATATAGGAATTTAGGGTGAAGATTAACCGTACACGTAGACGCATCTAAGGGTGTATACGTATCTAGGGAATTGTTCTTCCTTTTATAAATAAAGTTGGCGAAACAGTATGACACCGTTTGTCGCATATACAGATACAGTCAATTAATCATACACTCAGCTCTTTTGTAAAAAAAAAAAAAATTTTAATCATATACTCATATTCATTCATAACACATGAATCTTTTCATATTTTATTGTTTGATTAATGGTAAATCTATACAATCAAAGGCTTGCATGATCAAATTTAGATAAATAATTATCGCGAGTATGTTTGCAAAAACTAGATGGTAATTGAAGCTGAAAACTTATAGTTGAATTTGTTAGCTGGAGTTTATTTTTGAAACTGTGATTAAGACTAATAACTTTATTATAAGTGTGATAAATTAGTTAAAGTTGGAAAAGGGAAATCGACTTAAAGTGCAACACCTAGATCATTATAATGTGTCATTCAAAAATGCAAAATGTTTATTGAAGTTCACAGAAAATAGTTAATAAGGTAGTTATTATAGTATGACAAAACACATTCTTTAATGCCAAGGAAATTTAGGATTTTAAGATAATGTAGAAATTTTTTAATGTAGTTAAGGATAATATATATATATACATATAGATAAATCAACCAGAAAAATGACGTCACACTTAAAAAGCCAGAATAATTTCAAGGCCTGATACAAACTGATATTACTTTCAAATTTATCTCTCCTCGTACAACTTTGTATATTAAACTTTCTTCTATATCATAGTTACAGAAAGTGTGAATCAAAGGTCACAAATTTGTTAACAAGAACATATGGTTTTCACAACAGGGTACCCTTATTGATCTTGCTATCAAACATGAAAACAAAAGCATAAATTACAAATTACAATCGATTTTACAGTAGACGGCACAACTTTAGATGCACAAGGTACAATTGTTGCAATATGGTTTATTGGTAATGCCTTGCTGTCACAATTGCTATCACCAAAGGTGGGGGTGATTGGCGTTATTCCTTTAAGTACAAAAGAATGGTCATAGAGACTCCAAACTTACTTTATAGAAAGAGTTTCCTCTTTTCTTGTCGAGTTCAAATTTATGCCTTTGGATTTTATTCACTATTGATAGTGCAAATAAAAAATCCACTTAATTTCGAAAAATAATTTTATAAAGAGAAAATGATTTAAGCTATTCTACAACTAGTGGAGAATTATAAAGATTTGATTATAATTTTATTCGAAAGTGATTTATAAAAATTATTTTAAACATATGTTTAGAAACAATTAGTAGGAATTGTAGATTTGTAGTAGAGCTAGAGTTAGAGCTAGAGCTAATGACTATAGTATTTTTTTTATTTTTTTTTTCTTCTTCAGAATCTACTTAAAAAGGCTTATTTGAAAAGAGATTCTTGGAGATTCTTTTTTCAATAATCTCTATTATTATTTTGTTGCCATACAAAGATTATTCATTTAGAGGAGATTGAGATTGTTAAAACTAAAAGCTCAATTTACTAGCATCCCATAGAAGTCTTGTACCAAACTCACTCTAAGTGACTGATAAAAATTGTTCTCTCTCTCTCACACACACACACACTATATATATATATATGGGAAGGATTAAGAGGGAAACAAAAAAATTAGGGAAGGAGGGAAGCAAATCTCAACCATTGATTTCATCATAAATGAATGTTGTTAACATTCATTTGTGATGAATGTTAATCAAAATTTAACATTCATCACAAATGAATGTTAAAAATGTTTTTTTATGAAAAAATTAAGGACTAAAATTTGCTTCCCTCCTTCCCCAAAATTTGGAGCTTCCCTATGGATCTTTCCCCTATATATATATATATATATATGTATAGGAAAGAGCCAGTGGGAAGCTCTAAATTTTGGGGAAGAATGAAGCAGTAACATGCATTTTGGTGTAATTAACATTCTTTTCGACAAATGTCAAAAAATATTGTTTTAATAAATGTTAATTAGAATCGATAGTTTGAATATTAAACTTCCTTAATGAATTTTTTCTAGTAAGTTATAACATCAATTGACGAATATTAGATCAAATATCCTTGGCATTCATACTTACTGAATGTTACCAAAATAAAAATAAAGTTGACGAATGTTATTAGCAGTGTGTATTTTGACTAACATTATTTGATGAATGTTAAGTGATAATTCAACAACATTTTTCTTAAAATATTGTTATTGGAGGAAAGGGGGAATGCATAACATTATCTTTGAGCAACTTAACATTCTTTTTGGCAGTCAAAAAAGAATTTTTTTTTTAATAAATGTTAATCAGAATCGATAGTATGAATTTAAGCTTTCTTGATGAATTTTTTGTGTGGTTATAACATTAATTCATGAATATTTGATCAAAATTGTTAATATTCATCATGATTGAATGTTACCAAAATAAAAAAGTTATCAAAATGAATATAAAGTTGATGAATGTTATCAGCAATGTGTATTTAACTTGCATTCATTAAAAGAACATCCATTGATGAATGTTAAGTGATAAACTCAATAATATTATTTTTAAAAGAATGTCATTTGGGATTAGGGGAAAACATAATATTATCTTCGAGCAACTTAACATTATTTTTGGAAAATATCAAAAAAAGAAAGAATTCTTTATAATATATTAATCAGGATCAGAATGTCCTCTTGTTTCAATATCAAAAATCTCTGAATGAGGTGTCGATAGATTATGTACTAAATCTCTGTGAGAATTTGAAACTAGGCTATTTTAAGAAATACTTAGAGTGGCAAGGAAGGTAATATGCATTGCATCACTGGGTTCATGATGTCTTCTTCAATACTAGAAATCAACTAATGAAAACCGATAGTAGATGTAGCAACATGGAGATTTACGCAGTTTAGGAAGGGTTTTACATTTCTTTTAATTTTGTCACACACTCGTCACTCAACCTCTCATATTTTTCAAGCCTCCCTCTTTTTACACTTGTTATGACGAACGATGTTGACAGGGTTGAAAGTATGCTGATCTGCACCTTAATCTCCACCATTCCTCTTACTTAGATGAAAAAGACCTTTGCGTCCTAAATTTTGGAAGGTGGTTCATGAGGTTGATCTATCCGAATCTGGTTGATCGTAGGAGTAATTGTATTCAAGAACACTTTGTGTAGATAATCAACATTTGCCATATCAAGAAAGATTTATTCATGATGAGAACCAAAATCATTTGAAAATCTTCCAATTGTTTACATATAGCAAAGATTTGAACACTTCAAAATTTTATTTTGAACAACACTCCCCCTAAACATATGCATAAATGTTTTGAAAAGCTACATATGAAGGTGACTTTTACTTGACTTTGGATATTCCGTGAGCTCCCACTCAAATATATCATACTATGATGGGAGCTCGATCTCAAACAGTTAAGACTTTTGCAAAATCATTGAGACTTTTTCTCAAATAAATTGAATATCACATTTGAGCGTTGCCACTTAAAACGGTGTTAGGAATATAAATAGGATTTGCATGTGTATTATTTGTATTAATTGTGAGTTGTATGAGATTAGTATAAATAGGTGGTTAACCTTTGTCATTTGTAACACTTAACCTTGTAAAATCATTTGTGAGCTTAATAGAAAATCATTCAACCAAATTCTCTCTCAACATTCATCATACATTTGCTTGATTATGGACTAACAATTGGTATCAGAGCTAGAGGATTAAAGATTTGAAGATTATCAAACAAGAATTCATCAAAGAAAAAGTCAACAAAAAGTCAAATTTGTGACTTTAAAGATCAAATTCTGAGATTTGATTGTGTTATGATGAAAGTAATCCGATGAATTGAAGCTTAGTGATCAAGGAACAAGTATCAAGTATCAATTTCATCAACTTAGAGATAAAGATCATCCAATTTGAAGAAAAGTCAAAATGGGTATTCTAAGTGTTAGATTCGGATTAGTGATCAAATTCACCTAAATTGTGTGTTTTTGTTCAAATAAAGGATCAACGAAGGTTCAACAAGTGATATACAACAGATAGATTGAAGATTTCACGGTCAATTCATTCAAATTCTCAAGTTTGATTCAAACATAAAAATGGCGGTTTAAGTTTGATTTGTATTGATTAAGCTTGTTTAAGTGAAATTCCACCGATCAAAGTGTTGTATTAGTGCTATGGATCAATCAGAAATCAAGTTTAGGAGTTAATTTCATCATTTGATCGATCTCAAATTTGGTGTTCTTGGTGAAGACGACGAACAGTACCTGCGACTTAATCAGCTTCAGCGACTTTATTTGTGCGAACTTATCAGTAAGGTCGCATATCAGCTTCAGCTACTTTATCTATGCGAACTTATCATTAAAGTTGCATTCAGGTTAAAAAAATAAAATTTGGAGGGAAAATTTGTCGATTTCCAAAATTTGAATTTAAGCTTACTATTGAGTAATTTTGGTTTGAGAAAATTTTTATTTTAATCAAGCAAAATTCGACAAATTTTGGAGGGAAAATTTTTACGGATAAAATTTGAAATTTTCGATCAACATTTTCTTAAAGAAAATGATTCTTTAAACACTTCAAAATCTTTAATCTTTAAAAGATCCATTCAAGCAACGATTTTATGATGTCAAGATACGAAATTAAGAGAGAATCGGATGAGGAACTGAAAGCAATTGAGAAAGAGATGGAATGTATTTCAAGATGGATTCAAAAAGATAAGCAGCAATCTAAATCAAGATCATCTTTACAAAAGAAAGAGAGTGCAACAACATCCGAGTATTATGAGAAAAAGATGATCAATGCACAGGAAAAGGAAGCCGAGAAAGTGGTTATGAAAAATTGGGAAGAGAAATATTGGGAAGAACATGCTCAAGTCATTATGCTGTCAGATGGTCCAATGCCTTGCAACAAGTTAAACTACTTGAAACTCAAATTGAGACACACTCTGAGGTACATTCTAAAGTTCTAACTGAGTGTCAACAACAATTAAACTCAGAAAAGGAAAAGGCTAATAAACTGCAAAATGACTTAGCAAATAACGTTGATGTGATAAAAACTTTGAATCGAGATAAATTCGTTTTACGAAATCACATGGAAGGTTATAAAGTGAGTTCTGAAAAATATGAAAAAGAAAATATATCTTTGAATAAAGAAGTTCTTGGTATCTTTTCTGACTATAAAGTATTAAGAGAACATGCATGTTTTGTTCAACGAAGATATAATTTTGCAATTAAAGAAAAAGAATAATTGTTAAGCAAAATCAAAGAATTTCAAGATACTTTGTTGAAACGTGGTCAAATTGTTCAACCCATTTTCTTAAAAAAACCAAAGGATATCAAGTTTCATAATCCAAGGGAAGGGATAGATTTTGATAATCCATGTTATTTGAAGAAAGCAATTTCTAAAGTGGCAACCTTGTATAACTACGGTAACATGGGTAGCAGTTTAAAAATGAGTTTTCTACAAACAAGTAATGAGGAGGAAGAAATTGAGAAGTTCAATAGAGCAAAAGCAGAGAATGCTCAATTTTCATTTTATTATGAGAAATTAAATGAAAGTTATGGCACAAGGAAAATACCAATTTCTGAGGATTATTTTCCAAGTTGTTCAACACCTGTTATTGATCAAGATGAGGTTATGGAACAAGTGGTTAAAACAAAACTTTATATTCCAAATTTAATTTTGAAAAATAAAATTTTTGATCTTGAAAAACAAATAACCACTCTACAACTAACTTTTGATCAAGAACGAACAACTCTTTTGCAAACTATTGAACACATTAAAAGTAATTCATCTTCATCTAGTTCAGCATCATTATCAAATCTAACCATGAACTTGAATTTGAGAAGAACTTAGGAAAAGAGTTTGATAAAAAGAAAGCATCAAATGTCAAACACATTTTGAAACCACAAGTGAATGTTCCAGTGAAGACTTATACGGATAAATCTTCCAAACCAATTTCAAAAAGGATTTCTCAGTTTACCAATTATTCTTTGCAAAAGAATAAGGGTTATTCTAAGAAATCACATTCACATGGAACATTTATTCAAACGAATTTTCATTGTTCAGATTCTTATGCTTTCAACACTTCACGTACATCGGTTTCTCAATTTCCAAAGAAAACCAAAGTTTGGAAATCGAAACAAAGCTTTTCTAAACAATCTTCCCAAACAAAATCATTCAACTATTCAAGATCGAAAATGTTTGCACTTGCACCACAAAACGTTTCTTATTCGGTGCAAAGAACGAATGATTTCGTATCCTCTATTCCCAAAAGAATTCACTCACCGTTGATTCCACGAAACTTATTTCGAAGTGATACACCGAGTTTCAATTCCAAATGGAATTCAACGTCTTTAAACCAAATAGACACAACTTATAAATGGTTTTCCAAATTCTCAAAACCCATTGGTACTATGCTTAAATGGGTTCCAAAAGTTGTTGTCTAAATTTCCAATCATTGACTTATGAACAATTCAGTTCATAACTCGTTCTTCAAATGAAAATGGTTTCTGAACATTTCAGTTCAAACCCATTATAATTGAAAGAGCTCAAAGCTTCAGATCGAGCTCCCGTTATACGTTCTTTTGAGAAATGTATGTTATATTTGAGGGGGAGCTCGTACAAAATTAAAACTTCCAAGTGTTAAAACTACTTGTCTTTATCAAACACTTTGGAAGATTTTCAATATTTTTCGGTGCTTATCAACTTGAGGAAATTTTATTGATACATCAAACCGACGAAGTTGACATATCACAGCATTGTGATACAATGATCAATTGTTGGCAAATGATGCAATTTGCACTGAGTGTTATAGATTTCAAATATCTCCTATGATCCACAAGAGCCGGATGGATCTACCACAGGAGCCACTTTCCATAATTTAGGATGCAAGGGTATCTTAGGTCTAAGTGAGAGGGTTGGTGGAGATTAAAGTGCAGATCAGCATACTTTCAATAATGCCAAATGAAAATGAGGGAGGAGTTGAAAAATGTGAGAGGTTGAGTGAGGAGTGTGTGAAAGGGTTAAAAGAAAAAGAAAACCCTCACTAAACAAGAAATCGCCGGGTAGCCACATCTACTATCGGATTTCATTCGTTGATTTCTGGTATTGAAGAAGACATCATGGACCCAGTGATGCAATGCACATTACGCTCTTAGCCACTCAAGTACTTCTTAAAAAGTCCTTGTTTCAATTTCTCACGGAGATTTAGCACATAATCTATTGACATCTCATTTGGAGATTGTTAATATTGAAACAAGAGGACAATTTGCTCCAGTCCCTGACTTCAATTAATGCACAAATCGAGTCTAGAGCCAAAAGATATAAAAATATTTTTAGGACACAAAGTGTATTTTTACACACCATGTCTAAGTGACATTATGCATATCTATGTGATATTGCCGGAACATTCATAGTGATACCTAAAATGGTATTCCACAATGATTGAATGGAAATCCTACCAATGCTAACATCAACGCCAACATTGAAAGTAGGTCACTTAAATTGATTCATTTTTATGTTTCAATTGGTGTGTTAACGGGTAATCTATGTGATCCAGGAGTTATAGTGTTTTCAGAAATTTGTTTTCTGAAAATACAAACAACTTTTTCTTGATTTATTCAAGTAAAATAAGTTGTCTTACCCAAATGGTTACGAAATTGATGTTTTACTTGAAGTTTACTGTCATTTTCCGCATCATTATCTTGAGATAATTGATTTGATACTATCTTCAGCAACTATCAGTTTTATAACATATGATGCTTATTGAAGATACAACATTCAAAGGAATGTTATTGGAAGTTCAATGCTCCAATGATTTGATGTAGTCTACTATTCTTCAAACACCTTGTGCTACACCATATTCATGATGCTCACGATGTATCATAATCATCATGAAGGGGGAGAAAAGAATTAGTGTTTGAAGATAGTAAAGGAAAGAGTTTGCATTAGAGTTTGTATTTTGAAGATAATATGTTTAATGGAAGATAAAGCTTCAATGAAGAACTAATATCATCTTTCTACAAGTTTGGGAAAAGATTATTGATTTGAGGGGGAGCAACATAGGATTCGAAAATGGTTCAATTTAGAAAGTAAAAGCTCCTGAAGATCAATAGTCAATTAAAGGGGAGCAAGAGAAGAGAATCTTCGAAAGTATTAACGAAAGATCAAAGTTTCAAGAGATCAAAATCAAAGAAGGAAGTTCTAGAACTCAAAAGAAAGTTCTAGATCTCAATACCAAAGAATTCAAAGAAGATATATTAAGATTTCAAGCAAAGAAAGCAAAGAAAGCAAAGAAAGCTCAAAGAGTTAAAGCAAAGAAAATTCATGAGTTTAAAGCAGAAGAATCAAAGAGAATTAAATGATATATCAAAGAGCTAAACTACGAAGACAAAAAGAGTCTGTTTGATAAGGAAAACATGTTCAAAATACAAGATGCTAAATCCTAGGGGGAGATTGTTAGGAATATAAATAGGATTTGCATGTGTATTATATGTATTAAGTGTGAGTTGTATGAGATTAGTATAAATAGGTGGTTAACCTTTGTCATTTGTAACACTTAACCTTGTAAAATCATTTGTGAGCTTAATAGAAAATCATTCAACAAAATTCTCTCTGAACATTCATCATACATTTGCTTGATTATGGACTAACAAACGGGTTTGAGCTGAGATGTTCAGAAGCCATCACAGCGAAGAATGAGTTTTACTCCGAGTTGAACAAAACTCATTATAGTGAAGAAAAAGTTTTACTCTTAGGTGAGCAAACACCATTACTGTGAAGAATGGGTTTTACTCCCAGTTGAGCAAAAGCCATTACAGTGAAGAACGGGTTTAACTCTCAGGTAAGCAAAAACCATATTTTGTGAAACTAGACAACAACTTTATAACCTATTTAAGCACAGTGTCATTTGTAAGTTGTGTCTATTTGGTTTAAAGACGCTGAACTCCACTTTAAGTTGAAACCCTATGTTTCACTTCAAAATGTGTTTTGTAATCAATGGTTAATAAAAACTTTTAGGACTGAAGGATACAAAATTATTCGTTCTTTTTACCGGATAAGAAACATTTTGTGGTGCAAGTGTAAACATCTTTGATCTTGAATATATGAATGATTTTGTTAAAGATTTGTCAGAAAAGCTTTATTTTCTTGGAAAATCGTGAAATCGATTCATTTGAAGTTTCAAAACCATAAGAATCAGATCGATAAAAATACTTTTGAGAAGTAAATGTTCAAGTGGTTTCTAGAATGCCTCTTATTCTTTTGCAAAGAATAATTGGTAAACTAAGAGATCCTTTTTGAAAATGAAAGATTTATCCGTGCACGGTTACTGGAATGTTCGCTTGTGGTTTTGCGACTTTTGACACTTGAGGTTTATTTGAAGTTGCCAAACTATCAAACCCGTTTTCCTTTTGAGAAGGAGTTTAAGTTTGGAATCTGATATTTGCAATGTCAGTTTTAACTTCAAAAAAGCTAGAAACTTTTGAAGATCATTAACTTTAATCCACTACTGAGTTTTTGTATCTTCCATCAATATGTTCTTTTGTTTCAATTATGTTCTTAACTCGTTAATCTTCTTTATCAAAATTGAATTATAAACATATAGTTTTGGAAAAACAACTTGCTCTAAAATAGTGTCTTGAGCAAGTTCTTATGTTGAGTAACTTGGAAAGTAATCTTCCGAAAGGTTTAATTTTCAAGTTTTATTACTTGCATTAAGTTTTGCATAATCAAATGGAATTTGCACCGAATCAGTTCTTGCTCAATTGAAGTCTTCAACTTCTTGAGTTTCATTGGTGTTCTGCAAAAATGACATTTGAATATCAAGATCAATGTAATTTTTGTTTAAAAAGAAGGAAGTATTTTAGATACTTTGGTCAAATATGTTGAATTTTCAAAACCTAATTCTTCCTGAATATTATAATATTTGAATTCTTTTGGTTTATTTGAAAAAATGATTTTATCAATTTGACATCTTTGATATTTCATAGCATGTGCAACATTTGTACACTTTGAAATATGAAGTTTGTTCGTTAGATCGGAAACTTTAGATTTCAAAATTTCATTTTCACGTTGAACTTGTGCAAATTGCTCTTGAAGATTTTTTACACTTTTTAAGGAAGGAGCATTATCAATTTTGAGTTTATATTGAAGACCTTTTAGTTCAATTGACATTGAGACTGATTGTTTATTAAACTCAAGTGGTGGTGGTGTGACATGATAAATTATTATATAAGGTTTCCATACCGTCGTGGATGTCGCAGGTAAGAGACGACCTAACTGTGGCAATAAGTCTTGAAAATCTTTAATGCTCTCACATTTCTCTTAAAGATTCTTCTACTGAGTTTTCAATTTTCCACTCACGAAACTCTTTGACTTCAGCTTGCAACATTATAATAAAGTGTTGCAAGTTGCTAAATCTTAGCTCATCTAGATCAGGACGTCCGCTATAAGTATTATAGTAGGTAGTTTCAGTAGAACCCACCATAATAACATTATTTGAATAGATCTTTAAAGATTTATGATTTGAAATACAAAGAATACTTTTCTTTTAGAAAAATGATGATTCAGAAATTTGAATTTTATCCTTCCGAAGTTTGGGTAAAATTATACATTTTATGCGTAAATTCAAAGTTTGGGTCAAGAAAAATTTTCCCGCCTTTTTTTAATCATATCGATACTAAATCACACTATAAAGCCAAGTTTATATCGAGGTAAATTTTCGAGATCGATACAAACTACATAGTAACTCAATCGAGATCAAATCATACTAAACCTCAAGTTTTATCGATACCAAGTCACACCACACCTCAACATCGAGTCAAACCAAAACTTAACTTGTATCAATATCGAGTCAAACCAAAAATCAACTTGTATAGATATCAAGTCAAACAAAACTTCAACTTGTATCGATATCAAATAACCTATAATCCTTTACCTCTCCAGTTCGATATAAGCTTTAAACCTAAACTTATCGAGATCGAATCAAATATTTCAAGATCAAAGTACCTAAGTGTTCATGTCGAGATCGAACCAAAGTAAGTCCTGTTATAAACAATTTGATACAAGATATATCTATCGAGCTCGATTCACTAGAACAATAAAAGATCGGTATAAACTAACGGAGTGTGTATTGAGCTTGAGAAAATACAACTTCACTTTGAGATTCGAGATCGACCAAACAAGCTTGTATTGAGTTCTATCCCTTTGTGTGAGTGTCTATCGAGTTCACCAAATAACTACCATTTCTTCCAAAATCAAATTCTTCTCAATTGTTTGAATTATATTACAAGTCTTACACCGTTCGTTTCCTAATCAAATTTAGAACAAATTGCTCGGTGGAATTTAAAAAACACTTCCTCAATCACTTCAATTTTGCTAATTACAACCCGTTTTACTCAAGAACCAATTTTCACCAAATTTGCTCATATTAGACCCTTTTCCTTTTGAATATGTTCAAGCTACCACTTGGGAATCAATTGTAAACTCAAATACTAAAAGTCTGATACCAATTGAAATGATCTAAATCGTGTTTATTTTGAATAATAGTAATTGAGAATGAATAGTAATCGTGAATATTGAGAGAATATATTGAATAACTGTCATAACACATACACAGATCATGTAACATCCTCTCCTGCGGTCTGGTAATTTCTATTATTTTAATTGTTTATCTAATTGTTTTAGAAATTATTTAATATTATTATTATGTGTTTCATTGTGAAAAGTAGATAATTAAGTCCTTTGACTTATTGTGACTAGTGAAATATTAGTCGTTTTAAATTATTATAGATGACGGTAAAATAAAATAATATTTCTCGCAAATGGTATTTAGGTTCCAGACAAAAGATTTAGGACGGGTATAAAATTATACCATTTAATTACAAACCGACTTTGCAAACCGACCTTGTAAACCTCCTTATATGTTCTCATATCTTCTTCATGTTTTCATTTGATGAACTTGTAAATTCAAAGGAAATCCAAATTAAATTTAGATTCAAGTTAGTACTTCTGTGATTTCGAATTCAAAGCATTAGAACAATCATCATCCATGTTCTAATTTCATCAGATTTATCCATTCTTTCATTTTCAAAAGAAAGAAAAAGAAGTTTGATTTTGAGTGGGTAAATCAAATTGAAGCTTGATATGTTGTTATTAGGTGTTGTTTGATGTTACTTGAAGTATATTAGAAACCATAGAATTGAGTTTTCTGAAGTTTTGGTGAGTTTTGATTTGAAAGACTCGTAACAGCAGCGAAACTTGCAGTTCTCAGTTCGTCCTGTGAACTGAGATTCTTGCGGTGCGAGTTGACTTGCGGTGTGAGATGACCTGCGAACTGAGTTGCGAACCCAATTCCTGCGAACCGAGTTGACCTGCGAACCCAAATGCTGCGGTGCAAACCGAGATCACTGCGAACTGAAATTTTAAGATTTTGTTTTTACAAATTTTGAAAATGCGTGTGTATTTTGAGACGCGGTTTTGTGAAAATCTCACTAACTCGGATTTAGTTGAAATTTACATGGTCACTCGGAAACAACCTAGTAATCAAGGCTATATGATATTAGCCTAGGCAATTGTTGGCCATTCGGGGTCATCTAGGGCCCGAAAATAGCATTTTTCAGTTTTAAACGTCATTGCGGACTTTTCTAAGTTCATTTCTGATTGAACTTTTGTTTGCCTAGACTTCAGGGATTACCTGATTGGATAAATAGGCTATAATGATAATTATGGAACGAATTTCTAACTTGTATATGATTTTCTGTTTCAGATCAACGTAAGACTCAGTGATATAAGAATCCTGAGTGTGGAGACGTCAGAGGTATCGGTGAGTGGATTCAGAACTCCTCATTTGATTTAGTTGTAACTATTTGGTTACAACGAGTAAACGTAGATGTGTGTTAGACTGTTTAATCTTGATTATTGATTATTGATCTACGTGATATGTGAACCAATGTGTATTCATGTTATTGAGGTCAACGTGTAGTTGGACTTCTGGTTATTATGTGATTTACACAGGAATGTTTGACTGCGCTTAAGGACTGTGATATGGTTTTTGTAATAAACCAAGTTTTGGTGAATTATATAATACCCCGTCTTATGTAGTTTTTAACAGTTTGAATATGGTGTAAATATTGAAAATGTAAACTGTTTATGTATAATGTTTAATATATATTAAGGTAATGTATTTTAAATTCATGCTTCCGAGTTTATTAATATAATATTGTTATATAGAATGAGGGGTGTTATAGATCAAATAAAATATTAAAGGCTTATTTATTTTGAGTACAAAATTTGATTTTTATACCTTTCACAATAACTACATACTTAACTACCAGACAATGTTTACGATCTCTATTTATTTATTCCTACACACTTTACAAAATTAGGACTAAAATCTATAAATCATAATTTACTCAATGGGTTAAACATCCAAGAAAGAGCTCTTGATATAAAGGTTACATCTAATAAAGTTATGATACCTTTATTGTCCAAAAAAGGTATACAAAATAAAGTATAAAATATAAAACTAGATATTAGAAATACATTTGGATGGTTTCATATTGGAGCAATTCAAATAATTATTACATCAACATTTAAAGAAGAAATAAACACTCCAGAAGATTTAGCAATGGATAATAGGATTCAAAATAGAGAAGAAGCTTGTTTAGGTATTTTAAGGGGGGAGCTTACAACATGGAAAACTTAAATTTACAACATGGAAAACATTAAATTTATCACAAGACTTTAAAAGAAAATGTTTCTTTAAACAACAAAACATACCATATTCTATAACTTATGAAATTTCTTTGCAATATTAAATACACATCACTCAGTTTGCTTCACGATAAATAATACAATAGGATTTCCTTTTCTATATAACGAAGTGTGTCAAGTCCAAATGTCTACTTTAGCCAAAATTGAAGAAATAGATAGCCAACTATAATAAACCATTATTATTGTCTAATCAAATAACACCTAGTATGACATTTTCAAACAAAGAAGTAATTAGTTATCAAAAAGACAAGATGATTATTTCTAATAGATTGGAGTATATGATCGTAGAAAAATATGATAACTTAAAAATTATAAAATAAAAGGAGAATATTTTAACAGATCAAAGTTTTTTAATGCTAATATATTGATAGATACTGGAGCGAATTGTAATTACATAGGCCATAAACTGTGTAAGAATTTAGCTAAACACAAATTAAACGAACATCACCAATATACTAATTTTAATTAGAGCTACATGAAATAGATGAGGTAATAGAAACTATAATTAGATTTGGAAACGATAAAAATCCTCTAAGATCATTAATAGAAAATGGAAGTGATGAAGATACATACTGCTTGAAGATAACATATAATAGAAAACTAATATACATACCAAAATGACTAGCCTTGTAAAACATTCCCACAAGACTTACTTATAAGGATTATAAAGCATAATATTTTGCTACTTTTATAGATAGTGTGTTGAGACATGTTTTGTGACAACAGATCTAGCTTGTAATAGGACTAGTGTAATTCTTATTAGGTTTGTACATTGGTTTTGATTTGTAAATATATGATATTAGTTTGTTATTATTGTTGTTAAATATATTGGTTAAAGTATTAGACAAATAACGAATACAAACTAAAGTCTGATACGCGAACTGAGTTGTCAAGTTGCAAGTCATGGGACTTGCGAGATGAGAACTGGACTCGCAAAGTTTTGGATATGGCGAGCTGAGACAAGTCACTGGGCTGGCTTGTCTTGCTAGCTGAGTCAACTCGCAAAGCCCACGGGCTGCGAGTTGAAACGGTATATTTAATGAATAATTATGTTAATTATTGGTGATCGATTTTCATTCGACGAATTGAAGAGTTTTGAGTGTCCAGAGAGAATTAAATAGACTAAAGGCTAGGTTTTGACTGTTTAACATTGGTTAATATCAAAACAAAGCATATTAGTGAATAGAATCGTTATATAACCTTGAATTAATCGTATTGAGGGATTCCGCACCTTAATACTTTAGATAATTGTGTTATCGAACCAAGATCGAGTGGACTTACAATTCGTATCAGAGCTTTCGGGCTAAATACGTTGTGGTTTCAAGGTTTTAGTTGGTATAACGTGTGATTTCAGGTTGATTTTAGAACTCTAAGTACTTTTGACGACCAAGATCAATCTCTGGACATTTTTAGGTTTGTTCACGATCGAAATCTTCTGGTTTAGTCGTGAAAATACATAAAATTTTCAATTTTTGAATTTTCAGCCGTTTCGCGAGTTGAAATTAGGTTTTCAGCTAAGTTCTGCGATTTGAGCTGCGAACCAAAATTACTTGCGAAACAAGTTCACCTGCGAACTGAGATCACTTGCGAATTGAGTAGGAGTAGCAAACTTGCGAATTGAATTGGGTTGGGAATCGAGATTAACTGAACTCGCAGTACTATCTGAATTTTTTACTTTTACGATGTCTGACTTAAGTAAGATGATTGAGATGGACCACGAGATTGGAAAGTCTAATGTTCCACCTAAATTGCTCCGACTTGAGAATTACTATGGATGGAAGGACAGGTTTGAATCATAATGTAGATTTCATGACTTGTCAATCTGGATGTGTATCAAAAATGGATATGTTGCACCTACTACTGTTGTTGAGAATGCTACTGTGGTCGTACCCTATCACAGGATGAATGATAACCAGAAAAAGGAATTTAAAATTGAAAATAAGGCTCATTCCTCAATTAAGATGAGTCTTCCTAAGGAAATCAATCATCAGCTGAAATCTTTTCATACTGCTAAAGAGCTCTGGGTAGCTCTTGAGAAAAGATGTGAGGGTAGTCCACAAGTTAAGGCTGGCAAGAAAAATCTTCTAAAAAAGCAGTTTACTGTCTTTAAAGCTTTTAGAGAAGAAGATCTTGAAGCATATACCACTAGATACTATCATCTATTAAGTGAGTTAGATGACCATGAGATTTCCTATTCTGATGAGGAGAAAACCGACAGGTTTATTGAGGGTTTACCTTCCAAATGGGAAATGTATGGAGTTATGCTCAAGGATAATGATGAGCGATATGCTGCAATGACTCTTGATAAGCTCAGAGGTTATCATTTCACTAAGAAAACGAGAGATACAAATTATGATCAATTACAGAATCCTGGATTATATCATGGAAAGTCTATTCTCTCAAATGTTTCATCTAGTTCGACCACTCCTTTCTTAGTTGGTGAAACTGATGAAAATGGTGAAATGGTGACTGAGGATATGTGCTTTATCGAATCATCTGGAAGCCAAACAAAAGGGAAATCCACTGAGAAATCATCTCAAGAGCATCACAAGATGCCTATGAGTGTGAAATCTGCTGAACAACAACTATCTGTTCTAGCTTCTTTTGTTGCTTCCTATGAGAACTATATTCAGGGGAAGATCAATGATCCAGCTGTATTTGATGAGGATTATGATCAGATTGATCCTGATGACCTTGAAGAAATGGATCTTCAGTGGCAACTAGCAATGGTGTCAAGAAGAGTTAAGAATTTCTTGAAGCGTACTGGTAGAAGGGTAGTCGGAAATCGACCAGGGTTTGACAAATCCAAGGTTAAGTGTTTTAACTGTCAAGGTTATGGACACTTTGCTCGGGAATGTCAACGACCAAAGGTTGATACTGGAAATGGAAGACAAGACGCGGGAAATACTTTAACTTCCAAAGTCTTGGTGGTTCAGCAGACGGATGGTTCTTATGATTGGTCTACTCAGCTTGAACAAGCTCTTATGGCTGAAATAGATGATCAAGAGAAAACTGCTGAATCTACATTCTATATGCCAACTGATGTGGAATTTCAAGTTAAGGTGTCGGAGGGTGAAGTCAAAGCAAGTGATGAAGATGTGTTATACATCGACTCAACTAAAGATATGAGTCTAGATGAGTTTGTTGCACATATGGTTGAGGTTCAAACGGACAAGAAAAGAGTATGTCTTAACATTCTTACTCTTGTTGATGTCTGTTATTTAGTTAATAATTTGCAATCTCAGGTTAGTGTATTTGCATAATCTCATAAAACCTTGACATCTGATCTTGAAATAGCTAAAAGTGATGTACGTAGGTTGAGTGAGGATAAAGTAGCATTAAAAGAAAAGATTAAGCTTGATGCTTCTGATAGAACAAATCTAAGAGAGATCATAAATGAACATTGTGTTAAAATAGATGGCTTATAATTGAAAGATTTAAATCAAAGTATTGCTAGTAAAGATAAGGAGTTATCTGAGTCAAAATTGAAGTTAGTTGAGCTAAATCGTAAGTTTGAAAGTTATAGGACATCTTCTTTAACTTTGGATAAAATAATTAGCTCACAACGTAGTGTAAAGGATGTGACTGGTTTAGGTTATAGTGATGTACCCCCACCTTTTAATTCAAATTACACTACTACTTTTGTTGACTTAGAAATGACTGATGTGAATACTAAACCTGAGGAATTGGTAACTAAAAAGTCTGAAATTTCTGAAACACAGAAGGATGTTGTTAAGGATCCATCATCTGACATTAGTACGAACAAACTATTTTCTAAAGTTCATGTTGTCTCGAGTGAAATGATGGTTGATACTAATGTAAATAATGTGTTTATTAAGGAACAAGATAATTCACCTTTAGTGTTTTCAGCTCAGACTAAAAAAGAGGGTGAAAAAGTGGTTAAGTCACGTAAGCAGATGTCTTGCTTCAAGTGTCACCAAAAAGGACACGTGGCTTCTTGTTGTCCTAATAAGAAGTTGGAAGCATCACATAAGCTCATGAATAACGATAAGACACCGAATATCTCTAGTTCGAGTATAGACAGGTTAGGTATCAAACCGGGATTAGGTAGTAAACTTGTAAATGTTCTTAAAAGAGATGCTTCTCACAGTGTCTCTCCACCTAAATCTAAACGGCCTGATCATTCTATTAATAAGCATAGAGATCAAACACCGTCGAGGTTTAGAATTTCAAGTAGAAACTATAGTCAATTTGAGATTGGTTCTACTTCACGTACACCTGAGTTTAATTATGGATATAATAATAGAACTCATAGTTCAACATCTAGGAGGTTCTCCTCTAATTCACCTCTGAAGACTGATAATCATCAACAAGCTCAAACTTCTTCGAGAGTGACAAAAGCTCCTAATGGGAAGGATGGTTACTTTAAAGAGTTAAAGTTTGTAGATGATAAGGGACAAACCAAGACCGTTATTGCTTAGGTCCCTCTTGAGAACTAATAGTGTACAAACTGTTTGTGCAGGAGCATACTGTGAACGATGACAATTGGTGGTACGTTGACAGTGGTTGTTCTAGGCACATGACAGGAACTCGAAGTCTACTGAAAGACTTCAAAGGAGGTTTGAAACAGCGAGTTCATTTCGCTGGTGATAAAGGAGGAGTAATAACTGGGAAAGGAAAAGTCTCAAATGGAACTTTGACTCTAGAGGATGTGAATTATGTTGAAGAACTAACGCACAACCTAGTGAGTGTTTCCCAAGTCTGTGATAAAGGTCACCCTGTATATTTCAATGAGACAGAAGCCTTAGTCCTGAAGCCGGGTTTCATTATTCCCGAAAAATGGATATTAATGAGGGCTCCAAGGAAGAAGGACATTTATGCCATCAACATGGGTGGTCCTATTACTTCAATGGAGTCAACATGTCTTATATCCAAGGCTTCTGAAGCAGACTCACTTTTATGGCATAGGAAAATGGCACACCTGAACTTTCGAAAAATGAACTATATAACCAAGAATGGCTTAGTTCTAGGTGTAGCATTGAAACGTTTTGAGTTTGAAGACAAGTGTGTTTCTTGTTTGAAAGGAAAGCAGCATAAGAAACCACACAGGTCTAAAACTGAAAACTCGATCCTCTCGCCATTTGAATTGCTACATATGGATCTCTTTGGTCCGATAAGTGAAAGAAGTATAGGTGGCAAATGGTATTGTTTGGTTGTCACAGATGATTTCTCTAGATTCTCTTGGGTATTCTTTTTGAGATCTAAGGATGAAACTCCTGGTATTCTGATGGAGTTCTTAGATCTAATAGAGAATTTCTATAGAACAAGAGTTAAGAGAATTCGTAGTGATAATGGAACAGAGTTCAAGAACTCAACGTTTAATGTCTATTGCTTAAGCAAAAGGATACATCATCAATTCAGCGCACCTTATGAACCTCAACATAATGGTGTTGCTGAAAGGAAAAACAGAACGTTGATTGAAGGAGCTAGAACAATGCTTGCAGATTCAAGGCTTCCGGTCATCTTTTGGGCAGAAGCGGTGAATACTGCATGTCATGTTCACAATAGAGTTCTTATGGTTAAAAAGCAGAACAAGACTTGTTATGAGCTTTTAAACAATAAGAAACCTAACTTAAAAGGGTTTGAACCTTTTGGAGTTTCATGCACTTTATTGAAGACTAGCAATCAACCAAAATTTGGTGAGAAGACTGACGAAGGATACTTCCTAGATTATGTGCCTAACTCACCAAACAAACGTGTCTTCAATAAATCTACTGGACGTGTGGAAATAGTTTATAACATTGAAGTTACGAGCTACACACATGACTTACATAAGGGATTAGATTGGCAATTTGATTATTCAGATCTTTTTAAGTCATTTAAAGTCTCTATTAGTGACTATGTCAGTAATTCAGAAATACCCGAGCATTTATTGTTTGGAGATGAAGATCTTAGCCCTTCTCCAACATCGAATGTTCAAACGTCTGGAATCAAGACTATTGTTGATCCTGATGAAGCTTCAACACTTGAGTCACAACAATCTCCAACTGCTATACCTTAAGAGAACGAAGATCCTAAAATTGTTTCTCAAAGAATTGTGGATGATATTCTTACTCATCTGAGACAATTAAGGACATCTACTACTAATGATGGTATTCCACCATTGGAGGAAATAGGTACTAATTTACAAGATGATATACCAGTTGAACCGGTATCTACAACGAGATTGAATAGGAATCATCCGATTGAGAATATCATCGGTGACCCTCACACTTCTGTTCAAACTCGAAATCAATCTAAGGCTAGTACATCCAATCACACAAGCTTGTATGCTGAAATGAAAGACACAGGGATTACAAATCTATGTCTATATTCATGCTTTATCTCACAAGTTGAGCCTAAAAATGTGCAAATGGCACTAAAAGAAAGCTCGTAGGTCGAAGCAATGCAGGATGAACTGTGTCATTTCTCCAAGTTACAAGTATGGGAATTGGTTGATTTACCTGCTGGTGAATATCCAATAGGAACTAGATGGGTATTTAAGTGTAAGAGAGACGATCGAGGAATCGTTACTCGTAATAAAGCCCGTTTAGTTGTTCAAGGGTTCAATCAAGAAGAAGGAATTGATTACACGGAAGTATTTGCACCAGTGGCTAGGCTTGAAGCAATTCGGTTATTCTTAGCATTTGCATCTTTTAAGGGAATGAAAGTTTTTCAATTAAATGTTAAGAGCGCCTTTCTGTATGGCAAAGTCAAAGAACTAGTGTATGTTTCACAACCACCAGGATTTACTAATCATGAGCATCCAGATAGAGTATATCGATTAGATAAGGCTCTATATGGGTTACATCAAGCACCAAGGGCGTGGTATGAGACATTATCAACGTATCTTCTTGAGAATGGCTTTACAAGAGGTGCAATTGATAGTATACTTTTTGTAAAATGGAAAAAGAAGTACTTTCTACTTGTTCAAGTATATGTCGATGACATTATCTTTGGGTCATCAGACGAAAAGATGTGTAGAGACTTTGAACAAGTTATGAAAAGCAAGTTTGGGATGTCTGCTATGGGAGAGTTGAACTTTTTCTTAGAGTTACAAGTTGACCAAAAGAAAGATGGATTCTTTATTCATCAATCGACATATACACATGAGTTATTAGAACGTTTTCAGATGGATGAATCTCGTATCTATAAAACTCCTATTCCAGAAAATCATGGACTTGGTCCCGATACATCGAGTGATCAGGATGTGGATCCTACTCTATATAGGGCCATGATTGGATCACTAATGTATTTGACTGCATCTAGACCTGATATTATGTTGCTGTGTGTATTTGCGCAAGATATCAAGCTAATCCGAAAGAGTCACATATGCAAGCTGTAAAACGAATCTTTCGTTACCTCAAAGGGAAGCCAAAGTTGGGTCTATGGTATCCAATTGAAGGAGACTTTGGTTTCGTTGCTTATACTGATTCGGATTATGGTGGATGTAATCAGAATAGAAAGTCTACTACCGGAGGATGTCAATTTTTAAGAGGTAGACTCGTATCTTGGCAATGCAAGAAGCAAAGCTCAGTAGCAATTTCTACATATGAAGCTGAGTATGTTGCAGCTGGCAGCTGTTGTTCTCAAGTGTTATGGATTTAGTAGCAACTACGGGATTAAGGGTTGAACATAACAAATACTCCTATGATGATTGATAATGAATCAACGATCTCTATAACTAATAATCCGGTCAAGCACAGTAAAACTAAACACATTGATATCCGACATCACTTTATTAGAGACTGTGCTGAGAAGAAACTGATAAGGTTAGCTAAGGTTCCATCCGTGGATAACTTAGTAGACCTATATACCAAGGCATTCGACAGAGCTCGATTTGAGACATTGGTTCAATTGAATGGAATGAGAAATCCAGAATGATTAGTCTTCCAAAGGGTACTTATGTACTAGTAAGTAGTTAGTTTTATTTTTTTTAAAAAAAAAGAAAAAATAAATAAAAAGGAGATGGCGTATGACATTCATTTGCTTGTTACCTGAGGGGAATCGCCTCTGATAAAAGAACTACTGTAGTTTTCTTTTCGAAAAAGTTAAATGTTTATCTGCTGGGAAATGACAGTACATTAGGAGAATATTCTTAACAATAATAAGTAAACAGTCTTAAGTTAGATGTGTTAGTAGATTCCAGTAAGTTACATTAACGTTACATCTTTACAACCCGGACTTTACTTATATTTATTTTATTATACACATTTCTCCACACGTTATAATATGCTTCGAATAAATTAAATCTAGGCAGCTTCATTATATGATGTACTAGTAGGCAAATTCTGTTATGATTTCTGAGCATTTAATAAGCAATAACTCTCATGTGTGTTATCCAGTGTGATCTGCTATATGATGTATGACATAAGTCTTAATTGTTGAATGATAGTATAACCATACACTGTTATCTAGAATTTATGAATATCTATCTAGACAAATAGTTAGAAAAATGGCTATTAGCAAAACTACTGGTGACTTTGTTGTACTAAGTACATATCTGAAGCTTTTAGTTTTGCTAATGGTCTCAAACTTGTTTTGTTTATACTAAGGGATCTTCTGTTGTACTAAGTACAGATCTAGAACCACTAGTATCTTCAAAATAGGTTTGATGTTTGTCAAATTTTCAAATAACTCAAGGGTATGTTATATGTTTCGAAAAGAACATCATTTAGTAACCTCTACCTTGAATATGAGAGATACACTGTTATGTGTTCTACTTGAATTCTCAGTATGTCGTATCTTGGATCAACGTGTTTAATATGCATACTAACAATAAAGGTTTGCTTGGAAATCAATGTATTATTTGTGTATGAGGATCATATTATCGGTAATCATCTTGAACTGTCTATGAAAATTGAATGTTCATTTTAATGAATCATTCGTTCTCAATTAGTGTACAAGTATGGTTAACAAACGTGTTATATCCTGTGGAACAAGGTAATCAAGTTATACTTTCATAAATATAAGTTGATAAATGGTTAAGTTGTAATTTTTCTGTAACTTATTGTGAATTTCATGAGGTATGTATACTAACAATCTTCTTAGGCTTGTTAATACATAATAACGAACAGTCTATTCTCTCTAATATGATCCCTCTGCAGATACATTTTTAACGCCCAAAATATGTACTGTTTCTCTTATGTGTTGCTTTAATAAAAGGTACTTGATACCACTGTTCATTTTCAATATTCATTTGTAGTACTTATGTTATAATTTTTATCGTTTTACCCTTTAGCATTAAATTATTCTATGACTTTTTCTGTCGTGTTGACCTATCTTATTTTAGACTTGTATGCATTACATGGGACTAAAATTATACTAAGTGCAAAATTTTGCCTTTTTGGTCAAACTTGCGAGTTGACAAAAGGCTGCGAATTGACAAGTCTTCTTTGCGAATCGATTCAAACAACTATAAAAGGGTACGAATTGAAAAGTCAAACTCACACATACCTGCGAGCCGAATCTATCCCATTTGCGAGTTGAGTTTCTGCGACACGAGACGAACGTTGCTTTCGTTTTATTTTCGTAATTCTTAGTACGGGAACGACCTTTTCATTCCATACATTGTATACACTTTTACATTATGAACATTTTGAGGTATAACTCACTAGTTTTCATTGCATAATGAATTCCAAATTGACGATTCAATATTTTTAGGGTTTCATTTTTAGTATTTCACAAATTTCTACGATATAGTGATCTAAATAACAAGAATCCTTAGGGTTTATGTTAATCGTTGTATATAGTACAAAATGGCATAACTCGCTTGTCCTAAAACTTGCTTAAATTTTGTTTTTGATTTTACTTCGCAAAGGTCAGTTCATTCTGCGAATTGAATTCAAACTCAGTTCGCAGATTTGCGAGTTGACACTGTGTTGACCTCTGTGAGTTGACATCTGTGTTGACTCGTTGACTTTGCGAGTTGACACTCAGAGTCTCTTGCGAATTGAAATTTTGACTTGTTTGACTTGCAGACTGAGTTGGTCTGCGAGTTGACCTGAGAGTCAGCTTGCGACTTGACTTGATATGCGAGTTGAATTGTTTCTGCGAATTGACTTGCGAGTTGACTACTTATTTTAACTTACGAACTCTCGATTAATAACTTGATTATGAGTTATAAGTTGATATTTTATATGGTTAGTCGTGTGACTTAAATGTGAACATGTAAAACCATATGCTCTGTATATATGACTTACGACTTTTAGTAATGAGTTATATATTTAACTTGAGACTTTTTGTAACAGGTTAAGAAAACAGTTAGACTTATTGACTGTATATATATAATTAACGACTATAATTGTTAATTAAGTTTCACAACTTAATCGTTCAATTACGATTCGTAGATTATATTAGTTCATCAATATATGTTAAACTAATTGTCGGTCATTTGTGTGATTTATACATTACAGATATGGCTAGACAATTTGCAGCTCATCACAACATGTTGGTTGACTTAGACGTCACTGCACGAGGTGCTTCCCGTGTGGCTCGGATTCTCACGTTCTTGGCCCGATCAAGAATTCAATATGCTATCACCGAGTCACCTGCATTATCACAGGGCATATTATCCCAATTCTGGGACAATATCGGATGAGGATTAATGATCGCCCTGTAGTCCTCTCTTCCACCGATCTTCGCAACATCTTACGGTTAGGCACCGTCGAGCAAGAAGCTGGACCCACAGTGTTTCCTTCGGACTTCATTGAGGGAGCACTAGCACGTATGGGCTACGTCGGACCTATGAGAGGACGCCAGTTCCTCAAAGCCCTGGTGTTCGGCGAGTGGAGGTTTATGTGGCATGTATTGGTCACGATTTTTGGTCCCAAGAAGGGAGGATATGATGAGCTGAGCCCTTCAATGCTATCAGCCGTACTGTCCCTGGTTTACAACAAAGCATACAGTTTTTCGGATTATATTTTCGGGGAATTCGTTCGCCAGATCTCGGGGGCTGTTAGATCACAGTTTATGATCTATCCGAGATTCTGTATGCTGATTATTCGAGCTAGTATTCCTGATATGCCGGTCGTTCAACCAGATCTTCATGTCGATATTATTGGGCTACGAGGGTATAATGCGATGTTTATGCATACCTCGCGACGATTTGACATGCAACCCCAGTTGACAAAATTATTTGGATTTCTGATAAATCCTCAGTATGTAGCGCCACCGAATAATGGTTGGCTGGATGTTGATGTGGCTGAGGTAGTACCTGAGCCACAAGAGCTGATAGAGGATGTTTTGGATCAGGTAAACCAACCTGGGCCACAGTTGAATCCTGAAGTTGCTGCACAACTTGTATAAGACGTGCTGGTGCAGCATGATGATGCCAATGATCCGATATTGCGAGATATCGATCAATATTTTGCTGAAGGTTCGAGTACTTCTGGACCGCCCCTAGTTGCTGGGACATCTGGTGGTGTTGGTCCGACTGGACATGATGGCGATACTGCCTTGGATTCTGATTCTGAGGATGATGCGCCTCGTCCATCCGGTTCTATCTCGGGGATTCCGGCTGGAATGATTCGTCAAGGGTCCAAGTTGATTATGGATCCGACACTGAAAACAAAATGCAAAGCCGCCGATCAAGATCCAGACTTCATCTACTTGAAGAAGATGAAGATGATGCGCAGCTTGTGGCTCGTCGTAGCAAGCGTGCTAAGCAAACTGCTTCCAGCTCAGCTGCTCCAAATCAATCACTCTCAACGCCTTCTGAGGCTGAGATGATCGCTGCTATTGTTCGCCCCTCTTCACATCCGACCACAAAGTCAAGCAGGGTTGCAGCTCGATTGTTGACATATGTAGCTACTGAGATAGCTAAGAAATTGTAACCACCTGCTACCGCGCCTCCATCAATCACTACTGATGCTCCCTCATCCTCACCTATGACTAATTTTGCACGTATTATCAGCTTGGAGTCTAGGGTTCGAGAGTTGGAGGTTGTCACCACCACTTTGTCATCTCAAGTTATGTCTATGTCTCAGACTTTGACTGAACAGACTAAAGCTTACTCATTGCTGCTCAAGACCAACACCACTTTGGTAGATGATGTAGCTGATAAGCAAAGGCAGATCGACAGACTTGATCGCTTGGTTACAAACCTTCTCAGGGACAAGGCATCTCAGGGGGAGATGTTAATATATACAGAGTCCTGCTGAGAAGATGAACTAGCGAAGAAGAGACGAGATGATACATACGATGATCCCACTGCTCCGAAAGATAGTGAGCTGGCTGGTCCTTCAATGACTGGTCAGCAGGCTGTTGTTCAGGGGGAGTCTGGTGCTGGTGATGGTACTGAGACTGGTGTTGGTGTTGGAACTGAGTCAACGGGTGCTGATGAAGGTGAAGCTAGCTGAAACAAGATTTTGTAGTTATTAACATTGTAATATAACTGTTCAATTAAGTTTTGGGACTGGAATGTTTGGTGATTATTCACAATACATTAATGTTTAAATTTAATGATTGACAGTATGTTTTGATATTATAAGATTTTTGTAATCTTAGATTGATTGTAATTTTATTTTATGATCAATGAAAGACTTATAAGGTTATATAATGTGCTTTAAACACACAAAGAGATTAAAAAGGAAATTCTTAGATTGATTCAGGGAAATCAATGAAAGGATTTATGATATTAATATTTATTGATTAATAAGGACAATTCTTAGATTGATTCAAGGAAATCAATGAAAGGATTTATGATATTAATTTTTATTTGTGTATGTACTTCTATAGGTTTGGGAATGCTGAACTTATCTGATTCTGAAAGCGAGAAGAGGTATCATTGGATGGTACTACGATGCTGACTTAAAGCTTTTTGCTATAAAAAGATTTGATGGAGTTCAATATTTTGAGAAGAAGCTTGTAGTCTTCAGTTCTTTGCCTAGGTTTGAAATTTGAGACTTGGCTAGATTAGAATTGAGTAACCCTAGTAATGATCCATATGCTAGTTATGTTGAGAGGATAATCAAGACTGAGGGTTGTTCAATGAAGTTTGAAAAGATAAAGCCAAGAGTTGGAAAAACTATTAAGTTGAAAGAACGAAGTCAGAGAACTGGAAGAAGACTAAGGAAGAAGACTTATCCAGCTATCAAGTGTGTACAACAAATTCCATTGAAGATAATGCCACAAAATATTTTGGAAAATTTTAAGAATTGGCACGTTGATTCAGAAACTGGAGAAGCTGTCATTGTTAAAGCTGATGATAAGATTGAAGGTGGAGAAAGAGAAATTATGAGAGTCTATGACCATCGGCACCTGATGAATATGTCAAAGAAAGATCTGCTGAAGTTAAGTCAGAACAGGATCTTAACAACTGAAGCATGGGGTGATCTTGCACGAGATTATCAGATAATGGTAAAGACATGCTTAAAGCTGAATATATTTGCAGGCATCAAAATTTACAAGTAAAAACCAAAGACAATATGAAGATAAAGACGCTAGAGCTATTGTCAAGGGGGAGTCTGTTGAGACATGTTTTGTGACAACAGATCTAGCTTGTAATAGGACTAGTGTAATTCTTATCAGGTTTGTACATTGGTTTTGATTTGTAAATATATGATATTAGTTTTTTATTATTGTTGTTAAATATATTGGTTAAAGTATTAGATAAATAACGAATACAAACTAAAGTCTGATATGCGAACTGAGTTCTCAAGTTGCAAGTCATGGGACTTGCGAGATGAGAACTGGACTCACAAAGTTTTGGATATGGCGAGCTGAGACAAGTCACTGGGCTGGCTTGTCTTGCGAGCTGAGTCAACTTGCAAAGCCCACGGGCTGCGAGTTGAAACGGTATATTTAATGAATAATAATGTTAATTATTGGTGATCGATTTTCATTCGACGAATTGAAGAGTTTTGAGTGTCCAGAGAGAATTAAATAGACTAAAGGCTAGGTTTTGACTGTTTAACATTGGTTATATATCAAAACAAAGCATATTAGTGAATAGAATCGTTATATAACCTTGAATTAATCGTATTGAGGGATTCCGCACCTTAATACTATAGATAACTGTGTTATCAAACCAAGATCGAGTGGACTTACATAGTGGTGCAAGCGTTTGTGTTTGCAAACCATATTTTTTTCCAAAGGAATATCATCAAGATCCGGAACCTTTTAGGGGTACATCATTTTCTCGAAACGTTGTCCCTTTAAATAAAGGGATTAAAAAACGAGTAATTTTAATTGGATCAATTATGGTTAAATGCACTTCTTTTTATTTTTGTAACTATGGTTCAAACGTTTTATTAGGAAATAATTTCTTACAGAGGCTTATTAAGGTAACTTTGGACATGATAACATTCCAAGTAATACTAAAGACATCTTTCCGTGGCTTGAAAGTAGTTAGGAGAATAAAAAGGACTTATTCAAGATCTTTCCCTATTAATTTTACACCAAGATTAAATGAAAATGATATAGAATGTAAAGAAAACCAATTCTTAAAAGAAATTTACCAGTGTCAGCTTTCCAAGAAGAAAATCTTCTGGATTTTCAGATAAATCTAAGAAAATTTGATATAGATGAAGAAAACATAAAAGAAAAATTAAAGAAATGCTATAGTGAGAATCCATTAAAATTTTGAAATAAAAATCAAATAATGGAGAAATTAAAAATGAAAGATAAAGATAAAAATATTACAATTAAACCAATGAGATATAGTCTTGAAGACCAAAAATAATCGTTAGATCTTACGCTGATAAAACCTAGTGATAGTCCTCATAGTTCTCCCACTCTTTTGGTTACAAAGCATGCAAAAATAGCAATGGGAAAGGCAATGATGGTAATTAATTATAAAAAGTAAATGATAATACCGTTTATTATAAATATATTTTACCTCACAAAGAAAGCCTATTCTAGTTTGAATTAAAAGTGGATTTTGACAAATAAAAATACATCAAGATAATATAGCATACACAACTTTTTCTATACCTTAAGGACAATATAAATCGCTTGTTATGCATTTTGAATTTAAAAATACTCCACAAATATTTCAAAGGAAAATCAATACCATTTTTATAAAGTACGATTTTATTTTTGTATATGTAAATGACATTAATTTTATCAAATAACATTAACTCACATTTACAATATTTAGATAGGGGAAGGTTAAAATGAAAACCAACTCAATATTAAGAACCAAGAAAACCATATTAGATCTCTTCATTTAAAAGGGTAAATGAGTAAATTGTTACGTTATCAAGAACTTGTTAAACATTTATTTCTCTGATCACTTGTCTCTCTTTTTCCCGATTTTATTTCCAGCTTGACTTTTTCCTATTTTGCAAACTAATACATCTAGATCCTGGAAAACATTTCGTTTCATATTCTTAATAATCAAAATTGTTGCAACAATCGAAAAATGTACATTACTACGTTAAAAAAAAAATCAAAAAACGACTAGTTTCACATATAAACATAATTTATTCTTGATCCAATTCATTTTCCAGTGATATACATATGTAAGCAGATGGTTTTCTTATATAAATTTACTCGGTATGCACATGTGAACGTGCTATTTTTTCCAAGAACTGATAAGTTTCTTCCAATGTGTACACATGAACATAATGTATGTATTGCTGATTACGTATGACTGTTTGCTCATTTTCTTTTTTCGTGTGCACACGTAAACACAACAATTTCAATCATTATAATTATCATCGTCATCTCCACCATAGATCTTGTCTTCATCCTCATCACCATTATCGAAGCTGACCTCAACAACATCATCGATCTCTTCTCTGGTGTCATCTTTATTGATATAAATCTCCATCATCCATTTGAAACTTTTTCTAACCGTCACCATGCATCATTTTTCTAAGGTTTCAAGAAAAAGTCATCTTCTTTGTCATCTAGCGTTCATAATCTTCATTTTTAGGTTCATGTTGGTGATGGAGAATCATGGGCAGTAGCGGAGATGATGGGGAGGCTAGGGGGTGCTCTGCCTCCCCTAACTGCTCAATTATAGTGAATTATTAGTAACACAGGTCCAACAATTATTATCGAGGAGTCCCCCCCCCCCAACACTTTACTTTAAAATTGACTGCTACTATGTTTTCTACAATAAGCCCACTTGCAAAGAATATTTATTACTAGCCCAAACCCACAACAAATATTAATTAGTTAAATCTTATTTGCTCTTCGTACGAAACGAAAAAACCATTTCAAATTAATAGACGATTCTGGTTCCTCACGTCGTGCATATTCAAGTTCTATTTTTTGTATTTTTATTATTTAATACATAGCACCTTCAATTATGAATCGATTATTATACTATTATTTATTTTAGATTTTTTTGTTATAAATATTGTATTATTTATTAGTCTTTGATGGTTATTTGTATTTCCGTTATTATATTGTTTTGATTCTAGTTTTAATCTTGTTTTTGTTCAAGTAAGTTATAGTATTGTTTACTGTATACTAGTATGATTTTCTTTATGATCTTAGGTTAAGTCATGGGTATAAAAAGAACATTTCGTGATTTTTTCAGAGGACAAATGCTGATGATCACCAATCACAACAAGAAGGAAATAATGTTACGGAAGATGTTGTTAATGACCCACAGCCACATGCGGATGATGATAATATTATAGAAGAATCGCCTAGAGTTGAAATTGAAAAAAATGATACATCAAATTCAAGGGTGTTAAAGTTAGATTCATTAGTTCGAGATCCCGAGTTACGACCTTCAATCATGGATTATCCAGTTAACCGACGTGACGAGATCATATAAGAATATATTAAACTTGGACCGTATCAAATCCATAAGTTGAATGCTCAATGTGGAAGTGGTTCAAATAGTGGTAATCGAAGCTTTCAAGAAGCTTGGTTTGGTAGATTTTGGTGGTTAAATTTATTATGAGAAAATAAATGCTGCAAATTGTTTTCCATGTTACCTATTTAATAAGAAGCCTATTGGACGAGTTGGTTCTAATAGATTTACCAAGCACGGGTTCAGTAATTGGAAAAGAGTTTATTGTGGTAAAGATTGTCCTTTTGTCAAACATGAAGGTAAAACTCCAGCTTCAGCTCATAATTTTTCAGTGAGATGGTATGAAGATTTAAAAAACCAGTTATCTCATATAGAGCATGTGATAGAGAAACAAAGAACTCAAGAGATTATTGATAACAGATTATAGGTAAAAACGTCCGTTAAGATAATTAAATGGCTCACAATGCAAGCTTGTGCACTTAGAGGTCATGATGAGCGACCTGATTCAAAAATTCAAGAAAATTTTCTTGAATTGATAAAGTTTACCGCTTCTTATAACTAGGTAGTTGAGAAATTTGGGTTGGAAAATGCTCTTTAAAATGAAAAGTATACTTCACCTTGTCCAAATTGATATTTTCCATATTTTTGCTAGAAATGTACAAGAATCGATTCGTGATGAAATTGGGAAGGTAAAGTTTTTTGTGATAGTTGATGAGGCTCGAGATGAATCTAGAAAAGAGAAAATGGAAATTGTGGTGAGATTTGTTGATCGAGATAGGTATGTTAAAGAAAGAATTTCAGACTTCGTTCATGTCAATGATGTTACCGCGTTGATTTTAAAAAATGAAATATTGTCTTCTCAGTCTTTTCATAAGCTTGATGTTTAAGATATTCGAGGTCAATGATACGATGTAGCTAGCAACATGTGTGGAGAATGGGACACGTTACAAGCTTTAATGTTGAAGGAATGCCTTTATGCGTATATATACATTGTTTTGCTCATCGGTTGCAACTAGCTTTAGTTGCGGCATATGAAGAGGTGGTTGAAGTGCACAATTTTTTTTAAGAATTTGAACTTCATTATTAATGTCATTGATTCTTCTTCCAAGTGTCACGATCAGTTATAAGATGCTCAGATTAACGAAATTGCACAGCTGGCTAAAATTAGAGAGCTTGAGAGTGGCAAAGGAGCAAACCAAATCCAAAGTTTGCAAAGATCCGGAGATACAAGATGGAATTTACATTATCTATCAATACGTAACTTGTTACTTGTATGGTCCTGCTATTATAGTGCTACATGACATTGTTATTAGTGGGTCTACTACTTCTCAAAAAGGTGATGCTTCTTTTGCTCTTACACACTTATTTTCAATTGATTTGGTTATTGTTATGCATTTGATGAAGATAATGAGAAAAACTGACAAACTTTGTCAAGCTTTTCAACGTAAATCTCCAGATATTATTTCCACAAATAAGAGTTTGATTCAAAATCTAAGAGATCAAGGATGACAATCACTATTAAATAAAGTTATTGTCTTTTATGAAGCTATTAGCATTTGAGTTTCTTAAATTACGTGAACTAACAAAGATATAGTTCGGTCTCGTTCAAAAAAGACAATGTAACTGTTGAACATCATTATTGAGATGATGTGTTCATTGGTGTTATTGATAGTCAGTTCCAAGAGTTGAACTCTAAATTCAATGTGTCCGTGACAGAACTTCTTCAGCTCAGTGTTGCTTTAGACCCAAGAAAGCCCTTCAACAAATATGATATCTGTAAATTGCAAATACTTTCTATCCTTCGACTTTACAAAGAAAGAAAATATTCAACTAAAATTTGAGTTGCAACATTTATGAAGTAGATGTGCCTAATCATCCAGATTTAAAAAAGCTTTGTATGGTTACCTAGTTATGTAAAGGCCTACAAGAAACTGAGATGTCAGAAGTGTATCCCATGCTTGATAGATTGATTCTTCTTATATTAACTCTTCCGGTTTCAATTGCGACAAGTGAAAGAGCTTACTTAGCAATGAAAATTGTGAAAACAAGACTTCGTAGCAGCATGAGTGACGACTTTCTTAAAAGTTTGATTCTTTACATTGAGAGGGATATTGCAGACATATTTCTACAGATGAGATGATAGATGATTTCGCTTCCAAAAAACGTAAACGTGTCCGACTTCAAATGCCCAAGGTACAATTTTTTTAAAGAATTTACCTTTAGTATATGTTTTATCAACATTTAACTTATGCTAATTCTTTAACTATTTCATTACTATTGATAGGTCACTTAATGAGAAAATGGATCCGCATAGGCAGAAACTTTGTTAATTTCTTAAAGATTAGTTTTGCCAAAATTATTTATTATTATAACTCATACGTTTTTTCTATTTTAAAACCATTATCATTCTTTTTTTCTTAATAATAATACATTGTTATGATGTGCGAATAAAAATTTTATTGTTGATATTCATATATCGAGTAAGCCCCCTCCCCTAATCTCCAAATCCTGGCTCTGCCCTTGATAGGGCAGCACGTGTAAATCTCGAAAAAAAAAAGTTTAAAAATATAAAAGTGACTTTGTATTTATTAAATAAAAAATATATATTTATTATAAAAACATTTTTGTGACGACGTCGTCGTTGCAAGTGGTTTTAATTTTGATTTTTCTATTGTGTTAGGAAAATAACTTGTGGGTCTGTGTTGTCGTCGCCAATAGTCGTCTAAATAGACCAACACATACGGGCCTGCAACGATGATATTTTTGTGTCGACATGTCGTGCAAAAGGTCTATCCCGATGACATTTTGACTTTTGCGACGGCTTTTGTATGTTACAAACTTTCATTTTTCAAGTAGTGATTTGAGTTAGGGTTCATAATGGTGGTGGAAAAAATTGGAGTGGAAGATCCCAAAAAATGGCTGGAATGTAAAGAGAGGGAGAGAAAATGATGGAGAGAGGTTAATTGTGATTTTATTAGATATAAATACTAATCAAATGCCAAACAAAAATTACATTACCGCCCTTACAGTTTTAAACAAAACTACAAGGAGATTTTATCAATTACAATTGTGCCATATTCGTCTTCATCCATTGATTATTTTAATCACAGGCCTAAATTTAGTTCTCTTAGTTCTTAATATTGGGTTGGTTATCATAAGAACCTCCGAATATATATATATATATATATAAATATTTAAAGTAGGTTTCTCATGGGACTAAAATGGGGTATGACACACTCGCACATGGGCTCACAAATTTATTGCAGGTCATGTATACAACACCTGATGTTATGTGCCGTTGGGAGGGGGAGGGGGAGGGAGGCAATGCATGTATAAAAAGACATTTGATACTTTACTGGTCAACAATATATAATTTGTGAGCCATTAACAACATAAATTATATTCCCGAAAAAGTTGTTTATCATGAAGAATCAGTTTCGAGCTAGTAGACAACAGTAAGAGATGATACTTGGTCATTGGTCTAGTGGTATCGCTAGACGGAAATAAACTTGTTGGATGGTGACAGTCGATCTAGGACCTCATAACTCGACAAACTAATTATGTGTTTGTGTCAACAAAAGTACTGTTGTCCAAGATGTTAATATAGCACGAATGCCTAAAGCAAATTGGTTAAGTTAAGAGGTTTTTCGAAGAAAGTAGAAGTTCACGAATATTTTTGAATATTAATACAAAATTTTACAATTCTAATATATTTCCTAACTGTTTTCAGGCTGTATATTGTACTAAAATGGTATCTTGCACTAAAAACACTAAGGACTGTCATTTGGAATTGCGAACACTTCATTTGGGCTTAAAACACTATAGTTGTTTGGGCCGAACATTTTACTGATGTTGGGAATTGGGATGATATTCATTAATAAAATTGAACTGCAGTAGTTAACTGATAATGGAAAAAACCCAACACAAAAATTGTTTGAACAGAATTTTTTAAGGGAAACTCGTCGTTTGAAGTTTTCGATGAACTGAAAATACAACTATTATGGCGGTTTTGGGTCGTAACCAGTTCTCTAACCGCACTATACTAGGGCTGAATTTCGAGCAGGGGTGTGAGGGAGTCTATTATAAATACTTCGGCCTGAATGGTTGTCTATAAATATAATTCCTATCTAATTGGGGTCCAGTTCATCTAATTGGGGTCCAGTTCAGAGGGCAGGAGATATGATGCAGTCAAATTGGTAAAGGTAAATTCTAGTATTTTTATGATGCAGTGAATTTGATCCGTAGATTACAAAAATCAATAAGATAGTTTGTCCCTTTTAGTCCTTTATAAGCTACCATCCGCTCTGATCCCCCACCATTTAATTGTGATCCTTTTTCTCAAAATAGTCATACTGGCCGGCATTGTAGCATTGGGCATATATTCGTGTGTTTTCTATATCTCGTAGGTGTGTTCTTGTATGCTGTTTGCGTGCTCTTTCCCATAAAAAACAAGACCGATTTAAACATTTCACAAGGTTTTCGGATGAAAGCAAAACATCGTGTCTTAGTTTTAAACCGGTCCTTTTTTATTGGATTGTCTTACTAACATATGCATATAACTAGGGGTATAATGAAAACTACTTGTTTGAAGTTAATATGTTAAGCATGCATTCTAAAACAAGTCGTTAAACGAAACTACCCAAAGTATCTTTCAATTCTAAGCTTCTAAACAATGAAAAAGGAAAATCACTCACTTATTATACATCTCAAAAACTTATTTACAATATTCTAAAACTTGTAAGATTGCCGTTCAACTACTCATCCATCTACGCGTCTCTTCTCTACATGGACGCCAGCACGAAGAACCTAACAGGGAAACAAAATTAAAAATCCAACAAGCTTCTATTTCTAACTCCCTTCTAGCTTCGAAAATAAGAAAAAGTCAAATGAAATCAAATAATATTTCTTCTGAGAGCTCATCAAGAATCAAGTCTTCTAAGTCAAGTCCAACATATTCTGAGGCCAACAGCAAATTCATCCAACCATCATCATTTCCCATATCTTTTGACACAGTATCGTTTAAAGATTCATTCGAATCAGGCTTCAAGTTGACAATTCGGCTAACACGCTTCCACACTTCATCTAGAACATGGGGTCCACTTGGAGCATGACGAATGTGACAAAAAGATGACAATGCTTTTGCGTAATATGATAATGATCTTTCATACAAAGTAAGCAAATCTTCATAACTATTTTCTTGAATGTTCTGGATCATGGAAATATAGACTCTATTTCGTGAAGCACAAAAGGGTCTAATGGTTGATTGGAGGAATGCCATGTTTGCTCAAGACCATTGTTGGTGAAATCTGAACGCTCTAAAATCTGCTTCACATAAGTGAAATCGTCATTTTCTTGGTAGCGTCTCATTGACGTTTCGATGTGTTTATTACCGTTGAAAGTCTTTATTTCCTTCTCAATATTTTCTTGAATATCTGCAAGCCATTAAGAAATTAATACGTGCAGCTTGTAAGCAAGTGTATGGCCAAAATGGGGTTGATCCGCAAATATATTTTGTCATTTGTTATTTTAACAAAGAAATAAGATTACAAAAATATAATAATCTAAATGTTTTTACAAGGACAACTATTTAGGGTGTCTTTTGCATTAAAAATTGACTTATGTCGGGTTTAAATCCGTCCAACCATCAACTGGCTTCCCCTTAACTTCTTTTTCTAGTTGGCCCAGCGTAGATGAATCACATCTTAAGACCATCTCCAACTGTATACTTCAAAAACATTCGTTCCTCCAAAGTTAAAATCGGCTCAAAATTTTCTAATCATGTAGGATAACAGACAATTTTTCAATTTCTTTTAGTTCTGTAAAGCCCTAAAGAATATAAACCATAACATATTAGGTCCACTTTAAGTAAAGAAAAAATATTACATGTCCTCAAATAATTTAACTCGTAAGATACCAGGCCATGTTATGTAAAGAAAAAAAAAAAAACTAAGCACAATTTTTTTTCTTTAATGTCTTTAATTTTAATCATTGTTTTTCATTCACTATCATCAAAATAATTTTTCCATAATTATTATATTTTCACGATTGAATTCTTCAATCATTTATTTTACGCATAATCATTTATAACGAGCTCAATCGTATCAAACATTAATCGTGATTGAGTGGATGATTTATTTTAAGTTGCATAGTGAATTTAATCAAATATTTTATTTAGTATATGATTGTTAAATGTTACATAACATTTTACTTTAATTATATCGTGTAACAAAATATAAGGAATCATATTATACCATTGACGGAGGGCAGGGAGAGGCCAACGAAATGATATTTCTTGTTCAAAACTGCGAGGTTGGAGTTAATAAACTTATATATGTAGTTATCAGATTAACTCAAAAACAAAATAAAGCTTGATTTTCAAAAAGGTGTCATCAGGACCGTAAATATAACCTTTCCGAAACTCAATATTTATTAAAGATTTTCCGAAGTATAATCAAGTAAGAATAAATAAGGCCAATGGTTTATAGTTCCTGTAATTAACCTTTAATTGATTTAAACAGCACATAATTGAGAGAAGGAAAGGAAGGTGTTATGTGGGGTTAGGTTTGTGGAGAAGTTGGGCTTAAAAGTATCTCTACTCTCCACTTGCAAATATATTGAGATTATATTGGCTTTGACATCTCTTCCAATAACTTATTACTGTTGGATAAGTGGAATATTTCGCTTCACTAACTATATTCTTTATCTTTTTTGTCGTTGATAATCAATCAACTTGCGTCTTGTTTAATGAAGTATACAATAATATTAATAACAGTAGTTAGAAAATGAAAAACAATTGTCGAATAAGCAAATGAATTATTCTTTCCGTTCTAATAAAATAGACTACGTGCATCAAAATTTAGTTAAGTAAAGTTTGACATTTATAGTGTGTATTTAACTACTTCGATATATATTGTGTATAAAAAATTTATTATTTATTGACACTATATGTATTTTGATGACGTGTCAACTTGTAAGAATATTACGTGACACCTTATATATATATGGCATGCGACAAAATACCATAAATTACACACACTAGCACTAAATAACGAATTTTTTATATACAATTAAAGTTCGTATAATTTGATACACATTATGAATATCAGACCTTAATTAATTCTATTTTGACGCACTTAACCCAAATAAAATAGTCAAAAGTTTAAGATGATACTCACTAAACATATCACGGGATAGTGTGACTATATAAAATAATTAGATAATGTAAATTTAGATCGGATGACATAGAAGGGAAAATCACTAAAATACCTCAAAAAAAAAATCATCTAAACTTATTAAAAAAAACCACAATTGCAAAACGCTATCATTCGGGCGTCAATCTTGCGTTTTGCGTGGCCGGAGTTGTGCTCCTGACCGGCCGTGTTCGGACTCATTGCCTAGAAGCGGACATGTGAGCGGGAACATGACTTATCGCTTTCGGGATCGTAATTTTTTGTGTTAATTGACTTTTTTTCATCCGTTTTCGGTATGATTTTTTGAGATTTTTAAAATTTCTACAAATAATATAACTCTAAGATGAGATGATCATCACCTTATGTCACAAATTCTCTAAAAAAAGCTCTCATTATTTGTTAGCTGAAAACTCAAAAACACAATAAATAAAAATAAAAAACTTTATTACGTAGTACATTACACAATTTTTTTCATTCAAATACATTCAATGGTGACTCAAATGTACACTTGGAAAAGGTTGAGTCGATTGAGAAGCTTCTCATTCGACGTTCACATTTGATTTTTTGGCGGTTTTCTACAAATGACATTCAAAAATAATGTTAGACATACAAATATTTTAGTTTATTGATGTCTAAAGGTTAGCAACCTTACTTATTTGGATCTCGATTTTGATGTTGAGGTGGATCTTGATTGGGAGCTTGATCGCTATACTCATCTGTTCTATCCTCAGTGGTTATGCAAGTTATTTGACTGTGCCCGTATTCCTTACACTAACTACATTGTTTTTTTTTTTTTGTTTCTCCTGTCCTTTAGAAGGAATACGAGCACGCCCAGGTGAGCGACTAGCTTCCCTCTTCATAATGATCGACGACAACATAGTCTGCGGATCACCTAGATCAATCCATTAAGAAGAATGACCATCGGGAGTATGGCCTCTGTATAGGCCACTCGATACGTCTCTGCCATGAAATATCTCTCGACATAGCAGATCACCTAGATCGATCCATCATGAAATATCGCTCGATATGTCTTCAACTGCATGTTCAAGTCTCAACGTTGACCAACAGATCTTATTGCCATCAAGGACCTCAAAAATCCTGTTTGTGGCTAGATTTTCCCGCCACCGCAACGATTTGGTCACTCTTTTCCCAATCATATGGTCGATGTACGGTGTTAGAGATATTGTAAGTCCCGCTCCAGTGGCACGATGTTTGAAATACACTATTGCACCAAAGCTCAAAAAAACTCCAAGAACATTGTAATAGGGAGCTTTCGTGCATGCTGCTTAGCGCGTTAATGTACTCAGCACTGTTTGATGTCATGTAAGCATATCTCATCGTTGTAGAATGACATATTAACCATCTTTCTCTCCCAACATTGTTAAGAGAATTAGAAAAGGTATGTAAGTTCCGTGAAATGACACCACAATGTTGGTCGAGATTTGAACCCCGATATGCCTTACACACCTTCCAGTAACATCATTCATAGAACTTGATCCTACTAGATTGGGTTTTCAAGTTCATCAACAATTGACGACAACATAACGCATGATATGCATCAGGAAAGACCGTCAAAATATCGGTTGTAAATGAAGCAGCCCTATTGGATATGATAGTCAGATTCTCAATGCCATTATTTGATTCAATGGCATCAAACAAGTTCCCCAAGCACCACATGTAACACCACGAAAATAGTGGTAATTTAATAATACATATATATGTGTTTTATTTTATAAATTTTCTAAGTTATGTGTATTATTATTATTGATTGTGGGGTGTAATGTTAAGTAAATGAGACTAGGAGGTTGAAAATGTAAATATCTAATTATCATATTAACTAATAAAACTCTAAAATCTTCTACACATACATACATAAATACATACACACACACACACACACACACACACACCCTGTGACAACTAGAACACGAGGAGGAAGAAGAAGAACGAAGAGAAATTAGCTTGTAAGCATCAAATTGAACTTAGAATGGTTGAATTGGAGCTTCAATTATCATTCCTAACCTAAGGTAAGTCTATCTTCTTATTTCTTTGACCTAAAAATGAAGTGATGTGGTGATTTTGAGCTAGTATGATGAAAATATATGAAAGGAACTATAATTCATGATTAATTGATGCTAGTATGAGTATATAACTATTAGTTACTAATTTCAAATCAGTTAGTTATGGAATTTTGATGGGAATTCATAATACCCAAATTGGAAAGGTTGAATTCAGGTTTAATAAGATAACCCACTAAATTGTTAGCTTAAAAGAGTTATTTTAATGCTATTAGTTGTGATTAAAGTGATGTTGAAAGCAATTGATAGTTAGTTTGACTTTAAAAGGTCAAACTGTGGCATATAAGAATTGAGTTGTAAATTGATGATACGAAAAGTTGTATGGAAAGTTACTACATTTTTATTTTGTTGTTAAATTGTTATGTGATGTTGATAGGTGCTAAGGAAGTGGAGATTTCAATTGGTGAACTATCGTCCTTAAACCACCAAAGTAAGTTCATAAGATTCAAATGGGTTATGTAGTCGCTTGAATCTAGATCATCCGTGTAAGAGGATTCGAATGATAGTTGTGAATAAAGTTGTCAGTTGTGTAAATGGGTCGTGTGTCGTTCTGGTAAGAAACTTTTGTTGTAAATGTTGGAATTATGCGAAGAAAGTTATTATTATTGTTAGATATGGTCATTTGAAGCAATAGAATGTGTTTTGATTATAATTGGAGTTTCGATTTGAAAAAGTGCAGAAAACTGGACAGAATAGGTCTATCCGGCAGATAGCCGGGTGTGGTTTTGCACAGAAAGGCCTATCCGGCAGATAACACTGTTCCTAAAAATAAATAAAAAAGAGTATGGGTGTAACACCACGTCCACTGATTGGTCGTCTTTCTTACCTCGACTTTGTAGGCTTGTGACAAGATGTCATTATTGTCACCTATAGCTACGACAATTAAGTTAATGCCCAAGTAAGCCCCCTTCAAATGAGCCCCATCTATGTGATCACTGGTGCATATGATTAACAAATGTATGTATCTGCAAGGACAGTAAATATAGTTACTTACCGCTGCACCAATGAACATGTATGTGTGTGAACACGGAAATAAAATATAGTTATTTACCATTGCACCAATGGACATTTAACACATTACAAATCTATATTCCACATTTATGAGCACATTTGTAATGCTCCCATGGTTTGTCAGCTTTAAGTTTTGTAAATAAAGGTGAAGCAGTTGAAATGATTCTTGGGTAGTACCTTTCAACAAATCGATGGCATAACACTTTGCCCTCCAAGCATGGTTGTATGTAAGGTTAATTTCGAAACACACATTCATGTCAAGTTGTACATCGTTGCCTTTGTATACACGTCTTTCCTTGGTCATCAACTCTTTTAATATGTGAATAATCACTCTCTTGGTTGCATGACGGTTATTCGCTTGGAGCTGAGAACGAGAGTATGTGTGAACGTCAAGAAGCTCCCTAAGTTGGAAGTTCTCACTATGCTGGATTTTGTGTGCAGTTAATTTCCAGGAAAAATTAACCAAGGAACATAGTACAACATACTGAGACTTGTCTGAATGCTTTAACCTAGTTGTAAAACCCTCTTTGGGACACTTTGTTTCCAACTGAAGCTTCAAGCCCTTTTTACTTTTAAAAACTTGTCCAAGTTTTACCCGGATAGAGGTTTCATACATGGATGTCGGCCCTTTTGTGGATTGACATTTTCTTCCCCATAATATTCAACATTTGGGTCATGCGCATGATAAGTCGAATAATCATGATCATCAAGGATGGCTTGTGAACATGATAAGTCTCAAGCAGCATCCTCGATTACTTCTTCTACCCTAATATGTGGGTTTTTGTTGTTTTGATATGGGTATTGATGAGCGGCTTGGTAATGATAGTGTGGAGATGATGGATAATATGGTGATGGATATGGAAACATAATTTGACATTCAAGATTCATTTGGTATTGTTGATATTGAGGTGGTTGGTTATATTCATGGGTTTGTAGTTGTTGAAATTGTTGTTGAAAACCACCACTAACACTACTGCTAGGATGATTGCTACCGATACCCAAAACATTTCTTACATTATCAACAATGTATAATTCTATGAGAGCATTATTAATTGCATGAGTAAAAAAATTCCTCAAGATCATCAATGTCATCAGTTATATCTATGACAAACTAATCCACCCTATATTTCATACGAATATCACTATCAGTGCTAATCATGATATTCTTAAAACTGTTATTAACAAAGCATTGTATGAAATTGGCTTTTCTGTTGCTACGGGAAGTTTTAATATAACTCTTGTGCAATCTATTGGCATATACATTGGCATGCTGTTAACATATTCAAAATGACCTACAGAACAAACATAAACCTTAAACTTATCATTTACTTGACTCATTTTGCTTAAAAGATCAAACTAAATATTACATCAAAATTTTAGAACTTTCGTACCTTGAAGATCTTTAACAAAATCCCGATTTCAGCAAAATAAATATGAATTTTGGAAGTGGGGGCATTTTTAGAGAAAATGAGATTGTTGTTTGAAAAAAACTGATGAAATGAAATGGTCTTAAAAGAAACTATTCTATCTAAAAAAAATCTAGAAAATCTAATAAAATCTTATTGAAACCGAATTTTTGAGATAAGACATTTTATCCGGAAAATTATCCACAAGAACACGCAACCCGCAAGCTTGCTGGTCCTTGCTTTCGGGTAGCGTGTTCTGCTGCGATATTTTTCGGATAAGATTTTATTATATTTTCTGGATTTTTTTTGGACAAGATTTCCATAGATTTTATTGGGTTTTATCTAGAATTATTCTTTTTAAAACGATTTCTTTTCATCCACTTCCAACTATCTGCGTAATCACATAGTTCATCATCTATGTTTTTCACAAAAGAGTTTAAACATCATTTCAACTTTCGTTATTTGTAGATTGGAGGAAAGCTCCTTGGCTAATCTTTCCAGTCCGTGTTAATGAATTCTATGAACACTTTCGTTGTGACCACTATTTCAAAACCGTTGAAATCAAACTAAACGGTCATCACTTTCAATGGAGTCTTTTGACTGTCACTATATTTTTCAAACTCCCTCACAGAGGATTTCAATTCTATTGCTCACAAAAGGAGCTAGGATACATTAGTCCTCGAATTATTCATCCCCATCAGATTGTTGATGATATGTGAATTGAAGGAAGTCGAGGTAAATGTAAGTCACATGGCCTAATTGAAGTCTTTGATTTTAAACCAAAGTTGAGAACAACGTTTGATATTGTTCGTTATAATGTGTCTTGTCGCTCCACAGAGACACATATTGTCTATTCCATTGAGATCGTCATGGTTTATTGGATCAAAAACAACATTCAGTTTGATGTAGGTTTTATCATAGCATCAATGATACAACATGTTGTTACCTATACCAATAATCCTTGCATTATGACATGTTGCTTACTAAATTGTTTCGCCATTTCTCCCTTGACACCGATCCTTCATACACACATTCTTTTTCTCCTATCGGTGAACATGTTTTAAACATTCCACACATTTAATTTAGGATGTTTGTTAGTATTGTAGCTATTGTGTTGTATTGTTCTTTTAATGTTTTTAAATCAATATCTAATAAAATGTTTTAGTTGTTGTAATCAATAACCTGTTAATCTGTTCATCTCTTAATTTGAAAAACCACCGATGAGATAATCATATCTGAAAAAATAACTAAAACCTAATTAAATCTTATCCAAACTGTCCTTTTAAGATAAGACATTTTACCCGCAAAGTCATCTTATCTTAGGGTCAAAAATCGCAAAATATCTTAATACTAGAAAAGGATAAAAAAAGTCAATTCACACAAAAAAGTTACGATTCCAGGAGCGATCAGTCACGATCCCGCTCACAGGCGCACGTCCAAGCTACGAGCCCGGACACAGCCGGACACGGCCAACCACACAAAGCACAACGGGGGGCCAAGTGCATTTGCGCTCGGATGGTAATTTTCTGCAATTGTATTTTTTATGTAAATTTAATGAAAGCGGGACCAACTCATCGTAGCAACTAGAGGACACTTGTGATCGATCACCTCTAATGTGACGCGTTTTTTTTGAGAAATTTTGGTAAATTTCCCAATATAGAATGATCAATTAACGCGTCTTTTGTCTACATGTTGAATGCATGTTTCTAAGGTGTTTTTTAGCGAAGTAGTTAAGGGTTCATCTAGAACATTTTTGCGTAAATAAGATATATGAGTTTATCATTACAAAAGGCAAAACAGCCTAAGATTGTAGACTAAATAGAACACGTAAGATAATTAGACTAACGGTCACATCATTGAAGACTATAATATGTGTCATACTGGACTACTAATAAACAATTTTCGACCTAAAAGGACAATGAAAATCAAATTGTTCTTTTGACTCAGTGGTATGAGACAAATTTATAAATGAATAAGGTGTGAGTTAACATGTACATATTTATTTATGGTGGTTGCGCGTATTACATACGTGGATTAAGTTGTGGTTTTCGCACTCCGACAAGTATTAAAATGAACGTAAATCATATCATATTTAACAACGTACATCGATTTGATTAAAAAAGACCTTCAGTTGATCCTTACTGTCTAAGAAATAATTACAAGCTAAGATGACGGATTTTGATTTCTTGATGATAAAGATGACGCCGCTATGGTGTTTCTACCCATGAACCAGTTTGTTGGACAACATCGATACAATTTCTCGCCCACCCCAACTTGCATCCTGGACCACGTGACCGAAAACAACATCAAACTGAGCCAAAAAGGGCAAAACGCTTTTGTTTCTCGGCAATGTCTCGATTCTAACTCACAACAACCTCAATGATACATAAAATAACAGATACGAACAAACGGAACTAATTATTTAACACGCAAAACAACAAAAGCCTGCATGCACACAAAATGTTTGACGAAATGCTTGAAAGAAAATCTGAAATTTGAAGCAAAACTTTGGATGTAAATTCGTTTGTTCCTGATTATTAGCCATTGTAGGTGTAATTATCACCGGAGAAACTTCGATTTCGTGTCACTTTCATAGAATCTACTTTTTTTGGTGGTCAAGGTGGTGTGGATTTGTGTGGTGCAAGGAAAATTAGCAAGTGGCAAAGCAAAGGTAGCATGAAAAAGAGTTTGTAGACCTAAAGATGAAGGGAGTTTGGGAATAAAATCATTAAAGAATAGGATTGAAGGGTTGCTGGTAAAACAACTTTGGAAAATATTAGCAGAAAAGGATTCCCTTTGGGTAAAAAAGGTGAATTTGGTTAACTTAAAGATAGATGTATCTGGGAAATAAGTGCAGGGTCAACAGATAGTTGAGGATGGAAGAAGTTACTTGAATTAAAAGATTGCATTATGCCTCATATTTATCATCAATTAGGTAATGGCAAGACAACATCCATGCGGTATGTAGATGGGATGTGATGGGGCCGATTTCTAAATATAATTTTTCAGAGAGCTTTGTATGAAGCAAGATTAAGTGATGATTTGAAGGTGGCTGATATGATCGAAAATAATTAATGAAAATGCCCAAGTGATTGGTGTCAGATTTCTAGTTATTCAGAACTTTAATACCGGTGTGCTGATTAAAAATAAAGAGGATATGGTGGTTTGGGTGAATAATAATAACAAGAATGTTCCTTTTTCTACTAAACAAGCTTGGCTTAATTTAAGAGAAAAATGGCCTGCAGTCAGTTGGTACCATGTTGTCTGGTTTCCGTAGTTTAGTACTAATCAGACATTCATTCTATGGCTTGCTATACAGGGGAGGTTGTCTACTCAGGATAAAATGCAGATACGGCAACCATCAGTAACATTTAAATGTGTCATGTGTGATAATAGTATTGATTCACATACTCACCTATTCTTTTAGTGTGATTATTCAAAGAAAGTGTGGTTGGAATGAAGTAGAAGTTGATCTTTAAGGGGTTGCAATCTGACTTAATGTCAATTATGAACACGTTGTCTGCTTATTCATTTAAAAATAATATTTCGAGTGTTGCCGATAGATTGGTTGTAGCTGCAGTGGTGTATTTTATATGGCAAGAAAGGAATTTTAGATTGTTTAACAAAGACATCAAGATCTGCAGATGAGTTGATAAAGATCGCCAAGGAGAATACTAAGATCAAGCTAATGAGTTTAAGAGTAAAAGATTCAAAAACAATAAAAATAATTAAGCTGCTGTTAGATGGGGTTTGAAATGGAAAGATATGGATGTGTAGCGTATTTAGTAAGTCATAAAGAGGATATCTATCTAAGTTTAGTGAGTCATCAAAATGGGACTAATTCTCTTAGATAGATTGGATTGAGTTGGGTTTCTAGTTGTTAGCTTAGTGAGTCATGAAAGATGAGACTACTTTGCTTTTGATAAGTTTGGATGGTGTGTTTTTGGTTCATGCGGATGCTGCAGCCTGGTTTTGTCCAAAGGATTAAGTTCATGTATTGCAGGTTTTTGTATAGCATAGTGTATGTTTTTGTTTGGTGAGCATGGCATGTATTGTATCATCTTTGAATCTCTCGTAAATTCTTATAGTTTGTGATTAAAAAAATTTCCTTTTAAAAAGAGGTGGTGGCATCGTGGGTTTGAGATGGTCACTGGGTGGTTTAGTGGTGGTACGGTGGCTGGAGATGGTGGCGGTGGTTAGGGCGGAAATGGTTGCGAGTGGTGGTGGTTGGTTGCGGTTAGCCGGAAAAGGTGACGGTGGTTGCCAGTCCTGTGGATGTGGTTGTGTCTGTGTGTTTGAATCTGGGTTGTGTGTTTGTGCATTGTGTGTTAAGTTCGTTTGTGTATCAATATGATCCGGACACACATCTACGATGTCGAAAACGCGACACCATTTCACAATCATGTGTTCGGACACACAATTCGCATCCAACCACTCACAATTCACAAGTTGCGAGCCTATAGAGTAATTTTTAAAAGCATTTTTGTTTGGGATAAATATTTTTAACACTTTTATTAAAGTGTGTTTTGGTGTTTTTCTCTTTGATAAAAAGTTAAATACAATTTCTCTTTTCCATATTAATCATAAGAGCGGTTTCGATAGAAGGCCGGCAGAGGATCGATTTTATCTTTTTCAATGTACTGAAGACTTTATTATTGGTTACTTCTTATACTCAACTTCTAACTTTTTAAGAAGAAATATTGATCATTACTTGTCATGCTACTCTTATTATGTGTTTTGTTCTTCAAATGCATGCACGGGACTTGCAATAGTATAGTATTTGTTATAATATACACCAAATTGTACTTGCTTTTCAATTGATGAAGAATAGTTAGAGGACGCTTTTTCAAATAAATGGATGTCTTATGTCTATGATTTGATATATAAATTGTCAAAGCATACTTCTAGAAATCACGCGTTGTCAAATAACTTATTCAAAGATTCCAAGTATATTTTTTTCTGCACGGCAATTATACCAAGTATATTTTATATCCAGAAAATCATTATAAAATTTAATTGACTGTCAAATATTTTTATTAAATACTATAATCGTTTGGTATATATAAAGTGTAGATTAAATAAAATCAAAAATGATAAAAAAGTCAAACATTAAGACATGCATATAATGTTGAAGCTACCTAAAACACTCAAGATGTACTAATTAGTATTTTTATATAATTTGGCAAGCTGCAACCACCCCACCTCAACGAATTTAATAGTCCTTTCATTTTTCTACATTTTCATTTAATCAATACAATTTTAGAATCATAGAGATTCATTGACCTACGAAATTAGTTAGTTAAGTTTCATTTTCAAACAATCTAATATGTTAGTGTAAAAATTAAATAAGTAAAAGTTGCCTAAACCATATTTAAGCATTTATAATATTGTTACCAATTGTATTTAAGATAATTAGATTCTTTCTTTTAACTATTACAAGGTGGTCTAGTGGTTGACGTCCTGACATTCTAATAAAAGGTCTCATATTCAAACCTCACTAACAACACATCTTTGAGTGGCTAGGAAAAGAGTTCGGAAACGATCACCAGATAACCCGATTAGACCGCGTACATTCTCTCCGGATAATCTGAACAAATAAAATCTTCTTTGTTTACCTATTTATAATTAGACTTTTGTTTTAACCGCGAAGAATTTAAAATACCTTTCTAACATTTAATTTTAGATGTAAGTGTGAATCTTTTAGAATAACTTCTTAGTACACAAAATGTTTCAAAAGTTTAAACATTATTTTTAACTAGTTTTTGAAGTAGATAAAAAACTACATCAGCCAGATCAAAAAGTTTCTGTAACAACAAATGTGCATGTGCTAATTCTAAATGATAAAGCTAAGACTGTTTGTATGTTTAATTTACATTTTATTTTAGTGTTAAAGATCTACAAAATCTCGTAAGTTGATTTAAAGAATTTAATTTTTAATATCAATATAATTAATTAATTAAATTTGAATTGTTTTTGGTGGAAATAAGAACAATTGAAATAACACAGATAATAAATAAAATAAATATCGTTTATTGAATAATTCAAGTATGATGCTAACTCAGTTGCACTAAGCATATTTGAAACTTATCAAAACATTCACAGAGAATATTTTAGAGTTAGCTAAAAATCAACAATCAAAGTCATTGATCATAAGGACAATTAAACAACTATTTATACTTGAAAGGTGTAAGTTGTTCTTAATTCATATGACTTAATCTAAGGAAGACTAAATCAAATAAGTAATTTGAATTATCCTAACTAATAGGAACATATTCAAATCCCCCTTGCTTAGCCGCGCAGTTAAAACTTTATCTCTGTAATGGTCTTGACTATGTCAAACATTTTTTACTCTGTCGATATTCAGTCTGTACATACTTTTAATCCGTACTCTTCACTCTAGAAAATATGTTAGTTCATCCATCATACTCATTTGATACTTTTTAAACAGGAGATTTGAAAACCATTTACATAAACTTCTGTATTAGACTCAAATATTATATCATCAACGTATATTTGGACTAGTATGACATCACCTTTATTCTTTTGAATGAACAAAATTTTATCAATGGATCCTCAAGATGATTATCCAGAAGAAAATTTGAAAGTGTATCATACCAAGCTCTTGGAGCTTGTTTAAATCCATATAGTGTTTTTTGCAACTTATAGACATGATTATGAAAATAAGAACTTACAAAACTTGGAGTTGTTTGACATATACCTCCTCTTGTAGATTTCCATTCAGAAATGTACTCCTCACATCCATTTAATATACCTTGAAGTCTTTATGTGCAACATATGTCAGGTACAATCTAATTGCTTCAATTCTGGCTACTGGGGGCAAATGTTTCATCATAATTTATTCCCTCTTCTTGTCTATAGCCTTGAGCAACTCGCCTTTCCTTGTTCCTTATCACCACTTCATCCTTGTCCATTTTATTCCTGAACATCCATTTAGTTCCAATAATAGATTTTCGCTTAGGAGTAGGAACTAATGTCTAAAGATTGTTTCTTTCAAACTCTGTTAATTCTTCCTACATTGCTTCTACCCAATCATCATCTTTCAAAGTTTCATCAGATTTTTTTGGTTCAATGATCGAAAAAAATTTTGTGTAGAAACAAAACTTTCCAGTAGATTGGTATGTGACTTGGGTTTTAGTCTATACACCAGAATTATATCCTCCAATAATTTGTTCCACAAGATGTTATTTATGTTCCTTAATGCCTAGTGGTGATTCTTCCGTGTTGGAGGAATCATCATTAAAAAGATTAGCAGTCCTAAACTCTGCTTCATCTTCTAATTCAGGCATATAAGGGTTTGTAGAATAGCCAGACTAAACACTATGAATAGAGCCTTTGACTCTGTGGTTACAAACTGAGAATGTGAGTATGTAGATACAAACTGAACATTTAAATATGTATTTGAAGATTCTGGTGTTGAAGGTTCAATTTCAGAGTTAGTTGTTGTTGGTTGTGTAGCTTCATCGTCACTTTCAGAGTTTTGTTGCAGAATTTCAACATCTGAGATGATACTAATAGATCCTACGATAGATAATTCTTCTAAGAAATGAACATTAGACTGATAAATATGTTCATTGCTAGTAGAGGAGTGATGTCACCCCAAACAGTCGGTTATTGTCGGTTGAGATCGCCGAGCGGTGACCGAGCAAGAAGCTATCAATGAACCTTCTCGGAACATGAACGTTCTAGGGTGTATAAATAAAGTAGCAAGAACCCTTTGTACATCTAATCATTCTTAACACCGCATAACAATCAATATAACCTTAAGGTCTGGTATTTTAATTTGTTTTCCTAGCTTTGGTAAAATCTAATGATGATAGACAGGAAAATAGAATACTTGTTGATTCTTGATCTTTCATTTTAGATTTATAAATTGAGTTTGTATTTGGGCACTTTAAAGGCTACATTTATGATTTAAAACAATCTTTCCAAGATATACCAAGGAATCTCTAAGCTTTTGGCTATGTAATGTATTGTCGGTATTTCCATATATTCAAGCTCAGACCGTGTTTAGAAAACATCATGGTTATTGACAATGTAAATCAACTATTGGTTAGTTGTTCCATTGCTTTGAGTACTTACACAATATTGTTCACAGTGTTTTCCATAATAGTTACTATGTACTATTGGTGTTTCCATAGTAATCTTATGATGTACTGTTATGGTGAATACATCGTGTCGTAATCCGGACCATAGTTATTTAATAGCGTAAGTACTTCACGATGCCTCTCATAACATTTTCCATGGTAGTTACGATGTAATCTACTTGTTGTGTTTCCATAGTAATCTACGATGTACTTTTACGATGGTTACATAGTGTTGTAATTAAACCAAAACATAGATAATTAATTACTTTGTATTAAGGTTCGCAAATTCTTAATATCAAAGTTGTAATCACGTTTATTGGTGGAAAGACGATATTTATAATAAGGTTTAAAATCATAAATAGAAAGCATAATTAAAATACTACGTTTCTAATTAAATAGCGTAATGTTATCCCATAATTAAATTAACTAACTACATCATAACAAACACGCAAAGTAAGTACTCGCTAATCATGGCAAGACCTAGATCTAGCATAATAACAATAATATTAAACATTGTAACTAAAATAGATAAAGGAAAGAGATAACCGTAGATTATAACGAGTTTGTAAGAAACTTGAAATTACAAGAGTTGGACTCCGATCGTATCCTAAGTGTATTACAATCCTTCTTCACTTGCACCCTCTAATTAATTGTTAAACTAATAATAATTAATTTCTAATCTAGAGAGAAAAAGCATAGAGAGAGAAACAACTAATTGGAAGTATTTGTGAGTGGAGTAGGATGATTTGGTTGAAGGAGGAATTGGATATATATAGGAGGATCCCTGAACCGTATTTTAACCAAACGAACTGTATTTGACCTTCAAAAAATTGACCGTATTGCACGAACCGTATCAAGATAATATTTACTGAGATACAGTTCTCGCGAATCGTATACGGTTCACAATGGATTGAGCCTTATATGGTTCAATCTGAGCCATATACGATTGGTGCGGCCCGTATTTACGGGGTCGTGTGCTTGTGTGCGGGATCGTAATTCGTTCGTTGCTTGTTTTCACTCTAACTTCTTCGTTTCTTGTCCGTTTTTAGCGATTATTGAACCCGCGCGATCGTAATCTTATAATCTTTAGTTTGAGGTTGTTGGAGGATAATTTCGATAAAATTATAAAATGGATGATCAGATCGCGAGCGAAACGTCTTGTGTTGATTTTGTTCCCTTTTATTCGTTTTTCACCCGTTTTTGATGAGTTTTACATCATCGTCTTTGTAATTACCTGTAATATTTGGGTTAAAATGTCAATTATTTGATTAATATAAGCAAGATAACGTGGGTAAAAAATTGACTTTTTACGCGTTATCAAGGAGTCATCAAATGTGACATTGATGCTTTCTTCAATTTTCTTTCTTCTATTTTTTATAGATTCTGTTGGCTTTGGGCATAGATGAATATCCTACACAAATTTCTTCATCAGACTTAGGCTCCATCTTTGCAAGTTAATCCCTTTGATTTAGGGTATAACATTTACCTCCAAATATTTGAAAGTAGTGCATGGTTGGAACCTTATAATGATACATCTCATAAGCAATCTTGTCATGCCTTTTAACAAGAATAGATCTATTCTAGATATAGCATGCAGTGTTAACTACTGCTACCCAAAAGTAGATTAGTATGTTGACATGGCATAACATTGTTCTAGTTGCTTCATTAAGTGTTTTATTCCTTCTCTCACCAGCATTAGTTTGTTGAGGAGTTCTCACAGAGGCAAACTTCTAAATGATACCTCTATCTACACAAAATTCAAATAAAGTTGAGTTCTTGAACTTGGTGTCATGGTCATTCCTAACTTGCTTAACAGATTGATCTTTTTGTAATTCTTCTCTCTTGATGAGATTGATAATCTGCTCTAGAACATCATTTTTAGATTTCTTAAAAATAACCCATGTATATTGTGTATATTCATCCACCTTCACAAGAGTATACTTCTTCCCACCTAAAGTACCTATTCTTATAGGACCAAAAAGGTCCATATGAATCATATGCAGAGGTTGATCAATTGTATTCAACAATTTGGATGAAAATTGACACTTGGTTTGCTTACCAAGTGTACATGCAGAGCACACTTTGTCTTTCTTGTAAGTAAGCTCAGGAAGACCTCTAACCAATTTCTTCTTGGATAAGAGATTGATGTTCTTGAAATTTAAGGGTGACAATCTTTTATGCCATAACCAACATAATTCTAGTAGAGATTGAGTGTATAAACAAGTCTCCACACTGCAAAAGATGAATCGAAGAGATACACATCTCTTTCTCTTTTGGCCATCAAAATTGGTTTCCCTTTGGGATCATATATGACAGATGCTTTCTTCATGATCCTGATTTTACAGTCATCATCACATATTTAATTTGCACTTAACAAATTGTGCTTCAATCCCACTATATATGCAACCCCGGTGATCTTCACATTTCCAGCCTTCATTACACCATAACCCTTTGTTTTGGCAATAGAATTATCACCATATTTCACTAAGAGTCCTTTTTATTCTACAATTTGACAGGGTTGACAAACTTCCTATCATATATCTTGACCAGCCACAATCAAAACAAATTAAAAACTTTTGGGAACCCATTTATGTTATCTCTAGGTTTTAGAACTTCATTATATTATGAGTTGTAGCACTATAGATTCAGGGATATCACGGACTGAAACATCAGATTCGGTGTCCTCTGAGTCTGGCTCAGTTTCATATACTAGTTCTGTTTTTAATACATGTTTTGGTTTATAAAATCATTTGTTGTAGCTCTCTTTTCACCTACTATATAACTACAAGTATGAGCTATCACATCAGGAGCAAAAACATTAGGTTTTGAATTTGCCTCTTTATCTAAATGAGCTTTAAGATCGAAAGCATCACCTAATATTGCTTGAACTTGATGTGGGATTTGTTTAGATAAACCATCCACATTTTTCTTAGATGAAATGCACCATGATTTACATGTTTTGCCAAAATGCTCTGCTTTCTTTCGAAATTCAAATTTTTCTAAAGTTACCAATTTGTAAGCTTCTTTGTGAGCATTAAGTTCAAGTTTATACTATACATTTTTATTGATGTGTTTAATCTTATCCTGTAGCTCAATTTTGACTTGATTAAGTTTAGATTTTAATCGGCAATATCATCAAGTCTCGTTAAAAAATATACATGGATATTTTTAAACATTTTTTGTTTTTCTACTTCAGAATAAAGTTTGCAATTATTTACACTGTACGGACATGCTTTCTTCTATTCTGGATGACAACAAGCTCTCTCTGCTTCTCTCACATCTTTATCAATTGGCTTTCTATGATAGCTATTAAACACAAATCATCATCATCTGATGATGATGAATCTTCGTCAATCCATTCCACCACTAACAAAGATTTTTCTTTCTTCTTGGGTTGAACCTTTTCATCCATTTTCTTTGAATTCAAGTACTTTTTCGTGTACTTCATTGCTTTGTTTTCCAATTTATCTACTTGTGAAGCTTTCACAGTCTTCACTCTACATTCAACTACTTTATGGCATGTATATATATCCATACTTGTAGCAGGTTGTTTTCTTTGGATCAAAGGTGGATTTACCTTTTAAACCTCCAAACTTCTTTCTTTCCAACCTCCGTGCAAGTAAAGCCATTTCTGCCTCATTAGCTTTGTTTCATCATCTTCAAATTTTGAATTTGCAGGGGTTATATGGTAATTTGCTCTAGAAAATAATTCCCTATTCTTTCTTTTTATTGCAACAAGACTTATAGATGAGTCATTTACTAATCTTTAGCATTTAGATCTTTCTTGGCTTTTGTTTCTTCAAAATTCATTAGAAGACCAAAAAAACTAGATAGATCATAAGTTTTTAACTTTTCATTTACTACTAATGAAGTGATAACTTCAGAAAAAGTATTTGGAAGAATAACCACAAATTTTGCACCGATTTCAAACTGTCCTTTAATGATATCATACATTTCTAAATCATTGATTAAGATTTGAAATTTTATTTGAATATCAGTTAATGACTCATTGTGACCAACAATAAAGTTCTCGTAATTTCTTATAAGATTCCTTTTTTTTTTTTTTTTTTTTTTTGAGTAATGTGACTCCATCATATTGATTAGTGAGCATGTCCCATATAGCCTAAGCTGTTTTACATCCATAAATTTTTGAAAATATATGTTTAATGAGAGCATTACCTAGAATACTTTTAGCTTTAAAATGTACACCATAAAGTTATTTATCCAAGTCTATTCAAGTATTTTTAGGTGCTGGAACGAATGTTTGCTATAACAATATTACCATATGCATCTAAAGTTTCAGGTACAGTCTTGCCCGGAGTAATGGGTCCTTCCCATATGACTCTAAAAATTTCATCATGAATGCTTTCTAAATGTCATTCGGCTTTCAATTTCCAATGAGCAAAAATTTTCTTATTGGAAATAGGAATTTCCTTTCACGCCATAACAACCGAAAACAAGTTGATCGTTAAAGATACATATCAACAATTAAATCTTTATTTGCTCTGATAGTAGTTGTTAGGTCTACGAGACCCCTTAATTTGATTAACAGATTAAGTTAAAGAATTTAACTTTTAATATCAATGTAATTAATCGTTCAAACTTGAATTGTTATTGGTGGAAATAAGAACGATTGAAATAACACAGATAATGAATTAAATGAATATCGTTTATTTAATAATTCCAAGTTTGTAACACAAAGATTACAAGTATAATGCTAACTATATTGCACTAAGCATATTCGAAACTTATCAAAAAATTCACAGTGAATATTTTAGAGTTAGCTAAAAATCAACAATCAAAATCATCGATGTTCATTAAACGCCTATATATACTTGAAAGATGTGAATCGTTCTTAACTGCAATGGCTTAATCTAAGTAAGACTAAATCAAATACTTAATTTTAATTATCCTAACTAATAGGAACATATTCAAATCCCCCTTGTTTAGCAACGCAATTAAAATTGAATCGGAAACCATCTTGACTATGTCAGACATTCTTCACTCTATCGATCCTCAGTCTATACATACTCTTAGTCTATACTCTTCACTCTGTCATGTTCTTAGTATGTTATCTTCACTTTGTAGAGTTATGAGTCTATGATCATTTAATTCTGTATTTGTCACACAGACTCAGATTACACAGACAAGAAAACACTCAGTTAAATTTCCAAATTCATGATTTTGACTCTTCAAATTTATACATTAAGTTTGATCATTATTTTTCTCACCATTTGATAATAAAAGTTATCTACTGTTATGATATTTAACTATTCCATATATTCAGTCCAAGCAACCTTTATTTAAAAGATCTCCATCTTAAATTTAATTCTCCATTACATAATATATTGTTTTAAAAAGTTCACTAATATAATATTAACTAGTTGATTTACCGGCGATTACATGGAATTAAACATGAATTTATTTAGTAGTGGAGTCATTCATATAAAAACACTTAGATTTTTATTGATTATAAATAATTTTTTGTTACTAGAAATACAAATAGTTATGTATAAATCATTAATAAAGTAATATTAGTTAAGACCAATAGTTTATTTTTAAAATATAGATTTTCATGTCTATATATGTAATAAATGATGTACTTGTGAAGTAATGGAAAGATCTATATGGTTTAGGTAAAGTGTAATCATTACCTTAATTAATTAAATTAATTGCATCATGATGAAGCATTTTGTGTACGATTCACAATGCATATAGTTAATCTTAATAATCATTAAACGTTATAATTTTATTATTTTGACAACATACGCCTAATATCATTTTTTATAATATCATTTGATATTATATACTTAAATTTTGTATCATATCTTTATATAACGATTGTTAAGTCTCTGACCCTCCCTCAAACAACCTTAAGGTATTTGTATGAGTTGATTTAAAAAAGCCTGACTTACTTATTGAAGTAACTCGCTAATTTTTTGCTATTTTTTTTTCTTTTGAATCACTTTTTTTGTCTATGTATATGCATATACAAACGAATGGGGGTGTGTCGAAAAAACTCATGTTGAATTCAACGTTACAAAATCGAGTGGTGAAGGCGATTCACATATTAATTTTGATTCAAGACTTCCTTTTATTTATTTAATCACAAATCGAGTCTCTAATATTTATTTATATGCTTACATGTCCGCCTTAAGATTTATGTTTTTTTTAATCAAAACCAATAGCGATATGAGTTTAATATTATATTTCTTTATTATTTAGATTCATATGACCAATATTCTAAATCAGCAAAAACACTTATAAATACGTACGTACAAAGTACTCCTTTCTATCTTTTCAAAATGTCAATATACAAATTAATCAACTTCATAATAAATTATTATATTTACTTGATTAGCGTAACAAATACGTGTCATATCAGTCATAAAAAGTCATAGTCAATTAATACATGTGACTCTCTTATTCCCTCCTTGTTCCAACTTTTCGCATTATAATTTTATATTTTAATGAAACTTTATTCAATTTGGTGACTTGTGCTCTAGAACATGTATTCGCTTCAAGGTTTTACACCTCTTCATTAAACTTCCAACCAAAACTACATTTAAACGAATTTGACCTGTGAAGAAAAATTGTTTGTTAAAGATAACATATTAGAATGATCGGATTTAGAGGTAAATATCTTTTTTCCTGGGAGATAGGGAAGTGTTCATGATAGCTATTAACATTCACAAATATTAATGAAAAAATAAGAAATATATATATATACTTTTAAAAATACATATTTATTAAAAGTGATGCTATAAATATTAATTTTTATGGATAAATTCCTTTAAGTTAAAACATTAGTCCATAAATATTAAGTTTATAACTTGTTTAAATTCATCATATATATATATATATTAATCAAGTGGATGTTATCAATTTGACTAATAGCCATTAAACGAATATTAATTAATTAACTTGTAAATTTTCATTAATGAGTATATAACATTTGACAATTTTAGTATTCATTTTGTTACCATTTATCATATGAATGTTAACAAGTTTATAAGTTAATATTAATCTACTAATGTTATAACTTACTTAAATTTTTCATTAATGGAGCTTAAATAATATTCATAGCATCGATTTTAATTAATATTTATTAATAATTTCTATTTTTAAGTTTAGTTTTAATGAATATTAACAGCAAATGATGAATGTTAATCGCTTCCATACTTCTCAGAAAAATAATGATTTGATTTTATCTCTCTTCGTTATAGTTATATACCATCTTTACCCGACTTTAATTGTCAAAATATACATTTGGATTTGCTCCAAAAGTACTTTTAAATTAAGCTCATTAGAAACTTTTTTATGTATATATGAAATTTTAAATTATCTCCTTTAAATATACAAAAGATGATAGCATGGAGGAATAAGGACGTTAGATTAAGTTCCTTCCATTTGATTGGACGGCTAATGTGTAAATATCTAGTTATAAAATAGTAAAACAATATCGAAGTAACTATTACACAACTAGGCAAGTGTACCGAATCGGATAGTAGTATAACAATGATAAGTCTACCGGGTAGTCTCTCACAGGAACAGATGGTATATTCTAAGTAGTGTTTGTACGGTTTATAATTAAAGTGCAAGTGTCGTTGACAAATTATAAATCTCAATTATGATTAATCAAACCTACTAACATGATGATTTAATCTCATAATCCTAGTGTCCTAGAGGTTACTAAAATCACACAAGATGTCTCTTAGCATGATTCACCCATATTGTAATTCAAATAACCTAATTCAATTCTCTTATTGTTTCCAATCAAAACTAAATGCAATATGAAATCTAAGAGTTTTCACTCAGTAGCACAATTATTACATCAATTGAGTAAGTTAAATAAATCAAATACAGATCGTTCACAATTAAACATCATATCATACGCATAAAAAAATCTAACTATTATAAATCCAACATCTAGGGTTATTATTCTAGATGAACATAAAGAAAGCCAATAATCATGGGTTCAACCATACACGAAACAAAAATCAATGGATAATTCATAGTTGATAAGAACAAGAATTAACTAGGAAATCAATGTGGTTTGGATGTTTGATGATGATCTTAAGCTTCCGTAATAATTAGACTGATGTTTGGAGGCCTAGGATTTCTCCAAAAATCGCCCCAAGCCGTCCAAGAATAAAGTATAACCGAAATTAGGGTTTAATTAGGGGTTTAAACCCTTTTTCCCGTGTCTGATCGGTACATGGCGACTACTCTTGATTTTCTGCCCTTGACATCTTTTTGAAAGTTGTAGCCCTTTGAGTTCTAAGAATTTGGGCTTTATCACCTCAATCGGAATTCGTATGAGGCAGTTATGGCCAAAACGGTAAAGCCTCGCAAAAGCTACAAAAAAATCATTCATTTCTTCATCTTTTCTCCAACTCTTCTCGATAATTAACCTAAAAGTAAACTAGACTAATTAAGTATCAAAAGTTTATAAATTGACTAAAATAATATATAATTTGGACCAATATTGCCGCTATAAATATGTGAGAATTATGCGATATTAACGGCATTGGTCATTTCCTGGATCAAATTTTGATCTTAAAGGCGTACTCAGAATTTTGTCTAATAGCCCGTTTTAGCCTTCCCCTTTACATATCAATCTTTCAACTTTAAGTTATATGAAATTTTCTAACATGAAATTTACATTCACTAATATTATGTGTTTTAGGTTCTGGAATCTTTAACTCTATTGAGTGCACCTAGAAAACTATATTATTTTACTTAATCTTTAATATGACTAAATTTTTTTAACTATGGATTATTAATATAACGACTATACAAGATGTATATATAGCCTACATTATATAACATTACAAGTTTTTAAATTTAACAAAAATTTAAAAACTACAAAAATATATTCTTAGACAATTGAAGGTATTCTTGATATATGTTTTCATAATATTTTTAACTTAAGTTGTTTGTTGCTGATATAAGTTAACTATAAGTTAATTGAGGTCATGTCTTAATAAAATTTTGTAACTTAGATACTATAGATTATAAGTTATATGTAAAATATGTAATGTAAGTTAGTAAATGTAAGTAACCATTATAAGCCACTATATTAATTTCGTAAACGTAAAAATCGTTGTTGGTCCACTTAGTATGTATGAACTCAACTACTAATGACAAATGTAACTGTTGAAGGTGAGGGTTGAATACAATTTTTCGCAAGTTTAAAGTTTTATTTGATTTAATCAAAGAATAATGTTACAATTGTTCAATGCAGAATTAAGACAACTAAACTAGTGTAAGTAAACAATATTTGATGACAAATTTAACTTCGATAAGTCACTCAGCTTTGGGACGCTGATGACTATCATAGTAAAGGCAATAAAAGTGGTTATACATAATCTTTACACTACACAAGATATAACAAGATATATACAACCATTGCATAGTTTTACATGTTAACCTTCTCAAATACATTGGATATTTATCAAACCTTTGTACTTATTACGCAGATTGGGCATGAACGTTCAAGTCAAATCAAAACTAAAAACAAGGAGATCAATCAGGTAAAAATAACAATATTTCTTATTGGAGAAATTCTCTACGTCTTTCTATTTAACGAATTTTCCTAAGGATTGGTCTGCTAAGACTCTCTAGGAAGTATGGAAAGAATTTGGAACAGTGGTTGGTGTTTATATTGCTCGTAAATTATCAAAGTTGGGCGGTCATTTTCAATTCTTATATTCATTAGGGTTGCAAACGTTGATCGTCTTCTTCATTGCATGAATACATCTTGCTATTGGAGTTTTCATCTTTTTGCATTTGTTACACATTTTGAATGTCAAAATCATAAAAAGAATGAATCGAATTATGCATAGAGTTTTCATGAGAAAGATAAGTAGATCCGAAAAGAGATTCCACAACAACAAACTAGGTCTTATGCATCATTCTTTAAACCTTCTGACTCACATGTTGAGGAGGCTAAAAATAAATCAATACTTTCCATTAGTCATTCTGAGATGACTTTCATTACAGATGTAGAAACATCTATTCTTGGCAAAGTAAGTGACCTTAGTTTGATTGAAAATAGTTTCACTGTTTGCAAAAAAAAGAAGGCTTTCCTAATGTTGCTGGTAAATATATTGGAGGATCATAGGTTTGGTTGGATTTTGACAAAAAAAAAAACAAAAAACGCTTGCAATAAATTTAAACAGCATGATGATATGAAGTATTACTTTACAAGTTTAAACCTAATGAATAAGCATTTTGTGGTGGATGAGAAGGTTATTTGGATTTGTATAGAGAGTCTTCCAATTTGTGCTTGGTCTGCAACTACATTTAAAAAGATTGCTGCAACACTTGGAGAGGTGATGTTTGTAGATAATGATAATAAAGGTCCATTATGTAGTGGTAAGGTGCGTATCAAAGTAAAGAATAGATGTCGACTGCACAAACAAATGAGGGTCATGATAGATGGGATTGAGTATTCCATTTGGGTGAAGGAGTTGGGCATGTGGGTTCCAAAAAACCAAATTCCTCAATGTTGGTGCATGTTTTGTGACAATAACTTCTAGTTTGTAATAGTTAGTTTTAGAAGTCATTTTATTAATCATTGTAATTATTAACTTAAGATTTGCATGTGTATTTTGTAGGTTCGTACGAACTTATAGGTTCCTACGAACATAGAGTAGGTACGAACTTAGAAAGTGCCTAAGTTCGTACAAACTTAGGTGCATATATATACACAAGTCCAAAATATTTCTGAAAATATGTTTTTAGGAGGTTTTTCAGAGTTGTAAGTTCGAACGAAGTTGTTAAGTTCGAATAAAAGTGATATTTATACATTTGTATTACTTGTTTGTTATCGTTTAGTATAATCGAGGATTCCGCACTCGATTATATCATATTACCTCGTAGATCTGACCCTAAGGGGACTTACATGTGGTATCAGAACCTTTCGATTCGTTCGATTCGCTTCGGGGTAAAGAAACCTTAAAGAAACGAGAGATTACGAAAGATTTGGAAGTTAGATTGTTGTTTTTAGCTTCCAAAGTTGTGTATTATCACTTACGATTCAAGGTATTCGAAGTTGCAGGTTGAATCGAATTTCAGATCTGAGTTTTTCAACAGCTTTTTGTACGAACTTATAAAGTTTGTACAAACTTACTTGAATTATCCTTCGAACTTACAGCTGTAAGTTAGCTGTAAGTTCGTACAAACTTACCCCTTCGAACTTAGTTATTGTTCAAACATCATAAGTTCGTACAAACTTATAAGTTCGAAAATTCCTACAAACTTTTCGACAAAAAAAAAAAAAAAAAAAAAAAAAAAAAAAAAAAAATATTAAAGGCATTGTCTGCTATCATCAAGTGTCTTCCGAACAATTTTTCTTTCGCCAAAATTTAAATTTAGGTTTACCATTGTTTAACTTTGGTTTGAGAAAATTTAAATTTTACTCCGGAAATTTTCGTGAATTTTTGGAGGGAAATCTGTGTTGAGTGAACTTGACGTTAGTTGACTTCACCAAGTTCGTATACTCTCTAATTATGATGTCAGATTTGAACAAGCTGATTGAGAGGGATCATGAAGTAAGTAAAGCTACTTCACCACCAAAGCTGTTAAAAGCTGAAGATTACTTCTGGTGGAAAGATAGATTTGAATCATTTGTAAAATTCAATGGCATCAAGATGTGGATTTGTATAAATTAAGGGTATGATGCACCTACTTATGAATTCGAAGGGAAACGTAGGTTTTATTCGTTTTCAACGATTAAGGAGGAGGACAAAAGGATGTATGAAGCAGAGAAAAAGGCATTGTCTGCTATCATCAACTGTCTTCCTGAAGAAATTAAGCATACCTTCAAATGTTACAACTATTCTAGAGAGCTCTGGGTAGCTTTGGAGAAGAGATTTGACGATGATGCACAGATCAAAGAGAGTAGGGCTGACTCATATCAAGGGACGTCTACTAGTGATCAATACTCAGGGAATAGTACACATTCCAGAGCCTTGGTTACTCAAACACATGATTGTTCACATGATCGGAGTACACATGTTGAAGAGCCTCAGGAATTCGTGACCACAATTGATGAGGCAGATCAAAAGGATGCTAGTGAGAAGAAGACTGAGAGAGAGTTACCTGCTTCAGAGACTAGGGTTATAAGATTGGAGTCTACTGATACTATGAGTACAAAGGACTTCATTGCATATATGGCCAACATGGATGCTGAGAAGCATAAGGTTATTCTAAACTTAGACTCTGTAGTTAATGCTTGTGTTTTATGTACTAACTTTGCAGAGCAGGCTGAGAATTTAATAGAGTCATCACAAACGATGACAACTCAATTAAATGCTTTAAAAGAAGAAAACAAAATATTAAAACTGAGAAACTCTAAGTTAGTTAATAAAGTTAAATCTCATAAAGATGATTTAAAAGTTTTAAAAGACAAAGTGAACGAGCAGGGTCAAATAATTGACTTAGCTCGTGAGCATGTTTTGGATTTAACTAAACAGTCTTCAAATAAAAAAAAAAGAACTAGTAGACGCTAAGATTAGAATTGCTGAACTTAATAAGAAAATTGAACTAAAAAGATTTTCAGTTTAAACCTTAGATAGTGTATTAAAAATACAAGAAGCTGACTCTACTACACGACCAACAGTCTCTGAGATGGTAGACATCACCGAGTCAACCAAGTCAGAGAGAGCTGAGTCAGGGACCAATGAGGAGTCAAAAACTAAAATTGAGTTTGTTAGACCTAAAATAGAAGATGTTAAGAATAAAAATGAAAAAGGTAAACAAACAGAATTGGAACACCAAGCGAATCTCAAGGCTCAAAACAAAGCCTGTGAGAAACGTTCGTGATTAACGTGCCATCAAAAGGGACATGTAGCAAGTGTGTGTCCATATAAGAAATCAAGAGTTTCGCTAATTGATAGTCTAAGGAGCACATCTCCTGAAACAGGAAGCTCAAATGGAGAATCATTTCGGTCGAAACCTTCAAAACGTTTTAACAACCCCAATAAAGGTTTTTCTAACCAGAGTAGTAGTAATAGGAATTTTTATAATTCGAATAATAACTATAAATCTAGGATTAGATATTCTATAAACCAAAGGGTAGTCAATCCGAGACTTTTCCAAAAGTCTCCTGATATAAGGTCCAATGGTAGCTCCTCCCATTCTCCAACAACTGAGAATTCCAGAGTATCCAAGTCACCTGAAGGGCAAGATGGATATCTGAAAGAATTTACATTTGTTGATGAGAATGGTCGATCCAAGTCCGTGGTGGCTTGGGTCCCCCTTAATAACTAATGTTTTTATCTAGTGTGCAGAAACACATACTTCAGAGGCTACAAGTTCAGCAGAAGACGTAGCAACTGAGGGGGAGATAAAATCAAACATGTGATGATAATCTAGCTAATCTTTATGGTAAGGCTTTTTATAAATCAAGTTTTGAGTTGTTAGTCCTCATCGTGGGAATGACAATTTGTGAGTGACATATCTCCCTTAAGAACTTTTAACTATCTTTATTTCTTAGTATTTTTAGTTAGTTTGGAAAAACTATAAAAATATGAGTATCTCTGTAATGACGCAAAGAAATGCCGAAAACATTACTCATGCCTAGAACATTATTATATGTGTGGCTTTTAGATGTAGTACATGCACAGTAAAAAGTACTTTAAATATAAACGTAACTAATAGCTTCATCATACGATGTATTGGTAGGCATACGACATAACGGTTTTCCAGTACCTAATCTATATTTGTTAAGCCCAAACTTCAAGTAAAAAAAAATTTTGTTTTTTTTTTTTTTTTTTCCGGGATGAATAGTGCTATCCGCCGAATAGCCCTTTTCTGTCCAAAATCGCTCTATTGCTGTCCAGTTTTCTACTTTTATTCACATTTCAACACCAAACATAACCACAATACATACCATTGTTTCCAATGATCAAATGTGACATCCCAAACAACTTACATTACAAATTTCAGCATTTATCAACAAAAGTTCTTAGAAAAATGACACACGACCCATTTTGACACCATTACAAAAAAACTGGGCATTCCATACAAGTTAGTATTCACAACTATATTTAAATTAATTAGATCCACTTCACCTATTGCCAAAATCCAATCCACGTTTACACTAGGCTATCCCCTTTCCACGATCATCCTTCTTACCTGTCACTGTTGATCCTACAAAACGTAACCAACTAAAGGAATAAGCTTTCGCTTAGTGAGTAATTAAGCAACTAGATAGAATACACAACTAAAAAAAACATATATCAACAAATGAATAACACAATGAATAAATAACTTACCACCATCTTTTAACCCATATGTAATATCACTAACATCCAACTATCAAGCGATCACAATGGTCACGTATGGCTTATGAACATTCACAACAAGTAACACAACGCATATACACATAGTGACTGAAATAGGTCTAACATCATATTCTTCTCTCCACGGATCCGGGATCAACATCATCATCATACAACAACTGAACTCAGCATATAGCTGAAACTCCTCCACAATCCACAATCACTTTGTGGTGTGTAACAACTTACCATCGAATAATAAAGACATAACTTCATAGAATAGTTATTGGCTTATTCACAAACGACCATCAACATATAAACATTAAATTCATGAAACAAGTAAACTAAACATTTATTGACACATGAATCCTCTTACATGGATGTAATCCGGATTCATGTGGTCAATTTTACTCATCTAGCTCCTAATTACTCACCTAGAGGTTTTGAACTTGATGAGATGCCAAGACGAACGTCCACTTCTTTATCACCTATTAGTTGTCACATACATTTACAACACATAATTAGAATATAATCATCATTACATCATATTCTTATCAATTAGTTCTCCACCCAACACACTTTGCCCAGTTTGACTTTTTAAAGTCAAACCCAGCAAAGTTTCATAGATTCAAAATTCCTAATTTCTCATATTGAGTGATTATTCTTACTATATCTTTTATCAACATTCATAATCATCAAAACAACGATTTCAATTAACACTTCTATGGGTTATCTACTCTTTAACAAAGCTTAACATCTCAAATTGGGTTATTCAAGCTTCAACAAAGAAATCATTCAAATTTAAGAGTTAACATTAATACCCACGAACTTTTACCTTCCTTAGCATTAGGAATTCACAAATATAACTAATTTCATCTATTCCACTCAATTATAAACCTAATTCTCCCTTCTCTAAATTTCTAGGTCAAATGTAGCAAGAACACATACCTTAGTTGATAGATGAAAGTAGATGAAGCTTAATTTATCTTCCTTGAACTCAATTTGATGCTAAAATGCTCTAATCTTCCTTCTTCATTTTGATTCTAGCAAGTGCAGGGGTTTTATATGTGTGGGATGTGTGTTAGGTACAAGTTTGTGTAGAAGGGAGTAGAAATTTGTAGTTTTTTATTATAAGTAAATAAATTAAATGGGTATTTACACTCCTACCCTTCTAGTCTCAATTCTCAACAATATAATTACCTTTCATTAATTGATTTTAATAAATTCTAAAATTCATATTTTAATAACGTAAGACGTACAATGTATTTAAAATATTACCAGAGCTATTGTCAAGAGGGAGTCTGTTAGTGCATCGAAACTTGAGCTATTGTCAAGGGGGAGTCTGTTGGTGCATGTTTTGTGACAACAGCTTCTAGTTTGTAATAGTTAGTTTTAGAAGTCATTTTGTTAATCATTGTAATTATTAACTTACGATTTTCATGTGTATTTTGTAGGTTCGTACGAACTTAGAGTAGGTACAAACTTAGGTGCCTATGTACGAACTTAGGTGCCTATATATACACAAGTCCAAATATTTCAGAAATACGTTTTTTGAGAGGTTTTCGGAGTTGTAAGTTCGAACGAAGTTGTAAGTTCGAATAAAAGTGATATTTATACATTTGTATCACTTGTTTATTATCGTTTAGTATAATCGAGGATTCCGCACCTGATTATATCATATTACCTCGTAGATCCGACCCTAGGGGGACTTACACTCAAGATGAAAGCAAAGATGATTATGAATCAACTAATGAAGACACAATTATTGTTTCTTCCTGTGAGGGTGAAAAAACAAGAGTTGATGACCTTGATTTGACATAAATTAATTATATCCCATAGACATTTGACCATGAGAATATTCAAGTTGCAACAAAAAAGATTCCAAAAGTTCCTGATCTGTCAGAAGATTTTGATAGTAGAGTGCATGAACGAGAGCCAAATATCTTTCCACAATCACTCAACACAAAGGAATCGAGTCCTTCAAAACCTACAGGTTTTGAACAGTTTAAAAATGGGATGAACAATGAAGATGCAAGGGGAGATAATGAACTTACTGCAAATAATGAAGTTCATGTGTGTTCATTCTTAGAAGCTTCTATAGCTAATATTGGAGGTAATAAAGTTGAACATAATGCTTTCTCTTTAATTGAAGATATGTCTAGATTTATAGAAATTGGCAGTGCATTGGGGCATGAAATGCATGGCTGTCAAACCTCTTTAGACAAAATAATCAATGGTATGAGTGACATTGTACTTCACAAATGAAAACTATATCAATTAATTCATGTGGAATAGGGGATAAGGTGAAAAGGAAGCGTATTTCTAAATTATGTTATGAAAGAAAGGTTTTGTTTATGGAGATTCAAGAAATGAGGGTCTCTACAGCGGATCTTTTTGTTGCAAGGAGTTTATGGGGTAATTTTTCGTTTGATTTTGCAGTTAATAGTGCTTGAGGGTTATTAAGAGGTCTTATTTCAATTTGGGATCCCGCAGTTTTTACTTGTCATAAAATCTACAGTTTCCCGAATGTCTTGATATTAAAAGGTGAATGGATTTTTTATAAACTAAAATGTTACATGGTTAACGTGTATGCTCCCCAACAATCGGTTCAAAAAAGTGTTATTTGGAACTTTTTGGCATCGTATATGAATAACAATAAAGGTGAATACATCATATTCGGGGACTTTAATGTGGTTCGGGATGAATGGGAAAAATAGGGTTGCCAATTTTTCACATAGAGAGGCAGACGACTTTAATTCGTTCATCGATAATGCATTTCTAATAAAGGTCCCAATGGGTGGTTATTCTTTTACACGACTAAGTTCAAATGGCAAAAAAATGAGCAATTAGATAGATACCTTATTACGGAAGGGATTGAATATGCTTTTCCAAACATCTCGGCCATTGCTCTAGAGGATATAGTTTAAGATCATCGACCTATTCTATTGACTCAAGCTCTTATGGATTTTGGCCCATCATCCTTTAGATTTTTTAATTCTTGGATGGATGAACAAGACTTTGGAGATATCATGGCTTTGGGTTGGACCAATGGAGACTCAATTCCAGGTACTAATGGAGCTTTACAATTCAAAAACAAATTAAAAAGGCAGAGATTATCAAAATTTGGTGGGTTCAGGTTAAACATAGAAGATTTCACATCAAGGAAGATTTACTCCATGAAATAAAACGTTTAGATACGAAGATTGATCAGGGTTACAGACTCGAATGATATGGCTGCTTTATATCTTGCTTATGCTACTCTCAACAGTTTAGATGCCCAGGAGGTGAAAGATTTAGTCCAAAAATCAAAAATAAACTGGAGTATACAAGGTGATGAGAACTCAAAATATTACCATGGTATTCTAAATAGTAAGTTAAGATATCTTGCTATTAGAGGTATTAAATGGAAACGATATGGATTTACGACTTGCAAAGGTAGTAGATTCGGTGGTCAGCTTGGAGCAACGACATTTATTAAAGGCCGCCAAATCTTAGATGGACCAATGATGGTGAATGAGATTATAGAATGGTATAAGAAGAGAAAGAAAAAAGCTATAATTTAAAAAGTAGATTTTGAAAACGCTTTTGAATCTCTTAGTTGGGATTTTCTTGACTGAATCATGGAATTCATGCACTTCCTAGATAGATGGAGAGGGTGGGTCCATACGTGTTTGCACTCTGCTAGAGCTTCTATTCTAGTTAATGGTAGTCCAACGAATGAATTCAGGTTACATAGAGGCTTAAGACAAGGAGACCCTCTTTCTCCTTTCTTATTTATTATTGATATGGAGGGGCTTCATATAGCCATGGAGAATGCAAAAGTTGAAGGTTTGTTTCATGGTTTAAAATTCGGTAATGATGACATGCATTTATCTCACATTGTTTATGCAGACGATGTCATGTTCATGGGAGAATGGTCTCAATCCAATGTTCGAAACTTGCTCATAATACTCCATTGTTTCTTTATGTCATCGGATTTGAAAATAAATCTCAACAAACATATATGGAATCGGTGTAACAAGTGATGAGGTAATTGAATTGGCAAACACAATCCGTGTGCTTCTCGGTAAACTACCGTTTGTCTATCTTGGATTACCAGTGGGCTCTTATATTTCGAAGGTAAAAACATGGGATGGGTTAGTCTCTCGATTCAACAAAAAAAATTTGTGACAACCCTCAAAATCCGGTAAATTACGTACACCATAATCATGCATTTTTATGCTAATTCCTTTATAATCAAAATGAAATTGATGTAAACTGAGATAAGTCTACCTTGCCCACTATAGATATTTAAGTTGCATACGAGTTGATATACAAGTAAGTAATAAACATAATTTTGAGAATTACGAGATAAATCGGAGAATCCGATGAATACGAACGTTGGTGATAAAATGTTTCCTAAATGACGTAAAACTATTTAATATAATTAGTAGCTATTATTGTGATAGGGCTTATAGCATAATCACCTAATTAACCCTAATTATTTAACCTGCATCTAATTAATCACTACTTAAGCACCTAAACATCTAACTAATCACCTAAGTAGGTCAAAACTTGAAATTAATTCGAAGCTAGCAAGCTAGTAGGTCAAAAAAGTAAAAGATGTCACACTTTTCTTTCCCTCCCTTTTGTTCCTCGGTTTTCCCCTTTCCCCAGACCACCTCCCATCCACAAGTTTCTTGATAAGCTTCTTGCATACTCCAACTCTCCCATCACATCTCATGAATAGGAAAATATCTTGCCACTTAAAGTATCACTTAAGTAAGAGTGCTAGTTGCAATCGCTACACACACACACACACACACACATACATTTCACACTTCAAGAAAATTTGCACACTCTCTTTTCCGTCTCACTTTAGCTCCTCGTGATCTCATAATCTTGAGATTTGCATTCATTTGAAGGAAAAGTTAGAAATCAGGTTTATAAATGATTTGGGGTTGAAGATCTTGTTCGAGTTCAAGTTCAAGTTCTCTTCTTTTCTTATCATTTTCATCCTAAAAGCTTTTAAGGAGACTCTTCTTGATCTCATCATTTCCCTACATTTTGAATGCCTACATGCTAGATGTTCACTCTATTGTTAAACTCGACAAAAATATATGTTAAAAATGTTGGTTTATAAAGCTAAACGATTAAAACTAGTTTAAAATTATCAAGAACGAAATAAGGGTTAAAATGAGTACCTAAAAAGTATGATTTCGTGATATGTATATTATATGGTATTTGAAAGTACTAAAACATATTTTATAGGTTATGAAATGTTTTTAGATACGTTAAAAAGGGGTTTTAGTTGAAATGGTGAAAGAATTGCTAAATGAACGAAAAAAAACAAATTCTATAAATGTGGAAACAAATCAATTTATGTTGCAACTCTATCTGCTAACAATATACAATATACGTAAACAACACTAGTTAACAATATACAATATACGTAAACAACACTAGTAGAGTAGAGAACAGTAGTAATCTTGACATGACAGTAGTAATATTGAGAACAGTAGTAATCTTGACATAGCAGTAGTAATATTGAGAACAGTAGTAATCTTGACATAGCAGTAGTAATATTGAAAACATTAGTAAACTTGACGTAGCAGTAGTAATATTGAAAACAGCAGTAAACTTGACGTAGCAGTAGTAATATTGAAAACAGTAGTAGTAATCTTGACATAGAAGTAGTAATATTGAACAGTAGAAACAATGCTAACAGCAATAACTTCTGTATCAACAGTATTAACCTTATTTCAAGTTTAAAAAAAAAAAGAAGTTATTTGGAAGGAAAATTTATCGATTACAAAAATTTGAATTTAAGCTTACTATTGAGTAATTTTAGTTTGAGAATTTGAATTTAAGCTATAACGAAAGCGATCGAATAGTTTAAAAATGTACGTTTTGAGGGCGACAAGAGTATAAGTATAAATATAAATAGAATAGAAATCACTATGCTTTCGAGAAACATACATGTATACATACAAAACTATCACCAACAGGTTGTATATACGTTCGAATGGCAAGTAATGATCCTACTAGTTGCGTGAACAACTAGCATAGACGGGCCGATAGAGCCGTCTACTAATATAATTGACCTCATGCGTATAGGACGGTAGGAGGCTATTTTTCTGTCTGGGCAAACGATACATTTATAAACGCTAGCACTCATAAGCTCACCAGGTGAGTTCACAGCCCCATATTTTGCTGCTTTTAGTGTTTTATAAATTGGGGTGAAAAACATATGAACCGTTTGTAAAACATGACAACGGATCTTGTGCGACCCTAAGTTAACATGATGTAGTGCATTTAAGTCCTCTTTCTTGCACAATATAACCATTAGCTAGATGACGCTAGCCACGTGGATATACGGATAGTACTATCAGGTTGACTACCCACCACTGTTATTGTTAGTTGCGCTAACTATCGACGTTGTATCGAAATAAGGATCATATATCTAGTTCGTCGAGAGGCACAAAAAAGTAATGTGAGTTGTGGATTGGTTATAGGCATAGGTGTCGTTATATTAACTCGTATGACCTAGCTAGTCTAAGGGGGATCACCGTCATGGTTTGTTTTGAATTGAATGGTTGTTTATTATATGATGTTGCAAAGCTTTATGCTTGCAAACAATTGATTTATACAAGTTAAGGTTTAATGATAGAGTCTTAAACCTGTGTATTCACTCAACAATTTTGTTGAAGATTTATATATATGTTTTTCAGGGAATTAGCCGGGAAGTAAGAACATGCATGCATTATGGCATTCAAAGTATATGTTTGCAATAATCATACGCTCTCAATTTAATTATCGATTTAATCGCGTCACGCCCCGTGCTTCCACATTACTTAAATGTGACATGATTTTATTAGGATGTGACAATTTTCCAGATGGAAAGTGAATGCTTTATCAATTGGGGGAAGATCGATATTGATAAAATCGGTTTTGGGATCGCTAGGCATTTATTACTTATCCATGTTTGTTATGCCGGTAACAGTCGCCAAAAATGTAGACAGAATCCGATCTAAATTTTTTTGGGGAGGTAGTACTAACATGAAGAAGATATCATGGGTTAAGTGGGATTTAGTGTTGGCTTCTCATGAGCATGGTGGTCTTGACATTGGAAGCCTTGTCGGTTTCAATATAGCCTTAGTAAATTGTTGTGGAGATTTGTCAATAACGGCTATATGCTTTGGGCTCACATAATAAAGAATATATACGACAGTCATGGTGGCTTTGCTCATGCTCATCCTCGACATTCTGGCACTTAACCGTGGGCTAGGATCTTGACTTTGATCCCTAAATTGAAAGGAAAAAACATCGTAAACCAAGATACTCTTTAAAGAAAGATTGGAGATGTATCGGCAACCAAGTTCTGGGATGACTGTTGGATTAATGGCATGGTCTTGTCTATACAATATTCCCTGGAGACTAACAAAAAATGCATTGTTTCAGAAAAATGGAACAACGGATTATGGAATTGGAGTTAGAGAAGGCATGTTCGAGGTGGAGTGGAACAAGCTCAGTAGCTTGATTTAATGAGACGTCTTCAAGGATTCTCATGTTCAAGCAATCCAGATTCATGGTATTGGGATCTAGATCCGCAAGTCGTTTTTACAATCAAGATTACTAGAAGATGGCTCAATGACGTAATTCTTCCAAATAACTAAATGGTAACTCATTAGAATGCTCTAGTCCCAAGGAAAGAGAACATTTTCTATTGGAGAATGCTTCTTGATAGAATTCCTACAAGAACAATCTTGCAACTAGAGGTACTGATATTCCGAATGTTATGTGTCCAAATTGTGGTGTCGATATAGAAGACATTTCACACCTGCTGCTAAAATGCGATGTAGCGGATGATATTTGGCGTGCAATGTTTGTGTGGCTTGGTGTTATGCCTACTGATATAGAGTCGTTACAAGATCTAATTCACTGGATTGATCACAATCAAATGACATCAAAGAAGAAAAAAAAAATTTAAGTGATTTGTTTCATTACCGGTTGGAGCATTTGGAGATTTGAGAACACAAACGTTTTTAACAATGAAGCCCTGAGGAAGGATGGTATAGTTTATTCCATAAAGGAAATTTCATTTTTATGGATTTGTTATCATACTAAAAAGTTTGATTTTAGTTGGACCAACTGGCTCATAGAACCCATTTAATGGGATGTACTCTTTTCTAGCCTCTGGCTAGTGCTTTTCTTTTCTAATTGAAGTTGGTCGTTAAAAAAATATATATAATTATCATGCAAAAGATTGGAACAAGGAGGGAATAGGAGAGTCGCACGTATTAGTTGACTATGGCTTTTTATGACTGTTATGGCATGTATTTCTAATGTTAATCAAGTAAATGTAATAATTTATTATGAAGTCAATAAATTTGTATATTGACATTTTGGGGATTGGTTCATGTGAGAAGAGGTAATTAATTGAGAAGTAGGAGAAGTCAATAACGGATTGACAGCTGACACACTTTATAATATTAAACCATGTTTTGAAACTCGAGTCGTTGACCCGGCCGAGCTCCTGGGTCCTGTCCGATCGGGTCTAATTAGTTGGACCGGTATTTGATTTTTTCTTAACTATTTTTATGATTTTTTTAACTTTTATCAAAATTGATTAAAGGTTAATGTTTAATGACACTCAATATTTGCTCTAAATTTTAAGATTTTGAAATTAGAATTTTCTAATGTAATGTATGAGTGGTCAAAATGCATTAAAAGGTCAAATGAAGAAAATGTCGACTTGAACTTATACGTTCAAACTATTAAAATTACAATTATAAATTATGATATTTGAAATGAAATATATAATGACTATCAACTTATTTGAATAGTGTCAAACCCAATCTCTAGTAATAATCAATAAGAAAAACTTAGGACTATGAAAAAAAGGCAGAGATAGGTAAAATAAAATTGTCAAAATAATCATTAGAAAAACTATTAGAAAAATCACTAAATAATCATTTAAAAACTAGTAATAAATATTTATATATACAACACTATCACAAAGTTATTGCTAGATCAGTTGGCAAAGAAACCACCCCATAAGCATAAGGTTCGAGGTTCGAAACTTGGGTTCGGGTCCCGGTCCGACCGGCCGGGTAGGCTCGGGTTTGAAAATTTGGATTTCCTATTTCAAATCTGGATTTCTCCTACCTAATAATCAAAACCTCTCATCTCCATATTTCATTCTCCTCCCTCCTCCGATCAACTTCGATCTTCACCTCCTTCCATTCTCCATCTCCGAACAGTCAACGATGTCGACCGTAATCGTCTAACCACCACATTTTCTTCTCTATTGCTGCTACTCCATAATATCTAAACCACAATCTCTATGTATATACAACTAAAGAAGAAAAGAAAATGAAGAATCAAGTTAAAAACTGAAATATATACATACACTAAGGTTTGATTTAGATATCTTCAACGAAATTCGATGTATAATTTATACATCTTCATCTTACTTTCTGATTTCTTCAAGTTTAGATCTCAAAATTTCAAACAAAATATGTACTTTTTAAAATGCACATAAGGTGTTCAATGAAATATCTAAATGAGTTTTTGTTTATAAAATGAGATTTTGATGCAAGAACTTGATGATTATATTGTAGCATCAAACTCCAATTTAAAACAAGATTCAAACGACTGTCTATATACGTAGATTTTATACTTTTTGTAACATCCCAAAATTTAAAAAAAAAAAAAAAAAAAAAAAAAAAAAAAGAATCATTATAGTGTTTTTGCGACATAAGGGTAGTGTCGCAGGTATTGGTTGTGCGACACAAGGGTTGTGTCGCAGCTTGTGTCGCAGATCGTGCTGAAATGAAATTATTGAGGTGCTTAAGTGTAATTAGTGGGGTATATATATACATAATTATTTTCTAAACATTTCCAGATACCAAAAATCAAGTTTTGAGAGAGGTTTAGAGAGAGAAATAGGAGATTTAGAGAAAGAAAGTGAGAAGCAAGCTTTAATCCGAAATTAGAGTGTTTGAATCGTGAAATCAAGGTAAAACTCTTGTTATTTGATGCTATAATTGTTAATACTTGTTTTGAATGCATTCATATGTGTTAATTTGTGTATTACATGTTGAAATTCGTGAATTTCGGACTTGGGGTCTGCTGTGTTCATCTTTGCGACACAAGGGTGTTCATCTTTGCGACACAGAGGTTGTGTCGCAGGTTATGTCGCATTGTTATGCTGCGACACAAGTGGCTATGTCGCACATGCTTATGTTGCGACACAAGGTTTATGTCGCATATGTTTTAGTTGCGACACAATGTTAATGTCGCATACACTTGTTTAGCGACACAAGGTTTGTGTCGCAAGTTGTGTCGCTAGTTTATGTCGCAGGCTAATTTCATTTAGGTTTCGGGGCGCTGCCCCGAGCCCCGCAAGGGCGTTGCCCCTTGACCCCACCCGCTGACCTGCCAGCGGGACCGCAGCCAGGGGCCAGCTCCTTGGACCCCGTCAGTCGACCCCGAGTGGGTTATTGAGAATGATTTGTATGTGTGATTATTATATAAGTATTAATCACTGAATTATGTAACAGACTACTGACTTGTACTCTGTTTATTCTCAGAAACGCAGAAGACTCAGTGATATAAGATTACTGAGCTTGTAAGCTGGTATCCTCAGGTGAGTGGATCTGCAACTCATAATTTGAGTTAGTTGTAATGGTGTGATTACAACAAGTAACGTAAACCTTGATTGACTATTTAGTCTGAGTTATGATTGAATATATCTGCTTGTTATGCATATGTGGCCTTCGGGCATCTGTGTTATTCAGAGGTCAATTGCGATTGGACTTGGCTACTACTGTGTTCAACACACGTTCCAGATACATGTGTTGTCGCTGGAAAGTGTGTTGTGGTGTTGTAGTGCCAAGTTATCGGCCTATTCTGTATGGGCCTTTACAGATTGTGGTAAGTGTTACTGTGGGCCACCGCGGCTGTAGGGTTCCTCAGTAACCGCCGATCCTCTTGAGTTTATGTGTTTACTGTGCTTAATGTAAACAGATTGTTATGCTGAATTGAATTGTTAGTTGTTCATTCATTCACTTAGCTTTGTGCTAATCCCACCACTTCCCTTCCTGCAGGTTATGCATGTCTTTTGTGGGTTGGGCAGGAAGGTGGTTTTGAAGAATGTTTGACACGTGCCATCACTCTGATATGTTTACGAATGTTTTGTAAATTAACGTGTATGTGGATTTTGTATAACAATTATATGTTTTGTTTTCAGCAATATTTTAATATTGTAAACTCGCGAAAAATCTATGGTCATTTTGTAAGATAAGTTATAATATTATCTTTTATCCATCACTTCCGAGTCAAATTACTATTTTAACTCTGAGGCAATTTAAGGGGTGTTATACTTTTGACGTACCATTTTGATAAACATGATGCACCTGATTTTGAACTTATGATGCACCACCTTTATTGCTATGATGCACTGAATTTATATGTTCACGGTATTTATCGGATCTTCTAAAATTGGTGCATCATAACTATAAATATACACCACATTTAATTGATGTTTGTCAAAACAACTAATAAATCTGTAATGCACATGTGATCTATTAACTTTGTTCAAATAATTATGAAAATAAAAATACAACTAACAAAAGCCATATACATGATGTAGTTATATATTGTATGTATATTGGTACTTAAACAAATATTCATTCTTAAACTCGTTATTAACATTTATTAATTATGTTTCACTATAAATAAACATGATGTGTCCATCTTTGAACAATGTCGAAATTATGATTTGATTATAAAAGTTATAGTTTCAACTTTTAAATGAAAATGTTGAAGATAAACAAATCGAAAATACTAATCTATTTAGTCATAGATCGGAAATCTAGTAATATAAAGGGGCCCTTTTTATTTTTGTTTAATTACTTGTGTGATTAGAAATCTAGTCAACTGTTAGTATGTTATCGGAGTATAAATAAAAGGTGATCACTGACGACCGGTGATAAGTGACTGGAGGTGGCGGGTGGTGGTCAGAGATTGGTGGGAGAAAAAGGTGATTGATATTTGTTTTATTTTGTTTAAGCAATATATTTTATTGTATTTATAAGATGTCTAAAATAGTCTTAATGAAGATGGGAGAGACACATGACAAACTTTGAAAGGCTTCTCTCACTTCTCTCCTAAGTCCCAAGTGAGCCTTCTCTTAGGAACCTTACCCGACATGTTGAAGCAAGAACTATAAACTCTACATTATTCATCGGGTTAATTATGGTTTAATTCTTCAAAATTCAACTTTTTAGCATATGAACCATTCAAATTTTTTTACTCATGATTTAGTCCTTCAAGTTTGCGTTGACTTATTGGTTTAACCCTTCAAAAGATTAAACCATTAAACTTTTAAAAGTTGGATGATTAAACTAGATAAATTATAAGGGCAAAATTATTGTAAAAGTTAAACTTTAGGTATTTAAACCATCAAATTTTTGTAGTATAAAGAATAGATATCCTTTTAAAACGTTAAAGTATAAAAGTCTTAGAACTTAAAGGATTAAATCATGAAGAAAAAAATTTAAAAGGTTAAAACATCAAAAAGGTAAAACTTTAAAATTTAACAATTATTAATATTTTTCATCCAAAACTCCCTGTTGACTCACTAAACACCATCAGTATCCTGCGTGAACAATTAGATGCAAATTGATTGAGCCTATTGTTTCTTACTAGCATACACCCGCGCAATGTGACTGTTCATGTGGTGATGCTAAGTGCGATGATCATGGTAAAGGTGGAGTGCTAAGTGAATGTATATCTTTTGAATGTTTTTTGTATATTTATATATTTATATATGTGGTAATAGAGTGAAATTTGATTTATATATAATAATAATAGATATTAATAGAAAAAATAATTGTGAAAATAATTAAAATAGTTAATTATGTAGTAGTAATATAGTCATTTCTCGTAATTGAATTGAAAATTAAAATAATAAGTCAAATATATTATAAATAATTAGAATTAAGATAGGATAAGATAAAATACTTCCTTATTTCTAATTGTAGTTTTCCCTTCCTTTTTCCATATCGTAAATTCTATGACATATGTTTTCGTACTCGTGTCTAGGAACGTAATATCATACGAAATTCGTTAGAGGGGAATGTCATATATGCCATTAATAAGTTGCATAACATCATATTTATCCAATTTAATTCTGAAATATCACGTATGCTATTGCTAAACAAGAGAAATACTATATGACCAATGAAATTTTAATAATTAAAAAGCCTTTAAATTACCTAATATTCATTAATAAAATAAAAAATAACAATTATACCCTTTCTTCTTCCTCATTCTAACCCTAAAACTGAATAAAACTAAATTATCCCTAGCATCTCACATCCTATGTACTACTATTATAATCCTAACAACGAAGAACCGATTGCTTTGATTTTCATATCAGACATAAGGGGGCCTTTTTTGTTTTTGTATAAATTACTTGTGTGATTAGAAATTTGGTCAACGTTATCGGAGTATAAATATATTGTATATATTTAGAAGCAAATTAGGGATTATTTTAGTGTTTTGTTTCGAAGTTGTATTGGACAAGATTCGTGCCTTCGTGGATTGCGTTATTCCTTTTCGCCATTAATTCTGCTTCTATTTGTTGCTCATTCATTTCCAGTTTTATCTATTTTTTTCAACTTTTATTTATTATCTGCTTTAAGAAAAATTAAGCTGTTTCAGACAAACTCCATTCTAAAACATCAAAAAAATTCGATATTTGATATACGAAAATCTATGCTCAAACAGTGATAGTTTTAGTTTAATTAAGTTTCAGAGTTAAAATGAATGATGATGAAGGGTATAATTGTCAATTCTTACTTCATTGATGATTTATAGGTATTTTAGAGATTTTTTATTCATTATAATATCCATCGATTATCTAGACGTATATGATACTTTCCATGTTTAACAACGACAAATGTTATTATTTTAAAATTAAGCTGGTCAAATATAACATTATTCAACTTACCAATGACATAGATGGCTAAAACAAGGGTATAATAAAAGAAATATGCGCAAGAAGAGATTATTATATTATATTATATTTATATTTATATTATATTTTATATTAATATTAATAAGAAAAACTATACAGTAATACTGTACGGTTTGGATAATAGGGACACATAACCTAAATTTTTCAATACCCTCATGTCAATTTAAATCGATAATAATCATTATTTAAGTTTGAATATGTTTGCGTCACTATATATGCTCTATTCCTTATTAGATCATCCATCACCGGGCGAACGTACTGGTCCTTTCTTTGCATGTGGATTTGCAAGAAAAACACGAAATTCACCTTAACTTACTTTTTTGATGGTCCTATATTAAGTGATTCTTTTGACGTACAAAATGCTTACTTGATACCGTTAGAGATAAATCACCATTTTAACTCACAACCATTCTTTCTATGTTGACAAAATGGGTACTTCATCTGTCCAAATTAATTGTCTTTCTTTTCTATTTTTAATTTATCATAAAAAACATTGTCTGCTTTTTTAATAATGTACCAAATTTTGTACTTTACCATTAATTATATATTTCCGCGAAAGTGCATTCGTCCAAGCATACAGTATATAATAGTAAAATGAAGATTTGAATATTTGATTATCTAAAAGTCTAATGATTGCACGTTTTTAATACGGCATACATGTTATTTGGTGAACAATTAATTTGGAATTAGATCGGTGTTAACGGCACCACTTTTTTCTCTTCTTTCTACCGTCTTTCTCCTCTTATGTTAAACAATTTTTTTACACTCAATGACCAATTAAAAAAATGTTTGTGTATAAAAATAAAAAATAAAAACACATGCAAATTGTAACAAAGTTTTTTTTTTTTTTATTATTTACCTTTTTCCTTTTCTATATATATATTTACCTTTTTCCTTTTCTATATATATACGTACAATTTCATTATATTTTTCACACAACTACAATCACAATTCTCATCACTTCTATTATTTCTATAAAACTTCATTTTTTTTCCACACAACTACAACTACAATTCTCAGCACCTCTACTATTTACATACAACTACAATTCTCATCACTTCTATTATATCAATTGTCACACTCAAAAATGCCTAAAAACAATACAACTCTCAACCATCACAATCAAGGGATATGTGGAACAACTTACTCGACAATCTTATTCTGAATTTTTCATTGACGGGTTCGTCTTCAACATCTCAATCGAGCAATACCAACTCTAGTCAAATGAGTTTTGCTCCATACATACCACTTGTTAATCTGTATTCAATCTTGTCCGACGACCCACGATCGCAATACTATCTAAATATGTATCGTCAAGCACAACAACAACAACAACAACAACAATTCGGCCAAAGCCCACAATTAGGCCAATACCCCTAAACACCACTAACACAAAATCAGTTCCAACATGTCCAAACACCACCATCGTTGTCGAAGACGAAGCCGAATTCGTACCCGAATCCCAACCTCAAAAACATGATAAAGGTAAAAGGTAAAGGTAAAAAAAATTTCTGGAGCGATATAGAATGTAGTTCTTGGCAGAACGATGCATCGACACGTTGAAAAATGTGGTGCGAGGAAATTCACAAACGTGTAAGTCTTTGTGGAACACCATCATGGCTAGATACTATTCAATAGTTTATACCAAACGATCCTTGGATCAACTAAGTGGCGAATGGAATAAAAATCCAACAAGATATCAAACTTTTTAGCGGCATCTACTCCAAACTTGCAGATTTGTGGGAAAGTGGGAACGGGGACACATACATTATGTTGAATGCCCACAAACAATTCAAACAACAAGCAAAAAGGAATTTTAATTATGAAAATACATGATGCATTTAAAAAGATTATCCAAAGTTCCTTTTTCCTAATGGTGTTATGAGCAACAAACAACCCATGGAACAAGAACTTTATGAACCGATCAATCTCGACGATGACGACGACACCATGAACCCAAACCCGACTATGATGCAATATCTGTTTTCCGACGACCCAATCCACAGTCCACAAGGTCGGAACAAAAGTCGAAAAAGCCAAAAAAGTTCGAAGTCGTTGGATGCTACTTCAACACGTTATTCGTTTGAGGACTCTCGAGAAGAACTTATTACATCCGCAAGAATTTAACAAAAAAATATGGAAACAATAGGGTAAGAGACGAATAAACGAACTATGCTCACGGATAAACGAACAATGTTCAAAGCTTTTAAGTTTCTCGTTAAACTAGTACCAACAAACTTGTCACCCGATGTTCTTGAAATGCTCTACCAAGCTAGGGAGGAAATAAAACGCGATTATAGTTAGTTTCCGACCACGACCACCATTCGAAAATGATGATGAGAATGACGACTAGACTACTCTTTTAACAATTACTATAATCGTATTTTTATTTTTAAATTATTGTAATGTTATTTTTATTTTTTAATGTAACTGTATTTTATTTTTAAGTTATTGTAATGTTATTTTTAATTTTTATGTAATCTTATTTTTTAAATTAATTAATGTAATGTTTATTTTTAGTTAATGTAATGTTTTGTTTTTAATTGTATTTGTATTAATTGGAAAAAAGAAAAATTAAATAAATGGTGAATTCAGTCTTTCTGAAGATCAGACATCTGTTGGTAATGTTTCAGCTTTTCTTTAGCCTTTCTAAAAAATATTGATGTAACGCTGAGCTGATACGAAAGACGAAAGAAAAACATGTTACGTATTACAAATAGTTTTAATGAACTAGCGGTCTAAATTTGAACCGAAAGTGAGCTACACGCTCCATGTTTGCAAGTGGAATTAAACACTAGAGTTAAAAACCTTTAACCTACTTTCAGTTTACTCAAACTCACACCCATACACATCTCCTAGTTTTAGTCAATGCTCTCTCGTACACACACACATAGTAGTGAATGAAAAAGTTGACAGAATTTTATTTTGTTTTTATGATTTCAAAATCTTCCACCCTCTAAAGTCAACGCCCTCTATCATTAATCATCCACCTTCTTCATTTCTACTTTCTTCTTCAAACCAAGATTCCATCTTTTTCAATCTGTTGACTTTTTACACGATTCAAATAAAAACCAAAGAATAAAAATCAAATATTTTTTATGGGTTTGATGAATTAATTCTTGTTTCAACAACAAAACAAGATTATTCATGGGTAACGGAGTTGGGAAGTTAACGGTTTGTTTCAGCGGAGATCATATCGTTCACCGCAGGAAAGACACGGCGGCGGTGGTTTCTGACCTGTTAGACGATTTGGGTCATTCTTTTTGCTATGTACGACCCGACCCGAATCATTTATCATCATCCAAAGTCTATTGTTCAGAAGAAACGACGACGTTCCGGTCAATTTCCGGCGCATCAGTTTCTGCAAATACATCAACACCACTTTCAACATCTTTAATCGATCTTTATTCTTATAATTCAATCGATAAAGCTTCTGCTTTTGAAAGCACCACATCATTTGCTTCAATCCCACTTCAACCTCTGCCACGAAATTCAATAAATTCGGGTCCTTTATTACAATCGGGTCAAATTCCTTATTCGGGTCCTATTGAAAGAGGGTTTCTTTCTGGCCCGATTGAACGTGGGTTTCAATCGGGGCCACTTTTTTCGGGTCCAATTGAAAAGGGTATTCAAGATCAGTTCCAAAGAAGCTATTCTCATGTGGGTTTTGGGTATAAACGTAGATCAAGAAAGAGATCGTTGATTCGGGTCATACAAAGAGCGATTTCAAGAACTTTTGTGACCCGTGGGCAAAACTCGGTTGTCGCCCCAATTAAAAATATGGATTCTCTAAAAGATCCAGATTGGGTTGTTGGGTCAACTGAGAAAAACAATGAATTGACAATTAGTAGTGTTAATTTGAGTAGTGAAAATAGTTTTCTTGATGATGATGAGTGTTTGACTCAAAGTCAAAATCTTCAATGGGCTCAAGGGAAAGCTGGTGAAGATCGAGTACACGTCGTTGTTTCGGAGGAACATGGATGGGTTTTTGTTGGAATTTATGATGGGTTTAATGGTCCTGATGCACCTGATTATTTGGTATCAAATTTATATCCAAATGTTCATAAGGCATTAAAAGGTTTGTTATGGGATGATGAAGAACTTGATGCAACAAAGTCACGTTCTTTGGTGAAACGGGTGGATGTTTTTGAATCGAGTATTGATGATCAACCTCAACGAAATGAGAATCGAAGGCGTATGGATCAACAGGAGAGTTATCCTAGTGGACTTGAGGGTTTTGAGATGAATTCAAATAAAAAAACAAGTAAGAATTCAAGAGGTAGGAGTCGAGGGGCGTCAAAGAAATGGGAGGATAATCACAGGAGATGGAAGTGTGAATTCGATCGAGAGAGATTGGAATTGGATAGGAGATTAAAGGAACAGTTGAATTCAAATGGGTCGAATTCGATTAATCATTCAGATGTTTTAAAAGCTTTATCCCAAGGGTTAAAGAAAACAGAAGAAGCTTATTTTGGTGTCGCGGATCAAATGCTTAATGAGAATCCAGAACTTGCTTTGATGGGTTCATGTCTTCTTGTTATGTTGATGAAAGAAGAAGATGTTTATATCATGAATGTTGGAGATAGTAGAGCGGTTTTAGCACGAAAGCCCGAGCCCGAACTCTGGAGACAAGATCTAGAGAGAATCAAAGAGGAAACATTATATGATCTAGAGGATTTTGATGCTGATGTTGCTGGTACAAATCCAACATTAACTGCTTGTCAACTTACAATGGATCACAGTACCTCCATTGAGGAGGTATAAATCAGAACCTAAGTCTTAATTTATTGTTCTTCTAACCTTAAATTCGTTGTTTTTAACAGTTTGACCTTTTACAGGAAGTAAAACGAATAAAGGGTGAACACCCTGATGATTCTTGTGCAGTGATGAATGATCGTGTTAAAGGATCACTCAAGGTCACTCGAGCTTTCGGTGCTGGCTTTCTCAAACAGGTAATTGACCATTCTCTAGTAGATAATCAACTTGATATAAATTTAGTATAAAGTAATGCGGATTCGATTCCTTATGGATGCTAAATAAAGTCATTCTCATAAATTGTGGCAAAACAGTTTTTCTATTTATTTATTTTTTATCTATTTATCAAGAAACCTAAATTGGGAACATGGGGGCTTTGAATATTCCATCAAGATTAATTCTTGCATAACTTTTTTATATATCTGAATGTTAGTTGTCAATATCATAGTGACCTTGAAAAGTACTCCTTATCAATAAAGAAGGAGAATAAAGATGGCTCAAATTTTCTTTGACTTTTATTCTTTGATAGCAACTGATTATAATTTGTTTCTTGATTTTCTGCAGCCTAAATGGAATGATGCGCTGTTAGAGATGTTTAGGATCGATTATGTGGGAAATTCTCCGTACATAAACTGTCTTCCGAGTCTTTACCATCACAGATTAGGACCGAGAGATAGGTTCTTGATACTATCTTCAGACGGGCTTTATCAGTACTTCACAAATGAGGAGGCTGTTTCTGAAGTCGAGCTCTTTATTCAATGGTCACCAGAAGGCGATCCTGCTCAGCATCTAATAGAAGAAGTTCTGTTTCGTGCAGCCAAGAAAGCTGGTAATTAACAATAACAATCTTGACTTGTAGGAGAGCTATACTAGAGGTGGCACTTTGGACCGATTTACTAATGAATGGGTTGACTGGGATATGCTTTATATTTAATGGGTCAACCAAGTAACGTGAAAAGAATAAAAGCTTAAAGTGTACTTTTGATGCATAAAATCACAGTATATCATTTTATTTGACAACTTACGTTTAAATCTGAAAAATCCTAATTTTTATAAACTTAAGTATTTGTACAAATTTTATAATTATTGACAAAAAGTGTTTTGGGTCAACTGGTCAACAGGGTCGGACCTATTCAAGTTGTACCAAGTACTATCTTTTGACCAGTTTTCGGACCTGAGCGACCCGCCCATTTGCCTTATATTGATATCAGAAGTTTCTACAAAATGATTCTGATTTTTAATAAAATTTTACTTACAGGCATAGATTTTCATGAGTTGCTTGAAATACCACAAGGGGATCGAAGGCGTTACCATGATGATGTTTCGATTATTGTCATTTCACTTGAAGGAAGGATATGGAGGTCGTGTGTGTGAATACTCAAGGCACCAAAAACCCGACGATATGTGGCAAGAGAAAACAAATGGGTTGCCCATTTTTTGATTTTTTTCCGTTCTTTATATATATATATATATATATATATATCTTGGTCACCCAATGTAACCTGGCAATGAAGCTTAAGTCTTCAAAAAAGGCTCTGCTGTGGAATGAAGTTAGGTGATTAGGTTTTGTAAAGGTGTGAAAACTTTACTCAATGTTAATTAAGTATAATTTTGTCATATAAAAAAGCCATGAATTTTCTAATAAATGGTGAAAGGTTTTTATTCATTGTTATAGTGTTGCTTATTTGGTTTTTATGTTATGTGCATATCTATAAACTTATGAAGAAATTGTATTTGATACTGCTAATGAAACATATAATATAAGTTAGAAGATCTATACTTGTTACACAAAACAACAAATCCAACTTAACCAAAAGGCCATTAGCTTAGTAATATCGTGGTGACTCTTCCAGCTATTAAGTTTGTTGCTGCATATTGTGTGACAACAGCATCTAGTTTGTAATCGGTCATTTTGTTAATCATTGTAATCGTTAATTTTTGTCTTGTATGTGTTATGTGTAAGTTCGTACGAACTTTACTAATTTGATTCGTTTTTGGTTCGGGGTATTACACGATAAAGGAACGAGAGAATATGAAAGACTTTGACGTTTAAACAGAGATTTTTACGTCCAAAGGTGTTAAAGATCGCTGCAGATACAAGGGTATTCGAAAAAGGCATTTGAAATCAGCCTAGATTCGAAATTTCATATCTGAGTTATTCCATCAATTCGTCGTACAAACTTAGAAAGTATCGTACGAACTTACCTTAAATTTGTACGAACTTACATCATTTCATTCGAACCTACAACTGTCATTTGAACTTAGGACTAAGTTCGTACGAACTTGGTTAGTCAAGTTCGTTTGACCAAGTTTGTTGACCCCTCTTCGAACTTAGTAGCATCTTCGAACTTACTTGTTGTTCAACATTCCTAAGTTCGTACGAACTTACCTATCTTAGTGAACTTGATTCTAGTTGACTTTCTTATACGAACATACCTCAAGTTCGTATACTCTCTAATCCGATGTCTAATCTGAACAAGCTGATTGAGATGGATCATGAAGTAGGTAAAGCTACTTCACCACCAAAGTTTCTAAAGATTGAAGACTACTTCGGGTGGAAAGATGGATTTGAATCATTTGCAAAATTCAATGACATCAAAATGTGGATATGTATAAATGAAGGGTATGATACACCTACTTATGAATTCGAAGGGAAACTTAAGGTTTATTCGTATTCAACGATGAAGGAGGAAGACAAAAGGATGTATGAAGCAGAGAACAAGGCGATGTCTGCTATCACTATGTGTCTACCTCAAGAGATCAAACATACCTTTAAACGTTAAAGCACTTCTAGAGAGCTATGGTTAGCTTTGGAGAAGAGATTTGACGGTAACGATTAGATCAAGGAGAGTAGAGCTGACTTGCTTACAAAACAATTCTACGTTTTTAAGCACATGACGGGAGAGTCATTGGAAGATATTATCACTCGATATATCATCTAATGCCTGAGATAGACAACAACGGACTATCATTTACTGATACAATGAAAAATGACAAACTTCTTGAGGCGTTACCATCAAAGTGGGACATATACACTCTAATAATCAAAGAAAGCAGAGAATATAAACAGTTAACGCTTGAAGAAGTTGTAGGAAAGTTGCGGGTCTACGACCTGAATATGTAGAAGAAAGAAACGGGATCTAATCAAGTTCAAGATCCGAGTGTCTATCATGGCAGAAGTCTGATTCTTGTGCATGTGTAGGAGTTGACCGGGATGACTATTAACTGGTGGTGTGTTGATAGCGATTGTTCAAGGCATATGATCGGGGGAAAGGCAAGTTCTTCAGAGGCTACAAGTTCAGCAGAAGATGTAGTGACTGAGGGTGAGACAAATCCAATCTGGATGATAAATTCCTCAGACGATAATCTAGCTGACCATTATGCTAAGGTTTTTGATAAATCACGTTTTGAGTTGTTAGTCCAAATCGCTGAAATGACAATTCATGAGTAACGTATCTCCCTTAAGAACTTTTATCTATCTTTATTTTTTAGTATTCTTAGTAAGTTTTAAAAACACTATAAAAATTTGAGTGTCACTGTAATAACGCGAAGATATGACGAAAACATTACCCATGCCTAGAACTTTATTAAGTGTGGCTTTAAGATGTAGTACCTACACAGTACAATGTACCATAATCTCAACGTGACTAATAGCTTCATCATATGAAGTACCGGTAGGTATCCAACCTAAAGGTTTTTAAGTGCACAAAAATAAAATCAAATAAGGAAATTATCATGTGAAAACTCTCCTTTGACGTATGACGTTAAGTCTTAATTCTTATATGATAGATTGTATCATACTACATGTAATTGGGTACGTACTATAAAGAATTCATCTATGAGATATACTACATCCAGAAATATGTTAACCTAGTTTCATTCAGTATATCTTAACATAGAGCAAACTAGACCAAGAAACAAGAATTCCATATTCAAGGTCTCTAGCCAAACTACGTCGCTTTGATGTACGAAAGTACAGACCTGTCACCAATGGTTTGATTTTAGATATGTTTTGCTCTAACCCTGGTCAAATTTAATCATTAATCTTGTACAAAAGTACTTGAACATTTATAAATGATTTGACTTTAAAGATGAAATAAAATAATCACACCCATTAGACGGAAGTTATGAGCGTATCTTGATCATAAGAGTATTTCAAATGGGAAGTTCCAAAAGTAATCGCGAATAATAATTAAAATCGCACTTGAAAATTCTGAATGTTGAGTGCTTATGTGGACAACAATACCGATAATCGCCTTGGACTATTAGTTACATGCATAATAACATACGAATAATTCAATTCCTAACGGTGTATCGTACGCATTATGGCTTATACGATCTTCGTAACAGTGACTCTCACAAAAAGAATGTTGATGTGCAAGAATCGAGTTATAAAAATAATAAGGAAAGAATCAAGGTATAGACTATTACACAACTAGGCAAGTGTACCTAATCGAGTAGTAGTATAGCAATGATAAGATTCCGGGTGATCGTATCGCAGGAACAGATAATGTATTTTGAATATTGTTTTATGTAATTGTTAGCGAATAATGTAAAGTAAATAACAATGGGAGTTTTGCCTCTTAACAACAGGTAGTCAATGAGGTTATAACGTAAAGTAAAGAACTTTGAAACAAATAAAGATAGATTAGTCTCAAGTAGAGAAGATATGCTTGCTTAGGCTATTTATCATCTAGCTATCGGATATATGGATTAAGAACTGGATCAGGTTTAATAAACTTAGAAAACACAACTCCGATCAACTAGTTTTCACTAACTCAATCGCTTAATTAAGATTATACAATCCAAGTGTCCTTGTGATTTAAAACATCTTAACTATGAATCATGTAATCAATGAAATCACAGTTTAACTAATAGTTATACTTTCATAAAAACCATTAACCATACAAGACCTCTCTAAATTATGGTGCACCAATATTGATAATCGATTATTCAATTCAAATCTATCAATCACGTCTAATTGATATCTACAATCAATGAATCAATTGTAAAGTAAACAATATAAACGAAAGCTTTCACTAATCACAAATAATAAAGTCACTAATTGAATTTACTAATCAATCACAATATCAATGGTTCGATCGTTAACGAGAAATCAAACCATACAAACCCAATCACGAATTAATATCCGACAACTAGAAGACGTTGAAGCCTAAACAAACATTAAGAGTTTAGCCCATGGTTATGGGTTCCAACATTAAACAAGCAATAATCAAAGACAAAATCGTATTCAATAGAACACCAAGTAATCAAAGAATTAATTGTTGAAGAATGAACAATTACCAACTCTAACTCCTCTAATAATTAAGCTATTAATTACTAGCTTAGGATGTCTCCAAAAGCTGCCAAAAATCGCCTCCAATCGTCTCTCGATAATGATAGTCCAAAGATAAACATTAATTAGGGTTTAAGTTGGAAAATAAAGCTAAAACCCGTAACTGACATGGGTACCCGGTGGGTAGCCAAGGTACCCGGCGGGTAGTGGCCATAACCCACCCGTTTGAATTCCTTGTTCCCGGATAGGTCTTCAGACTGGAAGTGATGGTGGGTACTCACACTTCCCGGCGGGTAAAATTCAGAACCAAAGTTATGTTGTTTAAGTTCCAGTTTGGATCCTGGGGAACTCGTTTGGGGAGCTGTTACCCGGCGGGTACTTAGGCTACCCGGCGAGTAGTTGGACTTTTTCTGCTGTTTTCTACTATTTTATGCTCAGTCTTCTCGCATTCGACTCGTATCTCTTGAAAATACAATTCCATCTCTTTAAGTACCAAATGTTCACTATATTGCAAGATTTCATGACAAAACGAGGGATATTGCTACAAGTAATTGTGTATAAATTAGGCAATAGTAAATGTACTTTTTAATATGAATAATTTCATATATTTTTTTCATATTTGTTTGTTATGTTTTATTTTATTTTAAATTTAAGTTCTTACTAGATAGGGAGATAACTACTTTTGAATGTTTTAATCTATGATTGGAGAAACAACTAGAACGTGATTCGTTCAAAGCCTTGGTATTATAAGTGTTGAAGCTAGAAGATCTAGATTCGAGGAGGATATTGGGGTTTGCGTGTGAACAGACCGAGAGTGATGATGAAGATGATATTCCACCGTTGGATGAATCTCAATCTAAAAGTACTTGGATCTCACTCCGGGTCTCGGTTTACTACGGATAAAGCCAAACATAAGTTGAATGAAGATGATGATTATACATGGCTAGATGACGATGATGATTCTGATAATGATACCTCGTTACTAACTAGAAGGTCCAAAAGGAATACGATCTAGTGGGGTTATCATTGGTGAGCAAACTGCACAATCCACAACAACCACCAAACCCATAATTAAAACAACAATTCCAACTGCACCTATTACAACTATTTCACCATAGCTTAGGCGGAGATAAATCCCTTGTTGAAAAGCGCGGCAACTCAGGGGGAGAAGCCTAGCAGGGGGAGAAGACTGGTTGAAAAGAGGATGCGTTGAGAAAGAAACAGAGACATAGACGATGATCCTAGTGACCGAACGATGGTGAGCTGCCTAGCAGTAGACCAAATGATGGGAAGCTGTCTAACTCTTTAACTGGAAGACTTGGTTAGCTTGAACAGGTTAAGGGGGGTCTAGTCAATCTAACAGAGATAGATACCATTGAACTGACGAGTTTAATAGTGATAAGTCTGAGTTAGAGGATACCTAGAGAAATTTAGTTCAGAAAATGATGGTGAGCTACCTAGCAATAGACCAAATGATGGGAAGCTGTCTAACTCTTCAACTGGAAGACTTGGTTAGCTTGAACAGGTTAAGGGGGAGTCTAGTCAATCTAACAGAGATATATACCATTGAACTGACGAGTTTAATAGTGATAAGTCTGAGTTAGAGGATACCTAAAGAAATTTAGTTCAAAAAATGATGGTGAGCTGCCTAGTAGTAGACCAAATGATGGGGAGCTGCCTAACTCTTCAACTGGAAGACTTGGTTAGCTTGAACAGGTTAAGGGGGAGTCTAGTCAATCTAACAGAGAAATATACCATTGAACTGACGAGTTTAATAGTGATAAGTCTGAGTTAGAGGATACCTACAGAAGTTTAGTTCAGAAAATGATGAAACTTCTAAAGGTAAATTGTAGTGATAGACCTAGAGGAGTTAAGATATGAAAAAGATGAAATTCCTAAAGGTGAGTCGAAAGCTACAAGAGTTGTTGAGGGTGTATGACATGATTTGATAAAGCTTCATTAAACTACAAAGACAGTTGGAGACATGAATGATGAAGATGTCAGAGGGTAGTGAAGATTTTGGGGAAACTGTGTTGTATGCAAGAATTCAAAAGAGCTTAACAGAATCAAGATCGAAGACAACTCGGGTGACAACATCTATTGTGAAACCAGAGCTATTGTCAAGGGGGAGTATGTCGGTGCATCGAAACTAGAGCTATTGTCAAAGGGGAGTCTATTGGTGCATCTTGTGTGACAACATCATCTAGTTTGTAATTGATCATTTTTTAATCATTGTAATCGTTAACTTTTGTCTTGTATGTGTATATGTGTAAGTTCGTATGGGCTTCGAAGTTACTAACTTAGGTGGCTATAAATACACAAGTCCGAAAATATTGTATCAAAGAGTTCATAAATAGACAAATACGCTGGAGTCACAACAAGTTCGTGAGTTTCTTTGTGTTTGTATCTTAGTTTGAATGTAATCGAGTTTACGTTCAATAAAAGTGTTCTTTACATATTCGTGTTACTTGTTTATTATCGTTGTGTTTATTTGAGGATTCCGCACTCATATAAAATGATTACTTCATGGATCCAGTCCCCGGGAACCTACAAAGTTGAGAGCTCAAGTTTTGATTATAAGACAATTATATATATTTGTGAATGAATGCATGTAAGTTGAGAGCTCAAGTTCTAGTTATAAGGCAATTTTATATATTTGTGAATAAATGCATGTAAGTTGAGAGCTCAAGTTCTGATTGTAAGACAATTATATTAATTTGTGAATTAATACATGTATTTGTAACAGTGAGTATGTGATTAGTTACCTTTCTATAAAATAAAATAAAAAAATAAATCCAACATAAGATTGGATTACTTGCTTCATGGTGAATGCTACAATTAAGTCAAAAGATTTATATGAAAGCAAACAAGTCATAAAAGCACTTGCTAATTAGCTTTTTAGCGTGGTACAATTTTAGTATTTATCATCTTTAGGTGCGAGGTTTATATCATATTAAGTTAAGTAATCTTTACTCGTCTAGAATTACGTTTGTTAATCAAAAAGATAATAACTTTGTTTCATCCTTGTATGACTTGGGCTCATTTTTCTGCTAAAGTGGATATTGTTACAATTGAAAATTTCGATTTTTTAACGACATTCGGTTTAAATCTATTTACAATGAAAGACTATGATAACAAGGATTACACCATCTAAACAAGATTACCAACTAGATATCAGTCTTTATACAAACTAAGAATATGAACATAACACGTGAGCATCATTCATCTATTGTTACTTCGATTTGATACTTTGTGATATGTAAGCATTGAGTGTAAGTTACAAGTTGTCAAAATTTTATTTAATGTTTGCCTATTTTTAGAACGAATTCCATCACTTCTACGCCATCAAAATCATTTCAGTTTAAAACTTTGATTTGATTAAATATTCTTGAATAGCTTTCATCAATTTTAGAAGTACAATTATTTGGGGTCCCTATGGCTAACAAAAATATAGGAATGCATATACAATGATATAATTTACCAAGGACTTGCTTTAGTTATAGTTTTGTATCTATATGATAAGATATAAATAGTAAGTTTAAATCTTGTGTTTATGAATATACAAATAATGATGTGATGTTTAATATCTTGCTATGCGAAGTTGGATATTGCTTCATAAATTATGACCATCACATCTTACAGGTAACTTATATTATTCCCTTCCACCAATGTGAAAGGTGAAGACCACATGATAATTGACTATATCATTTTAATTCCTCCTATTACTACAAGTCTACAATTATTCGTAGTTATCAAAATAGCGTGATCTTAATATTTGCTAAAAACATGTCATGAAATGTAGTTTAGCTTCCAGAGGAGCTCATTAGTCCATGTAAATTGTAAACCATATACCATATACTGTGGGACAACCATTAAGTTGCTAGTCAAGACTAACCACACTTGGTTGCTTGTGTCTTTGGGCTTAATTGCTTGCTTTATCGAATTCTATAATGATTTGTCAAATTTGTTCAAAAGAAAGTTGGTTTTTCTAGTAACTAAAAAGCTACATAAACCAGGGTGGACAAGGCAAAACAGGGTGGTTTTTTCGAAGGGGAATTGGTGAGTGTAGAGGAAAGGTAGGTTTGCGGTCATCGTGGGTAAGGATTGGGAATGGTGAAACAAAGGAAGGATGGTAGTTGAACTCTATATTAGATTCTATAGGATAAAATGGTGCTGTTTTAACCGGTATTTTGGTTCATGTGTGACTTAAAAATGAAGTTTTTAGAATATCAATGGGAAGTTTCAGAATTTTTATCAAATAAAGTACACTTAAGAAATTGGATGACAAAAATAATAATAATGGTGGAGGTTAGCATTACAACCGTAGGAGTAATAAGGTGGATTTTCATTCTTTATTTTTATTTTTTTTCAACTTTCCAACCCATAATCAATGCAGACATAAACTTTGGGTAACTGAGATAACTGTATGTGATGCGAGATCGTCGGACGTCATTCTCAAGTCGGAAACGGTGATGAGAAACGGCTCCACTTTTCGTGTTCTTAGATTACATATTTCGAGCCTAAAAATTTGTGATGTTAACAATTTTCTTTTGATAAAACATCTTGATCTTTAGTCTACATCCAGCATATGTTTCCCGCGTGTAAGAGTCCCATTTGATCAAGAGTGTGAAATGAGCCACGTACGTGATCACTCCATTTATAATTGTATATATTCTTTTACGGATAATGAATAATGATGTCTCCAGCTAGAAGCCTAGAAGAACACATCATATATATTTTTAAAACTTACAAAGTTAAATTATTTACATTTTTTATCTTCAAAATTTCATATATTCATGTAAAATACTCTTTATTTTACAGTTGGAAGCAATGTTTTAAAACTCGATTTTTTAATTGACCCAGTGACACCTGCGAATTCGGTTGGACCGATCAGACAGGCCGATTCAACCCGCTTTGTCAAATTGTAGGAGGTTTACGCAAGCCAGGAATGTAATAGTCAAATTGTTTTACCTTGCAAGTTGTTCACTAGCCCAAGCCTTAAGCCTTAAAAAAGCTTTTGGCCCAAGCCCATTAAAAAATCTTTTGGCCCAAGCCATCAAATAAAACTACCCCACCATCAAACCATCAAATGAACGGTACTTGTTTGCTATTCTTGAAAAAAGTCAAAAACCATCTTGAACAAACCCCCAAACCATCGTAAGATCAGTGAAACTTTCCTTCCCTAAACCTTCAAATCCGGCACCAACCAACACCTGAAAAAAAGAAACCTGATAATCCGCTAGTTGCGCTGACCGGCTTCAACAAATTTGTGCTCGATCTCCGGCATTAACCACCGTCTGAAACTCTGGCGGAAGATCTGAAACTCCAGCGGTTTGGGTGCGATCGTGCGGGTGGCTGCCGACTAGATTGTGGAGGACAAAGGATGGTGATGGGTGTAGGTGGTTAATAAAACATCTAGGGTTCTAACTTAGATAGAGGAACAAGAAAAGAAAATTGATAATACTCTAAAAGCCCCTAACACCTTTAGTCCTTTTTACATATCGGTTTTTCCGTTTTTAAGAATTAAACCGGGTCAAAGCCGGATCGGTCACCCGGTTAACCCGGTCCGACCGGAAACCCGGCCGGCTTTAACCGAGTTTGACTTGCCCCTTAACCCACTCATAGTTTGCCCGGTCTTCTTCCCGGGTCGTGGTCCGACCTGTTCGACCAGCCAGCCCGACCTGGATTTTAAAACATTGGTCGAAAGCACCAACATATGTGCTACTAGAAGAACTTAGGTTATCCCCTATTTATTAATGTTATCGGTATAAAGTAATTTCAACAAACAATTCTAAAATATTCATTAGACTCGATGCGACTTGTTGACACATGACTCAGAAAGAGTCGCATCGAATACTTAAAAAAGAGTCACATTGAGTCCTTGAGAAAGAGTTTTAACAAGACATTATAATCACATTATGTAACAAGTTGAATTAAAAACATGATTTATAATTAGTTTACTCATTACTGAATTATAAAATTAACATTTTCATGTGTTAGAGACTTGTTTGTTATAGTGCTTGTTATGTATATGGCTTGTGATGAATATGAACCCAATCTTTCATGTTTATCGTTAGATCGAGTACTATGCGGTATTTGTAATGCTTCGTTATTTGTTATATAAATTATACCGCCCCTTTAGCAAGCAAATATATAAAGTTTGACATTTTCATTGAAAAAGTTATATAACTCGAAAAATACTAATAAGAAAATGCATAGTTGTACGCAAGAAGTCAAATTAAACATGTGTCACTTTTTTGGACTAAAAATGGATTCATTTATTAAAGCGTGACGCCATTTTGAATTTTAATATCATAAAATTCCAAAAACTTGACCAACTCCAACAATTTCCCATTTTCCTTTCACTGTTATTCAAGATTTCAAGTGTTTTTCTCCCACGAAAAAATGTCAATTTTAGGAAAAATAAATTACAACGAAAACCAAGGTTCATCATCTATCCATGAATTCAAAAAACAAGCTTCTTTTCTTCCTTAAAGAAAAAATCAAGACTGCTAGATTAGCTTTGACTGATGTCACCCCTGCACAGATGTAATCACTCACTGTTCTTCAATTATTTATATGTTTTTTTATTTCATTTTTGGTTTACTAAAATTTTGACTTTTTCAAATTTTTTTGTGTAATTGAAGATTGGTCGAAGAGTCAACAAATGGGAATCCATGGGTACCAGATGCAAGAACCTTGAAGATGATATCAAAAACTGCTTTTGAAATTGATGATTATTGGACAAAGATGTTCTTCAAGAGATGAACTGTTTTTAATATATTGATGAAAAAGGGTACCTTTTTTTTCTTATTTTTTGTATGCTTTGAAATAAAAGTATATAATATAGATTGTGAAGTTAGCCTCTTCCTGATCCGGGTCCTATTATTTAACCATAAAGATTATATTTTTACTAGTTTTTGGCAATTGGTATGGTGTTGTATGGTGTATATTCAATTGGTTTTCTTGCTTCTTCTCTCTCTCTCTATTTTTTTTACTTGAATTAAAAATTTAATCTTTATGGTTAATTTTAGCTTTCACACGATATGGATCCTATGATTTTACTATAAAGATTTGTTTTTGATAACTTTTTGCAATTTATATTGTGGTGTATGGTGTAGATTCAATTGGGGGCTTACTGTAAGAATGAAATCAGAAAGAATCTTGAAATTTCTAAATGTGGTAAATTTCCTGAAAGAAGAGAGAGCAAGAGCAAGAAAATTAAGCAGAGGAATTGAAGGATTTGGGAGCTTTAACCACAGAGTTTCATCAGAAAATGGTGTCCTACAACAATCTTTTCCTGAAAAATACAAAAGGTCTAATTCCCAATTCTTTGAGCATCAAGATCATGAAGAAAACAAAATCTTACCCATGATCCAAGATGGGAAATTGGAATCAGGAAATGCCATTAAGAAAAAGACCGAGCAAGTGGGTTCTAGTAACGGATCTAGTGACAACATACCGATAGAAAAGCTAGAAAGTCAGAGGAGTTTGAAAGAAAATATGTTTCCAAAAGAGGAACTTGTTCTTGTTAATAAGGAAATGGAGAAGCGGAATCCAATAGGGGAATCTAATCCTTTGTTGGGCGATCAGAAAAATAAATCATGGATTATGGAAGATGTTGAAGAAGACGATCATCCATTCAATGATGAAGAGAATGAAGCGAAAATGTCTCTGATATGATCAAAGGGAGCAAAGACAAAATTGTTTGCTGATTTGATTACTTGTTGTAGCACTACTCTTTGTATATTTAGGGGAGATACCATATTTATATACTCAAAGCTTTAAAGAGTGATGTTTTGTGATCAATCGAATAAAAAAAGAATTGGATCTACGGTTACATATCCATTAGTATATTCTTATGTTGTGCCATTTTCAGTTTTGTTGTAGTAGTAACACAAAATGAAAATAGTCCCGGCGGGGCTCGAACCCGCGACCTTCGGCTCATAAGACCAACGCTCTAACCAACGCTCTAACCAACTGAGCTACGGGACTTGATGGTTTTGAAATTTGAGATTTATTTTAATACTTGATAAAATATATTACCTGTTATACAAGCTGAAACGCACGTTCAATAACTGAAGGATAAGTTTCTGGAAATGTATCTAACTCTACCCAATGTATAGTGTGTGTATCAAATATCATTTTATTATATTGTGTAAATTATAGATTTTAGTTGTTGCTATTGTACATACCATATCATTTATTACTAGTAACTGCTAGTGTGTTAGTCATTTTTGATGACGTGTTGATACCCTGTTAGGTGATGTGGTGACTTATACGGTTGCCATGTCATTGCAAAATCAGCTACCGGATAAATAAATCATCAAATATATAAAATAGTGATAATTTGAAGTTTGATACACACAATAAACTTTTAGTCATAGTTAAGACACATTTCCAAAAAAATTTATCCCATAACTATATCAACTTTACAATTTGAAAAATTACTACGGAATTAAAAGTCAGGTCAAATGGAGTATGGAGCATGCATTTGACCTACTATCACACGCTAATGCTTGAGGAGCATGAATTAAGCCTTCGTAGTCATTAAAATGATCACAAAACAATCATGAATCATGACATGATGGTTTCAATTGTGTAGAAGCTCACACGCCAACTAGCAAGAATGTTAATGGATGGTACTTATGATGTGGTTTCGATTACTTTATGAGACAAAAATCTAATCTTCATAGTGAATTTAGCTTCTTCATGATCTGGGTCTATGATTTTACTATAAAGATTAGATTTTTCTTAACTTTTCGCAATTTTTATTATCTTGTATAACATAATGATCTTTCTTTTAAAGAAAAATATAACTTTCGAGTTTAACATAAAACTGAATAAACATATGATGATACCAAATTCCACAATGTATATTGTTAGAAACAGGCGTTTAGGTCTCTAACAGTGTACATATGCCCAAGGACAGGACTGGTATCATTAAAAAATACTAGTGTTAGAACTGCTAGCTATGACAGTCAGCTTACAATGATCACAAATGGACAAGCATTGATCTAAGATATGTGTAATTCCCTAACATATTCTGGCAAATGAAATCACACCAACTTCCAGCCCAGTAAATATTCCAACTGTTTTATCTCAAGAACCTTGGTTGTGAAAACGAGAAGGCATGACGTCTTACATCCTTATATCGTGGATAAACTCGAAGAAAGTTCTGTTCTTGGGATCCTTCCTTTTACATCCCATGGAAATGCCTAAATTGCACCTGATATACGCTTTGTAGATTCTGATAATTGCACCATTTGGACGCTTTTGGGGTGCCCAGGCAATGCCCAAGATATGATGATGAGAACAGAACTAATGCATAGAAAAAAAAAACAAATAACGTTATTTTCTATACTGTTTTGTTATAAATTTGAAGTATTTGAAGTATTTGAAGTTTGGTCGAAGCAATTAAATATCACCTTCATCAACAACTTAAAGTTCAAATGGATTATACAAATTAGACGGCGCATAAATCCACAGGAGGAAGCAACTTCTCACCAAGGCAAATTTCCTTTCTCATTTTGCCAAATTCACATTGTTAAATCATATGGATGTTTTTAGGGTGCTCACGAGAATCATACTTGCTTCTCAGAGAATAATAACCACAAAAGCTTTAAGGAAAATACGTTTATAGGGAGCTCACGAGTCTGCTCCAACCGCAAGAGATGTGAATAACCCACATAAATACGTACGAGGAACTGTCTTCTTTTTGTTTTTGGAACATTAGGTAACTCCAGAGTAAGGCTATAATGTGCAACAGAAAGCTCATATAGTTGCTGACCTGCTGTTTTTATAGATTGATGGTTGTTGTTGGTCATGGCTTAGTAGCTGTTTTAACTTGGGTTTTGTGGGTCTTAAGTCTTTTTAGACTTTTGGTTCCATAGATTGTATCCTATATACGTTTGGTGATCCCTAAGATATTTGTATACGGTTATCTAATGAAAATGTGTTTTTCCTTGATCTGCATTCAAATAAGATAAGATGTTACTTGGATCAATGTGTACAATTACAATGATATACTATCACATTCCTACCTAGCGTTGACAATTTCAACAAATGACGTGATCCAACTACTTTTAAAGTCATAGAACGTTTAGTATGTAGACCTGGGATGGGATGACATAGCTAGAAGATTGACTCGTGACATTAGCTCACTATATTTTTGACCCATTTTGTCAATGTCATCAATTAAAAGAGTTTCAAAGGGTTCTTTCTTTGATTGATAGTCCAAAAATCACATCCTGTACCACAAAAGAGATACATGTATTCAATTTTAAGAAGGAAAAAAATTTCAAGACCATTCTTGAAAACAATAACAAGCAATCTGCATACTAAGACAACAAAATCTATGCATTTAATTCAAAGGTTAAGCTCATTTTACACCGACATAGCTGAAAAGTTGTGAAATGCAATCAGCACACCGTAACACCTAAATCGACTATTTCTGAAAAAAAGAGAAAGGGCGGTCGTCCTCTTTTCTTTATAAGCTGCTAATTGATTTTGTGCATGCCCCAAGGAGGGGAAGTCTACTCTACTCAAGATACACTCTCACTCCTATCTTTCAAACGAAATTGAAATAATAAAGAACTTCACTTAATCTGAGAAATTTCCACCAACTTAAAGACACCAACAATTTAATCGGATAAGTGAGAACTTTTAACCATCAAAATTAGAAACAGCATCCAAAGTGATTAGAAGAAAAGAGTGGTACAGGGTAATGAATATTTAGCCAATAGAAACATAGTATAAATAATAAATAGCAATCACAAACAATTGAATTACACTGTCAAATTCTCAAAAGATATACTGATTCCAACTTACAATGTCAATTTCTCGAGCTATTCTCAGTAGAGAGATTTATCAACAGAGATCTCCTTCAATAGTGAATCAAAAACCTCAATTAAGATCGTGAAGAGAATATACGTGAATCAGGGGACCAAAGAAACTGAACAGCCATCGGAGGAAACTAGAAGAGTAGCCAAAAGCTTGCATACACAACAGCAACACAATAACTTTCCCCTTTTACATAACATTTTTATATAAGTCGAGAGATAAACCATTCATGAAGTCTTGATTACAAGCAATATGTAATAGAAATCAAAAGGATCTATTGAGCAACATCAGGTGATCTTACTACACTTTCCAGCGAGAAATCATGCTACTTCATTAGAATACTTCACTGAGAAACTTTGCATATATCTTCATATTCGATTGCCTGAATAACTCTCCCGTCATATATACCCTTTTCAATCTGCACCTTTGCACAAAATTTGTCAGTGTTAACAGACAACAATCTTGCATTCGACCCACGATATGCACCATTCACAATCCGCACAACCCCACCAATTTGAGGAATAACCGTTTCAAGCTCTTCTTGATCTACCCTCAACTTATGCTTACTCTCAAGCATCTCAATTTCACCAACATACTTATCAATCACCTTACGAACAACACCCTTTTGTTTATAATAACCTTTATCGGCCAAAACTTTACTCATCACCTTCACAACAATCCCTTCACATAACCAATAATCTTTCCGATTACTCCTCTCTTTAGCCTTCTCTTCCTCTTTTATCAACTCATCCAAAGCCGACCCACTACCCGCTTTCCCCTTCTTATCTTTCGCCACCTTCTCAACACTATCCACATCATCAAAAACGAATCGTGAACTCCCTTCTCCTTTCTCTTTAACCACATTCTTCGTTAAAGAACCGATACTAAGCTTAATCTTCTTCTCACCACCTTCATCCGACCTCAACAGCAATTTGGCCTCTTCATTCTCCAAACTTTTATCAACAACATTCGCCCCTAACTGTTCGGCCCGTTCAATTTGCTTCCTGATCTCCCTCTCTTGCTTCTCTTCATCAACAATATCCGCTTTCGCCCTTTTATTCTTCATTTTTTCTTTAAAAAGCGTCTCTGAATCCCTATCAATATACGTAATAAACCACCCTTTCGGTGTCTCCTCAACCTTACATTTCCCCATTTTCCCCAAATACTTAACAAACTCGGTCAACGTAGCCCATTGAGTTGAATTCATATGAACATGATGTCTATCATTAATATACTCATTATAAACAACCGTTGCCGCAACTCGACTAAACCTATGGCTGCGTTTCATATGTTCGAGAAACAACGATTCAAACTCTTCGGAATAACCTTCAACGACACGATGAGGATTTTGACCAAAAACTTCCATTTGACGTTGGTGGCTTTCACTCATACAATGACATTTAAATCCATTTTCATCACGGCATTGTTTTTGACACATTTGACAATACCATCGGAGTTTTTGTAAACCCTTTGCTTTGATTCGGTTTGCGATTGCTTTTGGTGTTAGGAAATCGTTTTTACCCATCGATGATTTAAAGATTGAATTTAGGGTTTTATTGAGTACGGTTGATACTAGGGTTTGGAAATTAAACAAAAGAAATGCAAAAGATAGAGAATTAGATCTTACTACACGATTTCAGAGAGTATGAATTGATGCGCTGTGAAAGCTATTGAGATCCGATCGGCAGATTACAGTGGCAATTGACGGTGGACGGTGGAGATGAAAAACGAGATTTTGCAAATTTGAGGAAGAATTTTAAGGGATGATATATATATTGTGCGATGCACGGCCGTTTAAAATTACGATGTTATATAAAGTAGTTAATAGTTCAAAAGTTATTGTTCTTAACTTTGTAGGTGCAACTATCATTGAAAATAAAATTAGTTAGTAATATACACCAAACTATCTTTGGGCAACAAATTATAAGGTTAAGAAAAAGAGTAATAATAAAATAGTATAAGCCAAAAAATGTAAATTACAAATTATGCAAAACTTCTTTGTAAACGACATTCGTTGTGGAGTTGCTTAGTTGTTTGTCTTTGTTACAGATCAATACCTTTAACCCACTTTTACTTTTAACTCTTGATAGTGCAACATATAGTTGGCCATGCGTGAAAACAGGACGTTGAAGAAATAAGCCGACATGTGACAGTGATTGTCCTTGGCTCTTATTAATGGTCATTGCGAAACATACCGCCAATGGATATTGCCTTCTTTGAAACCTGAACGGTATTCGTTTATCAGAAGGGACAATTAACATTCGTGGAACACAAGTTCTTGTTCCAACATGGGTACCCGTCAAGATTTTTGCCTCAATCATTTTGTCGCCAAGCTTAGTAATTTGTAACCTTGTACCATTGCATAAACCCGATGCCTGATCAACATTTCGAAGTAGCATTACCGGGACACCAACTTTTAGTATTAGCTTGTGCTTAGGTAGTCCACCAATATCAATGCTATTTAGAAAATCAGATGTGTACAAGTCATTGTTGAAATCTGCATCCAAATCGGACTGACAGATACTGTCCGAGCTTAAGAAGACTTGTTCTTCACCATCAAGAAACTTCATCATGCAATCATTTATTACGTCCACAACGTCGTGGGTTGGTGCCAGAATTGCACGCTCTTGATAGTAAGTTGGGTTTCCAAGGTTTTCAATAAAGTTAGGATATATAGAGGCAATAATGGAAGAAATAGGATCATTGACATCTGTAATTAGAATGTCATCTGGGATGACCACATCAGCTTCTCCATCATTTGGTTCACCAATTGTTCCATTACCAATACTCAACATCCAATCTGCAAAAGATTTTGTATCCTCTATATCACTGTTGTTTGTCCCTCCACGTAGTCTCATGTTTATTGTAAGTTTAAGAACAGTAACATGGCTCCAAAGATAAGAAGAATTTAGAGAGGCATTAACAATATCCTCTCTTTTTCCTTGAGGAATAACAGGTAAGACTTGGCGAAAATCCCCACCAAAGACTACCACTTTTCCTCCAAAGGGTATGTCCATGCTATTATGATTACTAAGTCGGCATATATCACGCAACGTCCGATCTAAAGCTTCAACGCACTGTCTATGTACCATCGGGGCCTCATCCCATATTATGAGTTTTGTCTTTCTTAGTAATCCTGCCAAATTGCTATCAGGTGTGATACAACAAAATGAGTCTTCTGTGGGATTAATTGGTATTGCGAATCGAGAATGGGCGGTTCGACCACCACTTAATAAAAGAGCTGCAATGCCGCTTGATGCCACATTCAAAACAATTTCCCCTTTGCAACGTAATGCAGCCGACAATGTCTTCCAAACAAATGTTTTCCCTGTTCCACCGTATCCGTACAGGAAAAAAACGCCACCATTGTTTTGATCAACTGCATGAAGAATAGTTTTGTATGCATGTATCTGTTCATCCGTTAAGCTAATATATAGCTCAGCATGTTCATCTTGTAAATCAGACTTCTTATAAGAAAGTTCGTCTTGAATCAATGGATTTGTAGACCGGATGCTTATATCTATCGAAGGGTATGGCATTGTACCAAACTTCTTTAGAGTACTACCATTTCTTTGTAGTATTTTCTCAATGTCTTCCAAAGTACAATTTTTGATTCGTTCGGGTCTAAGATCCCAACCTGCATAAAGAAAAAAGTGTCATTATTGCTAAATTGCTGTTAGAAAGTAATTGTATTAAAAATACTTTTATAAGTTGCATACTGTTTTCAAAAAATGGTTGAACATTTAGATAGCGCACAAGTTAATTAGTGGCATAAAATATAAAAGCACTCACTATATATTGTCTATAGATGCTCCTATATGCTCACAACATATAGATGATCTCTAATATAATTAAGTGAGAACTAAAAAGGAATACATAATATATGATAGTGATGGCGTAATTTTAACATTTACTAAAAGATAAATATAAGATATGGTCAAACATGACGTATATTGTAATTGAAAGAAATTTCTATATACAAGTGATCGAAGTAACAAATGGTTTCAAGCCGTCTGTTGTACCACCTTATATATATTGGCCAGATAAAATTGTGATTGCGATGGTCTCCACAATAAAAGCACCAACCATACCCAATGCATATATCCCTCCTCTTCCACACAAAAAGTCACATACATGCTTGGTCTAAAAATAATTTGGAACACTTTGAGGTTTTTTTGAGTAACTAATTAATAATCCGCGTGGCTTAAAATTATGAGTATCAACCCAAAAATCTCTTTGGTATGTTTCGCTAAGCTCGTATATATAGTAATTTCGTTATCAGAATTGTTTCCTATTTATGTTTAAGTATGCATCACTGACCTGTAGGCCAAAGGACTTGGTGAGTATGATTTGCTAAGGACTTTGCTAACTAAGGACTATGGTTAATGTTTCTAGATTTAAAATTTTAAACTTAGTTGAATTAATTAAAGTATGAACGTTCTTTTTTAATACTAATTTTCTTTATTTGACTGTGGTAAGAGTGTTTATTCATGGTAATCATGAGTTATAAATTTAGAATTAAGTTAAACATAGTATGTTTAAGTGTAACCCTTACGCTATACAGTTAACATTTTCCTATAATCATTAGAGTATTAATACAAGATGACAATTAATACAAGTAGCCACAATAAAGTTGATTAACAGTAGCATATATGGTAGAACAACAAATTTGATGTATACCATGATTAAAAATGTTTGACACTAAAAATGTTACCTGGTGTCCCATATATCCTTCTTTCTTGATGAATTATGTCGGCGGACAGATGCTCATAAGTTTTTTCAAAAACAACTTCTGGTCTGCTTAGACTATTCGATAAAAGCAACTGAGCAAATAACAGTCTTACAAATGATCCCGAACCCCAGCTGCTAGCCTCCTTGATTCCGTCAATGTATTCTTGGTCATCATCTAATAGACCGAGCTCATAGCAAGCCTCTTTAAAAGTGGTACATACCTTTTGATTGACAGTGCGAATGTCTTCATATGAAGTTGGACCTCTTACTTTGTTCAACAAAATTCTCAGATAAAACAACTCTCCGGTTGATGGAGAAACATGATGAATCCTGCCAACTGAACCACATTGTTTTCTTCGAGTCCATACCCTATTTGTTTGTTGCCATACAAATTTTGAAGGAAATTCAACGTATGTTAATTGGCGAGCTTCTTCATCAACTTTGTTGCAATTCATCCACTCCAAAAAAATGGAAGTGTTGACGGAAGGTTTATTGAGAATATTATCAATATAGTCTTCCTCATCAAAAACAACAACTTGTTCACCAGGTAGGTGAAATGGTAGTCGCACGACGGCTGGAGTCCTATAATGAATATCAAAACTAAACATCCTCCATACAGCCTCGCAAGAAGAAACATATCTACAATCATAGTAATTTTGAATTTCATCAGTATCTTCGTCATATACTCCAGCTGTAACTCGATCATTACCTTTATTTATATACTTGAAGAGATATCTGATTGAACCAACTTGATTGCACCATTCTACATTAAGATGTGCCTGATATTTTTTGAGTAGAAGTGGATTGTATGGGACAACATTTCTATTATCTAACTCATGATCGAGCTTTGTTACAGTTCTGCCATCCTCCCTTCGCCTATATATGGGATATCCTTCTTCATCAACGGAAGTCCGATCTGACCACTTTTTAGGGAAATTTTTTGTGCATTTCTTATCAGCGTTGGTGCACGGGCATTTAGGATTCTTTTCTCCACACGGGCCATGTATCATTAAATCACTGACAAGCTGATACAAATGTGGGTCATGTTGTTTATCGGGTATTTCTGCAGATATATAACCATCTACGTCCTCTGGATTTGGCATCTTGTCTTTTTCATCAAGGAAAAGGCATATATGAGAATGAGGTAGGCCACGTTTTTGAAATTCGATCGTGTAAACCACTAAAAACATAGAAGAACAATAATAATTAGTATAGATGTTTAACAATATAAGAACAATTATATTATGTAAGTTGAATATTGTGATTAATAAGTATATTGATAAAGGATAGTAATATAATGACTGATAGTTAAAAAAATTGTTGTAATATAATACGATGAATGAGAAGAAAGTGAAATAGAAAAAACAAACCTGCTTTGACCTTGCCAAATATTTTGTTATCCTTTACATCATTCATCAGACGATCGAGCTTGATCTTGAACATTCTTGCCAAATACTCAGGTTTGTCTTCCGGGTTTAGCTTAGTATCTTTCAAAATCCTTCTAATTTCAGGCCATTTGGGGTTGCAAGTGAAGGTAAGAAAAAGATCTGGATATCCAAATGTTCGGCATAAGGCCATAGCATCACGATAATTTTCTACCATATATCTTGCACTTCCCGTGAAGGAAGAAGGCAATTTTATACGGTTTCCTAATAAACTTGTGTCCGTGTTGCCTCTATTTGCAGCGTTTGTCAAGTTTTTTAAGGAATCACATCTTAAAATATTCTGGTTTTTGCGTATATATGAAATTCTTTCAGATTCAACCATTGTGTATGCATCAACTAAGAATTGTTGATATAGTTTGCGTGCATTGTGTAATAATGATGGCACCTGATGTCTTTCTTGAATTTTGTATGCAAAAAATTCCCGCATGGTAACTCTTTTCTTTTTCCTTGTAGTTCCCTCGTCAACATCCCTATGATAAATGTCAGTTCTGTATCCATCTTCAGCATAAGAAAATATCAATGGATACTGGAGAGCAAGATATTGCGGGTGTAATTCACTTATACGCTTTAACTCTCCATCATGGCTTTCAATAACTATATCTCTTTCGTCAAATGTCATGTCTATGTCACCAACAATAAGAGCTGCAACTTCTTCTACTGTTGGAAGATTATAGTTTCGTCCATCTCGTGTCCTTCGACCAATCAGTTTAATTTTAAACTTTTCATTGGGGTTTTCTTGAAAACGGTCCCGAGCCATTCTAAACATTTTCACAAGAGGATTACAATCATTTAGAAGTTTTATAAGGTCAGTAATGAGGGATGAATCAAGTGAGTCTTTGGTAGACGTTGAAGCTTCATTACGTGAACCCCTATCAATACACGATATAGAAAATAGTTACAATTTAAAATAAGGGAAATAAATATGTGTATACCTATTTTTTGCATTTGTAAGAAATTAAATTCAAACGTACCTGATTGCCTTTTTCCTGTTTTCAGCCTCATTGGAAGTGTCATATATGTAAAGTTGTGAAAACTTTGGTAATGAGCCATAAGTTGGAACCAAACCACCCATTTTATGACAGTTTTGTCCTTGGAGTCGAAAAGTATACGGACCTCGACCTTTATTGACACTTGTATCAATCTTTCCACCCATAGATGTAAATGAGAAAATCATGTTATATTGACGAATATTCTCAAGAAAATGCTTGCTCATTGGGTGATTATTGTTGTACAGATCCAGTAACAATTTAGGTGGATTTTTGTTTAAAATGGGAAGGACAATCTTCCCTTTCATACAACACAACGAAAAAGAGCCTTTAACCCCTTTAGTTGACTTTCCACGTTGTGTCTCTTGATACCACAACATTGCACCACATGCAGAACAAGTGTAAGTTGCATCTCCTTCATCAACATATTCTGATACAATTATTTTGAGATGTTCAAAAATATTAAAATCCAAATTATTTATGACATATAATTTTTACTTGCAAACTACTCAATTTACCCATTGTAGATTTTACCTGGTGAGATACCACAAATTTGCTCTTGATCAAATTCAGAATGAGTAGGTTCCTCCAAGTTAAATGGAACTGGTTGTATAGTTTGATTGGTAATCAGTTTCCTATTACCACTGTCAGTCAGACTATCTGATGGAATACTTCTCGATTCTCTACTCTTATTATTTTTCATGCCTGTAGTTTTTAAAATTATTAATTGACTTGAAGAAGTAAGAGAATTAAATACAACTATTATTCATAAAAAGATAAGAAGATACCATGAAAGTTCTTGGGGAATGGATAACTTGATGTGGATGGAGAATGGGCATCAACATACTTTGAAGAGGGAGGTTCTTGGCGGCTGACAAACACAGGTGGACACACAGGTGGAGTATAAGGCGTAGTACTACATTCCCCTTTTTTCCTACCAATGAGATTTTCTTTTCTTAACCTCCTTGCTTCTTTAGCTAAGTTCTTGAACAATACTTCAGTTTTGGATGCTAAACATTAAAAGAACATAAATTATTGATTTGTTTAATAATAATAAGTTGTTGGTAATTATAGTTGAGTTGCACTTATATATTATAAGGAAGTTTACCATTAGATGAGCTGCTGAGAATGGATGAAGTAATACATGATCCATCACCTACATGACCACTTTATTGTTAATGACATTGTTAAAAGTAGTTCAAATCATATGCAATTCGATTAATGTGAGTCCCCTCTAAATCTTAGTATATCTTTCTTTAGCATGAGTACAGTAGGCTTATGTGAGAGGCCCAAAAAACTAAGACATATAGGGAGATACAAAGTGCAACAACTTTGAACATGTTGACCCGGTTACCTGATTGTAAGTGGTACCATGATTGTGTAGGTAAAATTAAATTTAAGATTGACATTACAAATTAATTGTATGACTAAAAATGATGCAAACTTTGTGAATCAACTTAAGAAAAAAAATTAGTGAGAAGGCTTGCTTTAGCCAATATTTCTGTGGTAATTAGGGATGTAATTTTTAAAATTATGTTATGAGTTAAAGAAGTAATACCATTAAACGCAATTTATATTCTTTAACATATAAGAACTTACCATTGAATTTGTTGTTAATAGGATAGCTTGAAGTGGATGGAGAATGGGCATCAATATACTTTGAAGAGTTAGAGTCTTGAAGGCTGAAAAACACAGGTCGACACAATGGTGGAGTATATGGTGGGACACTACATTTTTGCTTTTTCCTATTCATGAGTTTTTCTTTTCTCAACCTCCTTGCTTCTTTAGCTAAGTTATTGACCAATCCTTTAGTCTTGGATGCTAAACATTTTAAGAATGTGAACTATTATTAACTTATATATATATATAATATGTATATATAAGTTGTTGGTAATTATAGTTGAGTTGCATAATATTTAGCGGGAAGTTTACCATGTGTCAAGGTACTGATAATGGATGAGGTACTACATGATCCGACACCTACATGAACAGGTAACTGTAAATCACATTGATAAAACTGGAACAAAATATATACAATTGAGTTAACAGAATATAAGATATACATCTTAAAAAGGATTATTTTAGCAGGCGTATAGTAGGGGATTTGAAGGCACCATGAATAAGATATATAGGGAGATTATAAAACTTAACAATTTTGAACATGTGGGTCCACGTGAACCCGAAAGTAACCTGTTTGTGGAAAGCAACCTGGTGGACCTTAATTGGTCTCTTAATTTGTAGTTTAAATTAATTTGTTCAGTTGAGATTATATAATCTTTGTATGAATATTAAAGATGCAGTGTTTGGGAATCAACATATGCAAAAAAACGTGATAAGGTGTATGGACTGAATCAATATACTCAATATTACCTTCTGAAACAAATGTTTTTGGACAGAGTAAATAGGGGTAAGGGATACATGGATAATAGTCATATGATACGTGTTTTAGTGTAGTTGCATCAAAAATAATATTAATTTGAAAACTATTACATAATGAGGCACATGATTTTACCAGTGGTGTCATTGTAAGTGTGACTTGTTGATATAACACCTTGCAACTGTGGGGTAACATTTTCCTTTCCGTATGAGGGTGGTGTTGAAGGAACCGATTGACGAGCATGTAACGTATGCTTATTTTGCAAACCTTTAACACAGAAAAATGAATTTCGGTCAGAGTTATACAATGAAAAGTTAGTTTGCACTCCAAGGAACCAATAAAAATATAGGAATTATACAATTTGATAGATCGGAGAAAGGACCTTTAAAGGTAGCATTCATAGACTCGGGTACATGTCGGTTTTCAATTAATCTTTTACTTCTTCTAGCGAGCAAAATTTCTTTTCTTATCTTCCTTGCAATGACGGGATCATCAGTTGGTGGTAACACATGTTGTATCTGCTTATCTGTGCAGTTTACCCGTCCTAGAACATGGTTAACGTATAGCTAGTATTACTGTTATCATTTTTTATAACAAACATAAGATTAGAGTGTTGGTTATAAACGACTACATACCTGTACCAAATTTCCTACCATCTAAATCATCAGTATTTTGATTAATCTCTTCTAATGGTTTCCGTCTGCTGTAGGTTTTTTTCGGATTGCTTTGTGTATTCGTGTTGATTTCTTCTGTTCTTCTTTTTCTTGCACTTGTCAAGCTAGAAGACTCCATTACTGAAAGGTGTCACGGGGTGAATTAGAATCATGCTTTAATAGGATATGCATCATATGGTTAAATACATAGATTTTGAAATTGTAACTGATAAACATTAAGAAAAAGATACAGAATCTTTAATGATGGATACAGAGAAGCAAATATATACACCTAGTAAATGTCATAATCAACATTTTAACAATTGAACAATAGTAAAATCCAAATTGTTATATGAATTTCAGTAGGGGTTTAGAAATCATTGATGGGGGCCTAACTGATTATCTTGTAACTTTTAACAATGGAAAAGGTTTTGACGTACATGATAATGATAAATAATAGGGAAATAAACTAAAAACATTAGTTCTTATATTTTGCAAGACTTTCAAATAGAACTAATTATAAATATTGTTCACGTTTCATGGATAGCTTCTACACAATAGTAGAAGGATGAAGGAGGTATCACTCACAGCATACAGTTGAAATTTAAACAACCCAAACTTCTATATAAAAATGATCAGACAAACATGGAAAAGTAAGAATTTTGGAGGCCTTACAATATGATTGTTATAGGTAAGATGACTCCTAAATTTCGTGAGAGACAAATGAAGCATAGTAGACAAAATCTTTGATCATAATAAATTTGCATGTAAGTAATATTGGTTGGACAAAATATTTGTGCCAAGAATAATCCTTTAAGAATAGAAACTATAGGGAGTATTATTCTAATTGATTTGATATTATACGTAATTTGTAGACTAAATCTCTTTATGTATGGAAATGAATAGTTTTTTGTGAATCGATATCATATGCATAATTTTATATTAAAATACTAATAATAATTTAATAATCCAAAAACTATAAAACTCAGAACTTATATAATGATTTCATATTTTAAAAATTCTACACTACTAAATAAAATGATAAATATCTCATTAGTCCAATTATTAAGGATTGGGTGACTTTTGACCTTTTTGAAACATTATAGACTTATCAATCCTGTTGCGACCCTTTTTTTTTTTAAGTTTTTAGTGTTAGTAGTGATATAATATAACTGTTAGATTGTTATTTAATTACTTGCCATTAGACTCATAACAACATAACATTATAACTTAAACTCTAAAAGGTATCACTAAGTCCATCCAATCCCTCAGTTTATAATTGGTCAGTAAACCAAAAACTTTATTGGCGTGCTGAAATATCAGTAAGTATAAATTTTGGACCTATGAGAAAGTAAGACCTTCAAAAGAGGAATGATGTTTAGTAGCAAGATAAAGCCTAAAATTATGACAAGATTTTCAATAATCAAGTGTTCAAACCCACGACTTAATATTATTTGTAGTCAACATAGATGACAGTAATAAAAAGTTCAAAATCCAAACCAAGTTAATGGCTGACAACCCAAAAAAATAACCAAACAAATAAATAACCGAATATCATCAAAAACCATCAAACTGATGTTCAAATCTTGCACTCTTGATTATTCTAGCTTTGTAGTCTAAGGTTTTTCAGTCTTCACCGGGAGCAAAAATCTCTTAGTTTTGGAGCTCGATGACTTCACAGACAGTGGGGTCGTGTCATGTTCATTTTTGTTTCTCTTCCTTGCTGGGCTTTCACCGGTGCTTATGGTGAGATCAATAGCACTATGATTTTCTCCAGTGACAGACATTGCATCCTTCAATAAGGTGTCAACGTAGTGGTTAGGTGTTGATGTTAGGTGTTGAATACATATGAAGTAAATAAATATTTGATATATACCTTTGCCGATGAATTTAACTGGGATGATCCACCATTATCCAAATTCAAATTACAATATGACTGGTTTTCCTGGAGAACAATATGTCAAAAAATTGGGGGCATATGACAAGTTAAGAGAATGTACTATAGTTTTGAGAAACATTGTGTAGATAATATACCTCATCGTACCCGTATTCCTCCTTAAACAATTTGATAACTTCATCATCAGCATTGTAACTAACTACAGTGTAAACTTGGTAGTTGTTGTCCTTATTAAAGTCTGTCACTGAAACTTTGAACAACATTTTCTTTCCTACGATAGCGTTCAGCTCATCTGGTATGTCATCATCATCACCCATATTTTTTCGAAGATCATATGCAGTTTTGTGAATCATTGACAATATATCAGTCTCAAAAAGAGTGAAAGATGCTGACCCAGTTTCGTTTACAACCCTTATTTGGACTTTGAACCTATGAACACAAACATGATGAATGTTAAAGTCTGCCAAATAGTAGAACACAACACATAGGTAAAAGCCTAAAAAATGAAGAACACAACCCAAGAAATAAAAGATCACATAACTTTACTATTAACAGTTTCTAAAGAGTACACAACAGATACTATGAGACCCAATTAAGACCCACTTCAAACGACAAAACTTAAAAATTAAACTTATTTACTTGTGCTATTTCCTATAGGTTAAGCTACCAAAAGATTACTTTACTCTTAACAGTTTCTAAAGAGTACACAACAGATACTATGAGACCCAATTAAGACCCATTTCAAACGACAAAGTTTAAAAATTGCTATTTCGTATAGGTTAAGTTACCAAAAGATGACTTTACTTGTAACAGTTTCTAAAGAGTACACAATAGATACTATGAGACCCAAACACTGCATCTGTTAAGTTTAAAAATTGCTATCACGTTTTTTTGCATATGTTTATTCCCAAACACTCCATCTTTAATAGTCATACAAAGATTATATAATCTCAACTGAACAAATTAATTTAAGCTACAAATTAAGAGACCAATTAAGGTCCACCAGGTTGCTTTCCAGAAACGGGTTACTTTCGGGTTCACCTGGGCCCACATGTTCAAAATTGTTAAGTTTTATAATCTCCCTATATATCTTATTCATGATGCCTTCAAATCCCCTACTCTACGCCTGCTAAAATAATCTTTTTTAAGATGTATATCTTATATTCATGATAATTGAATTGTATATATTTTGTTCCAGTTTTATCAATGTGATTTACAGTTACCCGTTCATGTAGGTGTCGGATCATGTAGTACCCCATCCATTCTCAGTACCTTGACACATGGTAAACTTCCCGCTAAATATTATGCAACCCAATTAAGACCCATTTCAAACGACAAAGCTTAAAATTTAAGCTTATTTACTTGTGCTATTTTGTATAGGTTAAGCTACCAAAAGATGACTTATAGCTTAAGCTATTTCTAGTAAGCTGTCAAAAGATGAATTATGCCATGTTCAATAACCTACCCACTGATGATTTATAGTATGGATGGTCAAGTATCACAATATCATAATTCTTTGGTTAATAGAAAATATTTAAAATCAAAATTGTATCTAGAACCTATGAACACCCAAATTATGAATGTCAAATAGTAGAAGTAGACTAAAGAAGGTACAACATACAATGAATACCTGAGATAAACGTTAGGATTAGGGCCACACTTTATACATGTATAGTCACGGGAGAGCTTCACATCAACTGGGTCAGTAAGATCCTCAACATCATCAATGGGAGTGGCCATCTTTTTACATTTTCTACAAGCAATATAACACCAATCGTCATCTGCGATGATACTGTTGATGGTGGCGTAAACAACAAAGACACCTATCTACAATACATTTATAAGAACTCAAAGTTAGAAATAATATTTAATAATCATACTCAGATTTAGTTGTAATTACATTTTTAAAGTAAGGAGTTCAGGAGTCACCATTGATGGGCTAATCTCGTCCAATCCTATATTTTTGCATCCATCAAAGAAGGATTTAGGAGTCACCATTGATGGCGTAATAGCTGGTGCCAAACTTTCAATTGGCTGATCATGACCATTAACAGCTAGCAACCTATGATGGTTAATAAAGTTACAAGAAATGTGAACACTAAAACAAGTATAAATGTATAGGCGTTATGAGGTGTAATATTACTAATAGAAAAAAATGTGGGAACCAAATTACACCTTGCTTTGAAGTCATTGATCTCGAGTACATCAGAATTCATAAAGACTTTTGTTGCATACCAGTCAGTAGAAAGCGTGAGCCGATCTGGTAAAAAAAATCATTATTACAATATTATATTAAATATAATATTTGGATTATATGAAAGACTAACTTGTAGTTGCTTACCCATATAATCTTTGGTCTTAGCAAACTGTATGATGATGATGACACATTTTCCTGGTTCTTTGTATGCCACAAAATCAGACACTTGATCTGCATACTTACCCCAAAACGTGCAACTTATCTTAAGACCACTAACAATACAAAAAAATAAAACAATTAGTAAATTTTGAATCAATTAAAAGAAAACATTGTACAGAGGCATTGAATATGTGTATGAGGACTTACTCGACATCTTGCAAATCAACATTGATTAGCTTGGATGGGGTACCATTTCCATTATCAAATGGTTTGATATCGCCAATACCAACGATTCGTCCAATAACATCTGGGTTAAGATCGAATAAAAGACATGTTAAACTACTTCAATATATATATATATATATGTGGTATATATAGATTAATATAAATAGTATCACCCACCAGCGCTATGATTGGTCACGAGAGAGTTGGATACAATATCATTGAACGGGACAAAATTAAACCCATTAAGAGGACCATTCCAGTCAACAGCTACGTTGACCATGGTTTTATGAGCAAAAACCAATTTGTAAGGATGGGATATATGGATGGACTTGTATTTGTTTTCAGCAACTGATACATCACGTATGATGTAGTCTCCTCCTTCCTCTAATAGCGGATGAAACTTGGGTCTCTGCTTACTTCTGACGGTAGCACCTATCTTATCACCCTGTTAATTACAAAAATAACAACTATTATTTGCAATAGTATGATCACTTTTATAATTGTACTATCAAAATGGATATAAAAGTGGTCAAACCTGCTCATCCATGAGAATGAGTTCCATAATTTGGCATTGTTTCTCCCTTCCAAAACCTTTTTGATGCCACAATCGAAGGACCTTAACTTTGATTGAAAACTTAACTTTTGCGGGTGTTATATCAGCGATAAGGTCTATTGGTGAATCCATTATCTGTAAGGCTAAGGAGTAGGATAAGTTGAGTGCAATAAGAATGTTAGAAAAGGTTAAACATCGAGACAATAAGTAACATAACTACAGCAATCGAGACAAAGAGTTGCAAGAATAACAGGAGGCAAAATGGGCAGGCGGGTTGGTTTGGGCAACTGTTATAATTAGTTCGGGACATAACGGGCAGATTTCAAAGTTGTTCACTATTAGACTCTTTTATGTGTTACAATTAGTTCGGGTCATAGATAATTAGTAAAGTGGTCACAGATAATTAGTAGTAAACTTAGTATATCACATAATGACATTACATCGAGCAATAGGAATCATACTCACAGATATATTCTGTTAGGTCTATATATTATGTTAGAATTAATTTCACAGATATATTCTGTTAGTAAAGATATTATCACTTCCAATTTTCAAAACCCAAATCCAAAGACCTCCTAATTCATAGAAAGTTGCAAGGCCAAACCAACACATTTAACACTAAAGCAAAAATACCATCCCCAAATTTGAAACCATGTATGATCAAACGAATTTCACAAAAAAGTTTGAAAATTACTAATATAGTTCCAATTATCACAAGCAAAAGAACGTTACCAGAAAGTTTGAAAATTACTAATATAGTTCCAATTATCACAAGCAAAAGAACGTTACCAGAGATATTATCACTTCCAATTTTCAAAACCCAAATCCAAAGACCCCCTAATTCATAACATAACTACAGCAATCGAGACAAAGAGTTGCAAGAATAACAGGAGGCAAAATGGGCAGGCGGGTTGGTTTGGGCAACTGTTATAATTAGTTCGGGACATAACGGGCAGATTTCAAAGTTGTTCACTATTAGACTCTTTTATGTGTTACAATTAGTTCGGGTCATAGATAATTAGTAAAGTGGTCACAGATAATTAGTAGTAAACTTAGTATATCACATAATGACATTACATCGAGCAATAGGAATCATACTCACAGATATATTCTGTTAGGTCTATATATTATGTTAGAATTAATTTCACAGATATATTCTGTTAGTAAAGATATTATCACTTCCAATTTTCAAAACCCAAATCCAAAGACCTCCTAATTCATAGAAAGTTGCAAGGCCAAACCAACACATTTAACACTAAAGCAAAAATATCATCCCCAAATTTGAAACCATGTATGATCAAACGAATTTCACAAAAAAGTTTGAAAATTACTAATATAGTTCCAATTATCACAAGCAAAAGAACGTTACCAGAAAGTTTGAAAATTACTAATATAGTTCCAATTATCACAAGCAAAAGAACGTTACCAGAGATATTATCACTTCCAATTTTCAAAACCCAAATCCAAAGACCCCCTAATTCATAGAAAGTTGCAAGGCCAAACCAACACATTTAACACTAAAGCAAAAATATCATCCCCAAATTTGAAACCATGTATGATCAAACGAATTTCACAAAAAAGTTTGACAATTACTAATATAGTTCCAATTATCACAAGCAAAAGAACGTTACCAGAGATATTATCACTTCCAATTTTCAAAACCCAAATCCAAAGACACCCTAATTCATAGAAAGTTGCAAGGCCAAACCAACACATTTAACACTAAAGCAAAAATATCATCCCCAAATTTGAAACCATGTATGATCAAACGAATTTCACAAAAAAGTTTGAAAATTACTAATATAGTTCAATCAACACGAGTTCAATTTAAACTTTACTGTACATTTGACTCTTTGACTCTTAAATAAGATATTTGACTCTTAAATAAGATAATCACAAGCAAAAGAACGTTACCAGAGATACTATCACTTCCAATTTTCAAAACCCAAATCCAAAGACCCCCTAATTCATAGATAGTTGCACAATTGAAGCATTAATTGCTTTACTAACAAACCATTACCAATATCTTTAGACTCACTTTTACATACAGATGCTAAAAAACAGTATTATATAACACAAACTACTAAGATTTAAGCATTCGAACTGGTACAAGTACTCATATTATAGCAATAGGATTCATATATTATAGCAATATTTCATTTGTTCGCATTAGCATATAGTAAAACATAGATGATCATGATTAGCATTACATCGAGCAGTTGGCGTGCGTAACTAAATAAAGGCATATAAACAAACATACAAGAATGTTTTTCCAATGCAAAACAAATACTTGATTTTAAGAAAGTACGATACTTAAAAAAACTAACAAACTACATATAGATTTATAAAATAACATACCTGTTCGTAGCAAATTCGAGTGGATGAATGGTGCCAAGTTGATTTTGAAAATAACAAAAACCAAAAAACTATTGAATCAGTAAAAAAAAAAGTATAATACATAATACATAATCTTGAATGAAAAGCTAATACAGATTTATAAGAATAGATACCTTTTCGTAGCAAATTCTGGTGGATGAATGTTACGGTAATTGCTTGAATTGATCGAATATATAGAAGGGAAAAATAAGGTATTCATATTCATAATCAGGATTATAAGAATCAATTATAATTGAAATTGATATTGATATATCTAGACCTAATCAAAATCAGCAATTTTGTACTGCTTTTCTTCCAAAAAGGAAGGTAGCTGATAATTTGGGAGAAAATACGCGTTTTTGGATGAAGAATCGCTGATTACAGATTAGACAAGAGTGAAAAGAGGAGTCAATTTTTTTATTTGAAAGTCAACATGTTTATGTGGCATAGGTTAGATTTAATTATATAGTATTATTGTTGAGAGTTTGACACATCAGCAGAATTAAAGAGTAAGTAGCTATAAGGTTGCCACATAAGCAAGGTAAAACTTTGTTTTATAAGAATAGATAGATTTTAATAGTAAATAGTAAAGTAATAACTAATATATTTGGGCTAGAAAATGGTTTGGGTCGTAAAATATAGTCTATCATATAGGCCCATTTTGAAATTTCTACGAAAACCATGTTTCTCTTTTTCTTCTTCAATACCAAACCTTGAATTTGTGATCAAATTTGTGACCTCATGAATTGAAACAACATCAAGCCAATTGGACAAAAACCTATGTAGCATATATTTATTTATATATATATATAGAGTGGGGATTAAGAGGGAAGTAAAAAATTTAGGGAAAGAGGGAAGCAAAATCTCAACCCTTGATTTCATCATAAATGAATTTTAAAAATTACAAATAATTTCAAAATTTAACATTCATTGGTGATGAATGTTAAAAAAGTTTTTTTATAAAAAAAATCAAGGGCTAAGATTTGTTTCCCTCATTCCCCAAATTTTGATGATTCCCTATGAATCCTTCCCCTATATATATATATATATATAGAAATATGATCAACAAGAAAGTGGTGTTTTTTGTGAGAAGGAAGAAACGCTAAAATTAATTATAATCATCTTATATTTACCAATCAAAATGTTAATAAAAAATTATTTTTACTAGTATTTAATCAAAATTAATGCTATAAAGAATACATTCACGGATGAATTCCCTTTTCAAGTCATAACATTAGTTGATGAATATTAATTTAATAAATTGTTAACATTTATTATTATGAATGTTAGTTAATATTCATGATGATTAATGTTAAATCATAATATTACTTGATAAATATTATTAATTTTTACATTCATTTTCATAAATGCTAATTAGCATTCACCTCGATGAATATTAATAACTTTATAATCTAATATTCATCAATTGATATTATAACATATAGAAAGAACTCATTAAGGAAGGTTAACATTCATAGCATCGATTTTGATCAATATTTAAGTAATTGATCTAAAACAAATTTGTGATGAATTTTATGAATATTGATTGAATTGGATGCGTGAATTCAGAGAATAATAGACTGTAAATAACTGTTACAATACACACATATACGAATTATGATTAAAAGGCTTAATTACATTTACAAACACGGGTTTATATACCTATTACAAAACATTAATTAAACTTATTACATAATTAAGCAAAGCATGTTATATCCTCTAATTATATTTCCAACAATCTCCCCATAGGATTTAGCGTGTTGAATTTGACGAGAATACAAGTTTATACCCCTTAATTCCTTCATATGCCTGAAGATACTAGGTCATCTTTATTTGAAGTCCTCTCTCTAACCCTTGTTGTTGTTGAGCAATGACGTCCCGCATTTCCTTTGATGTTTTATATATATCTACTTGAGTGTAGATTTCACCCTTTAAAATGAATGACTTCATCTCTTTGTGAGCTTTGTATTGAGTTTTCTACGATTAAGATTGTTTGTTGTAGGTTAAAGGTGTTGTTTGTGAAATGAGTGTGCCATTAGGATCTGACGGGGGATAGAACGGTTTCTCTCCTTTAGTTAGAGATTTTAATAACAAGTCACTCTTTTCTTGACGTTTAATGAAGTCAAGAAACTTGTCTCTCCATTGAGAGTAATCACTTCTGAATAAGACTGAAAGTTTATCCTTTGAACCTATTGCAAGCGCTTCCCGAGACATTTTATCAGAAAATTCAACAATTATCCCAACTTGTAAGTTTAACAGAGTGATACACAAAAATCTTCCAATTTGATACACCAATGAATTACTTAGAAACTTTTTTCAAAATTTACTCTATATCGAGCTCGAGTCACACTAACTTTCCTCTTGTATGGAGATCACCCTATCAAGATCAATAAAGAACACTTAAATCGAGATCAAATTAGCTTTAAGTGTTTGAGACAATATACACATGTCAACCTTTAATTAACGAGCTCGATATATCGAGTTCGATATCAATAAGTTCCTGAGAAATAGTACTATATCGAGATTGTTATATCGAAATCAGAATAACATGAATTCATGTAAATGTGAACTCTATCGAGATCAATAGCCTATTGAGATCAAACACTATCGAGATCAGAAAATTTCAATTTAGTTCGATATATTGAGATCACCCTATTCCTCTTAAGTTTAATAACCATCACTTTTCAAATATCAAATTGAACAAAATTGTTTGAATTTGAGTATGATACTTACACAAATTGATTCTCAATCAGATATGGAGATGATTGCTCGATGGAATTTGATAGACACTTCCAAAATCACTTGAATTTTGCAAATCATAGTAGATTAACCCGTGAACACAGGTTTGCATAGAACCTTCAATTTTGGCATTTACTTCTTAAATTTGTTCAACCAAATGTTTCTAAAATCGAATACCTTGCTCTGATACCAAATGTAATTGATCTAAATTGAGTTTGTGATGATTTGTATGAATATTGATTGAACTGGATGCGTGAATTGAGAGAATAATAGACTATAAATAATTGATACAATACACAACTATACGGATTATGATTAAAAGGCTTAATTACATTTTGTAACACCTAGTTTTTTTTTTTTTTTCTTTTTTTTTTACAACACTTTATATAATAACAAAATCAACGCTTTTCATATAAACATAAATATTACATTGTTTATAATTTTTACAACGTAAGTTCTCTTTCTCAAAAGACTCCCACAATATCCGAGCATGATTTAACGGGAGTAATCAAACACTTACTACCAGCAGTAGCAAGCACACCACTAATCGCGCTGCGGCTCCTTCCCAAGACTCTCTTTTCCTTTACTCGACCCACCTGTATTATCAGCAATAACAGAAATGGATAAGCACATCGGCTTAGTAAATAACATATTCATAACATCAATATAAGATAGAAATATTATTAATACGGTAACCACATTATCACCTTACTCAGTTATAACTTACAATCACACTGTTTGGTCATTTATGGTCACTCAGCATAAAGATGGCCAATAATCACATAGTTAAGCCATTTATGATCACTCAGCATAAAGAGGGCTAATATAACATGGCTAGACCATTTATGATCACTCGGCATAAAGAGGGTCAATAATAACACGACTAGACCATTTATGATCATTCGGCATAAAGAGGGTCAATAATAACACGGCTAGACCATTTATGATCACTCAATCAGTGAACAATACAGCACACTTTAATACTTCGGTCACTTGGATATTCTCATTCAATATATAATAATCTATTACTTACCTGGATAATCGTACAGTTGAATATCCTCGTCAGTTACGTACAAAACACCGGTCTGTAAATTAAACATAACAAAATTAACTCTTTTTTATAAATTTAGCGACACAACAATTGTGTCGCACCATAACCTCATGCGACACTACCCTTGTGTCGTAGGACAGAATCCTGCGACACCATTTTATGTCGCAATACTCAATATGGCCGCCTTTAGCGACATACCCATCTGTGTCGCAGAACATTCATGCGACATAACCTGCGACACAACCTTTGTGTCGCAATGAAGAACAGCCAGACCCCAAATTTCGAAATTCTCGAATTCAAACATGTAATACTCAAATTAACTCATTTCCATCCGTCCAATTCACTCAATAATACTTATAACACATAATAATCAAAGTCTTACCTTGATTTCACGATTCAATTGCTTAATCTTTGCTTCCAAATTTGATTTTATCACTTTCTCTCTCTATAACTCGTTTATCTCTCTCTCTAAACGATTTCAGAAGTTTTGATAATAGTCTGGAAGGTTTAAGCGAAGTTTATATATATAAAATTCGCGAGTTACACTTAAGCACCTTAATTAATTTCAGTTCAGCCCGTTCTGCGACACAGTCCCGCGACACAACCATTGTGTCGCACATTCATTCCGTGCGACACTAGCCTTGTGTCGCAGAAGACCAAAACTTTAAAATTTTTGGGATGTTACACATTTACAAACACTTGGGTTTATGTACCCATTACGAAACATTAATTAAACTTATTACATAATTAACCAAAGCATGCTATATCCTCTAATTATATTTCCAACAATTTATTATTATTATATTTATATTTGTATCAATGAAGGTAAAATGTTTTGTGATAATTATTAATGTTTCCTCTAAAAAAGTGCTTCCCTCTAGATCATTTATATATATATATATTAAGAAGGTTAAACATTGGGTTAGGTTCAAATGAGAACCAAATAAAAGGTGAGAACCGCGAGAACTACTGAATTACACATTTTTTCACTTGTGATTGACTTCATTTATATGTGAACATTTATGTACATTTGATTTATAAAGGAAAAAAGTTAAAAAAAACTCTAAAATTATATCTCAAAACACAAAATAAAAAATACATGTTCACAAGTGAACCATCATATAAACAAATTGGTAATATCTCAAAACACAAACTAAGTTTAGCACTAACATGTTGCCAATGGAACTAAAATCCCTCCCTTATTAAGTGGCAGTTTTTCATCGATGATATGTTAAGATCAGATGACTAGATATCGATTCGAAAAAGAATGATCATTTTTAACTTGGAGGATTTTATATAAAAGTGATACTTGGCTTTGATTTGGATGCTAGGGTTTAAGTTATACGATAATAAGACATATACTTATGAATTTTAAGCTTTGTTAATTAGTCGTGGTATGGTTTCCGACTACAACATTATTGGAATTGACGATGCTGCTCGACAATGTTGTGTTTTTTATTGTTCTTAAGTCTATATGTTTGAGTTTATATATAATATGATTCAAAGGAAAATTGACAGGTTTAAGATACTAGGGAATTTCGAAAAAAATAAAATTGGGCATACATGGATCAGATTTGTAGAACGTTACAAACAATAGCGACCATTTTTTCCTAAACATTGAAATGAGTACTATTTCAATAATATGTACTTTATTGTCATGGTAACTACTAACTACTAAATGATATAAATAAAACATTGTGTGACATTCTAGGTTTATCATGCTTGTAATTAAGTTAACTTTATGCTGCACATTAACCTACATCATCAAAAAAGTGCAAAAACAACAATATACATTTTCTCCATTTTTCTATTGGTTTTCTGAAATACAAACAAGAACAAAAATGAAGAGGCAAAATATAATGGAAACCATAAGAATTAGGGGGGTGGAGAGAGGAATGATTGTTATAGATGGAAAACTATCATTATGACAGAAATATGGTAACAAAATGATTTAAGTAACCATAAAACAAGCATAAGCATGAAAACATGCACTTGATGCCATCAGAGTTTGTGTTTTCCATGCTTTTCGCCATTTATTTATTATTATGCCCCACAAAACCTTAAAAGTATATTAACAGTAAAATAATAATCCATATATATGTACGTATAAAAACATGTACAACAAATATGATGTCATTGATATAAGAGCATCAACTATGGGGGAGTGACCGATCTTCTCGGCGCTGATCGGCATTGGTCGTCCTTCTACAGTGGGCCAAAAGTGGTCGACTAAGGTGAAGGGGAAAAGTGTTGGCACACCGATCCGATTAGTTTTTCTGTTACGTACTACTATTACAATTATAGTACGATAGTATGATGTATAATTTTTTATTACGAAAAATAACAAGTGGTGAAAGTTGTTGGTATTATTGACAATATAATAAAAGTGATAGAAAGTGGTTAGGAGGAAACAACAGATTAAGTTGACGAAAGTAATTTCAATGTAACAGATGCTCTAACGATATCAAATGTTAATATAAGGAAATAGAATTTATAAAGAGATTTATTAAATAATGAATATATTAGAGAGAGATACGTACTTTTATACATACGCTTTAAACACCATATTTATCATTACATATCACGTAAATTTGGTGACAAGGTATCAATACCTTAGTTCGACCGTAATATGTAAATTTATGTAAGAGTTTCTATTAATATATACACACAGCAATATCAACATGCTTAATGTTGGATTATATTTTTTAACACATTGTGTTGGCTAATTTATATTTTATTTGTGTATAATTAATGCACGACATGAAATTTGATTTTTCGACTAGTTAAACTATTATACAGGATCGGTTCTGAATTGAATTTACGAATGCTTTGAATGAGATGGAGAAAAATGTCTTTTTAAATGTTGTAAGCAAATAACACACCAACTAGAGTTTGATTTAGCCATGTTATTTCATGTATGAACTAAATAGCAACTTAAATCTTTTGATTTTACTATAATTTTTTTAATTAATGAAAAACTTGTGAATTTCTTAACTTTCAAATATAATTTTCAAAGGTAATAATATTGATATCTATAAAGCTATGGGTAGTATACTCTTGTGAAAAATAATGACAAGTGTTAATTAGATTCTAAAAATTATTTAATGATTAAACAAATCAAATTTGATAAGTATTTATTTTTAATCTTTCGTACACCGATAAAAATAGAAATTAATTGATACTTCTAGAAAAAGAGGGGGGTTAAAATAAAAATTCAAATAACATAAAGGTTTAATTTTGAAAAAGAAATAAACTATACATTTCAACCTTATTCTTCCTCGGGTACCAAAATCAAATATCCTCCATTAAAAAGGAGCTTGAGCTTTTCATTTTTGACTCTAATAGTTCATAATAAATTATATAAAATACGTTTTCTTTCCTATAAAATATCCTTATACACTATGCGAAATAGTTTATACTCACCAATAAATTTCGAGCACTCCTCACTTCATGCCCCTCTTTACATTGATGCCTTGGGCCGTCGCCCGCTCTGCCTAACACCAGGCCAGCCCTGCTACTGTAGTTGTTGTTTTAGTATTCTATTATTTGTATGGAATCAAAAATATTCACACAAATTAAAGGATCCTATGAAAGCATGTTAATTATATGGCTCGGACGCTGTAAGGTAGTTGGGTAGTTGATCGATGAGGTGATATCCAAGTGAACCTTGAAGGGGTCTTTTGAGTTTTTATTGTCAAACTTCAAGTGTTGATTGCAGTAACATAAGTAATGCGCATAAATCCAATATACTCTTAAGTCAACCAAATAAGCTAGCTCCAACTTGTTTTGACAGGTCCATACAGTTAACACAAATTTACCTAAGTCAGTCTTGGTCCACTATCGATATCTATGTAACTATATATGTAATTCAATTTTGATTTGATTAATAGCTCAATCTATTATTTTTGAGTGATGTGTCACTTGCTAATGCATTCTCATTAAAATTCACTAGTACTTGATTAAAATATGAAAGCTAAATAATTTTCTATGTGTCACAAATAGTTTTTTGTAACAAATAATTAATCTAAAACAACTTTATTGAAATTTGTTAAGTTGATTACTTTTTAACAAATAATTATACAACATATCTTGAGCAAGATCTAGCAAGCATATTGACCTTTAGCTAACTGTCATTTTATATGTGGGAAAAGCACGTGAAAAGATTCATTAAAGCTTGTAGAGATCACATAAAAAGTAAACAAAAGTTAAAAAAATAGAAAGAAAAAATAAGTCTGAAAAATATAAAGTGTATGAAGCAGTTGCAATTTGAAGGTAAGAATAATCGATCTTAAATGGAAAGAAAAAATAAGTCGAAAAATATAAAGTGTATGAGGCAGTTGCAATTTGAAGGTAAGAATAATCGATCTTAAATGTTGATTTATATAATTATCAGTTCATATTCGCTGCATTATAATAATACTGTATTTTATATAAAGTACACTATTATAAATTTAAATTATTAATCATAAAATTAACGATTGAGATTATGTGTTCTCTCCTTCTCGTGCACTAAATATAAATAAGAAAGTGTTTATAGACAGTGGTGGAACTACTTAGGCGGCAGAGGTAGCAAGTGCTACTGGTCAAGAAAAAAAATTATAGTGTAAAAATAAGAAAGAAAAATTAATAGAAGTGTACCTAGTGGATTTTTTATGTGATACTAGTCAAATTCTTTAAGTGCAACTAGTTATTAAAAAATAACAAATGGAAGTATGTTTCTTGTAACTACAAAAAGAATAGCCCAATACATATAGCTAAAAAGTCTTTTAATAGCTCATAGTTAATTAAAATAAAGAGACTTTAAGCCCAACTATTTTATAAAAATTTATAGGTTACGTATTTTTTCCAAGTAATTTGAGTATTGACCTCAAATTTCCTTATTAAACAAAATGAAACCGGACAATCAATCCAAACCCGATCTCACACATATGGCCAATCCATATACGGCTCTTAAGGGTGCATCATAATTTTGACGGAAGAAAATTATATGGGTGAATTTAATATATTCAAAACACGAGGGGTGTAATCTGTAAATTAATAGGAAAAAATGTTTAGAAAATGTCTGACTGGACAGTACATGTGTCTTTGTGTTTGCATCGGATCCTTCGCCGAATTAGACGGCTTCTGTGTTCCGTATGCCATGTACATTAACTCTATTCTCTTCTATAGAACTTTCCTTTAATACACGAATATTTATATCGTATAGGCACATAATCGATATTAGTATAGTACTCGCACAATATGACAGTAAAAATAAAATATTATTTTAAAAATTGAGTGTCTACATCTATGTATTTTATGTTAACTAGTGACATCATTGAATTAAATTATGTGACACCGGTGACTTGGACCGAATAGTGTAATTTTGTTAGTTATTATATTTGTGTCACCAGTGATCGAAAATTTTAAGTACGCCACTATATATAGGGTAATAGATTGAAATCTGATTTAGATATACTATTAGATAATAGTAGTAATAGATTATTAATGAAAATAGAATTGTCGAGATAATTGAAATATTGTATTAATTAGATAGGGACAACGTAGTCACTTTTCATGTTTGAATTAATTTTACGACAAAATACTAAACGAATTATATATTAGTATAGATATAAATATGTGCTTATGTTAATCGAATTCTAAGCTTGTTTGAACTTGCGTCTTAATATGTTTTTCATTAAAAGCATAGTTAAAAAAATTTCAGCATGATTATGCATTTTAAAATTTAATTTTCAGTAATTCTTAATTGAAAAACATACAAGTAATTTTATTTTATTTTTATGTGATAAAATAGTTTCGTTAAGAGTAGCATAAATTTGGTTAACTACGGAAAACTAATCTTAATCATACGTACTTTCGTCTTTAATGCTTGAAAATGTCAATTAGTCTAAACTGTGACTTATACGCTTTCAAACTTAATCATACGTAATCACATAATCATACTTATTGGGTGATATAATATATAATTTAGTAGTGTATGTTTAAATTTGGTCATATACATATCACACGTTGCGATAATAATTGAGGTTATAAATATATATTTTGATTCTCGGAGGAATATTTATATTTATAGATATGAAAAGACATTAAATGTGGTCATCAACTTACATGTCTTACTCGTTTGACAAAGTGCATACCATGTTTCTCTTGCGTGTATAGACAAACAAGACATTCTAAAAAAGGTTAATTATTTAATACCTTGATATCAAAAAAAGGTATAGTTATTTTCTGATGAGTAGATAAATTACCATGTATTAAACTATATGTATTTGATCTTCTTGTACTCTACAATGTCCGATATTCTAAACCATACGAGTCGGATAAATATATTCCTAAACAAGGGCTAAGTGTCAAGAAATCTAATAACTTTATAAAAACATTATGATATGATATGTATGAATTTTTAAATGTCTATCATATATAATCAACTTACAACTATTACTATTGATATATAATTTGATTCACCACTTGATATACATAAAACTTGTCACATTAGAGTCACATACAAAATTTTGAATCATAATATATTACATTTTAAAACGTTTACCCTAAACAATTAATACCTCTCTAATCATCTTGATATTTGTTATACCGATAACAACTATGCATATTCCAACATTTTTAAGTGCATACTAGTAGTGGCGGATCATGAAAATTAAAATCATGGGGGCTCTTATTTGGATCTCACATTAGCTAGTCAATGAAATATATGTTCAGAAATTGTGTATCTTAAAATGAACTTTTATTTGAACCTCACGTCAGTTAGTGCATAACATTTACATACGGTCAATGATTAAGTGATTTATAGAGGAGTTTGAAAGAGGCCTAGTCAGCACTTAACCTTCACTTAACTCTAGACTTAGAACATAATCAGTTACAATCGGCCCTTTTTAAAATACTAGAAGAAATTCTACCAAAATTCAGTAATTAACATATAATCGTTGGGGGCATTGCTCCCTTGTACAAGGCTAGATCCGCCTTACATACTAGCATGATGATTCTATTACACTTTGTGATACTAGCTATATATATCTTCGACGTATTCTATAACTTCACTTATTAACGTTATTCCTAGAGAAACTTTCATAGATCAACATTAATATGATAACCAGTTAGCGTTGTAATTCACTTGAATGTTTTAAATATTATATTTAAAGGGATATCAACCATCAACATCACATTTGAATAATGCAGTTTACCAATCAAGTACTAAATACAACTTTTTGTTTCACATTTTTCATCCTTTAACCTTTTGAAATGTACATTTTCATTCCTTATTTCTAGCCAACTAACACATTCAGACAACACCTTCTATTTTCCCTATATTTAAATCATAAATGAAGGTTTTGAACTTAACAAATACAAAGACTTATCTTAAAAGCGTTATATTAATTAAACCCACCCGGGATGTAGCCTAGGAGGACATTTGGAATGAATTCTATGTTAAATTTTTAGTAGTAGCAAACAAACCTAATTTATTAGAAAAATTATTTGTTATATTAGTTGGTTAAGTTTGATTCGTCTTTCATGCGATGAATTTGAGACGGTCTACTGTGATCAAATTGCTAGTATCTAGCCTTTTGAGACAAAAATCATGATAACAAAACCAGTTTAAAACGATACTTTTACATAATAATAAACCAGAGTTAAGCAAATACTTATAACAGCAAAAAAGAGTTACTTATATCATCATCTATATTGTAACTTGTAAGTCACACCCCATCAAACACCTTTTGTATAAACCATATAATACGACACAAGTCTCACTTTCCATCTTTCACATCCACATCCATTTCATTGTTTTCAGAGCCCATTTCATATTCCCATCTTTCCGATCACTCAATTCCGATCAAAACCGATGTCCACCGCCGGCTCCTGCAAACATCTACAACAACAACATGAACCCAATGCATTACAATTACTCCAACATCAAACAAATCAACAACAAGAAAATGAAAATGATCCAACTTTAACAATAATCAAATTGTCATCAAACGTGAAAGAATTCGATAACGATGATGAGCCTACGACTCCTACGTCATCTGATCAGAAAATTCAGGCTGTTACCACGTGTCCACCCGCACCAAAAAAACCAAAATCGGTTTCGAGAGGAATTAAACGAAAGACACCGAATTTCGAGAGAATTTCGATTGATTTGATGATGAAGATTAATGCAATGTTTGCTCCGGTGGGAGATCTTGATGCCGGCAACCGTGTAAAGATAGTCAAGAATGCTAATGTCATCACCGGCTAATAATATACTTAGCATTAACATCCTATTTTAATTAATTGATTTTTCTTTTTGGTGAAGAAATTATGTGAATGTATTTAGTTAAAGTAATTAACAAAAACAATTTCACGGTACATTGCCCAATTGCTAATTAATTGTATTTTATGTTTAATTCATATTATATATAAATAAATAATTATAATTATGTGTAAGGTGTTTGGCAATGAAGATGAACAAGTTAGATGGAATATTTCACTTCCAAAAAAGTAAAAATATTATATTGAGGATTCGAAAAAAAAGAAGAGGTACAAGGACATGAACTCTACTAGATGATTATTTGTGAGAAGAATCAAGAAATGAAGTTTCATCGATTGTCATACGTGTAGCCAATGAATCATGGAGTAATTTTTCAAACGATGGTTAATAAGTGATATCATTTTCAGCGTTGGTTTTTGTAACACCACCGGAAAACACTTGCTCAATGTTTGATATCGTGGTCCAATGAATCATGATATATAACCTAGCACTTTACTCTTCCTAAAATTATTTAATATAGTATAAAAATTAAAAATGATAATGATTTACATAAAAATTTATGTAAAACTGTAAAATTGTATTAATTGAAATATATTATAAGATGAATCTAATAAATCATGATACATACACTCTTGTTATCTTTTGAAGACGAAAATATTGTAGAATTTGATATTAACATTTATTTTTAACTGTATTTTGAATGCTAAATTATTAGATAACTCATTAACTGTATTCTTTCTACTTTTATGTCTATAGAATATGTAGATATAGATGAACTCTAATATAATAATGACAACTATATTGTATGTATGATGTATCTATAATCTATAACTAACATATAGTGTATTTTCATCTTAATTAAAATTACTATATTACTGTTATGTACTCCACAATTCATTCATGCGACATTTTTTTAAAATCAATTTACATACCAAGTTAAAAGAAACAAATCAATAGGAAATTGTCAACTACCTATTAATTGAGCCAATATTATAATTATTGAAACAATATTAAAAATACATTTTATTAGGAAATTCAATTTATGTTTATATATATATATATATATATTATGTCATTTAGAGTCATGATTTGATTTAATAATGCTATATAGAAAGTTATAGACATTTAATCAAAAACTTGATTTGCATCAAACGCACACACAATGAACATACTATCTATGCTCAGTCAGTTAGACAATACAAAACTCTCTAATAATGAGAAGTGAAAGTGACACATGTTTTAGATCTCATAATCCAAATCTTTCAGGTTAAAAAGAACGACTGCATTAGATTATCAATTTCAAACTAATAAACATCTTTGAAAAATGTCATAAAAGGTATAAAAGTTCAATTGAAAACCAAACCAAATCCCTAGTTAATAATAATAATAATAATAATAATAATAATAATAATAATAATAATAATAAAGGTTCATGAAACCTACGATCTTTTATAACCACTTTCAAAATGATGTAATCGAGACCATGTGGAATCGAATTTTAAAACATAAAATCCTACAAAAACATTAATATATGTCATATTGAGATATCAAGTAGAAGATTTAAATTATACAAATACTTTGATTACATAAAAAGGAAGAAGAAATCAGAGAGATATGGAGATAAAACACATGCTTACAATTCCAATAGAGTTACCTTCAAATGAAATATGTAGAAAAATGTGATGTAGTAAATATAAATAAAATGATTGAAAGAGATTAAAACTACTCAAACTTATAACATAATAATTATCATAATATATCCTTTATATTTTTAACATAGTAGAAACTTCATGAATATTTAATGTTGATTATATATGAAAGGTCTTATTTTAATGACAATATATTATAGTATAATAAATTTTTTGACAAATTAATTCTTCTTACATGGCATACCTAACTTTTAAGATTTTACCAAATGATGTCACATCATCTTCTAGCTTGTATAATTTCATCCACATAGACTAGGGGGATAGCCATTTGGTATATAGGAAAAATATCAATTACTCTACTTTGCGAAAGTATTCAACTAAGTTATTGAATTATTAATTTCCTCAATTGAATTATTGAACTAAATTAATAAGTTAAGTAACTTGATCTACGTTATAATAGTTATAAGTTCATTAACCTAATTAAACTCACAATTTAAGTTGCTGAAAATGATAATGATTCTAGGATTAAGAGTGAATCAAAATCTCTAGCAACAAATGAGCTTGGTGATTTTGAGTTCTTAGTAGCAATTGTCATTTGGTTTGAAATATTATCTATGGTAAACTTGGTTAGCAAGAAGTTACAATCCCATGATATGCTTATCGATGTTGCTATTAAGGATGTGAAAAGGCTAATTTTTTTCTTTGTGGAGTTTAGGAATACAGGCTTTGCTAAAGCGATTGATACTACCAAGCAAATTTCTATTGAAATGGATATTGATCCGGTGTTCCCTCAGAAGCGTGTAATTCATGGAAAAAAAATTCGATGATAATTCAGTTGAGTTGGATACTTTACTTTCTGCCGAAGAATCATTTAAGGTTAATTATTTCTTGTATATTGTTGACCAAGCTCTTTCGTCACTTAATACAAGATTTGAACAATAGAAAGAGTATGAGAAAGTTTTTGGTTTCTTATTTACTTATCATAAGTTGCAATCTTTTGACGACACCACTCTCAAGTTGCATTGTAGTCATCTTGAGGATGCACTTAAGAATAATGGACAATCTGATATTGATGTTAATGCTCTTTACGTGGAGTTGAGGTCACTTAATAATATTTTTCCTCGTGAAAATTTAGGACCTGTTGACATTTTAAATTTTGTGAATCAAAATGCTTGTCTTCCTTATGCAATTATTGCATACAGAGTATTGTTGACAATTCCTATAACTGTGTCATCGGCAGAAAGAAGTTTTTCGAAACTGAAGCTATTGAAGTCCTATTTGCGGTCACTATGACACAAGAGAGACTTAATGGGTTGGCATTGATAACGATTGAGAGCGATTTACTTGAGAGTATTGACTATGAAGATGTGATCAACAACTTTGCTTCAAAGAATGCTAGGAGAATTACATTATTTAAGAAATAGATTGTGTAATTTGTACCTATAATTGAAAGTACTTTGTTATCGTTAAATTAACATATATGGATACTTATAGATTTTTTTAGAATACTATAGACTTAGTTTGCATTAACTTAAAATTTTGGGTTCAAGGATGGCCTCTTTTGTGATAATGGACAGGGCCCCCAAAATTCACGGGACGGCCCTGGTCCCATACTTGAAGATCATGCAAGTATGGACCAAAAGCATGACACAAAGACAAACTACCAAGTTTCAACTAATCAATGGGGATGACCCCCTTTGATGGTTGCCCTCAAGGAAGCAAGGAGGGGGGGGATGACCCCTTTTTGAACATTTCACACTTCCATGTTGTGTACAAGTTATAATGCCCAAACTCTTTAGGTCCAATAAGTTATACATGACATTTATATTCATATCAAATGACTTCTAATGTTTTATATGGCTTGGAACATTATTATTTTAACAAAATATTAATTTTCAATTAATACAAGGATTATTGATAATTAGCAAGAATCAAATTCTTACAATTAATCGATTAGTGTTTATTTGCTATTGGTGGGACCCTATAGAATCATATGTTATTAGCAATATCATTCTCATCGAACATAACGATCCAATCAGATATAATTGTCTTCACAGCTATCATAAGCAAAATCAGGTATATATGTATACATCCCTGTACACATCCCTCTTAGAGAAACATGTTTATGTTGTTGAAGGTGTAAGTAAATTCACTTTTCGTTTATATACTGCTTTTTTTTTTTTAATTAACCATTGCTATAACTAGAATTGACATAATAATGTCATAAGAATATTGAACCGGAAAAACAATGTTGACTGTTGAACGAGATATGGCGTTAGAAGTTTCTTATAACTCGACTGATGCAGCAAAATAAGGCGGGAAAATGGAAGGGCAGGCTAATGGCTCATATGGGGTGGGATAACGCAAAGCATTTTTTGCCCATGATTTCTCTAAAAGAAAATTGTGAATAAGCGTGTGATTGTTATCATGACAGGAAGTATATTATTTTAATAATAATCTTGCACTTTATATATATGAGATTGCATACAAGAACACTTTTTGCAATTTTTGAACTGTTTAAATTTCAGTATATTTGTTTAGTTACACATTGGACCTATTAGACAGAAAATTATTGTACGTCAAATAGAAGACTCATTCACAAAGTTGTGATACAAGCTTTGCAAGTTAGAATGTAGCCAAGGTTGTAAAAGTCAAGTCAGGGACTAGTCGGTCAGAACTTTGTAGAGATTAATCGGTAAAGTCGGGAATTAATAGGGGACTAGTCGAATTTTACTTATTGACTATTTTTTTACTTTTTGACTTTTTTTACATATAAATAATAAATTTCAAAATTAAATGTATAAATATAGAAGAGAACCATAAACATCAACAAACATAAACTTTAAGATAATTGTTTAGAAACATTAATCCGACTTTAACTTTGACTGATTTTGACGGAATAAATCTGACTTTGACCTAGTCGAGTCAAAGTAGTCCCAAAGCCCAACTAGTCAAGGACTAGTTGGCTAAGTCAGCCGACTTTTACAACTCTGTAGCTATTCAGAGTACTAATTATTTAGCTTCAAACAGATAAATACTCACCTTCTTAACTGTAATATATTCAAGCAACAGAAAAGGCAATGGAGAAGACCAAAATGGAGGGGAAATGTACGTCCTTCACACTTCCATTTATGTATCTTTATATATTTCAGGAAGACATTTTCTCAATGAATTTGATCACTTTGTTTAAATTTTGATTTATTGTATCTTTTTCTCTAACAATTCTCCGTATCTACTGCACAATAGAATCACATAATTTATAGCTACTTCTGTAACTAATGATTCTTTTTAAGTTCCTAATACTTTGACATATTAAAATTGTAAAACCAACACTAAAAACAATAGAACATTTATGATTTCTTCAAAATGTTGTATCAGGCAATGGTCATAGAAGGTGACAGTTTTTTATGATTGTGTGTTATTCAGAAAAAAATCTTAAATTACATTCTATTTCAAAAACTTGATAATGAGTCTTTAGGTATAATAAAAATAATGAAAAGGTAAGCAACGCTTTTGGTATATTTCTAAAACTTGAAAATGAATCTTTGAAGAATGAGAATCAATTACATTAATTGGGCGTTTCAACTTTGGGTTGAATCAGACATGATAAACATAGTATTCATCGGAAGAAAGGACCATTCAGGTTCAACAAAGAAAGTGTACGTTCTACCAAACATGAGAGCATGTGCAGAGAGGCTTACTGATTCAGATATGAGGAGCAAAACTGAAGAACTCTGTTCGGGTCACTAACTTAGCTGAAGAAACTCACGAGCCCTATTTGCTTGAGCTTTTTATAATCTATAATTATTATTAATCGCCTAACTAAACCGGCTTTAACCTATTTTTGACTCGGTTAAATAAATAAATGGCACGCTTAATCAATTAGTGTTGGTTTAAACTTTGAACTAAGATTGTGATCGAACGGGTATTTGTACATATTATAATGTTCTCAAATATCTTCCTGTTTTTTTTAATAAAAATTATATGGATAACACATGACGTATAGTTTACTTGTTTAATACACTTTTTTATAGATCTTTGCTGGTTACATTGTTATTTATTAAACATTATTATTAATATTATTATTATTTAAGTGAGTGGATAGTAACTTTTATAACCATTAAGATCTGATTCATAATTGATCTAATTCTTTTAGTTTATTTGTTTAGAATAGAAAATCATTGAAATATCAGTCATCAAACTCTTGACTTTAGATGTCACATGTAATTGAGAATTTGTTTTGCTTTCCTTTTCTTGTAAGTATGTCGACATTGTTTCACTTTTGAAAATTTGTCTTATACTCCTGATTTATGTTGGACATTTTCATCGCGTATTTTTGAGCGAAGTATTTGAATCGTAAGCGGTCATATTTATCTTTCAAAAATTATGAAGACAATCCAACTTATTAAATCTTGTCCAACCATAGTCCACAAATCTAACATTGCTTTGCTTTAACCGTTAACCCTTAAGCTCTTGTAAGTGTAAAGAAGCTCCAGCAACCAACTACTTTAAAGAGTTTTACTTGCCGAACAACCTTAAGTCGATAGGTGGATTTTACTTACGCCATCTAACCCGAATATTTTATATAAAGAATCACATATATATTACGACTCATACGTCTTCTATTTTTTGATACCCTACATCTATTCAAAGAATGGCATACACAATCTTGCACATCCTTCCTTTTGTTTACCTTGCATGACATCAATGCCTGAATCACTATTTCGAGGAATCACATACACATTTATTCTCCTCGTTACTGGATTCACTCAACAGTTGTAGGTATAGGGGTGTCAGGGATTGATCCCCTGACCTTGTGTTTTTTGTGGTAAAGATGCACTCACATATTACCGGTTGTGCTACGTGCCATTAGCAACTAAACTGGTGCTTTACTTTCAATACATTATATTCTTTATACCATCTAAACCCAAAACCCGTGTTCAAAGAATCATATACATATTACGTAACATTTTTACTTTTGTCACCGTGTTCTTTGCTGAACCTAGAAAGTTGATCTTTTTTAGAAGGACAAACGTTCACATATTACCATCTAATCTAACTGAAAACATCGTAGGGTTGAAGTGTTACATCATGATTGAACGAATTCTAGAAGTCGTACAATGTGCAATGAAAGTTGTACGACGCGTCAAACAAAATCATGTTTTCATAAAAAGTAGAATATATTAAAACAGAATGACTTTATTATATAAACTATCACAACAATACATATCTATGGAGATTTAAACAAAGAAAAAAAAAGATAAAAAAGAGGTGGAGTTCAATTTACCACTCACCACTTTTTCCATAATAGCATTACGTAGATGAATCTGAATTTTCTAGCCTTAGGTAACAATAGAAGTAAAGAAAGAATACATTTTTAACAAGCAACTAACCAAAGGCTCCCATGGAACCTTTTACTTCTCCTTCAAGTTGAACTTAACATAACAAACAAACAATACCCACCAATTCCTTTTTGCTTATTGCCCCAATTAACAACATATTTGAAGACATGATCTTTCTATACACAATGCCCAATCGGGCCCGGACCATTCTTCACCTGATCCTTTTTCATGGTTTATCACACTCGGGTTCAACAGAGACCCGACCTGAACGGCCCACCATCTTCCCAAATGAGGGTACAGCTGATAACCCCCTGAAGCTGCTACTTCCTTCACTCAAATTCTGCGACTTTCTTGATTTCCGCAGCTTAGGAGAGGAATACAGGTCAAGTTCTTGGTCAGCAGAGTTGACTTTGACTTTCACGACTGTTAATCGCGCTATATTGCTTCTGCAAAAGGGGCATATGGGTGTGGGCTGGATTGCAGTTGTTGGGTTGGGCTTATTGTGGCAGCATAACGCGAGTGTGCATTGAGCACACATTTGGTGACCACAATTTTGAACCTCAATTGCACATAGTTGGTCAAAGCAGATGCAACATAATTGTGAGTCGCTGGCCTGCAAATATTGAATAATTAAGCTTAATCCTAAAAGATATTTTGAATGTTCAAACTAATATAGATTTGAGTGTACACATGAGTTGTTTCAAGTCAACAAAAATATCTGTTGATAAATGTCAAAAGTCATCAACTATGGCATTTCAACCTATAAAAATCCAAAGTATTTTGTATTTATTTAAAAGTTTCCATTCCTTTGTCTTTATGCATTTGTTTAATGTCTCATGTTCTCGACTATTTAGAGGGTGTGTGGTGTTAATTAAGAAACTAATCGATAGAATGCACAAAAATATACATTCTTGTAATAATAATAAAAAAAACAAGAGACAAAGATGTAATGTAAACTGGAAATAAAAGTATATTTAAGTTAAGGTTATAAGGAAAACAGGTAATCTTATTTTTCCCTCTAATAATCAGGTTTGTTGCAGCAAACTGTGAAACAGGTTATCCAAAATTGATTATTGCAACTATGAATCACAATGATTAGACAACCCGTTTCAAAACGTTCAGCCACACAACTCTCTAAAGTGAACCACAAAATGTAAACTGGAATTACCTCTGAGATGTTATCATCGATGCTGGTAGCATCAGAATGGGATGGGGATGACACCAAGAAGCCTGAACCCTTTAAAATGTTTTTCTCCCTTTCCCTATTAACCTCCATGAGAGCCTGCTCTAATAAAGCTTTTGCATCTTGATTAAGTTCACTAATAAATTTCAATGGTGATGGCCATAGTAGTGGCTCCGCGGATGAAGGGTTTAGCAACGCTGCACAAGCCCCATGTTTATGTTTTAAAGCAACGGTGTATGGAATTCTCCTGTATTTATTACAAAATATGAGTATCCAATCCAAGATCTTTTACCATGATATGCACCAACATCACATTTAATAAGTGAATATCAGTGAAAATAGTTTACCCCGATGCATCTCTATGAAGTCGATCTGCACCCCACGCCAATAGTTCTCTAATGCAATCCATTGAACCCCCTCTGGCGGCCGAATGAAGTGGAGTACTACCTGGAAGACTGAAATTTGATATAAATTAGTGTCAGCAGACACTAATTTAAATAACACATAATGAATATATAGGTTATAAAGAAACAAACATGTGATAAATAATGAGTACCCGTATCCACCGGTGGAGGCACAAACAAGAGCTCCATTTTCTAGTAGTAAATGAACACATTCGGGGCGCCTTTGACGAGCGGCTAAATGCAATGGTGTTGCTCCTTTACCATCTCTTATATTCACAAATCTTGAAAAACCCCTTAAATACAAAAATCCTAAATTCAGATTATGAGAATTCAAAGATTTAAATCGGGTAAAAAAATTGATTTCTGGAAAAGGTAATAAATCTAAAGGGAACTCACCAAGAAACCGCAACATGTGAAGTACGTGCAGAGAAAAGAATGGTTTGGAGACAATCAGAATGGCCATAGTAAGCAGCATAGTGTAAACATGTTCTTCTGTTTAACGAATCAAACATCAAAATCTGTCGATTTGAAACAATATCATTATAAATTTCCAATTTAGTCAATCAATTTTCTAACAAAAGTAATCAACAATTCTACTGTACAGAATCTTAAAATGAAGAAATTGACATACATTTGCACCAGCTTCAATTAGCTTCTCAACACAAGTGATCTCTCCATGCATTGCAGCCAACATCAACGGAGTCTAATAATAATTCCCATTAATCAAATAACATAAAATCAATGAATTTTAGAGAACAAGAGTATAAAAACTTACAAAACCTCTACATTAATTATTCAATCAGTGAAAAAGCAACACTAGACACACCTGTCTATGACGATTTAAAGAATCAGGGTTGACTGATCCATTTTCCAATAGCATACAAAGAATCTGAATAAGAAGATTGAAACCCATATCATATATCAGATAAACAAAAAAATCAACAATAACTATTAATCAAATCAACTAAAAATCAAAACTTTTAATGATAAAGATTCAAACTTTAACAATAAAAGAAATCATGAAATCTTGAAAATACCCACCTCGATCTGACCATTAGCAGCAGCAATATGAAGAGCAGAATGGCGATCATAAACAGTATTTTTGTTAACAAGATTTGGGTCTTTCTCTAAAACAGTTTTCACAATTTCTAAATCACCAAATTGAACTGCTGTAAACAACCCATGTTCATCTTGATAATTGCAACTAAGTTTTAGGCCCATTTTTAATATTTTTGTTTTTTATTCTTGTGGGTTTGATGGGTTTGGGTGGTAACGGCGGAGGATCGCCGGAAACAGCCACCGGAGAGAGAGATTTATGGTGGTGATAGGGGGAAAGTGTTGAATGGCGTCATATTTAAGTAGAGTACAGAAAAACTGGGGAGGGTGGCGGACGGGCAGATGGGAAGGGGAAACAACTGACAACGGGCAGTTGTCAGTAAATTACGGACACTTTAGAGATTCCAAAGTTAGTGTAAGTGGGTCCATACCCTTATTCAAATAAAATATTACTCCGTGAGAAACGAGTAAAAACAATGCAAAACTGGACCATAGAAATGTATTTACGAAGTATTCTGTTTCAATAAAAAAAAAGAAGGGAAAATATGAATATGTATGAACATGTAATATGTTAACTTCATAAAACTCAATTAATTAATAAATTTTTAAGATAATATTTTTTATAAATCCTGATTTATGAATAGAATGTCAACTAATATTCGACTTATTAATGACCTTTTCAATATATAAATTTAAATGGTATTGTTAATATCAATTAATAGGATTTCTACCAATGACTAAACGTGTGATAAAATTTTAAAAATTATTTAATTTGTGTATAAGCAATATTGGTTAATATTTATCTATTAATTTTAGTATATGTAAAATAGAGGACGTTTTTCTTTTCAGGTTATTAGATGAACGATTTTTTTTTTAATGTACGCTATTGTCATCTTCCCCTTTTACCATTTCCATCTTTCGCAGAAGAGGGTGTCTCCAGTTGCAAATAGAAAACTCCAATTGTCAACCTTACAAAGAATTTCTCGCTTGAAAAATCTTGCCGGAGCTTGCCGTTTGTACTTACCAAATGAACTCACGAACGGGATTCCGTCGCAGGTTTGGAGCTTGGTTCAGTTGTCGGTTTATGATATTCCGACATCAGGGAGTTTACGCAATGACGAATCTAGGAATTTGAGACAAGGTATGCATCATCGGGTAGAAATTTTTGCGGGTCAAATTAAACCAAATTGATATTCAGTTCAAGTTATTAGAATTTCTTCCGTTTCCTTTCACTTTTTTTGTTTCATGATATTGTATATTGATCTGTTCGTTTGGGTTAACTAATTATAACACTGTAATTTTTACTCAACTTTTTATTAAATATCTCGTAGTCTAAGTAAAAATTAAAGCATAATTATTTTAAAACTAAATGTATAACATTTCTAACTAAATTAGCTCTTCGACTGTGTCAGCTAATTCGTCATCTAATCTCACATAACATCCTTCTTCAATCTAAGTAGTCCTGACCTGAAATATATACGTACATGCATAAGAGCCTAAAGGCTTAGTAAATTCGTGTGTTTGTGTACAAAATATCACACACAATATTTACACGTTGACGTGTAAAATATGTTGAGATATCCGTGTGGAGGGTAAATCAGGTAATCTAAGTCGTTATCTGACATCAATTAAGCATGCGTGCTATTAATGTCATAACTATTAATACAAGCACTAACACAGTGAACTTTATTATTTATGTTTAGTCGTTTCAACATATTGATCATTTATGTACATAATCAAAGTATTACAATATGTTTTAGAATACCATTATATCATACATTTCATGACTAATATAAATTGTAAATATTTAACATAAGTTAAATATTAGGTATCCATATTATATATATATATATCAGATTAAATATATTTATTTAACGTAACCATTAGACCATCTTCAATAGGGCGTGCTCGAGTCCAAGACGGACGAGGACGGTTGGAATCGTTCTGTCGTGACCTGTCCTCGTGGTAAAATGCACGCGTTCAGGACGAAAAAAAACGAGGCCCACGTATTATTTAATTTATATCTCATTTGTTTTTTATTTAAAATTTTTTTTTTTAATAATCCAACGGTAACTTTGAAAAAAATAATAATATATACATATATCGAGACATCAACGGTAAAAAAAATAATATTTAATTTTTTAATTAATTTCAATTTACCTATTAAATACACAACAAATATATCACTTTTTTCACACACCAAAAATTCATACAATTCACACCAAAATTCATACAATTCACACCAAATTTAGCATAAAAAAGGAAGCACTTAATCGTATTAATCGTATTTTTGACGATTCTTCAGAAGACGACGAACTAGTAACAATTTTGCAACAATGCGTCGAGGAAGAAAAAGAACGTACGGGGGCCGGAAGTTCACGTCCGCGTGCAACATGTACGTATATACAAAGGGATCATGAAGGTGTGGGGCAACGTCTGGAGGAAGATTACTTTTCTAATAATCCGAAGTATCCGCCTAACATGTTTAAAAGAAATTTTCGAATGCGGCAAGAGTTGTTTATCCGAATAGTCGTTGATATTACGAATTATTCTATTGAACATATCCCCAATCATTTTGTGTATTTTACACACCGTGAAGATGCAACTAGTCGGCTAGGATTTACTCCATTACAAAAGTGCACGTCTGTCATACGACATTTGGCATACGGCACATCTCCGGATATGTTCGATGAATACTTACAAATGGCTGAAAGGACGTCAGCTGATTGTCTCAACAACTTTTGTAAGTGTGTATTCGAACTGTATTCAGAGGAGTATTTGAGAAGGTCGACTGCTAGTGATATTGCTCATCTATATAAAGCACATGAAGAGAAACATGGATTCATTGGAATGCTCGGCAACATTGACTGCATGCACTGGCCATGGAAGAACTACCCAAATACATGGAAAGGGCAGTACACAAGAGGTGATCACGAGCACTCGGCAATTGTGCTTGAAGCAGTGTCTTCATACTATATGTGGATATGGCATGCTTATTTGGGTGCAGCTTGTTCTAACAATGACATCAATGTTTTAAACAATTTTCTGTTTTTCGACGACATCAAAAACGTAGTCCGCCCGCACCATTTGATGTGAATGAGAATCATTACACTAAAGGATATTATCTCCCCGATGGTATTTATCCAGATTGGGTTGCACTCATGAAGGCGTATTTGTGTCCTACTGACGAGAAATGACAAAAATAAAGAAGATTCCAAGAAAGTGCACGAAAGGATGTAGAGAGAACCTTCGGTGTGTTTCAAGGTAGGTAGGGAATAATAAAGTTTCCTGCCAGAGCAATGAGTGTGAACAAGATTAGGAGAACCATGTACACTTGTGTGAAATTGAAAAATATGATTAAAAAAGACAACGGATTTGCAATAAGTCGCTTGAGGAAGAGTTTCTCGCCAATCCGGCTAACTTGGTCCGACGCGGCTTTAGGGAAAGAGTCAATTCTCGTAGTGTAAGAATAAAAGAAATATGCGATAAAGTGGTACACGACAAACTACGAACCGATCTCACCGAGCACATTTTGACATTTCCTGCAAACTTTCGAAGTGTGTAGGCTTTTATTTTTAGTATTATAACGGTTTTATTTTTATAACACATGTATTTTATTTTGTATTTTAAATGTTTTTTTATTAATTAATAAGTAGTTTTTAAAATTAGTTATAGTGTTTTGTATTTAATTAAAAGTAAAGGTGTTTTTAAGAAAAATGAAAAATAATGAAGATAGTGGGTCTCAGTTGTCCGTCGTGAGCTGTCGTGAAAATACCACTGCGGCCAGTTATCCGTCGTGAGCTGTGGTGACTGATGTGATACCCATGACGAGTGAGGACGGATGTTATGACTGCAGGTGATCTTAGTTCCAAATAAACATATGATGAAAGTAACAAAAATTAATTAAATAATACATAATAGTATGTTTTACCTTCTTAATGTAGGCATGGCTACGTACGCACACGTGCGTGTGTGTGTGTGAATTAAATATATATATATATGAGAATCGAGAAGATGAAAGTATAAGTTTAAGTGAGAAACCAATGGTGGTATTTATAGTATGAAAACTGTAGGTCCCCTTAGGGTTCGGATTTACGGGGTAAACTTGTTTATACAAGTGCGGAATCCTCACATAAACATAAACGATAACAAACGAGTAATAAATGTGTAAATTTCACTTTTATTCGAACTTATACAAAGTATTCGAACTTACAACTCAAAAACTCAGTTGATAACCATTGTAAAATTGATTTTCGGACTTGAGTATATATAGGCAGTCAAGTTCGTACGAACTTAGCTGCTTCTAAGTTCGTACGTACTTCTAAGTTCATACGAACTTACTAAGTTCGTACCTACTTTAAGTTCGTACGAACATACAAAATATACATACAAAACTTAAGTTAACGATTACAATGATTAACAAAAGGACTTTTAAACCTTACTATTACAAACTAGAAGTTGTTGTCACAAAACATGCACCAATAAAAACAGTAGCTTATTCATCAACCAAACAATTTACAGTTGTGTTTTGATTGATTATTTGTGTGGTTTCAAATTATGATTGTGTATTGATTAATAACTTGTGGTGATTATTTGTTATGACTTCAAATGAGGATATGAGAATATGAGAATGAGAGTGGTTCGATTTAAAGGTTTTGCATATTCTTCGTATGTTGATTATGTTTGTTGTGATATAATAATAATATAATAGTGAAAGAAGTAACATGATCACAAATTGACTCGTCACGACGGTAATAAGTCATCACAAGAGTAAAAAAGGGTTAAAACATTAACTCAACGAAACTTGAGAGACTAAACTATAAGAAAAAGTACTTAAAGGGTTAAAACGAATAAAATTTAAAAATTTGAGACTTAAACTATTATTGACCCTATAATAATATTGCGATTTGAGGGTTGAACTTGAAATTGAATCGATTTGACACTTAAACTTGAAGTTGATTTATTTTAGACTTAAATTTGAACGTGAACTTGAATTAGAAATCATTCGACGTTCATTTAAACTCATTTGAAGCTTGATCCTGAACTTAAATCCATTGATATCCAAACAAAACATAATTATGTCCTCCTTAATTTGTAACTATAAAAAAAATCATTTACAAGTTTATTATTAATCACAAGTATTTAGATGCTATTATAGTTCCATTTTGGTACTTATTGAAAAGTTTATTAAATACCTAAGTATAGGTCAAAACATTGATTATCTTTTTGGTTCACATTTTTAGAAAACAAATTAAAACAAAAGTCAAAACAAAATTGTTACCTAATGCGGTTTTTGATTTGATATTGAAAAGTATACGTACAATTAACTTTAAACAGCCAACCCTATTAATAGCCTTCATCAACCATCATCCACCATATTCATTTTGTGTGTAAAAGTTAATTACCTACTATTTACTTGTGACATGTTTGATCATCCTCATACAACAATTTGTTGGTATGACAAAAGGATCATTTTATAAAACCAATTTTTGCATGTCACACAATATTTGTCATTCTTAACTAATCGTATATGAAATATGCATGTCACACAATATTAATTAGCCTTTCCGGTGTTCCTATGGATTTTGAAGAAGTGTTTAGTCTTGAGACATGACTAAACTAATGGGCAGATGATGGTAGTACCTTTCCTCTTTCGTTTTGATTTGTTAATTTATGTTTTCATAATTATAAGCAACTTTGCATGTCATTTTTATTTTTTTCTTTTACAAAGATAATTACTCACACACCACTACCATGAATATATATATAAATACATATCAATTTACGAACAACCCTTTGGCATATGTCCCATCTCTATAACTTGAACCTACAATCTTATGATTGAGAAAGTTACCTCGATATCGCTAAACCAATGACCTTTTTAGTTTCAAAAGTTATCCGGAGTTTAGACTACAAAATATTGATTTTTCTTTCAACGTCCTATCTTAGATCATTATTTTTATATTTTGATCAATTCAACGTTATTATGACGATGATCAAATTATTTTAATTTTGATTGAACTTTCCATCAACAAAGAAACCATTTACCATTTTGATTTAACATCGTGCCTTCGTTATCATTGACTAGCTCATCATTAACGGAAGTATATTTAATTAGGTATCTCGTCAACCAAATGCATACGCTTAAAGGCCTTAACTACAAAGATTCCCGAGTGAAAAATGGTACAAAGTTTAAGATTGAAACATAAGGGCAAATGGTGCAAAAGGGGAAATCAAGAGTATACAAAAGTTGTAAGAAATTTAGGACTATTTCGTAATACCCCTGATATGATCTATATAATTTATATAATAAGAGTTATGTTATACATATGTAAATTACATATTTAAAATTATGTATAATCCATACATTATACAACATATGTATTTCACTATTTCCCTATCCTTATTTTTACCACTACTTTTGAAATATAATCTAATTAGATTGTTAGGTTTAGCTTTTGACTTATATCTTCAGGTCTATGTATCATTTTGAAAATGATATATGCAAGTTAAGGGGTATGGGATTCTCAAACCTAAAAATAGTTATTAACAGAGAATATTCTTGCTCTTGATACAAGTAAGATTGTTCCTTGCATAAATGGCCTTTCCATGGGAGGATATACTATGGAAAATGATGTTTAAAGCCTGCATACAGAAAACGTTAATTGCATACCTATAATCTTTGAATAATGATTAGTTTAATTTAAAAGTCATTTGTCTTAACATTTTCAAGTCCAAGATAATAATTTAGTTCAATGACTTTCAGAAATTAAATTGTAAATTACATGATGAAAAGTTATTAGCAATTCATAATCTTTGTGAGATGAATGTCACAACTCTCTCGCGTAAGTTTTTTTTGGGAGGGGCAAAGTTTTTTCGTCTCAAGTGTATGCGCGCAGTGGCATCTTTCATGATCTGACAGGAATTCAACTCCTTATATCTTAGGAATCAAATGATCTAATACCGTTTATAACACTTCAAACTAAAATAGTAGATTGATCTAGTACATCTAAATCACATTTATAATCATTATCAATCAACATATTCATATGGTTATAAAGATGCATGTCACAATTATGTATATACCCTACTAGTTGTTGAGGTGTTGGAATCTCATGATACAAATGATTAAGATCAACCTGTAGAAGAAATCAAAAAACATAGAAAATTAATCCGTATAACTTAATTAACATTGATGATTTTTAATTTTCATAAGCATGAGTATATATATATATATATATATATAGGTAGAGTTCCAATAATAACACCTTAAAAATAAAAACAGGTATTGTTCTTTTTCAAATTGTATATATTTCTAGAAATGTTCATTCATTTTTCTTGGCATATTTGAGATCTAGAAATGTGAATCCAATTATTTTGTCGAGTATAAGTGTATATTTGGAGTGTTCCTACCTTTCATATTTTTAAAGTATTCTTATTTGACCCATACTATATATATATATATATATAGGATGACCCAGAGGGAAGGGGTAATCCTGAGAAAGCGGAGAAGTTATTCTGGGCCGTTTGTTAATATTCATCGTGATGAATGTTAACTATCATTCATCATGAAGAATGTTAAATCATAACCCATACCCACTATCTTTAATATTCTTCGTGATAAATGATAACTAACATTCACCGTGATGAATGTTAACGGACGACCCAGATTTGCTTCCCCTTCTCCCAAGATTACCCCTTCTCTGTAGATCAACCTCATATATATATATATATATATTTCCCCTCGGTGAATGTTAGTTATCATTCATCATGAAGAATGTTAAATTATAACCCCTGCCCACTATTTTTAACATTCTTCGTGATGAATGATAACTAACATTCATCGAGATGAAAGTTAACGGACGACCCAAATTAGCTTCCCCCTTCTCAGAAGATTACCCATTCCTATGGATCAGCCCCTTTTATCTATAACCCTTATTAAGCATTTAATACTCTCTTTCTTAAAACTCAAAAAGGGATATCGGAAATTTACCATTTTATCCTTTTACTTATTAATTATATAAATCATTCAATTAATATTATTATCTCACATAATACATTTAAATATCTAACTTCTTTTTTTATATCACAATATTGAATTTACAATTACAATAATTAAAATTTTTATAAAAAATCACTTTCATTAAAAAAGTATTAATTATTATTGCATTTAGGTATCATTAAACATTTATCTCTCAATATTAACATGTGAAATCTTCACCTGCTGCTGTGCGCGAGATTCGACACTAATATATATATATATGTATATATATATATATATATATATGAGTTTGGTTTTGGGTTTAATACAAGACTGCATCTCATGTGAATATTATCACAAAAAGGTCGTAAGAGTAAACAAATAGAACTCTTTCTTGAAACTCCCTCAACCATTATTTGTCAAACTTGTAAACATTGTAAAAATATTTCCGCCTCCAATAAATTAATTTAGATTCTAACATGTATAGTATCTATCTGGAATATTAATTTTTGTTACACGCACATTAATTGCATAACATAACTTATGATCGTTAGAATATAAGAACACATGGTTTAATTTCCATGCATCATTGCCTATAAAAAGAGTCTAAACAACATTATTGAGAAAGTTATATTGACAAGCGTTTAAGCAACCTTTCAAATTTATTACAAGTAAATTTGAGAAATATCTGTTATTGGTGACGTGGTGCTTTAGATGGTAGATTAAAAGATCTTTTTATCATTGAAAACGAGACGTATAATATTGTGAAAAACGACCCCATGACTACGATATAAAACTTAAAAAAAGAAAAGAGGGTACGAAAGGTGTACACGGCAATGACATGGCCCAAGAGATTCACGATACTTGCAAGTGATTGTATTCATGAATATGACATATTTGCTTTTTCGTTCTTCCTATGTACCCAATTAACTTTAATCAATCGTTATATAAACAGGTAGATTTGAGGTACCTATAACGTAACCAATTGTAATAAGTTACAAGATTTAATCATTGTGAAAATGAACTAATATATAGGTCCAAAATATAGCTTAATTGCTTTATTAATGCAAAACTATATTTTAATTTATTGATTTTTTTTCTAATTTAAATTCCACAAATTGCTTATTGTATCCTAACTTAACCTCATATACGTCGATATTTATAGGATATGATATAGGCTATAATAATCGATTAAATAACAAACTTAGAATGTATGGTGATTAAAATTTTATCTTTCTTTTTCTATGTTAACATGACTTTCATGCACTGCGTTAAAACTTTACGAAAGAAATAATCGTCCAATTCTCTTGTGTGTGGTAAACGATAGGGTTAAACAAACTATAGACTTAAATTCACTTAATCGGCTAAACACTCGCATTATTAAGAATCAACTACAAAATACTTCTTCCGTCCTAATTTGAAATTTGGTTTGTCCAAATTGTTTGGGCCTTGGGCCTCGCTCACATGCTATGCCTGTGGCCTTTGGCTTTGTGAATATTGTCTTAACTCTCTAGTCTCAACGCTTTGAGAAGTAGATAAATTTCATAGATCTCTCAATTACATTACAAGTTCATTATATCATTATATTATCATTAGTAGAACTTTAATCGTCATTATCCACAATCTCAAAACCCTCTACACAGTATTACTATACTTCAAACTCGTGTATATATACGACATGTTGAATTTGTATTTGATTTTTTTAAGTACGCACATAATTGATATGATAAAATTGTATTGTTTTATATAAGTTAAAAAATATGCAATGAAGATACACATTAAAATTATTTTAGGTAACATATATATATATATATATATAAATTATAAAACATATCGTTAGTGTCATATTAATGTTAGTGTCTATATACAAATTTGAATGGATAGAGAGTAGTAACCGATAACATCTAAGATAAGGCAAAGAACATTGAATTATAAAGGAATCTAATTATACATTACGAAATCAAAAGTATATAGAAAAAATAGAAGGTACCAAATATAAAAGTGAAGCTGTAATACAGAGTAGTAATTATATTATTTGTAAGACCTCTTTGTGGATCACATTTGTCATCTTATTTGTCTGGCGGCCATTCGTATTACCAAGAAGAACCTTCAACCCCTATTGGTTTTAACAGGTGAGACAACAACATACAACTGTTCTTGAGAGAAGACCGGTTGACGTAAATACAATCTTATTGTTTGTAACAACTGATCCTATCTTTTTGTTTATCGTCATAGCGAAACATAACACCAAAGAACGTTGTCTTACATTAAATTTGAAAGGTATTGTTTTATCAGTCAAAATTAGTCGCGTTCTTGGAGTATAAGTTATGTCCTCGATGTGACTCCCTTAAATGATCTTTGCTTCAAAAACATGTTCACCAAACATTTTAAGCTGTAATCTTGTTATGTTCCATAATCCGTTAGACTGATCAATGTTCCGAAATGACATTACCAGCACACCTTTTTTGACTGTGAGCCTTTGGTTTTGTATTCTAATTGGTTTCAGTCAATTCAATATCTGGGGCAAATATAAAGATTGTTCATTTCTATTTCACAAATAGTATTTCAACTGAAATATCTTTTTATCGTCCGTTGTTTAACAAATCAACCTCCTCATTTGTTGGTTCCATAATTGTTTTTCTTCAAAGTAACCACTTTTATTTATATGGTCGTTTATCGAAGGGTATATACACAAAATGATGACATCCATATGAACACTCTTTGAGTTTATTAGAACATTTTCGGGGAGATCAACTTCAGTCTCTCCATCATGCGGTTCATCTATAGTTCCTTCTCCAATTTCCAAAATCCAATCCACAAATCTATTTGGTTTAACGTCTTCTTCGATAATATGGTTATATTTAATTAAAGTTATTTATACTTTTATATAGTTACTGTTGACTTTCTTTCAATGATTGCAAATAAATAAAATAAGTCACATTGTATAACATAAAACTCCAGTTTTATTAGTTTATTTATGCAAGATAACCTCTCATATTGGAGTCAACATGAGAGGATCACCACCTCTTTTGTACATAATTGCAAATCAAAACTTGATATAAACATTAATATTAACTTATCGTCGATGGAGCCTTTATGATATAACAAAATAAATTTTATCGAAATGTTGGAAAATATAATAATATTATGTTAACATTAGCGACTCATGTATATTTTTGTAAAATGAGTAGATAGATAACATTATAAAAAATAAATTTAGAATTTACTAATTTGTATAGTATATATAAAAGAAAAGTATCTATAATTATTAGGTATAACCCAAATCCAACCAAAAAATTTTGGTTATTGCATCAACAAAAAACAAATTGGCAGTTTCACATTAGATTCAATTATTTCAGTTCGATTTTTTTCTTTATTTTGGTTACGATTCGGTTTTCAATTTTTATAATCACCCATGAGTATGACATTGCCTATTTTTTTATAGTTATTAAGTTACTTGATATTCATAATATATTTGAATGATACCTTTTATATTTATACTAAAGTCTATATGAACTACAACATTAGCAGTATCGAAGAAATGGTTAGCTCAAAATTATTTGCTTACATTAAGTGCACAAATTCTGAAAATTCAAGGCTCAACTCACTTGATAAAATATATGGATGAAACTTGATGTTTCAATTAACCATTTTCATTTGCACATATTGTCCAAGGATGTTGAATGGTAAGCAAAGTTAATTTTATATAATAAATTTGTTGTTGACGTATATCTTAATTTAATAAAAATTAATTTTAAATAAAAGAAAAGTTTCGTGAATTTCTTTGTACATAAACAAAAGAATTAATGTAAGCACACCAAAAAATTATAAACATAAACGTAAAACAAAGAGATAATGTAAATATATATAAAAATATATTTATTGGTGATTTGAATAAAGTTACCTAAAAGTTAGAGAGAACTGTTCGAAATAAGGGTAAATATACATTGATGGCGTAACATATAACAATAAATAATTTATTTAAATATATAAATATGATAAATATAATTATAATAAAATGTAAGTTATTCTTTTTACTGAAATCGAGTTGAAATTGCAATTTTAAATTGAAAATGCATGATGTCATAAGCGTGATTCGTGTATAATTTCTTCACGCATAAAAAACTTTGTAACTTTTATTGATATAGGTAGTCCTTTATGTTCGTGGATATATACAAATACATGAAATAGATTTTTTAAATTTTGATAAAGATATGATATTTCCGTTAAGAGTTATATAATTATAAAAGTTTGAACTGTAACTTTGAATCAAAAGAAATAAAAGGACTTTATTGATAAAAATTTAAATTAAATGATGATGTCATCAAATCCATAATTTTACTCAATTTAATAAAATTAAAAAAATTTACTGGCCAATTGAATATTTGATGATATCATTGTCAGCTTCCGATATTATATTTAAGATTATATATACTTAATGTATTGATAGTTGAAGCCCTGTAAATAAGGACTCAATTTGTATACAGAGGAGGATGAATCTCAATAAAATAAATATTATTTGGTTCTCTCAAGTGTACTTGTATTATACTCGATAGATATATTGCTAATAGGTCATTGTTTCGCAACACATTATCAGTACGAAAGCTTTAATCAAGAAGGACATCGGTTAATATCTAAGAAGGGACATTTTCTTTTAGTTTACATGATTCTTGGCTACTCAAAAAGGTAAATCTTAAACCCTAATCCTATACTAATCTTGCATTACTTGTTAATATCCATTTATTGATTGATAAATAGTTAAGTATAGGCGTATAACTATGATTTCGTTTGTAACTTCAAAGCCATCAGGGTTACCATAATGGTGATGAAAAATGATATTCAATTCCTTTCTTAACCTAAACTGTTTTGATCAAAAAGAATTAATTTGAATTTATATAAAAATAAAACTGTTTTGTTCGAGAGTACATCCTATTCTTTAAAAACCAACGAAAAAGCCAAACAGGTACTCAAAGTTTTAGTTATTCTTGGGTAACTGGATGGTTTATCACCATAAGTCAACAGGGTGTTTTGAACATGCATGGTGAATTATCTTTTTTGATTTGGTTTGTTATTTGTTTCTCTGCTTTAAACAGAAAAACAGGAATATTCTTTTTGAAGTTTAACTAATGAAATAAACGAACGCGTTTAAATGTAAATCAATAGTAATTTTGCAAACTGTGATAATGTTTTGTAAGATGTTCTTAAGTGACCTCCGAGTTGATTGAGTTGTCCTCTCAATAGAAGAGACTTGTCTACTGTTTATCTAAATCGTGCTAATTTGATTTGCAAAGTTTAATACCTTAAAATTGAACATATAACTTATGAATGATTGATAATTTATGCTACCATAGAATGTTGTCGCAATGTGCTTATAGCTTACTTTTATTGATGAGCGGTAGGATAGCACCCCCTCTACAATACTCGACTATAAAACAACTTTGAAAATCAATAATATTTGTGATGGTCGAATTTATCTAAGTGATTATATAACGCTAGTTGAAGATTGATAATCTTTTTACATAAGCCTGTTTAATGCATTGTATATTTGATTCTAGTTGATTTTGATATATACGTAAATGAGTTAATGATATAATAATACGTACGATAAGGATATAAAATAGGTTATTAATGTTTTATAGAATCTGTGAAAGTTTAAACATTCACCGCAACTCATTAACGTGACTTTCAATGTGCTATCTATTATGTTAGGGTGGTTCAATAATTGAACTTGAGTGGTACTTTATCAATTTAGAATATATCTATCCGTGTTCATTTAAAATTTGCAGAAATTGTTTTTAAATTCGAATAATCATATTCTTGGATCAATATTTATGATTGAACTGGACACTAACAAGAGCACTAAAACTTGGGTGAAATGGACATTTTAAAGTGAGAAGGTTCTAAGTTTTCAAAGTTATTTGATTGTGAAAATGAATCTGCTCAAATCATATTGTATTTCACAAGGCTTATCATATAGCTTATCTTTGTCGTGTAATATCTCAAAAAGGTTCGTGGTTATAGTCACCAAATATAAGTGTGCCTACATATCGCATGCTATAGTCCATTTACCCTATGAATGTAAAAAGACGATATACTCAAAAACTGAAATATTGGTTCTTTTACGGATGTGATAAATGCTTTATGGAACTTGGTTGTGTTTGAATTTGTTTTACTCAATTGATTTGTGAATTAAATTATTAGTGAATAAAAAAAAATTATGTTAAGTCATGATCCTTCTACATTGATTTTATGATGACAATAACTTGAATTTAATATTGAAATAGTTCTATGTACAACCAACACAAAGATCTCAACATATAGTTAAGACAACTCACAAGTGTGTTACGAGAGCCGGGTCCAAAGGGTTTGATCATATGTGCAGCTAGCACAGAGAAATAACATTTGGACATCTTTAAATTTTCATCCTATTGAAAGAAAGTTGTTTCTTGAGCTAGTTTTAATACATTCAACTAAGTCAAAGGGGAAGTTGAATATGGAGAATGAAGACCTAGCAATGGGAATGAATTCTATGCGAAGCCTGCTCAGAAAATGAAGATCATCATACTTGTTTCATATTCAAGTTGACGATTCACCAACACTTTGAAACATTGATCCTTATCCAAATGACATCTTCAGAGTTGTACAAATGTACCTAACTGCTAAACATGGTCGTTTGTGCATATGGTGTTCTCATTATCAACCTCAGCAAACAAGATTATGCAGTGTACTTCTAATAGACAGAGCAAACAACAGACATTGTCTGGCAATACATGTCAGAACACACAACAAGCATGTATAGAATTCTCCAATGAAGAAGAAGACACTTTGAAGATTCTGATTGGCTGAAGTGGTTACAAGGAGGATATTTACTCACTTATTAATACTGGAACCTTGAAGTCAAGTGTGTGAAAAGGGGTGGACTACTTGTGAGTTTAAGAGCAATAGTATTAACAGTGTAACATTCCTTAATAACCAATTTTGAGTGTGTTCTCAAGTTGATATATAGTGTTTGATATGTATTCAATAGTTAGTTATTCCGCATATGACTAAATTGTAATTCTTTGATTCAAATCAGATAAAGAATTTTGTTGAAAAATACTATATGTGTCATTATTGCAACTTGAAATTAACTTAGTAAAAATTAAGTTGAAATTCAGAGATTGTATTCACTCCCCGTTTAACTTCTGTTGTTACTTTTGGAGCAACAACTAGTATCAAAGCCGTTAAGATTGTTCTAATCTTATATCTGTAAAGATGACCACCTATAGTTCACACGCTGCATATCTGGTTCTGCATCTAGGCAATCTCAGTTTGATCAAAAAGAATTTCAAACTTGGAAATCTAAAATGATGCTTCATTTTGAATCTGTTGACCCACTTATGCCAGGTGTCGTCTTAAATGGACCATTTGTTCCAACAACCTTTATTGATGTTCCTACTTCTGGAACTACTCCTGTCACTTCTAGGGATGTAGTTAAAGCATCACACATATGGTCTGATGAAGACAAAAGATATTTAGCATTAGATGCTAAAGCTAGAACTCAAATAGTTATTTCACTTTCAAATTTTGTATACTACTTTGTATGCAGATTACCTACTGCTAAAAAAATGTGGGATGCTCTTGATGTAACATATGAGTTGAGGAAGAGGTCAAGCTAAACAATATCATAGCTCTAAAAAAAGAATATGAGTTATTTTTCTGTCACAAGGATGAACCTCTGGTAGACATGTAGTTAGTGGCAGTGTAGTTCAACCAACTCACTTTGGTCAAAAAGTCAACCAAAGAAGAAGATGAGCATTGGCCAGTTAATGACCATGCATATTGTTCATGTTGCCAATGAAGGATTCTTTCCATTAACCTACACCATACATGGAAATTCTAATCAATTTGGGTACGACCATCATTCAACATCTAATCAATTTGAGAGCTATGACACTACTTGCCACCGGTGTTATCATGTATTCTATTCAAATAACTACATAGATGAGAATGAGAGGTTTGGATCCTCACAGTCCAAATATGTTAAAGCCAATTAAAAAGGAGGAAGAAGGATGAAGATAACTGATAAATGAAAACATCAAGATTAGCATGTAGATACACTATCAGTATTTTTCATTTCTATGTAACCCAACTTTGTGACCATGTATTTCAAGTGAAATAAAAAGTTGAGTTTATCTTAAAAAAGAAATATTCAAGTACAAGTGATATAGATAACTGAAAAAGATTCCATAAAAGAAAAAGGGTACATTACAGTCCCTACCCCTGTGGTCCTTCAGTTTCCCACGTCTCGTCCCTCGAAACCCTTTTTTGCAGTCCCTACCCCCATGGTTTCCGTTTTTTTAATAAATCAACCACTCCCTCGTTAAATCTAAAAAAATGATCGTTAAGTCATAAAAAATGACTAAAATACCTCATCTTCTTCCTTATTTAAACGGATTCTAAACCATATGCTCAATCCAAAACATGACCTAAACCCCAAATTGAAACACAAAACCAAATCCTGGTAATTAATTTAACTAAACCTTAATGTAAAATTTCTATTACTTCTGTAACTTCTGTCTTCTTCTTCTTCTTACTTATGTAACTTCTGTTACTTCATCTATCATTTAAACAAAAAACCTATACACAACCTATATGCATACATACACAAACTAAAAACACAATTTTCATGAAATTATACTCGAGGCAAAAGCACCGGGCGGTAAGACCGAGACTCAAACGAAGAAATGCAATTAAAAACATCGATTACGACTCATCAACATCGTCATGGTCATCATCATCATCATCATGATATGATAATCAGTCAGCTCATAGAACTTGATCACTTGATATATCACCGTTAGCTGATAGAACTAGCTTTTGAATTGAAGGAACTGAAAGTGAATTTGACTTGATTAGTAGACGGTTAGGGCTTTCAGGTCCGGATGATTTTGCTATACCTGGAACTGATTACAAAGCCCAAAAGTCGTATTCACCTAGGGTTTATAAATCGAATTACGAAGCGCATAAGTCGTATTCACCTAGGGTTTATAAATCGAATCCTGTTTCGATTCGTGAATCGCCGGAGAGTGATTTGTTATCTGTGAGCTTTGACAGGAAAGTTAGGTTTAGGGATGATGATGAAGTTAAATCGGAAAGTTAGGTTTAGTGATGATGATGAGGGTATTTTAGTCATTTTTTTATGACTCAACAGTCATTTCCTTAGATTTAACAAGGGAGGGGCTGATTTGTTACAAAAACGGCAATCATGGGGGTAGGGACTGCAAAAAACGGTTTCGAAGGACAAGGCGAGTGAAACTGAAAGACCACAGGGGAAGGGACTGTAGTTTATCCAAAGAAAAATAAAGGACAGATACTTATTCAGTTTTTATAATTTTCATTTTATAGAATTATATATGTATATTGCCTCATTTTCTAGGCTAAGTGTTGAAGTTTGTCATCATTAAATAGGGGAAAATTGTTGAGGCATGAACCTTATACATTGATTTTATGATGAAAACAACTTGAATTCAACACTTAAATAGTTCTATGTACAACCAGCACAAAGATCTTAACAGATGGTTAACACAACTAATAAGCGTATATTGTGAGCTTAGTCTAAAGGGTTTAATCATATGTGCAGCTAGCACAGAGAAATAACATTTGGACAACTTTCAAGTTCCATCCTACTAAAAGTTATTTCCTAAGCTAGTTATGTTTTAATACATTCAACTAAGTCAAAGATGAATTTAAGTATGGAGAATGTAGACCCAGTAGTAGGAATGAATTATATTTGAAGCCAGCTGTGACAACCGTCAAAATCTCAGGATATTACCACACTCAAAGTTTTAGAGTTACAATTATGTTTACGGCTTACTTGAATTTCTAGTACTGAAACTAAGATACGACTCCTTAAGTTTACTGAAATCGTGTAACGTCATAGAGATTTTTTTAGCAAGCCCTAAGTCTATGAGGACTATTTAATTAGATTATGAAGTGACAAAGAAAACAAAGGAAATTAACTCTCATGAACTATCACGAAAATTCTATCGAATCGCACAAATCAGGATTAATTAAAATTCTGTAACTATGTGAGTTAAACCCGAATTCGACAAATGATACTTACACACCCATTATAAACAATCCAAATACAATTTGAAGTATTTTAGAAACTAAGAATCTCAATTTTTATAACCCAAATATTAAGCATTAAAAACATCACAATTTAAAGCCTTAAAATGTATAAGACTTGTTCAATTATAATAGAAATAAATAACACAATTGATACACATTATATTTTAACAAAAAGATGAAAATTAAAACTCCCTTTTATGACCACAAATATGCCATAAACCCCCACCCCACCCACATGCATTCCTCATTTCAACACTCTACTAATTCATTCACTTCACACTCCACCTCCATTTTTCTCTGAACTCTCTCTCAAAAACACACACAAACACACACTAAAAACCAGCCCCAAATCAGCCCAATTTTATATAAAGATCTAAGAAATATAAGGTGTTCTTGAAGAAAATCAAAGATTCAAAGGTAAAACAACCATTCATGCTTCCATATCTTTCGATTTCATGTTCTTCTTTACATGCATGCAAAGAAATGTGAGTTTTCTTTTATTTTTGTATATTAGTTCATGTAAACACTCTTAAAAAATTGGTCAAATGAATTAGTAGTAGGTTTTACAAATATTTGGGGTCATGGGAAAAAAAGGATTGGATTTTTGGGGAGTATGAGATCTTGACAGCTTTTTGTCATAAAATTTAGGCCGACTTTGGAAGGCTCTATCTCTATCAATACTCCACCAAAAATGATGATTTTTCTTCAGGGATTTATGTATTTAAGTTACCTTTCAAACCCAAGTGGTCTCATGCAAAAATATTGAGATTTGAACCTTGAAACAGTGGTTGAATGACAAATGGGTGAATATGTCAAACCTGGACATATTTCTTTACCCTACTTTGGACGACCATATCTCTTTGTTTTTGTTATGAAAAATTATGATTTTTACTTCTGTTTGTTGCTGGCATTGAAGTTGAACAAATAGAAGAAGAAGCTATACTTGCATAAGCTAAAAGTTTTGGATTTGATTCTATTGAGGCTTATGTATTTGATCTAACTGCTGAGATAGATTAGGAGAAGGAAATCAAGAAGAATGAGGCTGCTACAAAGAAACTACCCAAAGTAGAAAATGTTAAGGCTATGAAAGAGAAGCCAGCTCAAAGAGTTGTAACCAAAGTTCTACCAGCAGATAAGTCTCAAGCAATAGCTTTTGAAAAGTTGATTGCTGAAGCCAATAAGATAGATGAAGAGAAAGGAGAAGAGCCTGATGCAACTCATGAACTGCAACCAAAGTCAACAAACATTGTTGATAACTTTTATCTGCCCAGAGAATTGGAAAGATACAAAGACTGTGCTATAAGAAAGAAACATCCAACTAAGATTGTAAAGGTAAAAAGGTGCAATGATGAAGTAATCAGCATCACCAGATCAGATGGCGTTGTGGAGAATGTAAGAATACTCAACCTGTACAACTTTGGATTTTTTGAGTGGTTAGAAATTCAAGAGTATTACCAGCACGGAAGTGGAGTTACCAGGGATGCAGCACAGAAGGAAACATCCTAACCCGCACCCTCGCCGACGCCGCTCTATTACACCACCACCTCAACGCTCACCTTCACCTCCACTACAGCAGCAGCATGAGGATCATCTTCCTCATGTTCATCAGAGTATGCCCCCACTGTTGGTGTACGTTTTGTGACAATAGCTCTTATTTTGTAATAGTTAGTTTTGTTATTAGTTTTATAGTTAATATTGTAGTTTGTTTATTAACTTAGCCTTTTTGTAAGTTATATTGTATGTTCGTACGAACCTATATGTTCGTACGAACCTAGGATGTTCGTACGAACATGTAAGTTCGTACGAACCTAGGACCAGCTAAGTTCGTACGAACTTGCTGGGTATAAATACCAACTTGTGATGTTTTATTTGTACACTTTTGAAAAAGTTATATTCGAATATACAGAGCTATCTTCGAATACATACGAACTTATACGATAAACACTTGCATTTCACTTGTTTTATTGTTGTTTAAGTGTATTAAACCTTTCCGCAAACTAATACACGTTGTAATCCCGTTTGGATCCGTTCAAAGGGACTTTCAATTGGTATCAGAGCTTCAACAAGACTTTGTTATTCAAGATTGCTTAAAACACAAAGTAAACAAGATTTAGAGTGCTTAGGAAGATAAAAGTTGTACTTTCGGATTCCTTGAGTGTTTATGGTTCTTATTTCTCAAGTTTCATTCGATTTCATCGATTGAATCTTTCTAGATCTGATTTTTTGCCCAGATTTGGGTTTGAACAGCAAGTTTGTACAACTCAGAAAGTGTCGTACGAACCTACCCTAAATAGCATTCGAACCTAGCCAGCTGTAAGTTCATACGAACCTACAGCTTCGAACCTACCTAAGTTCGAACGCTTGAAAATTTGAAAAATTTGACCTGAAGTTTGACTTATACGAACCTAGATAGTCTTCGAACCTGTAAGTTCGAATTAATATAAGTTCGTACGAACCTAGTGTTATACGAACCTAGTGTTGTTGACTTCAGTTGACTTTTTGTTTGACTTTGTTTGAGTTTTTCTCGCGATGTCGAATCTCAATAAAATGTTAGAAATGGATCACGAGGTTGGTAAGTCAGCGTCACCACCTAAGCTCCTCAAAGGAGATGACTACTTTTGGTGGAGAGATCGGTTTGAATCATTTGCGAGATTTCATGATATCCGCTTGAGGATATGCATTAAGGATGGGTATGACTTACCCACTTATGAATTTGAAGGGAAGACAAAGTTTTGTACATATTCTGTCATGAAGGATGAAGACAAAAAGATGTACGAGGTTGAGAATAAGGCCTTGTCCGCCATTAATATATGTCTCCCTTAGGAGATCAAGCATACTTTTAAACGTTACCAATTCTCGAAAGAGCTTTGGGAAGCGTTAGAAAAGAGGTTTGATGGGAACGACAAGATTAAGGAGAGTAGAGCTGACTTGCTGACTAAACAGTTTTATGTTTTTAAGTGTATGAAGGGAGAGCCATTGGAGGAGATTATCACAAGATACTACCATCTGATGACTGAACTCGATAACAATGGACTTTCATTCACTGAAACTATCAGATGTAATAAACTTCTTGAACCATTACCATCGAAGTGGGACATCTATACTTTGATGATCAAGGAGAGTGCTGATTACAAGACTTTGACTCTTAATGACATGATAGGAAAGTTGTGTGTTTATGATCTGAACATGCAGCGGAAAGAGACAGGATCCGATCAGGTTCAGGATCCTAGTGTTTACCATGGTAAACGATCTGATTCCGTTGCTTTTACTAGTGCTGGTGGAGTTGCAGCTTTCTATACAATCGAGGCTGAAACAGACTTGGCTTTCAAAAATTCGGGTAACAATGTCTACTATATTGCCTCATCTGAGGACTCAGGAATTGATAGGAGACCAAAATCTGGGACAACAAGTGGTCTCAAATCGATGTCTATGAGTGTAAAATCGGCTGAAGGTGAAGTAGCCCTGCTTGCATCTTTTATTACAACAACTGAAAACTTTATTAAGGGCAAGGTCACTGATCCAATTTTGATTAATGAGGATTATGACCAGTTAGATCATGAGGATTTAGAAGAAATGGATCTTCGGTGGCAAATGGCCATGATAACCAGGAGGGCTCAGCGGTTCATGAACCGTACCAGAAGAAAGTTCATTGGCGGTAAAGTTGGATTTGATAAATCTAAAGTAAAGTGCTATAACTGTGATAGTTTTGGGCACTTTGCTCGAGAATGTCAAAGACCTAAAAGAGATCAAACTCCTGGTCAAAACGGGCCAAGAAACTTTAATCAAGGCTCCTCTGGTAACAACCAGAACTCAGGAAGTCATCAGACTTCAAGAGCTTTGGTAGTTCAGTCACAGGAGGGAGCATATGATTGGAGCACAAAATCTGAAGAACCGCAAGCATTTATGGCTTCCATTACTAAAGAAAAGGAGGAAAGCAATGCGGGGTCTGATTCAGAGAAGGAAGCAACTACTGAGATGGAGATTGATATACCTGCTGATGAAGAAAGAATCAAGACTCTGAAGTCGACTGAGGAATGAGCTCAAAGGACTTCATTGCTTACATGGCAAATCTTGACGCTGATAAACAGAAGGTATTACTTAATTTAGATCTAGTCGTTAAAGCCTGTGTGTTATGTACTAACTTTCAGGAACAGGTTGAGAAGTTAGTGGAATCATCTGATGTTATAACATCTCAGTTAAAATCTTTAAAAGAGGAAAACACTATTTTAAACATCAGAAACTTAGAACTAATAAGTAAAGCAAAAACTGATAAAGCAGACATGAAATACTTAAAAGATAAGTTAAATGAGCAAAGTGTAAGAAATGACTTGGCTCATGAACATATTTTAGAATTAACTAAACTGTCTGCTGATAGAGAAAAGGAATTGGCTAATGCAAAGGTTAGGATAGCTGATCTTAACAGGAAATTAGAGTTAAGAAAATTCTCTATCGAAACCTTAGACAACGTGCTTAGCGTCCAAAAATACCCTGGTGATCACAGGGGAATGGGCTATACAGAAAGCCCTCCTCCCTTTAATCACAATTATTCCTTTATTTTTGATGAAACTGAGATGTCTACTGTTGATGATTCTACTAAACAACCTGCAGTTCCTGGTCTAATACAATTTGTTAGACCTGCGAAAGCTGAAACAATTACTACACCTGAATCGACATCTACTGACACTCCCATGCCACCTGTTTCTGAACTAAAAATGAATTTTGTAAAAGAGGGTGTGGTTGAACATGGAAGTGTCAAGGAGAAGCTAAAGAACAAAATTAATCTTGATTTACCCAAATCTGAAAATGATAATTTACATAACAAAATTGATAAGGGTAAGAAGGCTATACTTGGCGATTCAAAAGGCCGCTAAAAAGGCTTTCGTGAAACGCTCATGCTTCACATGTCATCAAAAAGGGCATGTTGCAAGTATTTGTCCAACTAAGGGCAAAATTGGAAAGGTACAGGTGAAGAAAGACCAATCACCTGTAAAGTATGTGTTGCTTCCTAAAAAGAAAAATCCTGAGGCGACAAGCGTAAAACTGAGGTTGTCTGGCGTTTTCATACCAGAAGGTAAAACTAAAGAAAATGAAAATGCAGGAAATTCTGGGAGGAATAGGTTGGGATTTAAGAGAACTCAAAGCTCTCAGAGAACACAACCCCCATTAAAATCTGTGAAGTTTTTGTCTCATGATAGTTCTAGGAGCACTACCTCTTCTGGAGGAAGCTCTTATGGACAGTCTTCAAGGAATAAGACTCCACAAAGATATCAAACTCCCAACAACCGTTTTAACAACCCTAATAGTAATAATAGGAATTATCATAATTCAAGTTATAACTATCCAACTAGGGTTAGATCTACATCAAATCCAAGGCCAGTAAATCCTAGACTTTTTCAGAAGTCTCCGGAAAGAAAGCCTAGTGGTAGTACTCCCCATGCTCAAACGAGTGAGATTCCTAAAGCATCCAGCTCTACCGAAAAGAGTAATGGATACTTGAAGGAGTTTACGTTCGTTGATGAGAATGGCTGGCCTAAGACCGTCGTGGCTTGGGTCCCCCCTGACAACTAATTATTTTCATTTAATGTGCAGAAGTTAATCAGACGTGCCGCAAACTGGTGGTATGTTGATAGCGGTTGCTCAAGGCACTTGACGGGGGAAAAACATCTTCTTGTGGACTTCATAGACAAGAAAGGAGGGTATGTAAACTTCGCTGGAGCGAAAGGTGGCCAAATTACTGGATTGGGAAATGTAACAAATGGTAAGCTAATGCTAGAGCAAGTCAACTATGTTGAGGAGCTGAAGCACAATCTTATGAGTGTATCTCAGATCTGTGATAAAGGACATCATGTCCATTTCACGGATAGAGAAGCACTTATATTAAAACCTGGATTTGTCATTCCAGAAGAATGGATAATCATGAGGGCTCCTAGAAGTAATGACACTTATGTTATGGACATGAGTGTTACTGAATCTATTCAGGAGTCGACATGTCTTCTATCCAAGGCATCTGAGTATGATTCTCAGTTGTGGCACCGGAAAATGGCGCACCTGCACTTTAGAAAGATGAATTATATAGTAAGAAACGGACTAGTGTTAGGTGTACCAGTATAGAAGTTTGGCTTTGAGGACAAATGTGTACCTTGTCAGAAAGGAAAACAACACAAGAAACCTCATAAGTCAAAATCTCAAAATTCCATTGCGTCAACTTTTGACCTTCTTCACATGGATCTGTTTGGTCCTGTGAATGCAAGGAGTATAGGCGGTAAACACTACTGCCTAGTTATCACTGATGACTTCTCGCGTTTCTCTTGGGTATTCTTTTTGGGAACAAAAGATGAGATAGCAGAAATGCTGATGACATTGTTTACCCAAATTGAATATCAATATGGGCGAGGAGTCAGGAAAATAAGAAGCGACAATGGCCTAGAGTTCAAGAACTCGGTAATGAATGTCTTTTGCTTAAGCAAAGGAATTCAACACCAGTTCAGTGCACCCTATGAGCCACAACAAAATGGTGTCGCTGAAAGGAAAAATAGAACCTTGATTGAAGCAGCAAGAACAATGCTGGCTGATTCAAAGCTTCCCGTCATTTTCTGGGGAGAAGCAGTGAATACAGCCTGTCATGTTCTCAATAGAGTTTTAACCATTAAGAAGCATAACAAAACGTGTTATGAGCTTCTAAATGGTCGAAAACCAAACCTGACTGGTCTTGAACCCTTCGGTGTTCATTGTACCTTATTGAAGACCAAACATCAATCTAAATTTGGTGAGAAGGCTGACGAAGGATTTTTCCTAGGTTATGAAGCCGGATCTCCAAACAAAAGGGTCTATAATAAGACATCTAGAAGAGTTGAGATTATCTATAACATACAAGTCACATCTTATACTCTAGCTGTACAAACTGGACCAGAATGGTTATTTGATTATGACGCTTTTTTCTAGTCATTTAATCTTTCGATCCTAAGTGAAGTTGACACTTTAGGTTTAGAGCATATCATATTAGAAGATGGTGAAAATAATACATTTGCACCAGGATCTAGTGTTCCAAGTTCAGAAGATGCAAATGATAAAGGTAAAGAAGTGATTGATGAACCGATTGTAGACTTAGATCCTATCTCAATCGATATCCCATTTTCATCTGAGGTTACAGAGTCTGTGCAAGAAACGGCTGCAGAAGAAGCAACACCAGAGGGGGAGATTGGATCAGATCTAGGGTGTGACCTACCGGTTGATACTACGATCTCGACTCGTGTGAACAAGTATCATCCAATTGATAATATCATTGTTGATCCGAGTTCTGGAGTAAAGACTCGTAGAGAGATATCTCACAACACTAGTCTGTACGTATCAAACCAAGATACTGGGATCATGCATAAGTGCCTGTATAGTTGTTTTATATCTCAAATAGAGCCGAAAAATGTTCAAATGGCTCTCAAGGATAACTCCTGGGTAGAGGCTATGCAAGAAGAGCTTGCTCAATTCAAAAAGCTCAAAGTATGGGAGCTAGTTGATCTACCCAAGGAAGAATATGCAATAGTGTTGATGCATCTTAGTGTGTCTGTCAGTTGGTCAAGTCTGTATTGTGTTAGTTAATGTAATTGACTTAGTTAGAATTACATTTTCTGTGTTATGCGACACAAGGCCTGTGTCGCATTAGTTGTAGTTGCGACATAGTGCTTATGTCGCAATAGTGATCTATGCGACACAAGGCTTGTGTCGCATAAGCCGGCCAGTTTGTTTAGTATAAATACCCAAATGTTAGGGTTTTAGAAAGAGACTTTTTGAGGGACTTTTACACACTTATTCTCTGCTTTTGGCTGATGTATTTTCTTGAGAATATTTGATAAAGAAATATAAAGTATTATTATTGATTTGTTTTTCACTGTTTTAAGCTTAATATTCTATTCGTGTGATTATCTCCATTGAGCGATTTGATTAAAAGATCCAACCTAAGGGATCTACAATTGGTATCAGAGCCACAATCTAAGGATTTTAGTGGTATCAAATCGTTTTGGGTAAGTTTTTAATACATATTTTGATTATTTAACATTTTTTGGTGTTTGATCTTCATTATAAAGTGTTTTGGAGTTGAAACTTGGAGTTTTTAAGCCTAAAAATCTAAGCTTTTACGAAGTTTTTTGTTAAAAAATCATTAGGTTTCGAAATTTTTCGTTTTTGAAGTTTTTGGGTCTGTTAGCGCCGTTTTGCGACACAAGTCTGCGACATTAATTTGTGTCGCTAATAGAGTTTTAGCGACCTTAATCTTTGCGACATACTTGTTTTGCGACACAAGGTCTGCGCCACAGATATTTTGCGACACAATATTTGTGGCGCTGTAAGCTCTTCTGCGACACAAGTTGCGACACAACATTAGTGTCGCTAACTCCAGTTTTAAGCAACCTTTTGAAAAGTCTCTCGAGCCCGTTACTATGACGTCTTCTGCATCAGCATCTATTCAACAAGTTGGGGCTATGTTAAAGCATAATAGTGAGGTGGGTTCAACAAATAAACCACTTATGTATACAAATGGAATGAATTACTCGGATTGGCGTCAGAGATTTGAAGCATTTGTATCTTTCAACGATCCTGAAATGCTGATTTATATGGAAGAAAGGTATGAACGCCCCGGGAGGACCCGTATCTTTGATGGACCTATTCCTGAAAAATCCATTAAGTCTATGACTCCTGAGGAAAGTAAGGCTTTTGACACTGAAAAGAAGACTTACTCTGCTATTACCATGGCTTTACCTCAACAGATTCTCCGACAACTACGCCACCACAAAACTGCGTATGATTTATGGATTGCTTTTGAAAAGATATGTGGTGGCAGTGATCAGTACAAACGGAACAAACTGGATCTAGTCAAGAAACAGTTTGAAGTTTTTGACATGCTGCCTACTGAATCTCTTGAAGATATGTGAAGTAGATATTCACAGCTTGTAAGTGAATTAGTCGAGGGAGGTGTCAATCTCGACAAAACTGATGTTAACAAGAAGCTTTTGGGTTCCTTACCCAAAAAGTGGAATACACGAGTGCTGCTGATGGAAAAAGATGAAGACATTATGGACATGGAGCTAGATGATTTGGTTGGACAGATTGCTGCTGATCTCTTAGATATGCAGAAAAAGGAAACCAAGGCTACTGCATACCTTAAGAACCCGAAGTTATATGGTGTGGATGTTCCTGCTGCAATGACTCAAGCTGCTGGTTCTGCATTTTTTTCTGGAGGTTCTGGTAGTTCTGGTGCCCCAAGTACATCTGGTGGATTTGGATATCCCACCATCAACTCTTCAAGTGGGAGTGGTGCTTATTCAAACTTCAAAGGTGCATCTCCTGCAGTTGCTGAAGAACATGCAGTTGTTTTTACAGCTTTCTTGTCGGCTTATGATGACTTCCTATCCAACAAGAACAGCACTGTGGATCTGACTGAAGAAGATTTCAGTCAAATTGATCAAGAAGAGCTTGAGCGTATGGACTTGAAGTGGAGCATGGCTATGCTCACAAGAAGAGTCAAGAACTTCTTGAAGAAAACTGGAAGGAAGAATGTCACTGATTCGGAAGAGAAGGGTCTGGGTTTTAACAAGAGCAAGGTGAAATGCTACCAGTGTCATAACTATGGACACTTTGCTCGTGAATGTGACCGCAAGAAGAACCCACCTTTTTGCCTATCTAAACCTTCTCAGTACAACTCAACTGATAAGACCAAAAATGATGAGAAGCCAATGGTTTCCGCTGCACTGCTGCTTTCTAACAATGCTTGGGAATGGTCTGTCCAGATGAGGATGATGCAGAAAAGGCACTGATGGCTGAGGTGCATGAGGTAGATGATGAACCTTTATCATGTATTTCGTGCATTAAATTGACTAACCAACTAAACAGGTATAGAGAGGATACAAAACGCCTTAACACTGTTATTGAAAATTTAAATGAAACAAATGACATGTTAAGAAACAGTGATAAGGCAAGTGGCTTAAAGTTAAAAGCTATTTTAGAAGAGAAAAAGGAATTGAAAGCTAAAATTTTTGAACAACAAGTGGCTTAAAGTTAAAAGCTATGATGATGTACTATCATCTGTTAAAAGAGAACTTGTTGAATCTCAAACTGAGGTTCTAAATTTAAAGAAAAAGCTTTCAAACTTTTCGGTCTCCTCTATAGTCTTTGATGAAATCCTACAGGCACAGAGGACCGATACCAAAAGTAAGGCAGGACTTGGTTTTCATCAAGTCCCACCTCCTAAGGATTATCTTCCCATGCCTGTTAGGGATAATGTTAATGACTTGATGCCTATCTTTACAAAGATAGATGTTAAACCTGTCAAACCTGCTGTTAGCATCAAGATAAGTAAGCCTGAGCTAGTTAAGGCTGAAACTGTCATCACTGCATCAAAACAACCTGAAACTAGTAGGCCCGAGCTAGTTAGGGCTAATACTAGTGAGTCTGAAACAAGTAAGACTCAAAAGGTTGAGAAAGTTAAGCCTGTTAAGGATGAGATTCATCAGACTGAGCTAATTAAGTCTGAGAATATAGTTGAGCCTAAGTTAGGAAAGGCTCTTTCTGTGCTTCCTCGTATTACTGAAGAGGAAATTGAAATTGAGGACATAACTGATCAAGAGTTTAGACCAGTAAAGAAAAATGTCAAGCCTGAAAATCATATAATTACTATCGAACGAAATGAACAGGCTATAACAAAAGAAAAAGGTAAAGCTATGGCTGAACCTCAAAAGAAGATTGTTTCTAAACCAACTATATTAAATAAATCTTCTAAAAATTCTTCTAAAGCATCTCTTGTTGAATGCTCACGTAAATGTGACTGTTCAACACATGCTTCTTTTGGTCGAGCTCATCGGTTTATTCCTCAATCTCAATCAAGTGTTGAGCATCGATCTTGCTTCTACTGCAAGAAGCAAGGTCATTTGATAAATGTTTGTCCTGTGCTTGCGAAGAAACAGTATGGGAAACAGGTTTCGCGAGTCTCAAAATTTAAGAATCCTTCAAAGAAGTCTATTTCAATGAAAGGCTTAAAGACTCCTGTCCTAGTTGTCAAAGTCAACAAAGTTGAGCAAAATACTTTGCAAAACTTAAAGCTCAAAGTTGTTGACTCGCAAGCATCCAAAACAAAGCAGGTTTGGAAGATTAAAGAATCTTGCAAAGATTCTACATCCGACAATACCTCATCAGTCAAACATTCTAAACTGTTTGAAAACAAAGTCTTGACTGATGTGGTCATTGTTGATGATGTTACTGGAGTACCCAAGACTATAAAGGCTTGGTCTTCATTTCTAAATAATTTACCTTGTTTGTGGTGCCGCAGCAACCTGAATCTGTAAAGAATAGTAAATGGTATATAGACAGCGGCTGTTCTCGGCACATGACCGGTGATGTTTCCCTTTTATCTGAGGTTCATGCTTACAATGGAGGTTATGTGGCCTTCGCTGGTGATAAAGGGGGAGTTATTTCTGGTCAGGGTACGCTTACTAATGGAATGGTAAGCTTTGAGAAGGTGAATTTTGTAGAACAATTGCAACACAATCTTCTCAGTGTCTCTCAAGTGTGCGATAAAAAGTACACTACTACTTTCACAGACACTGAGTGTTGTATATTGAAGCCGGGTTTTGTAATCCCTGAAGAATGGGTGCTACTGAGGGCACCTCGGGAGCGAGACACGTATATTCTTGACATGAGTACTGTGGAAACTACACAGCTCACATGTCTTCTATCTAAAGCTCCCGAGAAGGAATCGTTATTATGGCACAGGCGTATGGGACACTTGCACTTTCGCAAGATGAACTACCTGATCAAGAATGATCTAGTGCGAGGTGTCCCTAAGCAATCCTTTGGACTGAATGATCACTGCGTCCCTTGTCATAAGGAAAGCAACACAAGAAGTCTCACAGACCGAAGCTGGCCAATTAAACTGAGAAGCCCTTGGAGCTGTTTCCCATGGATTTATTCGGGCCAGTCAGAAAGAAGAGTTTGGGAGGAGCTTCGTATTGCCTAGTTGTGACGGATGATTATTCGCGGTTTTCTTGGGTATATTTTCTGAAGACCAAGGATGAAGTGCCTGAGATTCTCATCTATCTATTCGATAAACTGCAAAATCTTTGTGAGTTGAGAATCAAGAAGATAAGGAGTGATAACGGTACAGAGTTTAAGAACTCGATTATGGAGCTGTACTGTTTGAGCAATGGTATTGAACACCAATTCAGTGCCGCAAGGACTCCACAGCAGAATGGGGTTGCAGAACATAAGAATAGGACTTTGATTGAGGCTGCACGTACAATGCTATCTGACTCTAAGCTTCCAATCACATTTTGGGCCGAAGCTGTGAATACGGCCTGCTACGTTTTGAATCGGGTGTTAATGGTTAAGAAGAAGAACAAGACATCCTATGAATTGTTCAACAACAGAAAGCCTAATCTACAGTTTCTTGAACCGTTCGGCTGCCTATGCACTATTATGCACACCAAGGAACGAATTACTAAGTTTGGTGAGAAATCCTGTGAAGGTGTCTTCCTAGGATTTTCTAATAACTCACCAAACAAATGTGTGTATAACTTAGTGACCAAGCGTGTGGAAGAACATTTTGAAGTCACCTTTTTCCATTACACTGACAACCCTCAGGGGAAGGGACCCGAATATTTGTTTGACTATCAAACACTGTTTGATTCTTTCAATATTCCTGAGGAGAATCAAGAAGAGGATATAGTGACACTACTTCACGGGCTGGACATCGCTTCTGAAACTCCACCAATCTCTGTTCCTCCACCACCTACAGCAACACCAGCAACTGCTCCTGCTGCTACTTGTGATACTCCGCCTCCACTCGTTACTGAAAATGTTCCTGATCCTACAAATGATGAGGAACAAATGTTAGAGGATTCTGATCAATCACCCGTATCTGAATTTGAACCATTACCTGCATCTGACCTTGAAGATTTACCTGCACTTCAACTCGAACTTGAAGCTGACTCTACAAACCTCGATTCTATCATCGTTCCGGATGCAATTTCGAGTTCTCGGATCAATGTGTCACATCCAGTTGATGCCATTCTTGGTGATTTAAACAAAGGTGTTTTAACGAGACGACAGATTGCTGCTACTGAACAATCTATGTTGACGTCGTCTCCTGTTACCGACACTGATCCTGTTTGTCTTGCTTCAGAAATTGAAGAATGCTTTCTCTCACAAGTCGAATCGAAGAAGACAGCTGATGCGTTGAAGGATCCATACTGGGTTGAGGCTATGCAGGAAGAGCTTCAACAATTCAAAAAGCTGCAAGTATGGACTTTGGTGCCTCTACCCAAGGGTGTTCATCCTATTGGCACTCGTTGGGTATATCGTGTGAAGAAGGATGATCGGGGCGTGGTAATTCGCAACAAAGCACGTCTAGTGGTCCAGGGCTTCACTCAAATTGAAGGTTTGGACTACGATGAAGTATTTGCCCCCGTTGCTCGTTTGGAATCCATCCGCATTTTCCTGGCGTACGCTTCATTCAAAGGATTTCCGGTTTACCAGCTTGACGTTAAGAGTGCATTTCTATATGGTCAAGTGGTTGAAGAGGTCTATGTCAAACAACCACCTGGTTTTGAAGACTCTGTTCATCCGAACTACGTCTGCAAGCTGGACAAGGCGTTGTATGGTCTTCATCAAGCTCCTAGAGCGTGGTATGAGCGGCTTGCGACTCATCTTCTGAAGAATGGTTTTGTATGAGGAACGATCGACAGTACTCTCTTCATCAAGCATGCAGGGGAGGACTTGTTATTAGTACAGGTTTATGTGAATGACATCATTTTTGGTTCCACCAAGGATGAACTGTGTCGCGACTTCGAGCGGATCATGAAGTCAGAATTTGAAATGAGTGCAATGGGGGAGCTGAATTTTTTCTTGGGCGTACAAGTCGAACAGTCTGCTAAAGGGATTTACATTCATCAGTCCAAGTACGTCAATGATATGCTTACGCAGTATAACTTGACTGAATGTAAATCCTATGGGACGCCTTTAGAGCTGAATCATCACCTTGGTCCATCGGAAGATGAAGAGGACTGTCCGGAAAAAGATTACCGATCTATGATTGGTTCTCTGATGTATCTCACTGCATCGCGTCCGGACATTGTCTTTGCTGTCTCTCTCTGTTCCAGGTATCAGGCTAAACCGAAGGTGTCTCACATGAAGGCAGTTACGCGAATCTTCGGTTATCTCAAATGTAGACCAACTCTTGGTCTATGGCATTCTAATGAGAAAACCTTCGCGCTCACTGCTTACTCGGACTCGGATTATGGGGGATGCAATATGGATAAGAAGTCCACTTCTGGTGGATGTCAGTTTCTTGGACCTCGTCTCGTATCATGGCAGTGCAAAAAGCAAACGACAGTTTCTACCTCAACCGCAGAGGCTGAATACATTGCTGCTGCCAGCTGCTGTTCCCAGGTTCTTTGGATACAACACCAGTTGCGCGATTACAGTTTACTCTTAACTATGACTCCTATTCATATAGATATACTGCTGCTATATGTATTACACGTAATCCTGTCCAACATTCTAAGACCAAACACACAGAAATTAGGTTTCATTTCATTCGTGATTGCTATGAGAAACACCTAATTGATCTGGTCCAAATAGATACCCTTAAGCAGAATGCCGACCTGTTCACCAAAGCCTTTTCCCGTGCTCGTTTCGATGAGCTAGTCAACATGATAGGGTTACGTTTCTTTCCCATTCAAAAGTAATATTTGTGACCTTATTATGTTATGTTCTTATGCTTAGAGTAAAAAAAAAAAAAAAAAAAAAAGGTAAGTAAGGCAATAGCCACTCTTTGTGCTTACTAGCATTAAAGAAAATCAACGTTGCAACATTTGCAAAAGACGTTCAGTTGTGTCTGTAAACAACTAGGGAGATGATAGTACATTAGGAGACACCCCTCAAACGGCAATCTTAAGTTTTATCCTTGATGTATCAGTAGGTTTCTCTCGTATATGTTATACATGTCCTTACAAACACTTGTATCATTGGACGATGTATTGGTACGCATTTTCATACTCTTCTTTGAGCAACTAAGAAATCCTTTAATCTGTGTTTATTCTTTTGTGATGACCAACATATGATGTATGACAATGTGTCTTAATTCCTATGTATCAGCTTGCCATGCTTTTATTAACCTGAGCTTGTATCTGACAACATTTTGGGATTTATGCTGTCTGTTTCCTTTGTTGTACGTCCGTACAGACCTGGTCTCAGTCAGTATACTTTCAAAAACCAAGCAAACAAAAGTCAAAGCACTTTAAAGTCTTATAAAATCAAAGGCTTGTTACTGACTGTTTCTCAGGCTTGTTAACTTTGCTTGATAAATTTAAATTTGGACAACTATACTGATAATCGAATTAAAATTTGACATTGTCTTGCGAGCCTGTCTTTCTAATATGATCCCTAAATAGACACTTCTTAACACGTTAGTTTATGTTATTTTTTATCTCTGTTTCCCTTTTAAATCTTACTTTTATAAGTGTCACAAATAAATATTTAAGATATTTAACCCTTGATTGACTTTTGCGACACAAGTCTTGTGTCGCATATTTGTGCTGCCAAACAAGCGACACAATGCTTGTGTCGCACCATTGTGTCGCTGCTTAGTGTCCCGGGTATAAATACCCTCGTGTCGCTGTAATTAGTTTTTAATTACCAGCGACACAAAATTCAAATCCTGCGACACAAGCCCTCCGACTCATTTTTTCGATTTTTTTGTGATTTGGTGTTGATTTCTATTCGATTCTCCGCTTGATTCTTGTTCTCCTTAATCATACGCATCACTAGGTACCACTTTTATCTGCTATAACTTCATATTCTGGTTCACATTTGATATTAAAGTTTCGGTTTTTTAGGTTTTGCTTATTTTACCAAATTGCGTGACTTTTGGTGTTGAATTGTGGTTAAATTTGGTTATTTTGTGTTCCTGATATGCTAGTGCACCCTCGGAAACCGTTTAAACACGAAACCCCCAAAATTTTTAAGTTTGAAAAATCTGGGTTTCATCGTGTTCATCTTTGCGACATAACCTGTGACACAAAAGTTGTGTCGCAGGCTGTGCCAGTGTTTATGTCGCTGACTATCTGCGACACAATCGGTATGTCGCCATTTATGTCGCTGACTATATGCGACACAATTTCTATGTCGCTGCGTTATGTCGCTGATCTATTTTGCGACACAACTCGTTAAATTGATTTAATTGCAAAACTGCGACATAACTCGTTATGTCGCTGTGTTATCTTGCGACACAAGTCTTGTGTCGCAGTACATTTTTAATTAAAAAATGTCAATCTTTAAAAGGGTTTTTATGTCTAACGGCTTCCAAGTTTACTTTGTTCTTACAGCTATGGCAGATATTAACTTAAACGCTTATTTCTGGGAACCGAGACATAATGTCACGGCTTTCCTTGATGACGAGAAAGAATTGGCGGCGCCGTATCGCCCGATGATTGAATTTCTTCGCCGTTCAAGAATACATAATGCAATCACGGCCACCACAACTATTTACCGTGATCATGTTACGGCTTTCTGGACAAATGCTGCTATTAACTCGGATCTCCCGTTTACCCGGATCATCTCTCGGGTTCACGATCGCGTGATCATTCTTTCTGAGCAGATGATTCGGGAGTTCTTTCAGTTTCCGGATGATTCGGAAATGCCGGTGACTTTTGCCAACTCTTTTATCGCCGGTGGCATGATTCGGATGGGTTATCCGGGTGTTCCCCGCGATCAATACCGCAAGGCTTTTCTCACAAAGGTCTGGCGGTATCTTATGCATATCATGATTGTGTGCCTATCTGGGCGTAAGGCTGGTTTCGATGGCATCAGCCATTCTACTCCATCAGCCATGCTGGCATTATGGTCGACCACGCCCAGGCTGGGGAGGGACAGTGGGCTTTATACCCACGTTTTGTCCAATTATTGATAAATCATTTGCTCCCGGGTTTACCGGTGGCTCCGCAACACCAATTTCGCCAAACACTGATGAATACCCGAATTTTCGTGGTTTCCGGTCACTATGCACGGGGCGCACCGATCCCGCCCGATGTGCCGTTGTTTGGCCATATTATAAATAAGGCCTATGTACCTCCGGAGGGTGATAACTTTGACGATCCGGCTCCTGTTCCAAGGCCGCTTTCACCACCTCCTCAAGCACCTGTTCAACAACAAGCACCTCTCCAGCAACCACCACCTCGTCAACAACAATAACAGGCTGTCAATCCCGATCCTCAACTTGATGATATTTTTAGGGATATTGATGAGTTATGCCCCTCTCCACCCAGGTCGCAGGGCAAACGCCCACGTGAGGATGTGACTTACTCTGTTTCTGAGGACCTGCCTACTACAATTCGTCCTCGTACTTCTTCAACTGCAGGGCCTTCAGAGTTGCAGACTCCAGTGCAACCTCATCCGGATATTCTCAAGCAACTTTTGGAACGGATCGAGGCAATGCAGAAGACTGTGGACGATCAAGCTTCTATCATTCAGTCTCAAGCTGCACTGATTGAGAGTCAAACCTCCCGGATTACTGATTTAGAGGTTAAGTTTAGGGAGTTTGAGACCCGGTCACTTGGTCCGGGGGAGTCTGTTCCCTCTGGTCCATCAATAGAACCAAGTGGACTGGGGTCGGAGTCTGTAAACGAAGATGTACTTATTGAACATAATAATGAAATGCCTACTTTAGAGTACATCCCTGTGCACCACACTCCAGGCCAGCCGAGACCATTGGCTGTCGATTATTCATGTGCAGACCTCTCATTTATACAACGCATGATAAATGAAGTCAATTCTGATGAAGAAAATGAAAATTTTGAGGAAACTGATGATGTTGATGTGGAAGAGGAAGGATTGAATGATGATGAGTTCTATGATGATGCTCCGATAATTGAATCAGATTCATCTGAAGATGAAACTGAAAATGCATCTGAGACTCAAGATGAAGAAACATCTGAGGATCCTGCTCCTGAATCTGAAGTTATCGAAACTAGAGCTCAGAGACTCGCAAAATGGTGGCTGCACGGAAAAGATGGAAAGCAAGTGTCGGTTACCTGCAAATCGTACAAAGTCAGTGGAGCGTATACTGGATTAATAAAGAGTTGGAAGATATCGAACGGGTTGTTTATGATCAAGAGGTTAGATGGTATCCAATATTTCAAAAGATCATTCACCAAGCTGAGCACACTGCCAAAAGGAGAAGTTAATCGTCTTGCTCAGCTCTCTTTGATTAACCCGTCAAATGATGATCGTGCCAATTTCATTCTGAGTACTCTACAAAGGGAGATTCGTACCAAAAGGTACAAGTTTATCAAACCGACGCTGGGAACCAGAATTATCTATAAGAAACGGTTTGATCCAGTCACCAATCAGCCTTTGATCAAAATGCGTTATCCTCCGGTTGATTGTTTAAAGAAGATTCCTCTGGAAACAGTTCCCCTGGACTTTCTAAGAAGATTTCACTACTGGGAATTGGATGCTCACACCGGTGAGGCAGTTGTTGTATTTGTGCCTGAGACAGAGCAACCAGAGAAGAGCTCGTTGTATAATTTGAAGAAAACTCAATTTCGAGTATTTGATCCAATGAGCTTGATAAATTTCTCAGAGAAAGATTTGAGAAAGCTGTTTGACAATCCGATTCGCTTTAATGAGAGAAATGCAGTGAATAAGAAGATCGCATTTCAATTTCAAAGGATTGTCAACGTCTGTGTAACACATGGAATACACGCTGGCGGTGTATTTCCAGCAGGCTGGGTTTGATTGAAGATTTTGAAGACCAAGCTGAAGACACGGGGGAGTTTGTTGATGCATCTTAGTGTGTCTGTCACTTGGTCAAGTCTGTAATGTGTTTGTTAATGTAATTGAGTTAGTTAGAATTACATTTTAGTCGTTATGCGACACAAGGCCTGTGTCGCATTAGAAGGCTTGTGTCGCATAAGCCGGCCAGTTTGTTTAGTATAAATACCCAAATGTTAGGGTTTTAGAAAGAGACTTTTTGAGGGACTTTTACACACTTATTCTCTGCTTTTGGCTGATGTATTTTCTTGAGAATATTTGATAAGGAAATATAAAGTATTATTATTGATTTGTTCTTCATTGTTTTAAGCTTAATATTCTATTCGTGTGATTATCTCCATTGAGCGATTTGATTAAAAGATCCAACCTAAGGGATCTACAAATAGGCACCAAATGGGTGTTTAAGTGCAAACGTGATGATAAAGGAATTGTTATTCGAAACAAGGCAAGGCTAGTAGTTCAGGGATTTAACCAACAAGAAGGGATTGATTATATAGAGGTGTTCGCACCAGTAGCAAGGCTAGAAGCAATTCGATTGTTTCTGGCATATGCTGCACATAAGAAGATTAAGGTATATCAACTCGATGTTAAGAGTGCCTTTATTTATGGTAAAGTTCAAGAACTGGTGTTTATCCAACAAGTGTTGGGACATGTTATTGTGACAACAGATCTAGCTTGTAAAAGGACTAGTGTATTTATTGTCAAATTTGTATAATTGGTTTATACTCGTAAATATATGATATTAATTTGTTATTATTATTTGTTAAATATAATTAGACACGTAACGAATTCGAATTAAAGTCAAAATCGCGAAATGAGAAGTCAACTCGCAAGTCATAAGACTTGCGAGATGAGATCTCAATTCGCAACCAGATCTGGATTCGCAGGATCTAGGCTCGCAGCCAATCTGGAATCGCAGCTATCTGGACTCCCAAGGCCCATGGGCTGCGAGTTGAGTCAACTCGCAGAGCCCATGGCCTGCGAGTTGAACCAGATATATATATTTAAATGCTGCTCATTTATGGGGATCCGTGCCATTATTACACACAGCAAATATTTAATTATTCTCCTCGTTTTTCGTGCAGATATAAAGGCTATTATTATAAAGGCTCGATTTTGAGTGTTTAACCTAGTTAATGTCAAAACGAAGCTTGTTAATTAATAGCAAAGTTATATAAGCCTAAACCTAAAGTATTGAGGGATTTGTATTGCGAGTTCAGATTCTGCTGCGAGTTGAGTTTCCTCTGCGAGCTGAGTTCTTGTGCGAGCTGAGTTCCCTTGCGAACTGAGTTTCCTGCGAACCGAGTTCCAACTGCGAACTGAGTTTCCTGCGAACCGAGTTCCATCTGCGAACTGAGTTCAACTGCGAGCTGAGATTTCTGCGAGCTGACTTTACCTGCGAATTGAGTTTAGTTGCGAGCTGAGATTACTGAATTCGCAAGATAACTTGATTTTTGACTTTTAAAATGTCTGATCTGAGTCGAATGATCGAAATGGAACACGAGGTTGGCAAATCTAATGTTCCACCGAAATTGCTGAGACTCGAGGACTATTATGGATGGAAAGACAGATTCGAAAGTTACTGTAGATTCCATGACATAACTGTGCATTAAAAACGGATATGTTGCACCTACTGCTTTGGTAGAGAATGCAACTGTGATTGTACCCTATGACAGGATGAATGACAATCAAAAGAAAGAATTTACTATTGATAATAAGGCACATTCATCGATAAAGATGAGCCTTCCCAAGGAGATCAATCACCAATTGAAGTCCTTTCACACAGCTAAAGAGCTCTGGGAAGCTCTAGAGAAAAGGTGTGAGGGAAGCCCTCAGGTGAAGGTAAGCAAGAGAAACCTTCTAAAAAAACAGTTTATGGTATTTAAAGCTTTTAGAGAAGAGGACCTTGAAGCCTACATTACCAGATTTTATCATCTATTGAGTGAGCTTGACGACCACGAAATTTTCTACAATGACAAGGAAAAAACTGACAAATTTATTGAGGGTTTGCCTTCAAAGTGGGAAATGTATGGTATCATGCTCAAAGATAATGATGAAAGGTACGCCACTATGACCCTAAAGCAGGCAATTGACAAGCTCAGGGGTTATGATTTCTCCAAAAAAACTAGAGATACAGATTCTGATCATCTACAGAATCCAGGTTTATACCATGGAAAGACTAGTATCTCAAATGCTTCATCCAATTCGACCACTGCACTATTTGCTGGTGAAATTGATGAACTTGGTGAAATGTTGACCGAGGATCTATGCTTTATAGCTTCAGATGGAAGCGAGAAACGAAGTAAGAATACTTCTTCTGAGAAGTCAACTCAAGGGCATCATAAAATGCCAATGAGTGTGAAATCAGCAGAGCAGCAAATTTCTGTGCTAGCTTCGTTTGTTGCTTCCTATGAAAATTACATACAAGGGAAGATTAATGATCCTGCACAATTTGATGAGGATTATGATCAAGTAGACCCGGATGACTTAGAGGAAATGGACTTCCAGTGGCAGCTTGCTATGGTGTCAAGGAGGGTTAAGAATTTCCTAAAACGTACGGGTAGAAGAGTTGTTGGAAATCGACCAGGGTTTGACAAATCCAAGGTCAAGTGTTATAACTGCCAAGGTTACGGACACTTTGTCAGGGAATGTCAACGACCGAAGGTTGATACTGGCGCTGCAAAACAAGACTCGGGAAGTACTTTGACTTCCAAAGTCTTAGTGGTTCAACAAATCGATGGTTCCTATGATTGGTCCACTCAGCCTGAGCAAGCTCTCATGGCTGAGATAGACGATCAAGAGAAACCAATTGAATCAACTTCATACATGCCAACTGCTGAGAAACCTCAAGCTAATGTGCCACACATGGAAGTCAAGGGGAGGGATGAAGATGTGCTCTACATCAACTCGACCGAAGAAATGAGTCCCGATGACTTTGTTGCATACATGGCTGACGTTCAGACAGATAAGAAAAAGGTATGTCTGGATCTTCTTACTCTTACTGATGTTTGCTATTTAGTTACTGATTTGCAAACTCAGGTTAGTGTTTTTTGCCGAATCTAACAAAACCTTAATATCCGAATTAGATATAGCTAAGTCTGATGTTCGTAGGTTAGGTGAGGATAAGCTAGCATTGACTGAAAAAATTAAGAGTGATGCTTCCGATAAGACTAGTCTCACTGACATAATTAATGAACAATGTGTTAAGATAGACGGGTTATATCTTAACCTTAATGAGCTAAATAAAAATATTGCTATTAGGGATAATGAGCTCTCAGAGTCTAAAATGAAGTTGGTCGAGCTAAACCGTAAACTTGAAGGTTATAGGACATCTTCTTTGACCTTAGATAGAATCATTAGCTCACAACGTAGTGTGAAGGATGTAACTGGCCTAGGTTACTCTGAGGTTCCTCCGCCTTTTAATGCAAATTACACTACTACTCCAATTGACTTAGAGATGACAGATGCGAATCTTAAAACTGAGGATTTGGAAACTAAAGAATCCGATGCATCTGAGACACAGAAGGATATCTTTAACGATCCATCATTGGACATCAGTAAGATCAAGTCATTCACTAAAGTACAGTTTGTCTCGAGTGGAATGATAGGTAGTACTGATGTAAATGAAATTAAGAAACAGAAGGATATACCTTCAGTATCTTCTAATCAGACAAAGAAGGAGACTGCTAAAACTGCAAAGTCACGAAAGCAGATGTCATGCTTCAAGTGTCATCAAAAAGGACACGTATCTTCTTGTTGTCCCAATAAGAAGACGGAAGCTACTCCTAAGCGCGAGAACAGTGATAAGCCTCAAAACATCTCTAGTTCGAGCACAGACAGATTAGGTACCAGATTAGGAATTGGTATTAAACCTGTAAATGCTCTTAAAAGAGATGCTTCTCACAGTGTCTCGCCACCCAAACCTAAACGGACTGAACACTTTAAAGAACAAGTGCCGTCGAGGTTTATGACTCCCATTAGGAACCATAGTCGTTATGAAATTGGTTCTACTTCAAGGAACCAAAGTCCTAATGAGAATGGTTCTACGTCTCGCACACAAGGAGTTAACCTAGGGTCCTACAATAGTCGTAACCAAGGGCAAAAATCCCAGGGTTATGTATCAGGGAGGGTTGGAAATCAGCCAACTCATAGACCCAGGACCACTAATCATCAGCAAGCTGATGCTCCTTCAAAGGTGACCAAAGCTCCTAATGGAAAGGATGGTTACTTCAAAGAGCTACAGTTTGTAGATGATAAGGGACAAACCAAGACCGTAATGGCTTAGGTCCCTCTTGATAACTGATTGTGTACAACTTGTATGTTGACAGTGGATGCTCTAGGCACATGACAGGAACCAGAAGTCTACTGACAGACTTCAGAGGTGGACTGAGACAAGGAGTGCACTTCGCTGGTGATAAAGGAGGAGTAATTACTGGGAAAGGAACAGTTTCAAATGGAACTTTGACTCTAGAGGATGTGAATTATGTTGAAGAACTAACGCACAACCTAGTGAGTGTTTCCCAAGTCTGTGATAAAGGTCATCCTGTTCTCTTCACTGAGAAAGAGGCCTTGATCCTGAAGCCGGGTTTTATCATTTCCGAAAAATGGATACTGATGAAAGCTCCAAGGAAGAAGGACATTTATGCTATCAACATGAATGCTCCTATTACTTCAATGGTGTCTACTTGTCTGTTATCCAAGGCTTCAGAATCAGACTCACTCCTATGGCATAGGAAAATGGCACACCTGACTTTTCGTAAAATGAACTACATAACGAAACATGAGTTAGTTCTGGGTGTACCACCGAAGAGCTTTGCATTTGAAGACAAGTGTATATCCTGCTTGAAAGGAAAACAGCATAAGAAACCACACAAGTCGAAAACTGTGAACTCTATTTCCTCGCCTTTTGAGTTGCTACATATGGATCTCTTTGGCCCAATAAGCAAGAGAAGCATAGGTGGCAAATGGTACAGTCTGGTTGTCACAGACGATTTCTCAAGATTCTCTTGGGTATTCTTTTTGGGATCTAAGGATGAAACTCCGGGCATTCTTATGGAGTTTCTAGATCTAATAGAGAACATCTATACAAAAAGAGTTAAGAGAATTCGTAGTGACAATGGGACTGAGTTCAAGAATTCTACATTGAATGTATATTGCTTAAGCAAAGACATTCAACATCAATTCAGTGCACCATATGAACCTCAACAAAATGGTGTTGCTGAAAGGAAGAATAGAACTCTAATTGAAGCAGCGAGAACAATGCTTGTAGATTCAAGGCTTCCGGTCATATTTTGGGCAGAAGCAGTGAATACAGCATGTCATATTCTCAATCGGGTTCTTACGGTTAAAAAGCAGAACAAAAGATGTTATGAGCTTTTGAACAAAAAGAAACCGAATTTAAAAGGGTTTGAACCCTTTGGAGTTTCATGTACGTTGTTGAAGACAAGTCACCAACCTAAATTTGGTGAGAAGGCTGACGAAGGATACTTCCTAGGTTACATGCCTAACTCACCAAACAAACGGGTCTTCAATAAAACTTCGGGACGTGTTGAAATAGTTTATAACATTGAAGTTACTAGCTATACACATGACTCGCATAAGGGTTTGGATTGGCAATTTGATTATTTAGACCTTTTCAAGTCATTTAAAGTCCCTATCAGTGACTATGTCAGTAACTCGGATATTCCTGAGCATTTATTGTCGGGAGATGAGGATCCCACTCCTTCTCAAACATCGAGTGCTCAAATGTCTGATGCTAGGACTATTGTCGATACTGATGTGGTCCCTCCTATCGAGTCACAACAACCTCAAGATGATATACCTCAAGAGTGTGAAGATCCTGAAATTGCCTCTCAAAGGATATCAACTACTAATGATGGTATACCTCCTTTGAAGGAAATTGGTGCCAACTTACAGGATGATATTCCAGTTGAACCTGTTACTTCAACAAGAATTAATAGGATTCATCCAATTGATAATATCATCGGTGATCCAAATTCTCCTGTTCTGACTCGGAATCAATCTAAAGCTAGTACATCCACTCATTCAAGCTTGTATGCTGAAATGAACGAGACAGGGATTTCAAATCTATGTCTATATTCATGCTTTATCTCACAAATTGAACCTAAGAATGTTCAGATAGCTTTGAAAGAAAATTCATGGGTCAAGGCAATGTAGGAAGAACTGTCTCAGTTCACAAAATTGCAAGTTTGGGAGTTGGTTGACTTACCTGTTGGAGAATATCCAATTGGAACTAGATGGGTATTTAAGTGCAAGAAAGACGATCGGGGAATCGTGATTCGCAATAAAGCTCGTCTAGTTGTTCAAGGTTTCAATCAACAAGAGGGGATTGATTACAATGAAGTGTTTGCACATGTGGCTAGGCTTGAAGCAATTAGGTTATTCTTAGCATTTGCAGCCTCAAAGAAAATAAAAGTATTTCAGCTGGATGTTAAGAGTGCCTTCTTGTATGGCAAAGTCAAAGAAACGGTGTATGTTTCTAAACCACCGGGATTTACTGATCCAAAGTATCCAGATAGAGTATATCGTCTTGATAAGGCTCTATATGGATTACATCAAGCTCCGAGAGCATGGTATGAAACACTGTCCACTTATCTTCTTGGGAATGGATTTACAAGAGGAAGAATTGACAGTACACTCTTTGTGAAATGGAAAAGGAGAGACTTTCTACTTGTTCAAGTATATGTTGACGATATCATCTTTGGGTCATCTGACGAAAAGATGTGTAGTGAATTTGAAAAAGTTATGAAGAACAAGTTTGAGATGTCAGTAATGGGTGAATTGACATTTTTCTTAGGATTGCAAGTCGATCAAAAGAAAGATGGATATTTCATTCATCAGACTAAGTATACTAATGTGCTTCTAGAACGATTTAAGATGGAAGAATCAAGAATTTTTCATACTCCTATTCCGGAAGCCCATGGTATTGGTCCAGATACATCGAGTGATAGAGACGTGGATCCTACTCTTTACAGCGCCAAGATTGGATCACTAATGTATCTTACAGCATCAAGGCCTGATATAATGTTTGTAGTATGTGTCTGCGCAAGATATCAAGCTACTCCTAAAGAATCTCACATGCAAGCTGTAAAACGAATTCTTCGTTACCTCAAAGGGAAACCAAAGCTGGGACTTTGGTATCCGACTGATGGAGACTTAGATTTTGTGGCTTACAATGATTCTGATTATGGAGGATGCAATCAGAATAGAAAGTCTACAATCGGTGGATGTCAATTCCTAGGAGGTAGACTAGTCTCTTGGTACTGCAAGAAGCAAACCTCAGTCGCCATTTCTACATGTGAAGCTGAGTATGTTGCAGCTGACAGCTGTTGTTCTCAAGTTCTGTGGATACAACAGCAACTGCTTGATTATGGGTTGAGTATAACAAATACTCCTATGATGATTGATAATGAATCAATGATCTCTATAACCAATAATCCAGTCAAGCACAGTAATACTAAGCATATTGATATTCGAGATCACTTCATTAGAGACTGTGCTGAGAAGAATTTGATAAAGTTAGCTAAGGTTCCATCTGTGGATAATTTAGCAGACTTATACACCAAAGCGTTCGACAGAGCTCGATTCGAGAAATTGGTGCAACTAAATGGAATGAGAAATCCAGAGGATTAGTCTTCCATAGAGTTATTTTATAATAATTAGTCGTTTATATTTATTAGTTGTTTATGTTTATTTTTATTTTAAAAAAAAAAAAAAAGAAAAGGGTTAAGTCTTTGTCAACTGGGAAATGATAGTAAGTTAGAGGAATCGGCTTAATAATTGTAGGAAAAAATCTTAAGTTAGATGTGTTAGTAAATTCAAATTAGCTACATGAACTTTACATCTTTAAAACCAAGCTTTTATTTATCTTTATTTTAGTATACACCTCTCTCCACACGTTATAATTTGCTTGAAAACTTTAGATCTAGACAGCTTCATTATATGATGTACTGGTAGGCAAATTCTGCTTTGATTTCTGAGCATATAATAAGCTATAAATCTTCTGTGTTATCTCGTGTGATTTTCTATATGATGTATGACATAAGTCTTAATTGATGAAGGACAGACTGACCATACACTGTTATCAAGAAATCTATGAAAATATATCAAGACAAATAATAAGAATTATGGCTATTAGTAAAACTACTTGTGTTTTTATTGTACTAAGTACAGACCTGACTCCTTTAGTTTTGCCAATGGTTTCAAGCTTGTTTTGTCTATACTAAGGGATCTTATGTTGTACTAAGTACAGATCTAGAACCACTAGTATCCACAAAACGGGTTTGATGTTTGTCACATTTTAAATTTACTCAAGGGTATGTCATATGTTTCGAAAAGAACATCATTTAGTGACCTCTACCTTGAAAATGAAAGATACAGTGTTATGTGTTCTACTAGATTTCTCAGTATGTCATATTTTGAATCACATTAGGTAATACACATCCAAACAATAAAAGGTTTGCTTGGAAATCAGTGTAGACCTTGTTTATATGGAATATAATACCGGTAATCGTTTTGAACTGTCTGTGATATTTAAATCACTTCATTTTGATGTGAATGTTATATTCGGTGGAGATAGGTAACCAAGTTATACTTTTATAAATGTAAGTTGAAAAATGGTTAAGATTGTGAGATCTTGTGTAACTTATTGAGAATTCCATGAGGTATGAATACTAACAATCTTCTTAGAATTTTTACTCATCAATTGGTTCAGCTGTTTCTTTCTTATATGATCCCACTGTCGATAATTTCTTAAACGCACCCTCGATTAGGATTTATTTTACTTTATTTTATTGTAATTTTAGTTTAGTCTATTTGTTTTATTAATACAAGGGTACTTGATACCAATGTTTATTATGAATCACTGTCGTTTATTTTATTTTTTATGCATTCGTTCGTATTTATCTTAATTTTATTTTATTTTATTGTTCGTATTATCGCATGATTGCATCACAAGTGAAAGATCATTAGAATTTAGACTTGTGCGCGTTTTTCTAAGAAAGACAAGTGAAAAATATTTTATTTTAGACTTGTACGCTATTACATGAGAAATACAAGTGAAAGATACATTTATTTTAGACTTGTTTAGTTTTTGGACTTAAAAATTACGTTTTATAATTAAAATGTATTTTCTGGACAAAACTTGCGAGTCCAGATGGTCCTGCGAGATGACTGTCACTTGCGAGTTGAACTCAACTCTACGAGTTGAGTTCTGCGAGCCGAGTCCAACTTGCGAGTTGAGTTACAAGGTATAAAAACCTGCGAGTTCACATTCCAAAACACACAGTTCTGCGAGTTGAGTTTTTAACACTTGCGAACCCAAAACAGCGAGTTGAGCCGAGATTTGAACTCGCAATATTTTGTGACTTTTATTTCGAGTACAGTGATTTTACCTCCGAAGCATTTATACATCTTTATATTGTGAACATTTTGAGGTATATCACAAGGGATTCCATTGCTTAATTAACTCAGAATCAACATTTTTATAAAATGAGAGTTTTGGTTTTTAAAATTACAAAAATCACTAAAAATAATGCTTAGATTAACAAGGAATCTTAGGGTTTATGTTAATTAAAGTATTATGAACATCATTGCATAACCTGATTGTCCAATAACTCGCCAAAAATTATATTTAAAGTGATGTCATCATGGCAGTTCATGCTGCGAGTTGAGATCCAGACTCAACTCGCAGCCCGCTCTTGCGAGTCCACTCTGCGAGTTGACTTGCGAGTCCAACCTGCGAGTTGACTTGCAAGTCTGACCTGCGAGTTGAACTTGCGAGTTGAACTCTGCAAGTTGAACTTGCGAGTTGAACTCTGCAAGTTAACTTGCTTGCGAGTTGAAATTTTATTTTATTTTATTTTATTTTATTTTATCTTACAGACTCTGGATTCTTTAAAATTAAGAGTTATAATTTAAATTTTCAAATGAGAATTCGTGTAGACTTAACTGTGAACACGACAAAATCCATACTTTTAAACTATAAGGCTTACGACCTAGTGTAATAAGCTATATTTTTTAGAAAAAAAAAGGAGGTGAGGGGAAGCATAAATAGAGCATTAGACTTATTGATTTTATATATAATTAACGACTATAATTTTTAATTAAGTTGCTTAACTTAATAGTTCAATTGTGGGTCGTAGATTATATAAGGATATCCATATATGTTAAACTTATTGTCTAACATTTGTGTGATGTTTGTATTACAGATATGGCTCGCCAATTTGTTGGACATCATAATGTTCTGGTTGATTTGGACGTCGATGCACGAGGTGCATCTAGATTGGCTCGGATTCTTTCTTATCTGGCACAATCGCGACTTCGATATGCCATCACCGAGTCACCTGCTCTATCGCGAGATATACTTACCTAGTTCTGGGCCAATATAGTATATGATACCTCTGTGAATCCTCCGGTCATCAGGACGAGGATTAATGACCACCCAGTCATCTTTTCTGCTTCTGATCTTCGAAACATATTACAGTTGGGCACTGTAGTTCAGGAAGATGGACCCACTGAGTTCTCCTCGGATTTTATCGAGGGTGCACTGACACGAATTTGGTATGTTGGTCCCATGCGAGGACGTCAGTTCTTGAAAGCCCTTGTCTTCGGAGAATGGAGGTTCTTGTGGCATGTCCTGGTAACCATTTTTGGACCAAAGAAGGGAGGATATGACGAGTTGAGCTCATCTCTCCTATCTGCTGTACTGTCACTGGTTTATAACAAACCATACAGTTTTTCTGACTACATTTTTGGGGAATTCGTTCGCCAGATCTTGGGGGGTGTCAGGTCACAATTTATGTTATATCCAAGATTCTGCATGCTGATCATCAGAGCAAATATCCCTGATCTGCCGGTTTTTCAAGTAGATATTCGAGTGGATACCATTGGGCTACGGGCATATAATGCCATGTTCATGCAAACCTCACGAAGGTTTGAGATGCAGCCTCAGTTGACTGAACTTTTCGGCTCACTGATTAATCCTGCGTATGTGGCGCCACCAAATCATGGTTGGCTAGATGTTGGAATGGCTGCAGCTGTGCCTGAGCCACAAGAGCTTATAGAGGAGGTTCTTATTCAAGCAAATCAGCAAGAGCAACAAGTTGATGCTGATGTTGTAGCTGAAGTGGTGCAACAAGTACTGGCTGACAATGATGATGCCAATGATCCTATCATGCAGGATGTGGATCAGTATGTTGCTGAGACACCAAAAGTTGAAGAACCATCTACAAAGGCACCTGACGCCGCTGGACCATCAGGAAGAGATGAAGAAGCTGCTTCGGCTTCTGAATCTGATTCTGATGATGATGACACTGGACCACCTGGGTTTGTCTCTGGGATTCCAAAAGGGATGATCCGAAAGGGATCAAGACTGATTATGGATCCGACGCTGAAGCTAAAGAGGAAAGCCATTGATCAGGATCCCGACTTTATTGTCGAAGAAGATGAAGATGAAGAAGAAGAGGAGGAGGTGCTTATTACTCGACCTCGCAAGCTGATCAGGCAAACAGCTTCAACCTCTGCAGCTCCTATACAATCAAGTTCTACGCCCTCAGAGGCTGAAATGATTGCTGCTTTGGTTCGCCCGTCTTCGCACCCAACCACCAAATCCAGTAGGATTGCTACTCGTCTTTTGACCGATGTTGCTACCGAGATAGCAAAGAAAATGCAACCGCCCGCTCCCACGCCACCAACCACAACTGATGCTGCTCCGTCAACCTCACCAAAGACTGACGCTGAACGCATTACACATTTAGAGTCCAGGGTTAGAGATTTGGAGGATACTGTTAACTTCTTACAATCTCAAGTTCTGTTTATTTCTGGGAGTGTCACTGAACAGAACAACGCTTACTCACTACTCATCCAGAAAAATAGGAATCTAATAGATGATGTAGCTGATAAGCAAAGACAAATTGACAGACTTGATCACCTGGTCACCAGCTTTCTTAAGGACAAGCCATCTCAAGGGGAGATATTGATATATCAGGAGTCCTGCAAGGAAGATGAACTAGCTAAAAAGAGAAGAAATGATAAAGATGATGATCCCTCAGCTCAGAAGGATAGTGAGCTGGCCGGTCCTTCAACGACTGGTCAGCAGACTACTATTCAGGGGGAGTCTGCTGGAGCTAGTGGAAGTGGTAGTGGAGCTGGTGCTGGTGCTGATAAGGGTGGAGCTGAAGAAGGTGACACTTGTATTAATATAGACTGATTGTAATTATTAATACATTGTAACTTTGAATTATTTTGTAATATAATTCTGTAATTAAGATGTTTAAACTTGAATGTTTAAAATGTTATAATTATGAATGTTTGTATATAATAAGCCTTTTCTAATTCTAGATTGACTATAATATATGATGTTCGCATATTATAAGACTTATTCAAATTTTAGATCGATTATCATAATCGATGAAAGATTTGAAAAAGTATATATATAATATATTTTAAATACACAAAGGGATTAATAAGAAAAATCTTAGATTGATTCAGGGAAATCAATGAAAGAACTTATGATATTAATCTATTTGTGTATGTATTTCTATAGGTCTTGAAATGTTGAACTTATCAGATTCTGAAGGCGACATGCCAGATGAATTAGATGAGGACATTGCCTTTGACCTTGAAGAAGGAGAGTTTGTACCTCCTGAAGATTGGACTTTCATTGTTAATGATGGGGCAGACGAGTGTGTAGATCTTGATGCTGATGTTGATGAACACATCGTAAGCCCATCTACAACTAAAGTGGTCATCCAGGAAGAAGATGGAGAAAGGGTTGTTGAGTTAGATGAAAATCTAGATGACTCAACCAGTTCTGAATCAGAAGATGACCTTCCAGAAAAACTCAGAAACAATCCCATGTTTAGACCTCTGAAGAGGAGAAAGCAAAAGGTTCGGATGTCTGAAGTAGATATAACTGGAAATAAAGTTCCAAGGAAGGGGATCATCGGCTGGTATTTTGATTCTGACTTGAAACTTTTCGCTATCAAAAGGTTTGACGGAGTTCAATATTTTGATAAGAAGCTTAAAGTATTCAGTTCGCTTCCTCGATTTGAAATCCGAGACTTGGCACGCTTAGAACTGATAAATCCCAGTAATGATCCCTACGCAACTTATGTTGAGAGAATCATTCGGACTGAGGGTAGATCAATGAAGTTTGAGAAGATTAAGCCAAGAGTCGGAAAGACGATCAAATTAAAGGAACGCAGTCAGAGAACTGACCGAAGATTAAGGAAGAAAACTTATCCAGCTGTCAAGTGCATACAGCAGATACCACTAAAACCTATGCCACAGAATATTCTGCGAAATCTTCTGAATTGGCACGTGGATTCAGAGACCGGTGAAGCTGTCATGGTTGAAGCTGATGATGAAGTTGAAGGAGGAGAAAGAGTAATTCTGACAGTCTATGACCATAGAAACCTGATGAATTTGTCGAAGAAGGACCTGTTGAAGTTAAATGAAAATAGGATCCTGACGACTGAAGCATGGGGTGATCTTGCAAGAGATTATCAATTAATGGTGAAGACTTGTATTAGAATGAAGATTCATATGGGCAGTAGTATTTACAAGTAAAGACCAAAGACAAAGTTGAAGATAACGACGCTAGAGCTATTGTCAAGGGGGAGTCTGTTGGGACATGTTATTGTGACAATAGATCTAGCTTGTAATAGTACTAGTGTATTTATTGTCAAACTTGTAAAATTGGTTTTGACTCGTAAATATATGATATTAATTTATTATTATTATTTGTTTATTATATTTAGACAAGTAACGAATTCAAGTTAAAGTCAAAGTCACGATTTGAGAAGTCAACTCGCAAGTAATAAAACTTGCGAGCTGAGATTTCAACTCGCAGCATATCTGGACTCGCAGGACTCACCTGCGAACTGAGATCTGGGCTCGCAGCCAGATCTGGACTCGCAAGGCCCATGGGCTTTGCGAGTTGAGTCAACTCGCAAAGCCCATGGCCTGCGAGTTAAACCAAATATAAATATTTTAATGCTGCTCAAAATTAAGGGGGTCTAGAAATCCGTGCCATTATTACACACAGCAAATATTTAATTATTCTCCTCGTTTTTCGTGCAGATATATTTATTATAGTATTAAAGGCTCGGTTTTGAGTGATTAACTTAGTTAATAATCAAAACAAAGCCCCTTTAATTAATAGTAAATTTATATAAGCTTAAACCTAACGTATTGAGGGATTCCGCACCTCAATACTTAAAGATAATCCGTTATCGAACCAAGATCTAGCGACCTTACACTCTTTTTCTATAGATATTCTCTATTAGATCTAGAAACTCCATAAGAATGCCCGGAGTTTCATCCTTAGATCCCAGAAAGAACACCTAAGAGAATCTAGAGTAATCATCTGTGACAACCAAACAATACCATTTGCCACCTATGCTTCTCTTGCTTATGGGGCCAAAGAGATCCATATGTAGCAACTCAAAAGGCGAGGAAATAGAGTTCACAGTTTTAGACTTGTGTGGTTTCTTATGCTGTTTTCCTTTCAAGCAGGATATACACTTGTCTTCAAATGCAAAACTCTTCGGTGGTATACCTAGAACTAACCCATGTTTGGTTATATAGTTCATTTTTCGAAAGTTTAGGTGTGCCATTTTCCTATGCCATAGAAGTGAGTCTGATTCTGAAGCCTTGGATAAAAGACATGTAGACTCCATTGAAGTAATAGGAGCATTCATGTTGATAGCATAAATGTCCTTCTTCCTTGGAGCTTTCATCAGTATCCATTTTTCGGGAATGATAAAACCCGGCTTCAGGATCAAGGCCTCTTTCTCAGTGAAGAGAACATGATGACCTTTATCACAGACTTGGGAAACACTCACTAGGTTGTGCGTTAGTTCTTCAACATAATTCACATCCTCTAGAGTAAAAGTTCCATTTGAAACTGTTCCTTTCCCAGTAATTACTCCTCCTTTATCACCAGTGAAGTGCACTCCTTGTCTCAGTCCACCTCTGAAGTCTGTCAGTAGACTTCTGGTTCCTGTCATGTGCCTAGAGCATCCACTGTCAACATACCACCAATTATCATTGTTCCCAGTCTGCTCCTGCACATACAAGTTGTACACAATCAGTTATCAAGAGGGACCCAAGCCATTACGGTCTTGGTTTGTCCCTTATCATCTACAAATTGTAGCTCTTTGAAGTAACCATCCTTTCCATTAGGAGCTTTGGTCACCTTTGAAGGAGCATCAGCTTGCTGATGATTAGTGGTCCTGGGTCTATGAGTTGACTGATTTCCAACCCTCCCTGATACATAACCCTGGGATTTTTGCCCTTGGTTACGACTATTGTAGGACCCTAGGTTAACTCCTTGTGTGCGAGACGTAGAACCATTCTCATTAGGACTTTGGTTCCTTGAAGTAGAACCAATTTCATAACGACTATGGTTCCTAATGGGAGTCATAAACCTTGACGGCACTTGTTCTTTAAAGTGTTCAGTCCGTTTAGGTTTGGGTGGCGAGACACTGTGAGAAGCATCTCTTTTAAGAGCATTTACAAGTTTAATACCAATTCCTGGTCTGGTACCTAATCTGTCTGTGCTCGAACTAGAGATGTTTTGAGGCTTATCACTGTTCTCGCGCTTAGGAGTAGCTTCCGTCTTCTTATTGGGACAACAAGAAGATACGTGTCCTTTTTGATGACACTTGAAGCATGACATCTGCTTTCGTGACTTTGCAGTTTTAGCAGTCTCCTTCTTTGTCTGATTAGAAGATACTGAAGGTATATCCTTCTGTTTCTTAATTACCTCATCATCTACATTAGTACTACCAATCATTCCACTTGATACAAAATGTACTTTAGTGAATGATTTGACTGTACTTTTGTCTAATGATGGGTCGTTAATAGAATCCTTCTGAGTCTCAAATGCATCAGACTGTTGAATTTTCAAATCCTCAGTCTCAGGATTCGCATCTGTCATCTCTAAGTCAATGGAAGTAATATAATTTGCATTAAAAGGCGGAGGAACATTAGAGTACCCTAGGCCAGTTAAATCCTTCACACTACGTTGTGAGCTAATGATTCTATCTAAGGTCAAAGAAGATGTCCTATAACCTTCAAGTTTTCTATTTAGCTCTACCAACTTCATATTTAACTCTGAGAGTTCTTTATCCCTAATAGCAATATTTCTGTTTAGCTCATTAAGGTTTAGATATAACCCGTCTATCTTAATACATTGTTCATTAATCATGTCAGTCAGACTGGTCTTATCTAAGGCATCATTCTTAATCTTTTCTGTTAATGCTACTTTATCCTCACCTAACCTACGAACATCAGACTTAGCTATATCTAATTCGGATGTTAAGGTTTTGTTGGATTCTGCAAAAACACTAACCTGAGTTTGTAAATCAGTAACTAAATAGCAAACATCAGTAAGAGTAAGAAGATCCAGACATACCTTTTTCTTATCTGTCTGAACGTCAGCCATGTATGCAACGAAGTCATCGGGACTCATTTCTTCAGTTGAATTGATGTAGAGCACATCTTCATCGCTCCCTTTGACTTCTATGTTTGGCACATTGTCTTCAGGTTCCTCAGCAGTTGGCATGTAAGAAGTGGATTCAGTCAGTTTCTCTTGATCGTCTATCTCAGCCATGAGGGCTTGCTCAGGCTGAGTGGACCAATCATAAGAACCATCTACTTGCTAAACTACTAAGACTTTGGAAGCTAAAGTACTTCCCGAGTCTTGTTTAGCAGCGCCAGTATCAATTTTTGGTCGTTGACATTCCCTGGCAAAGTGTCCGTAACCTTGACAGTTATAACACTTGACCTTGGATTTGTCGAATCCAGGTCGGTTTCCAACAACTCTTCTACCCGTTCGATTCAGGAAATTTTTAACCCTCCTTGACACCATAGCAAGCTGCCACTGAAGGTCCATTTCCTCTAAGTCATCAGGATCTACTTGATCGTAGTCCTCATCAAATTGTGCAGGATCGTTGATCTTCCCTTGAATGTAGTTTTCATAGGAAGCAACGAACGATGCCAGCACCGAGAGTTGCTGTTCAGCTGACTTCACACTCATCGGCATCTTATGATGCCCTTGAGTGGACTTATCAGAGGTAGTGTTCCTGCTTCGTTTTTCACCGCCATCCGAAGCTATGAAGCACATATCCTCGGTTAACATTTCTCTGAGTTCATCAATTTCACCGGCAAACAATGCAGTGGTCGAATTTGATGAAGGATTAGAGATACTGGTCTTTCCATGGTATAGACCAGGATTATGTAGATGATCAGAATCTGTATCTCTCGTTTTATTAGAGAAATCATAACCCCTTAGCTTGTCAATTGCCTGCTCTAGGGTCATGGTGGCGTATCTCTCATCATTATCCTTAAGCATGATACCATACATTTCCCACTTACAAGGCAAACCCTCAATGAATTTATCGAGTTTTTTAATAAAGGATTTTGGGTTGAAGATTTCAAGTTCTTTTCTCTTCTTTCTTTTAAATTGTCATCCAAGAACTTTGTAAGGAATTTCTCTCTTTAATCTCTTCAATCCTTCATTTTGAATACTTACATGCTAAGTGTTCACTCTCGTGTTAAAATCGACAAAAGGTATGTTAAAAACTTTGATTTATAAAGCTAAACATTTAAAACGAGTTAAAATGTGTTTAAAACAATCAAGAACGGAAATGATGTTAAAACGAGTACCTGGATGTGTGATTTCATGATATGAATATTATTCGATGTTTGAAAGTATTAAAAATGGATTTGTGGTTAAAATGGTGAAAGAGTTGTTAAACGAATGAAAAACGGGTTTTAAAACGGGAGACGAAACGAAGGCTTTAAAACGAGAAACGAAAACCATAAACTTCATATTTTGGACTAGAAATATGTTTGACCTCTTTGAAATGCTTAAAGTTGGTGAAAATCGTGTTGGAATACATTTTGTGAAAAACTGGGAAAAACACCAGAATTGGCCTTACCCGGACGGATGAGCCACCACCTGGACGGGTAAATTAACCTGGCCTAGCCTCTGTTGGATTTCTCCCGGACGGGACACTTGGCTCGCAGTCAGAATAGCCGAACTCGGACGGGTGATGGTGCCACCCGAACGGGTGAGCAAAGGGTCCAACAACTTTTAACTTATGTTTTCAAATGAACAAACAAGATTTGTTAAGAGACTAAACGTGAAAATATTTGGATAATAGTTTTCTACTTTGATCAAATCAAGGAATGTATTTAACGTCACGTTTTAGACAAACGAACACGAGAATTTATGAAATGATTTGAAAAGCACATTTTCACTAACGATATACGTTTCGGAAATGTAAGCCTTTCACGTATACTATAATAGAAAAATAACTATGTTTTTAAAAACCATACTAGTACACATACAATACTATCACCAATGGGTCGTACACGTTTTCGAGAATGAAATACATACTCATCATACTAGTTGAGTGAACAACTAGCATAGATGGGTGGTTAACCATCTACTTTAACGAATATAGATGGGGAGTTAGCCGTCTACTTTAACGAACATAGATGGGCAGTTAGCCGTTTACTTTTAATGAACATAGATTGGCAGTTAGTCGTCTACCTTTATAGACCTAGATGAGAGATTAGCCATCTACTTGTACAAACCACCTCATGCGTATAGGGCGCTAGGAGGCTAATTTGGGCATACTTATTCATTTTAAACACTAGCACTCTTGAGCTCACCAGGTGAGTTCACAACCCCTATTTTACTGCTTTCTAAATTGGGGTGAAAAATATATGAACTGCTTTCATGAGATGCTTGAAAACCTGATTTCGATTATTTAATTCTTAATTTTATCGTACGATCACCACATGATATTCAAGCCCTTTGATGGCACTACATGATATTCAAGCCCTTTGATGGCACACGATATTCAATAAACGATGATTTGCCGTGGATGGCACGTGGTATTCAATAAACGGTTATTCAAACTATATTTTATCGTACATATGGCCATGGATGGTACGTTATGATTTCGAAATGATTACTCAATATATGGGTTATGGTAGAGTCTTAAACCTGTGAATTCACTCAACAATTTTGTTGACGTTTTTAAATATGTTTTTCAGGGAATTAGCATTGATGTAAGAATTGCATGCATGTTGGGACTACGCCTACCCATGAAGTTATGATGCCACTTTTTGGAAACACACGAGATTTCTTTTATTTAACTACAAACTGTTTTAGTTACACATACGAATCTCTAAACAGTTGTAATTTTGATAACACTACTATTTTGACGGCATGTTAAGTCGTAACGTTTGTAAACGCAACTAATGGCATCTTAATATTATGTTCCGTTGATATTATATGCTCGTGATTTTGTATTATGTAGAATTGTGTCACGCCCCGTGCTTTCGCCTTAATTAATAGTGATTAGATTTTGAACGGGGTGTGACAGAAGGTTAATGACTTGGGTAACGATGGCGGAGATTAGAATATGAGACGGAGGTCGGGTGAAGACAGCGGATGTTGATCATGGAAACGGTAGAGGTAAATGATGGAAACCACAAAGGTTGATGATGATGGTGACGGTGAATTTGTCGGTAATTAATCAACGTACGTTGAGATTAAGCATATATGGAGAATAAATTTGATTTAATTTGATGAGATGAAAGAATCTGATTTGAATGTCCCTATCCCTTGGAATTAATATATCACTCATAGCAACTTACTTAAATTTCACAACGAACCATGTCCTTTATTTTATTCATCCAATGGTGAGAATTTGTCCTCCCATTCTTTAGTTTTTCTTTGCGCTCAAATGAACTTTTGTCTTCTATCTATCACTCTCAATATATTGTATTTTTATGAAAAAAACGAAGAAGATACTATTATAACTTTTTTAATTTTAATGATTCTAGATTCTGTTTGAATATGGATTTAGGAATTTGAAACGTGTTTTTCTCTCAATATTCAAATCCAAATATATAATATGGAAAAAGAATGTTAGTAAATCCTGATCATACTTTTGACTATGTCATACTTCCTCAGTTTGAATATGGATTTGAAAGCTTGTAAGAATTAATAAATTATGTATTTTTTTATATATGATTAATTTCATTTATATATGAACCGTTAATGTACATTTTATTGAGAAAGAAAAAATATTTTAAAATTATGTCTAAAAAACATAAAAAGAATATATGTTCACATGTGAACGATCATATGAACAAATTCGTTAAAATGTGTTTATAGTGTATTTTTTTAGTTTTTTTTTTCTTTCTGAACCAAACATACATGAATATTCACATGTGAACAAAGACACAATCTAGTGGATCTCATGAGTTCTCATATTTTATGTTAAACATATTCAAGCAATTCTTATGATGATTCAATGATAATTGAGAGAGTTTCCTTTGGAAGTGTTTTTCTATTAAACTTGGAAACTTACAAATGATTACCACTAACTAGCCCTTTATACTAATAGACTAGTCACATGGTTAATTTCAATAACAAGGTTTACAATCTAAAATTTTATTGCTAACAATCTCCCCCTGATTGTAAACTTTGTTTGGATTGTCTTCAATTTAGAGATGTATCTTTTAAGCTTGAACTTCGAGAATCTTTTATAAGCTGAAAACCACGTTGAAGTGCATTTTTGACTATTTTGTCTCAGCTTTTATCTTTGAAGTTAACTCTCGAAGATAAACTTGAAGACAAATCATTTTCTTGATCTTCAACGGCAACTTCTCATCTTAAATGTGTTATTGGAATATTTCTCTTGAAAGCTTGCATTTTGAACGCACCTTTTACTAGTCTTGATCCTAAAAGTATATCCCAAATGGTTGTTGTCAACGAATCCTCTTTTGTGTATTTGATTTAAATGTATGAAAGATTTATGGTTTTGAAAGTAATTTTGATCTTTCATGAATACTCTTGAAGCCTCTTTCCTCTTGCTCCCCCTCAAACGAATATTAATCTTCTGATTGAACCATTTTCGAATCTTCACTTGCTCCCCCCTTAAATCAATAATCCTTTCATTTTAGTAAACACTCGGGTTTTTCAACCTGTTCATTTGCTTTCTCTATCTCAACATCCCAAACCCTAATTTCGTTTTCTTTAATTGCAAATCTTTTAATTTCCTTCAAGTATACTATTCTCCCCCTTCATTCAAAATACTAACTCTTTTCTTCACTCTTTTCAAACACTATTTCTTTTCTTTACTATCTTCAAACACTAAATCTTTTCTCCCCCTTCATGATGATTATGATACATCGTGAGCATCATGAATATGGTGTAGCACAGGGTGTTTGAAGAATAGTAGACTCCATCAAATCATCTAAGTAACAACCTTCCAATGTCACAAATCGAAACTTTTCAAGAAGTACTATCAAATCAATTATCATGGATAATGATGCGGAAAAATGATCGTAAACTCCATGTAAAGCATTAATTTTATAACCAATGGGTAAGATAACAATTCACTTGATTAAATCAAGAAGAAGTTGTTTGTATTTTCAGAAAAACACATTTCTGAAAACACTATAACTCCTGGATCACATACATTACCAGTTTACACATCAATTGAAAACATTAAATCAATCAATTGAGTGACCTACTTTCAATGTTGGCATTGTTGTTAGCATTGGTAGAATTTCCATATAGTCATTGTGGAATACCATTTTAGGCATCACAATAAATGTTCCGGCAATATCACGTAGATATGCATAATGTCACTTAGACATGGTGTGTAAAAATACACTTTGTGTCCTAAAAATATTTTTATATCTTTTGGCTCTAGACTAGATTTGTGCATTAATTGAAGTCAGGGATTGGAGCAGACTGTCCTCTTGTTTCAATATTAACAATCTCCAAACAAGATGTCAATAGATTATGTGCTAAATCTTCGTGAGAAATTAAAACAAGGACTTTTTAAGAAGTACTTGAGTGGCTAGGAGGGTAATGTGCGTTGCATCACTAGGTCCATGATGTCCTCTTCAATACCAGAATCAATGAATGAAATCCGATAGTAGATGTGGCTACCCGGCGATTAATTGTTTAGTGAGGGTTTTCTTTTTCTTTTAACCCTTTCACACACTCATCACTCAACCTCTCACAATTTTTCAACTCCTCCCTCATTTTCATTTGGCATTATTGAAAGTATATTGATCTACACTTTTAATCTCCAACAACCCTCTTATTTAGACTTCAGATACCCTTGCATCCTAAATTTTAGAAGGTGGCTCATGTGGTAGATCCATCCGGCTTTGGTGGATCGTAGGAGATATTTGAAATCTATAACACTTAGTGCAGATTGCAGCATTTGCCAACAATTGATCATCTATTGATCATTGTATCACAATGTTGTGATATGTGAACGTCGTCGGTTTGATGTTTCAAGAAAATTTCCTCAAGGTGAGAAGCAACGAAAAACGTTGAAAATTCTTCGAAAGTGTTTGATAAAGACAAGTAGTTTTAACATTTGGAAGTTTTGATTTTGTACGAGCTCCCCCTCAAATATAACACATATTTCATAAACGGAAGTTTAACGGGAGCTCTATCAAGTAAAACGGGTTTGAACTGAAATGATCAGAAACCATTTCATTTGAAGAACGAGTTATGAACCCATTTGTTCATAAGTCAAAATCACTTTCAAACCGAGTTATGAACCGATTTGTTCATTAGTCCAAATCACTTTAAAACCGAGTTATGAACCAATTTGTTCACAAGTCCAAATCACTTTAAGACCGAATTTTGAACCGATTTGTTCATAAGTCCATTCAAAAACTAGACAACAACTTTGGGAACCCATTTACGCAAGGTGCCAACGGGTTTTGAAAATATTGAATACCATTTATAAGTTGTGTCTATTTGATGTAAAGACGTTGAATTCCACTTTGAGTTAAAACTCGATTTTTCATTTTGAAATAATTGTCGTGGAATGAACGGTGAGAAAATTCTTTTGGTAGCAGGCGATACAAAATCATTCATTCTTTGCACCGAATAAGAAATTTTTTGTGGTGCAAGTGCAAACATTTTCGATCTGGAATAGTTGAATGACTTCGTTTGGGAAGATTGTTCAGAAAAGCTTTGTTTCGGTTTCCAAACTTTGATCTTCTTTGGAAATTGGGAAACCGATTTACATGAAGTTTTGAAATAATTTGATTTTGAATGAGGAAACCTCTTTTGAGTCAATGTTCCAGGTGATTGAGATATCTTAAAGTGCCTCTTATCCTTTTGCAAAGAATAATTGGTAAACTGTGATATCTTTTTCGAAAGGGGTTTAGAAGACTTATCTGTGTAAGTCTTAACTGGAACATTCATTTAAGTATTTGTTGCTTTTGACATTTGAGGTTTAACTTTGTTGTGTTCAAAAAGACATTTTTTTCTCATATTGTTTACTTGAAACACCAGTAGAAGGCATGGGTTTTGACAATGGAATTGATACTGGTGATGATGCAATACTTTCTAATGTCTTAATAGATTGCAAGAGAGTAGATCGTTCTTGTTCAAACATATTTTGTTGAGTGGTTATTTGTTTTTCTAAATCGAAGATTTTATTTTTCAAGATTAAATTTGGAATATAAATCTTATTTTTAACCACTTGTTCAAGAACATCATCATTTTGATCATCAACTGGTTTTGAGTAACTAGGGAAATAATACTCGGAAAAAGGTAATTTCCGCGACCCATAACTTTCATTTAATTTTTGATAATCAAATGAAAATTGAGCATTCTCTGCTTTTGCTCTATTGAACTTCTCAATTTCTTCCTCCTCATTAGTTGTTTGTAGAAAACTCATTTTTAAAATGCTACCCATGTTACCGTAGTTATACAAGGTTGGCACTTTAGAAATTGATTTCTTCAAATAACATGGATTATCAAAACCTACCCCCTTCTTTGGATTATGAAACTTGATATCCTTTTGTTTAGTTAAGAAAATAGGTTGAACAATTTGACCACGTTTCAACAAAGTATCTTGAAATTCTTTGATTTTGCTGAACAATGATTTCTTTTCATTAATTGCAAAATTATATCTTTGTTGAACAAAACTTGCATGTTCTCTTAATACTTTGCATTCAGAAAAGATACCAAGAACTTCTTGATTCAAAGAAATATTTTCTTTTTCATATTTTTCAGAACTGGTTTTATAACCTTCTATGTAATGATTTTCGTAAATCAATTTATCCCGAGTCAAAGTTTTTATCACATCAAGGTTATTTGTTAGATCATTTTGAAGTTTATTAGCCTTTTTCCTTTTTTGAGTTTAATTGTTGTTGACAATGAGTTAGAACTTTAGAATGTACCTCAGAGTGTGCCTCAATATGAGTTTCAAGAAGCTTGACTTGTTGCAAAGCATTGGACTTTTCAGCTGACAACTTAATGACTTGAGCATGTTCTTCACAATATTTCTCTTCCCAATTTTCCATAACCGCTTTCTCGACATCCTTTTTCTGTTCAATGAGCATCTTTTTCTCATAATATTCATAAGTTTTCTAAACACTTGTTGTTGCACTCTCTTTCTTTAGCAATGATGATCTTGATTTAGAATGCATTTTTTTGTAGAGACCTTGTAAACGTTCACACTCTTTGAATAGTGCGGTGGTTTCTTCATCTTATTCGCTCTCAATCCCGTCTCTCGACATCATAAAAAATCGTTGCTTGAATGGATCTTTTAAATTTGAATTTTATGTGTAAGAATTTTCCCTTCGAAATTTTTCGAATTTTGCTCGAGTAAAATAAAAATTTTCTCAAACCAAAATTACTTAATGGTAAGCTTAAATCCAAATTTTGGAAATCGACAAATCTTCCCGCCAGGAAAGTGTCGCGCTTGTCCTTTATGCGACAGAAATAAATTGTCGCAGAAGCACTATATGCGACAGTTTAAGAATTGTCGCAAAAATTGAATTTAAACCTGATGTGATAGTTATCAAATTGTCGCACTTGAGAACTGTCGCACATCAAACTGTTGCACTGTAACTGCGTCTTCCTGATCAGCAAACTGTTTGTGGTTTTAATTTCTGATCTTCAACCAATTCATAAATTTCGACTTGATTAAATCGTGAAGTTGATCAATCATGTACTATAATGATCTCGTGAAGCTTTTGATCTGATTATAACAATCAAATTCACATTAATTTTGACGAATTTGATCCAAAAACGTGAAGAACACAAAATTAGAATCTGAACAAATGATGAATTTAATGACTGAAATCACTTCAATTCGATCCTAAAGACTTGTGAAACAAATTGATCGGTTCAATTTGTCAAATCCACTTCGATTTCACTTCGAATTAAGCAATCACAGTAACTTTTCATTCAAATGTCCATTTTGATGAATTTCGATCAATTTGACGAATTATGGATTGAATCTTATGAAATTGATGCTTGATTCTTATTCCTTGATCAATAAGCTTTAATTCTATTGGATTACTTTCACCAAAACACAATCAAATCAACGAATTTGATCTTGAAAATCACGAATTTGACTTTTTGTTGACTTTTTCTTTGATAAATTCTTGATGTTTCGATCTATTTTTCCTTCAAATCTTCAATCACTCAAGCTCTGATACCAATTGTTAAACATATTCAAGCAATTCTTATGATGATTCAATGATAATTGAGAGAGTTTCCTTTGGAAGTGTTTTTCTATTAAACTTGGAAACTTACAAATGATTACCACTAACTAGCTATTTATACTAATAGACTACTAACATGGTTAATTTCAATAACAAGGTTTACAATCTAAAATTTTATTGCTAACATTTTATGTGGTTCTCATTTTAACCTCCACACATATACACACACACACACATAGATATATATATATATATATACAAAGGTGACCCAGAGGAAAGTGTAGAAGGGGGTATGTGGCTTATCCAACTCGATTTCTATGTTTTAAAATCTGGCACTAGTTTTCTAGTTTCTTGTTCCGCTTTATTCTATTTATAGGGACAAGGGCAGTTTAGTCTTTTTACCTTCTACTTTTAGTTAAAAAAAAAATTATTTTTGGTTGAGCATACATATTCATTTCACCATCATCAACGTTCAATTTGACTTTTTCACTGTCAATTCCATTCGTAATTCTTCATCTTCTTAGATATATATATATATATTAGGGAAGGATCAAGAGGCAAGTGAATTTTTTGAGGGAAGTAGGAAGTAACCTTTTTTGGCCTAAATATTTCCTAACCTTTTTTGGCCTGAATATTCATTAATGAATATTACACTCAATGAATATTTAGTGTAAAATAGTATTCTTAATGAGATCTGCATATGAATTGAGAACTTGTGAGAACTACTAAATTACGTATTTGTTTACATGTGATTAACTTCATTCATATGTGAATGTTGATATATGTTAGAAAAAATCAATATTGTTGTGTTTGGAATTGATGATAGCAAGGCCCCTGGTCCTGATGAGTACTCCTCAAAGTTTTTCAAAGCTGCTTGGAGCATTGTGGGTGATGAAGTCTGTAAAGCAATGCAAGAATTCTTCATTAATGGTAAACTTCTTATTAAATTAACTCTACCATAATTACTCTTGTCCCTAAACTACAAACCCCCCAAAAGGCATCTAATTATAGACCCATTACATGTTGTAATGTGATTTATGAATGCATTAGTAAGGTAATTGTTAAAAGATTGAAGGGAGTTCTAAGTAATAAAGTTGATGAGAACCAAAGTGCTTTCATTCCATCTAGGCAAATAAGTGATAACATTTTACTCACTCAAGAGATTATGAGGAATTACCATTGAGATGTAGGAGTCCCTAAATGTGCTTTTAAGATAGACATCTAGAAAGCTTATGATTATGTGGAATGGTGTTTTTTAAGAGACTATTTGCAGTATTAGGGTTTTCATCAAAGAATGGTTAAGTGGATTATGTCTTGTGTTTCATCAACATCATTTACCATATGTATAAATGGGGATCATAAGGGGTTTTTTTAAAGGAAAGAGGGGCTTAAGGAAACTAGATCCTATATCTCCTTATAGTTTTCACTCTTGTAATGGAAGTATTGACTCTAAGAGTGAAGAGACAAGTAAGCAATGATCCGGCATTTCAATTTCATTGGAGGTGTGATAAGGTGGGGTTCACACATTTATGTTTTGCTGATGGTTTGATGTTATTTTTCCATGGTGACAACCACTCAGTTTCTGTGTTAAAAAGAGCCCTTGACAAGTTTATAGATGCATCTGGTTTAGTCCCAAGCATGGAAAAAGCACTATTTTTTTCTGAGAATGTGCGAGATAGTATGATCAAGATAAGAGAAATAATGCCTTTTAAAGTGGGGAACCTGCCTGTAAAATATCTGGGTGTCCCATTGTTATCAACAAGACTTTATTGTCAAAACTGCACTACATTAGTTGATAAATCAGGAAAGAGGTTGTAAGACTGGAAAAATAAAACACTATCTTTTGCAAGGAGGCTTCAGTTGATAAATTATGTTCTTAGTTTGTTACAAGTATTAGGTTTTAAGTCTTTATTCTCCCAATTGTTGTTCTAAAAGAGATAGAAGGACTAATGAGGGGTTTCTTGTGGTGTCATGGGGATTGAAATAGGGCAAAGCAAAAGTCAATTGGCATGATGTTTGTATGCCAAAGTGTGAAAGAGGTCTTGGTGTGAAATCCTTGTTAAATTGGAATGTTGCATTGATGTCAAAACATACCTGGAACATTGTTACAAATAAGACTTTATTGTGAGTCAGATGGATTAACACTTACAGATTAAGAAGTAGGAGTTTTTGGGATGTAAGGATTCCAAGTGATTCGTGTTGGGAATGAGAAACATCTTACAATGTAGGAATGTGTTGAGAAAGCATATTGTTTATAATTTAGGAAATGGAAGGAAAAGTGCAGTATGGTTTGACAATTGGCACCCTTTAAGTCTACTCACAAATTTTATTTCTTACAAAGACATATATTAGAGTAAATTATCACTGGATCTTAAAGTTGTTGATCTAATTGCTGATGGAGAATGGAGGTGGTATGAGGAATGGAGTGAAAAGTTTCCTGAATTATCTTTATATACTCCTCCGGTTTTATGCCATGATTATGAAGATAAGATCTTATGGGAAACAAATGAAGATAGGAGGATTCAATTTTTCAGTAAAAGACTGTGTGGGATGATATTAGAGAAGTAAATCCGAAAGTTGGGTGGACAAAAATTGTTTGGTTTAGTCAATGTGTCCCAAGACATGCTTTCATCTTTCAAGTTTTGGGATGATTAATAGAACCTGAGATGTGTTTTTTTTTTTTTTTTAAATCAAGTTGATAGTCATGAACATTTATTCTTCCAATGTGATACATCAAAAAGTGCAGAATTTTTTCAAAGATAAGTCTAGATTAATGCATGTTCCTGATGATGACTGAGGAGGTATTACTGCTTTTATGCAAAGTCTACCTCTTAATAAATCAATATCCAGTATCATTCAGAGACTTGTGATAGGTGCTGGTGTTTATTATTACATACAGAAAGAGACGAATTTGAGGCTTTCTCAAGATAATGGCAGGTCAATTGAAGACATTTGTAAAATCATTCATGAATATGTGAAGCTTAGATTGATGGGTTTGAAAATAAATACTCTTAGAAGGTTGCTGAAGCTACAGATATATGGACTTTCCCTGTTATAAAAATGAATGTTAGGGATGGAACTACAAAGACATGATGATAACAAACCCTTATGATATAATTGTTACATGATTGGTTATCTTATTCATCTACCGTAACTAGTTTTTGTTGAGAATTTGTTATAGTGGTTTTGGTCTGGGCTTATATATTAGAGTTTTCAAGGTCAACTAAAAACCTTCCATTGGGGTATGCCCCTAATCACTTTTGTACAAATTCTTTTAATTTTATAAATTTTTCCGGGAGAAATCTCTCTATCTAAAAAAAACATTAATTAATGTTAGATTGAGAAAGAAAAAAGTGCTAAAAAACTTATACATTATGTCTCAAAACACATTCTAACCGAGTTGTTGACATTATCGTTCACAAATATATATTTTTTTATGTTTTTACACATAATTTTATGATTTTTAAATATATATTAATGTTCATATATAAATGAAGTTAATTTATACGTGAATAATTTTAATTTAGAAGTTTTTACAGATTTATAATTTTTATGTAATTTTCATTCGAAGTCTTTTCCTTATGCAAAGGAGGGTGCAGGACCACAAAAACTTGACAAAGATTATAAGAAATAATAAGAATGTGTAATATAAAGAAGTGAAACGATAAAGCTAATTTGAATCTTTGTCACTAATAAACAAAAGCAAGAGAGCAATATATATACTACTCAAAGGATCAAACTTTCACGTGAGCCAAGAAATTCTTACATGATCTAAATACTGTACTTAAACAAACATATTAAACCATACACAATTTGATCATACAAACCAGCAAATAACTTCATAGTTTTCCGAGCCATTCAGCAACCTTTTCTTTTCATCTCTTTTACTTTATATTTAATTGAGACAGAGATGAAATAGACATAAATTTTAATGATTTGTGACATTTATACAAATTTGAAGTTATTTGACCAATCAATTTAAGCCAAGTCATTGTGTTTATTCTCTCTCTACTGGTTAAGTAGTTATATGAGTATGTAGAGGCCTTTATTGGGGAAGGGTGTCTAGTGTGGGCTTGTTGGTTCTTTCAATAAAGCAAAAATCTAATTTTGCCAGATTCCTTTCTTTTTAGACTGCAAAAATCAATCTTTCATTACACATTTCTTTTTCCCATTTGTTTTCAAAGATTACACGTCACTTTAATTTTGGTAATTATGAGCGTGGAAGATTTATTATCAATCTACACCCTCTTTTACCTTTTTAACACACGGATGAGAAGAAATAAGGCAATCAAGAGGAAAATTAAGAGCACCATGTGTGTTGTTTTTAACCTCTCTCTCTCTCTCTCTCTCTCTCTCTCTCTCTCTCTAATAAGCATACATAGAGATTGATTAAGGTTGAAATATGTGCATGTATTGGTAGATTTTTTGCATTATTCAAAGGATTACATGTACACTATACAATAACCTTCGATATAGTCTAGTGTATGTCTTTGCATAATTGCACACACACACATAGATATATGTCGATACATACATATGTATATATATATTATGGAAACCTCATTACTAAATTACATTTGTTGTTGATGATCATCATCCTACAAGTAAAGAAGACTTAAAAGGCCGATCCTAGCAATGGACCGGTCAACTTTTAACGTTTGTATGCAAGTAAGTTTTCTTTTGCACACTTACATGTAGATTGGTTAATGACTCAAACTATAGTTGATGTCACAATTATGCTTTGAACTCGTCGTTGAAATAGGAGAGAAAAACCTTAATTACAAGATAAATCATGATCATAATATTATGACGAGTTAAATAGATTGAAAAGGATACATATTAGACAAATAAATGGTTGAATTAGTGAGCTAATCACATACCAAGTATAATGTACTTCTTTCTTATAAAACAAGACGACAATCACAGTTTCATAAACTAAACTCAGTTATCCAACACATCTTTTGTGATGTGTTAAAATGCATTAGACGATATATACATTGGTTTAATTGTGAAAAGGTCAAAACATGAACTGAAGGTAGAAAGATATCTTAGGATCCGGATAATTAAGATAAAGGAAAAAGGTTAAAGTAGTACTGTCCATGGAAAAATTAGTTTATCATCATCGCTAATATGATTAACATAATCAACATAGTAGCTCACACTTACACACATTGGTGAAACACTTTCCAAATACAAAGAAACTCATACACATTAATAAAATTAACCAAAACCATATCACATTAAACATAAATATTGTGTATACCTACCATTGATTCTCCTTCATGTCTTCAGCGATCAAACGTTAAGATGCGGAATCTTAATTAACCGACCATATTACATTCAAGCTAGGGAGCATCTAGGGCTTAGAAATCCAAGTTAAATTACTTAGATAAGAAGAAACATTTAACTGAATCATCCTCAATATGAAACGATCAACTCCCTAATCCCATGATCATAGGAAATGTGTTGTGGGAGTAGAATTGTTTACACTTGGAAATTCAGCCCATGAATTCCCAGCCCATGGTTGTTGATTGCTATTTTCCATCATACCTAAAAACTGTCTTGATAGATTCAAGCCTCGATTGTCTTCCATCTTCACCGGGGGCTCAGGGTTATCAATTCCTGAGTTAATCTTTGATCTAATGTCTCCTTCAACCATAGAAGACGATTGTGCTCCAATTGTACCTAGGTTTTGATGGTTGAATAGATTAATATTTTGTGGTACTTCAAATCCAGGAAAAGAAGGCACTCTCCAATTTTCACCACCTCCAATTGATAAGATGTTGAAATTATTCGGACCCGAGCTACCATTTCCTGTTTGAAAATTCCCCAATTCACTTTGTGAATGAAATCCAGCAAGAGTTGAGCTAAGATTGCCACCAACACCTCCACATTGACTAAGAGCACTCATAAAAGGCAAGTGAAGTGAAGTTGGATGTGAAAGTTGTGAACTTGTCATATTTTCCGAGTTACTTCTTGGAGGACTTACACTTAGCGATTTAGGGCCCGATCGGCTAGGAGATTTTGAGCTTCTACTTTTGCTATTTCTTTTGTTTCTCCTACAACCTCCCCCAACCGGAACATTTCTAAGAGCACCTCCCCTAGTCCAATAACGCCTACACGTCTTGCAAAAGTGTCGCGGTTGTGTGAGGCTATAGTTATTGAAGTAGCAAAACTTTGTATTTGTCGAATCACAACGGGGACAATTTAGACCGGGCTCAGGAAAAGGTAGCTTGGCTAACCGAGCTCGATCCACCATAGATCCTGGCCTAATTGATCCTTCACCACCTCCCCCATGTTGTAAAGGCGACGGAGTAGGTGGAAGATTAGGGTTTTCAATAATAGTACCGCCGACACTTCCACTTCCATGATTGTCTGATTGTTGTAACTGAAAAAAGAAGAAAAATTAATTAGAAAACAAAACAAAACAAAGAGAGGAGATGAAGTTAACTTAAAGATCAAGGTATATTCAAGAAGAGATTTTTATAAGAATATGAATGAGCATATATCATCTTTTTTACATAAAGCTTTTCTCTTTTATCTTTGATTGGTTGATGAAGTAATTAATAGATATCAAAGGCATAAGTGTTAAAGATCATATACCTGATGATGCCAATTGTGGTGATCAAGATATTGTGGAACAGATGAGAAAACCATGATTTAAGTTTGAGCTTTCTTTTTCTCTTTTAGAAAGGTTTCAAGGGTTTTTTTGGAAATATATGAGGGTGGGGAATCAAAAACAAGAGAATAAAACACAGAGAAAGGAGAACTTAATAGGAAGGAGATGAGAGGGAAGGATAAAAAGAAGAGGCTTTTGTTTTGCTTAATTTTCTTTTTATTTGTATTCAAAATTATGCGTCTTTCTTTTTGTATCTATTATTATAATTAGGGTTTTTGGGAGTGAGTGGATGAAGTTTCTTAGCCTTTAAGCTTTCTCAGGGTGACACTCTGTGACACACTCCGTCTTAGTGCTTGGGTAAAAAAGAGAACTCTGAACCATCATGCATAATATACATACATACTATGTATCTATATGTGGATGCATGAAAAAGAAAAAATATTTGTATAAAAAGGGAAAATGTTTGTGGGAGAGAGAGAGAGAGATTTGCATATATGCATATGCATGTAAAAGTGTGTGAAATATCATTGTCTTCTATGCAAATATATGTTGGCATGAATGATGGTGGTGGGATCAAATCTCCTAGATAATTCTTTATTGATTGCAAAATATAGGGCACTACAAGTTTTTATCAAATCCATTTAATCATAAGAATATGCAACTGATGTATACATTTTTTTGGCTGAAACTATAGGATTAGTTAAGTTAATAAAGTGGATATCTTTGATTGAAATATAATTTGGATAAACATATTGTACCTGTTTCAAACGTAGAATCGAAAATGCTTGTTGTTTACAGTGGAGTTGCAACAATAGTATATATAAATGCATACTTTCGATTCTAAGAGTTTTTGGAACATTTTTCACTCATAAAAGATGTTATAATACAAGCTAGCTTGGTTACTTACATTTTTTGGCAAAAGAAATTACGAATGCATATATATATATATATAAGGGAAGGATCTATAGGGAAGCTTCAAATTTTGGGGAAGGAGGGAAGCAAATCTTAGCCTTTGATTTTTTCACAAAAAAAACGTTTTTAACATTCATTTGTGATGAATGTTAAATTTTGATTAACATTCATCACAAATAAATGTTAACAACATTCATTTATGATGAAATCAATGGTTGAGATTTGTTTCCCTCCTTCCCTAAAGTTTTTCTTTCTTATTGATCTCTTCCCTCTATATAAATATATAAATATAAATATATATGTTGGTTAAGCTAAAAGTCATTGAACTTTTTCACAATGGTATTCTTAATTTATTATTGTGATATTAGGAATGTAGCTTATATTGAAATTGAAACATTTAAGAATAGAAAACAATCAATCATTTTAATTATTATGAAAATAACTGTAGATCTACATAAATTAGACGAACTTGGAGACCCTGGAATTATTGACTACCCTTTAACGAACTTATGCCATATTTACAGCGCACATTCTCTCTCTTTTACTTTCTCTTCTTTTCTTGATTACAACACAAACCCTTTTTCTCGGTTTGATTGCATGGTCAAAAACAAGAACATAATCACTTGCACCATAATATAATCTATACTAAAATACAAATCCCATATGGCTGGACTTTACCCTCACATGTTAAATGAAAATAAGAACCGTTTATAATATAACTAAACTGTCAGTTAATTGTGTAAATCTTATCCTTTTTAGATAACTAATTCTCGCAAATTTACACGTAGTTGTCATTTATACAATTAATAAAAAGGTGCAATCAACAAGATTTGATTTGGCTAATTAGTTAATATAAGTACAGGTTGGTATGCAACCAAATCTTTAACAAGGTTTGTAACCGAACTCCAAATAAGTAGCCAAAGCCGTCTTTGAGGATGTGCAAGTGGTGCCAGCGTACAGGGCCTCCCAAATTTAGGGGCCCCAAATTTTTTTGCATAATATATATATTATATATATTATACATATAAATATAAATATTATACGGAGTATTATTTATGTAAGTATAAAAATATGTGTTAAGGCCTCTAAATTGTATATCTAAATGGACTTGAAGTATTAATAAATAAATGGGTGGCATATGGGCTGTTGGGATAGATTTTATTACGTGAGACTAAAAAGAATTAAACATATGTATTTGGTTAATTTTTAACAAACTAATTATAGGGCTTACAATTAGGAAGGAATATCAAACGGCTTTTAAGTCAAAAATCAGAATTATCCCATCAGTAGCAGTTCTCCATTTTCTAAATTTCTTCTCAATTCTCATTAATGTTGCATGAAACATTGAAACAATTACAAGAAGAAGTGAAACTGATACTAATTTTGTGATTTTGTCGGTGATTCATTGAATGGTCTTAAACAATTAGATTGAAATCATCTTCTTATCTTCATATAAGGTAATTTATTTAGTACTTATTATATTTATATCTAAGTCTTTTTTTACTCTTGAATCTTGATCATCTCTATTTGTTGTTCTCTGATCAATTTCATTTTTGTGTTATAGGTTTTGTAAATATACTTGTCATTCCGGTCTGTCGAGGGCGTTGTCATTTTCTTCACACTTAATTTGCTAAGTTTCTTGCTCTCTGCTTCCTTTACTTATACATATTGTTTCTATATATTTGAATAATGTCTTCAAGAATTAGAAAATTTGAATCTAGATATGAAAAACGTAAGAAAAGAAAAAGAATTCAACAACTAACTCAATCGCAAACATGGGCCATTCATATGTACTTCAATAAGGGACAAGTTGTTGATAATGATGATCAAAATATAGATAATGGCAATGAAAATATAGATAATGATAACCAAAACTTGAAGAATGATATTGGGAATTTAGACAATGATAATGAAAATGTAGCTGCTAATAATGATGATAAAAATATAGATAATGACAATGAAAATATTGATGATTATAACCAAAACTTAGGAGAATGATAATGGGAATATAGACAATGAAAATGAAAATGTAGTTGTCGATAATGATGATCAAGATATAGATAGTAACAATGAAAATATAGATGATGATAACCAAAACTTGGAGAATGATAATGGTGTTCCAAACGTGCCTTCTAAAGAGTATGATATAACTGATATGTATGACCCAAGAAACTGGAATGCTCTTAGTTCTAAAATGAGGGACCAGTTGTTAGTCATGGGTCCTAAAAGAGATTTAACTATTACCAAAGGTCCAAAGGATAAAAATGCTAGACGATTTTTAGCTACATTCTTTACTAGAGCTTTACCAAATGGAGAAAAATGTGATAGAGATTGGCTTGTTTATTCTAAAGAGCTTGATAAGGCATTTTGTTTTTGCTGTAAGTTATTAGGAAACAAAAATCTTAAAAGTCAGCTAGTAACGGAAGGTTTTTGTGATTGGCAACATGCTAGTGTTCGACTTAGAGAACATGAAACTAGTGTTGAACATATTAATAATGTGATTAAATGGTATGAGTTGTGCTTAAGATTAAAGAAAAACAATACTATTGATAAAGTGGCGCAAGAACTTTTAGAGAAAGAAACTAATCGTTGGAAAAATGTATTGTTAAGAATCATTTGTATAGTGAAATTTCTTGCAAAACATAACTTAGCCTTTCGTGGCTTGAATGAAAAACTGTTTCAACGTAATAACGGAAATTTCTTGGGCCTGATTGATATGCTAGCAGAATTTGATCCATGTATTAAAGAACATGTTGAAAGTATTACTAATAATGATATGCGTGTTAATTATCTTGGTCCTAGAATACAAAATGAGATAATACAATTGTTTGCTTCTTCTACTAAAGTTCATATTACTAAAAAAATAAAGCAAGCTAAGTATTTTTCTGTAATACTTGATTGTACTCCTGACATTAGCCATCAAGAACAAATGTCCTTAATTATACGATATTTAGACGTGTCTTCAAGCTCTGTTACCATCGAGGAATCCTTTTTAGGCTTTCTAAATGTGAATGATACAACTGGACAAGGTCTTTTTGATGCTTTACAACATGAGCTAAAGTTACTTGATCTTGATATAAATGATGTGAGGGGTCAAGGCTATGATAATGGTTCGAACATGAAAGGAAAACATATAGGGGTACAAGCAAAGGTTTTAGAAATCAATCGTAGAGCTTTTTATACTCCTTGTGGTAGTCATAGCCTTAATTTATCTTTGTGTGACATGGCCAACACGTGTAGTAAAGCTAAGACTTTCTTTGGTACTATACAACGTATGTATACAATATTTGCAAATTCTACTAAAAGATGGGCTATTTTGAGAGATAATGTGCAAGGATTAACTCTTAAAACTTTGTCAACTACTCGTTGGGAGAGCCGTGTTGAAAGTGTTAAAGCGATAAGATACCAAAATTCTGATATACGTGAAGCTTTACTTCAAGTGGGCGATACTGATAATGACCCTAAAATACAAAGTGAGGCTGAGTCGTTAGCACGTAACGAGCTTAGTGATTTTGAGTTTCTTGTTGCAATAATTATTTGGTATGATATATTATCCGTAATTAATGTAGTATCTAAGCGTTTACAATCAAAAGATATGGTTATTGATGAAGCTATTACACTAGTAGATGGGTTAATTTTACATTTTAAGAACTATACGCTAAGTGGTTTTTCTGATGCATTAGAAGTAGCTAAGGAAATTGCTAAAGAATTAAATGTTGATCCAATCTTTTCACAAAGACGTGAAATTATAAGAAAGATACATTTTGATGAGGGTCCAATGGAAAAGTCTCCTGTTGTCCCACAATCTGTGGAGGAATCACTTAGAACAAATTATTTCTTATACATTGTTGATCAAGCTATTGTTTCTTTAACGACTAGGTTCAAGCAATATCAAGAATACGCAAACACATTTGGCTTCTTATTTTCTTCTGAAAAATTGAAATCGTTGGATGATGAGAGTGTAAAATCATGTTGCATACGACTCGAGGATGCACTAAAAAAGGATAAGGGATCTGATGTTGATGGGAAAGACTTATATGTTGAGTTAAAATTAATTGATATCCATAGAAATTGATACTTTGGAGAAAATCGACTACAGAGAACTGATTGAAGATTTTGCATCAAAGAATGCTAGACGAATGGCACTATTTAAGTAGACGAAGAAATCAATCTTTACCCTGAGACTCGTAGAAGGTACTTAGTTATCTCGGTTACATAATTTACGTTTGAAAAAATTATTATATCTGTATTATTGGGGCCTCATTTTATGATTTTGCACAGGACCTCCAAAAACCTAGGGACGGCCTTGTAAGTAGGTAACTGAGTAGACCACTAACAAACTCGGCCAAGTACGCATTTTCTCTATAGTTTTGGGGTTGTCCTTTTAAGTAAGTTAAGAAGAAAAGAAATAGGAATGTATATATGTGTGTAATTGCAGATATCACATAATTATAATTATATATATATATAGTACCAGGATCTAAAAAGAAAGAAATTTTGAGGGAGAAAGGAGAGAAAGATATATTTAAAACTATGATTCAGAAAAAACAACTATGATTTAATAAAAAATAAATATAATTTAAAACTGAATCAAATAGTTATTTTACTTAATCGAAGGGTTAAAAAACTTTTCTTCCCTTTCTCCACCAAATTTTCTTTCTCCCTTGAACCCACTCCTATACATATATCAATATCAATGGGGAATGAGTAATCTTGAGGGAAGGGGGAAGTAAATTTGGGTCGTCGGTTAACATTCTTTAGGGGGAGTTAACATTCATGAATGTTAACTGACATTTATAGAATGTTAATTAACATTCTTCACGGGAATGTTAACATTCATGAATGTTAACTCCCCCTAAAGAATGTTAACGGACGGCCCAGATTTACTTCTCCCTTCCCCTAAGATTGAAGCTTCCCTCTGGATCATCCCTCTATATATATATATATATAATATATTTATATATTAGGTGTAAATCCGTAGGATGCACGACAATTTAAATATGTGATGACGTCAAAAATTCAAAGATTTTTCAAGAGACCTCCAGTTCTAAATTGTTGAGCTAAATATCCTTATATATAGAAAAACACATCAATACGTAATCAGAAAAGCCATAACGAATAGAATTCACTCAAATTAAGTGTTAGATGCATCATAACCTTTGAACATAAACTTATCTAAGAAGAATAAAAAATCAACAATAAATAATAAAGAAAAAGACAAACATACAATAACAAATAAAAGAAATCCAGTTATCCATTGTTGTGTTCACCATTAAAAACATCAATAAAATTAAAACAATTAGTTTGGCAACAATAATAAAAACTTAATACAAAATTTAGTTAATAATATGAATTAGGAAAATGTTTTGCACCTGAATCCATTTTAGATGAATGACATACTCTGTAATCCGTATCACATAAGTTATGAAATTTCTTTTTCTTTTTATATGATATTAAGCAGGAACTAAATATAGATAGACGTTCGAGATGTTATCATGCAATTTATCGTCTAAAATTTTGGAGTGTTTATTATCAATTAATAAATCTAAATATATCTTTATCTATATCCAAAACCTAAGTGACATTGGAGAATTACTTTTTATTTACTTTTTACTCGTAAAAAGATTAGTTTTTATTTGAAGTCAATTTTTACTTAAGGAGACCTAAGATTTTGCAAAATCTATTAATAATTAATTAATATTATATCATATCTAAATCTAATTAAATCAATTATTTTAAAATATTTTTGTATTGTCAATTAGTGTTTGAGTAGGATTAATCGATACGTTTTAATTTGAATGTTTATCTAAAATCTTTAAATTTAATTTATTTTTTTAATAAAAAAATTTGATAGCTTACCACGTGGCATCTTTACCTACGTGGCAAATTATGCAACAATTATTTATAGACCTATAGTATATATATATATACAGAAAAAGTAATATTTATCTGGAATGTTAATCATAATTATTGGCGTCCTGATATCCTCCTAAGAGGTTAGGCTGCGTACATCTAAGTAAAAATACTCGCTCTCAGCTGAACAGGGAAAACCTTCTCTCTTTAATGTTAATCGCTTTTATACTTTGTTTCGGAGTTTCAATTTCAAAAAGTTAGTTCAATGTGTAGAATCGCAAGGCCGTCACTGAGTTTTTGGAGACCCTGAGAAAAATAACAACAGTAATCACCAAAATGAGACCTTATAACACAAAGGTAAATTATAGTTGACGAAGCAAAGTAAAAAAAATTACTCACGTTTTTTGTTGCTCAATAATCTTAGACAATTAGATCCATTTTTTTTCTTTTTTTATTAACTTATAATCAAACTATTTATAAGATATTATAAATACTACATACAAATAAACACACATTTTTTATGCCCTTATAAAACGGAAGGTCTGGACAGTTAACCATTTTTTTAACATTTTTTATTCAACACTTATTTGACTGTTAATTTACATAAAATTTTATTTGAATGTTTTAATGATAAAAACTAATGTAATTGAATAAAATAATTGTATTATATAAGATGTACGGGTAAACCCGTGACCTGCACATAGTCACGGGCCTTGGGTATGTGTACGTCTAAAAAGTAAATGTACCAATGCATATCCACGGGATCACGGTTGAAGAAAATTTTGCGGATACAAGTCTTGAGTAGAGTGGGTCTACACCCACGACCTACGTATGCCATCCCTAGGAAGATGCTAGAAGAATTTGTTGGGATTGAAGCTAAACGAGAAGAAAATGAGTTTGCTGAAGGACGGAAAAATCACAATGCGATTTTCATAATCACTTCGTGTTTATGTTGTCGGCTGAAAGTGGTTTTCTTGTTCCCTAAGTTAGGTTTATTCTATAAATACATACCTTATGTAATTGTATCACTTGGACTACGAAAGTAATAGTAAAAACTCTATGGGTTGGCCAGGTGGATTAAACCGATCTCCAAATTGGAGATCGAACATAACCACGTTGAATCCTTATTTTCGTATTGTTTCATTTATTTTGTTTGTTTAGTTTATTTTATCCGTTTATTGTTCGTGGGTGTAACACGATTGTTGTTTGGGTTTGGGTTTGTTTTTGCTAACGATTGATATCAGTGTCATGAACAGATTGTTGTTAGTTGTTGTTTTCGCTGTAATTCCTAACAACTGGTATCAGAGCTCCAGGTTGAGCGATTTGGGAACAATAAAAGATGTGAGCATGATCAAGATTAGGTTTTGATATTAGGCTTTCAGTTTCTAGAAGATGGAGGTCTGTGATAGATTTGGATACGGAAGAAAAAAGAACCATCGGGGAACAATTGGAACGACATGGTATAGTATTCGTCTGCAACAGGTAAATCAGGTTCAGCTAGATGATATAATCGTGACGCGATTATGGTGTACATTTTCTAGTGCGGTTATACTGTTTAAATCACGATACGATATACGTATTTCATGACGCGATTATGATGTTTGGATTGCGACGCGATGGTGGCCGGTCGCAACACAAAGACACAGCAGGAGGTCGGTAGCCTTGTAGCTGTGTTCGGTCGTGATAGGGAGGATACGTTGATTAGAGTCGATGGTGATTTATTTAATGTTGAGCGTTTTGGAATCCTAGGTTTTGGATTTAGCTTCATCATTTTTTGCGATCCCGTGCAAAGAAGTGATGAATCTTATTGGATTTCTTATCTTGTAGGATGCTTATGAGAAGGGGTGTGATGTTGCAACTGTGAGATGTGATTCTTGGAACTTACTTGATACATGCCAGATTCTCAAATACTAGTACAAAAATGAGTATTTAGAGCGCGACACGATAGCAATTTTAGGAGAAAACCGTTGTAATAATCAAAAATGGGTCAAAAAAACTACGATGGAGTGGTTTAACGGTCCAAAAGTGAGGTCCCAACTCCACTAATGTAGAGTTATATATAAACCACCCTAGTTAGTACATTTGTGGTTGGTACCCTAAACCCGCTTCTGTTGAGTTAACTCATTAGTAGCGGTTAACTTTAAATGGTTATGATTGAACCAGCATTGCTAAAGACCTCATCCTTAGTTGTTGAGATGAGTGTAAAAGGGTCATACCTCAAATTATGGAGTGATCGAAGATCCTCGTTAAAACACATAGTTGATGTTTCCGGCCATACTGTTTGAGAATTACATCATAAATTATCGAGCTCGAAGAGGCACGCGAGTCTAATGGAGCCTAACATTTATCGTTTATATACATATATTAATTTTCTCTTATATAATAATATAATATAATGATATAATAATAAAAAATTCCTATAATATATAGTTCCATTATAATAACGATTATATATTATATACTTAAAATAATATTTAAATCTTAGTAAATTTTATATATTTAAAAAGATTACAAACTAATAAAAGAAAATTAATGATATACAAGTATATAAATAATTAAATAATAATAAATATAATATTCTATAATAAACAAGTCTAGATCCCCTGATTTTAGATTTGGAGCGATATAATATTAATAGCTCCACATGTGGCGTGACTTTCAAGTTAGTGTATTTTAACCGTATATCGCGGCTGAAACATGGTAACATACAACAATTTCTCAAAACGTGCTCATATGTTAGCGACTTTCAAGTTAATCATATATAAGAAGAGGTTTAATTGTATATTACCATGTTTTGGCCGCGGGTATACGGTTTAAACGAGCACGACTTTCAAGTTAATTAATATACATGTGTGTGTTAGTTTGCCACATTTATAATATTATGTTTTTTGATTATCTAGTTTGAAGCGGCTATGTATTTATCATTAGAAGCGATTATATAATGTTTTAATATAAAATGTCTTTGGAAGAGTGTATTTAACACAAAATCTCTTCTTATTGGATATGTTCAGTTACTTTGTATTAATTTTAGTTGATGGGCATTTGAAAGTCGGATTTAATTTGATTGTTGGGCATTTGAAAGTCTTCCATTTAATCCGATCGTTTGTTGTTTGGTTGGCATTCAATTCAAGTGTTTACACGTTTTACAATTGAATACAAACCATAGTAGACTTAACTTGGTTTCGGCAAAATATGAGACACGTCTCAGTTCACCATTATACCCGATCGCGTAACATCTTCCAATAATACTACTTCCGTTGAGTAGAACTACTAGAATTGAGGCTTTTAGGGACCACCAAAACGGTCACTAAAGCCTACCAAATCTCCGCTAAAACATTTTAGCGATAATAAATTGTCGCTAAAAAATCACCGATGTTCCTACGCATCTAAATTTATTTACCAACGATTTATTTTTTTTACCGAAGATCCTGTGGGCCCGCAATTCTCAGGACAACGAACTTTTAGCGACGATTATTATTGTCGCTAAAGTATATATTGCATCAAAATGGTCATCATATTCCTTCAAAGGGTGGTCATCTCTTTCGAAATCTGTTGGATCGAGCAGCCTGAGAATCGTTATGAACTCTCTTAGATTGAACAAAGTTGTCTCAAGCATGGCTTCGAACCAGGGATTTGGCTCAGCAGTAACAAACTTGAGTGTATCGCAGAATTGATGCAGATATGTCTCTGGAACATGTTTCTTACAAGAAAGAACATGTGGGAGTGGGACCTTCTTGTTTTGTCTAGCACAAGAGTCTCCAAATCTGTCCAAATTAGGTTTAATACTTGTAATATCTATCAAAAGCCAAGCCTTGAAAGATCCGTAAGACAGCCAAACTGCACTTGTCTTGACCAACAGTCTTGGAAGTCAAACTTCGATTAATAATTGAAAAGAATACAAACCATATTGGACTTGAATGGGTTCTGAAAAAATATGAGAAACGTCACAATTCACCATTATACCCTAATTGTGTAAGATCTTACAATATAATTGCTTCGGTTGTGTATTCATCATATTCCATCAAAGGTTGGTCATCTCTTTCGAAATGTTGGACCTGGCAGCCTGAGAATCGTTATGAAATGTCTTAGATTGAAGGGAGATGTCTCGATCATGGCTTCGAACTGGGGATTTGGCTCAGCAGTAACAAACTCAAGTGCATTCCAGAATTGATGTGGATATATCTCTAGAACATGTTTCTCTCGAGACAGAACATGTGGGAGTGGGGCCATTGAATCTCTTATGTGATAACAAAACATTTTTTAAATTAAGATAATCCAACAGATCCAAGTCAAAATGTGTAAATGATGTTGAAATCGTTTTTTCTTTTTCGTTTCATCTTTTTTCTTTTTCTATTTTTTTGTCTTTTTTTCTACACTCTTTTTTCTTTTCTGTTTTTTTTATGAAACACTGGAAACCAAATTTTGAAAAGACTTGGAGTTAAAAAATTTTTGGAACTCGATACAATATGTAACAAGCTCGAAGGAAACCTATTTAAAATAGAGTTGTATCGATGTCGATACAAACACAAAAGCTTTTTGTATCGATGTCGATACAGACATAAAGGCGATACAAGTTGAAAATATTATTGTCACTAGGTGTATCGAAGTCGATACACACTAAGAGCGTACCTATGAAAAATTTCAAGTATATTTGTATCGAGGTCAAGTCAACCATAGGGTGTGTCGACCTCGATTGACCCAAATGCAGAGTAAACACTTAGACAATTAACAGAATCACATAATCAATCGAGCTCGATACAAACTTGACTAGAGTTTATATCTAGATATAAACGAGTTTGAAGTTGATATCGAGATCGATACAGAGTTTGTATCGATATCGAGTCATGTAATTCAAGATCGGAGTATGGTTAACACAAATGATGTAAAACCTAAGTTTATATCAATCAAATAACACCTCTATTCAAGCTCTAACTCGATACAACCGATAAAAACCAAGAACACAAAACAAAATTAACTCTCAATTTTCAATTTAAAGCTTCAAATTTAGCTAGGAAACTTATAGCTAATCATGAAATAACACATACCAAAGTGATCCAAGTCTAAAACAATCAACAAATACACATAATTATGCATTGAAAGTATGAATTTGCGGTTTATCAATATCATGTTTAACTGTACATAAAATCAAACACATTGGCACAAATGTTGATGTTTAAACTTAGATTAAAGATTACCAGTGATTTAATTAGCAAGTGATGCATGTTTTGAAGTAAAACTCATAGCAGAAGAGGAAGAAATAGGTTCGTTCAAGATTTAAGAATATGAAACCCTTTGAGTGTGTGTATCAAGTATGAACATGTGTGAATTTTTTTTTTTAAATGCGTGGATGATGAATTAAAGAGTTGTTTTTTTGGAACAGGAGATATTACTATTAACTCCCCTCAAAACATTACGGTATTTTTAAATTTATGGAAAAAGAAATAATCATAGAATAAAAATAATTCGTAAAATAACGGATTAGTGTTTTAGAGTAAGCATACCTAACTGAGACACCAAAAAATTGACACATTTTTCATCTAAAGGTTTGGTGTATAAGTCGGTTAATTGATCATTTGTGACTACGAATAATAACTCTATATTACCTTTTTAAATATGATCCTTAATAAAATAGTACCGTAGATCGATGTGTTTTGTTTTTGAATGGTAAACATGATTGCAAGAGACTGCAATGGCACTATGTGAATCACAGTTGGAATCTTTTCATAATGGAACCCGTAGTCCATTAATTGAGAACGCATCCACGGTACCTGAGAGCAACATACAATAGCTCTAACATATTTAGCTTCGGTTGTGGATGTGGAGGCGCAGTTTTGCTTCTCGGAAGTCCAACTGACTAGTTTTTCTGCTAGAAACTGAGCACCACCAGATGTGCTTGCAAATTATTTCCATTCTGGTAGCAAGTTATTGAAGAACATGATGTTGATCTCAAGATTTTGCATAAAAAAGTTATTCTTCTACACCTCATTCGACAACAAACAAAACCTTGAATACGTTGTTACTAAGAGTTCCCTTGATTTTGCTTTAAACCCTTCATACGGTTGAACAATGCATCATCTTCATTTGTAAGCCTCTCTCAGAATCTTGTTGTTGTAATTCGATGGCATCCCACATCTCCTTGGCTATTTTGTAGCTCTTGCAAGATGTTGGATTTGATGTCCTTGAGCTCTCTGTAAGCTTTCTGAATAGTAGAATATTCTCTATATGTTAACAATGTTTGTTGAGAAATTCCCTTGGTGGTTCTAGAAAATTTCCTGTGGAGGATAAAATGGTTTTTCTCCATAGGTGAGTAATTTCATTAGCAATTCATTATTTTCTTGTCGCTCAATAAAATCGAGAAACTTGTCTCCATTGTGAATAGTCTCTCCTTAACAACACGAGAAGCTTATTCGAACCAATAGCATGTTCTTCTCCCAACATGTTTGCAGGATTTTTCAATAAATTTCACAATGTTCTAATACCTCAAATTGATACACCAATTTCCTTGACAAATTCCTCAAATTAAGACACCAATTTACAGCTTAACACTAAAATCTAAATTTCAATTTTTCTTGGTTCAATCGAGCTCGAGTGACACGAAAATGAGTATCAATATCTAGTCAAACAAACACTCAACCTGTATCGACATCGAATCAATATAAACCTCAATATGTACTGATATCAAGTCAACCTAAACCTCAATGTGTATCAATATCGACTCAACCTAAATCTCAATGTTTATCGATATCGAATAAGAGTAAAGTTAAACTTCTATCGATATCGAACCAACTTAACCTTTGAAATATATCGATGTCGATACAAACCTATCAAGATCAACCTATCCACTCTTTCAAAGTCAATTAAGTTCAAGTCTATCGATATCACAAGTTTAACCTATCGAGATCGTATCAAACTTAAGCCTCTATCCTTAAAATATTCCATTTTTGGTTCATGTCGAGCTTGATACAACCTTTTATCAACAAAGAATACTATATCAATATCGATTCAAACTGACTATTCAAGTATTGGGATCAAACAAACACACTTATTGAGATCAATTCAAACTAATTTTCAAATTTCAAGAAACCGCAATTTTTCTAAAATCAAAAAACTTATATAATGTTTGAATTAGACTACAAATCTTATATCGTTGGATTCCTAATCAATTATAGAACCTGCTCAATTTAATCCATTTCCTGTTCAATTTGTTCAATCAATCAACGTACATCAATCATAAACTCGAATACCGAAGCTCTGATATCAATTGTAACAATCTAAATTGAACTTGTGATTATTTGATGTGAACATTTGATTAATAGTTAAGAGATTCTATTGATTTTGATGATAACTATGTTTATACAAATGGTCAAAAGGTTATTTATTGTAAGTACAAGTTAAATTTTTATACCTCTCATAATATAGATATACTAGTATACTACATGTATTATAAACATAAGGTAATTACAATATTACAACTTATTCCATTATGCTAAATGCTCTATTATATTTTCTACAGCATACAACTTACTACATCTAGTGGATCACGTTATGTGTCTCATGACGATGATGAGGTAATTCCCTACTCTCTACAAATATATGAACTTGTTAAATATATATATATATATATTTATATATACCCTAGCAAAATTACCTAAAGTTGTGAAGTATCATGTTCCAATCTAATTCATGTGCATTTTACAGGATCTTACCCTATGTCAAATTATGATGCCATATAGTAATCATGGTACTAGATGGGCGAGTGGGTTAACACACCTGTCTCACAAGGAAGGACTACAGAGCGGTCATGTGTTTGTGTAGGTAGACATCGTTGAACAAGGTTTTGAGAGTGTTGACATTCCAATTCCTTTGCAGGGAATAAATCATTTAGGCCAAGCAACAAATGAAGTTATTTAATGGCCTCGCAAAGCGATAAAGGTATCTGTAAATGTATATCCATTTGTATTATATTGTAATATTTTATTGATGTAATTGTTCCATCATTTTCTTAGCTTGGTCACGATATGTCGCCACATGACTGTACGAGGGGTAGAGTCCCTACACCAGTTAAAGACCCCACACCACCACTTTGAGACTCAATAATGTGTTGTATTTTATATATAATCATGTATATATTCCTTATAAACTTATGTACAAATTTTTTCATTAATTATTTTTCAAAAATGTAGTAGTGACGGCATGAAGTTGCCACTCCACCCAACGACTAGCACATCCACTAGTAACCGTGTTTCATCACCCGCCTCCTCCTACAATATTCACAAATTTTTCAGCTCTGGATGATGTATATGTACGCTTGTTTTAAGTAATTTTTTTGTGTATTTATTAGTAGCCATATAATATAATCTGATACTTTGTTAATGTAGCGCCCGAATATGTATAAACCACTTCTGCCACTAGTAAAACTATCTGACAATGATATAAATCGAGCCCAAAGAATTCTCGAAATGTAGGAAAAGTTGTTATCACGGCCAAATCCAAATCCAGTCGTAGATATATGAGCACGATTCGGATAATGGATGATAGATCACGATCCAATTGAGATTGACCCCCCTTAGAGTATGTATCAAAATGCGGCTACAAATTGGGTCGAATATGAGGCTTTGTTAATTTGGTTGACAAACAATTGGCTTGATATCATCATTCTTAATTGGTGGTCGATGTAAGTCCATTAAAAGAAGTAGAAGTCTTAAGTATTCACACATTGTCTTAAGTATTCAAATAATTGATCATGTAATATATTTTGTTTAACTAACTTTGTACTTTAATTTAGTATCTTCAACAACGAGACAGTTGGGAGTGCGGGTATTATGTTATGAATCATATGCGTTAATTTGTTATGACTATGCAATCGTGCATTAAACTCTCTCTTTTTGTAGGTTTTAATTGAAACGTTTTATAGGGTTGGCTCACCACACCCGATCAATTGGACAACTTGGTACTTAAAGGTACAACAGAATTTGAAATGAGGTACATTCATGATGGTCGTAACAAAAAAACAGCTAGCTTACATTATATTTAAACATTTTTAGTTGTACATACTTTATATGTATATGTTTTGTTTAGATTTGATTTTGGATTTTTAGTCATTTGCTTTTAGGATTCTGCTGGTTTTGCTATTTGGATTTTGCAATGTAGCAACATGATATAGGAAATTACGCAACTTAATAAACCTGCTACATATCAATATCAACATCATCCATTCCAAATACTATTTTTTTTAAAGATATTGTAAACCACCACAAATGAGTTTAAAGAAAACGCTACAAACTTTATATATATCCAAAATATATATATAAAATAATTACTTTTATCGACGTAAATATTAAATATTGACAACGCTCCAATATTTATTTTCTTTCACGAAATAAATATATAATAATTACTTTAACCGCCACAAATGGTAAGAAATAGACTGTTCCGCGTAAAGTATTTTTTTAAATAGTTATTTTCTAACCGCACTAAATTCTACACAAAAGACACCACTTCAAAATTTATTTATTTGAAGAAAATTAAATATTAAATAATCTCTTTAACCATCATAAATCTCATCATAGAACCACTACAACAAAATATAAAGCATCCAATTTGCATGTTAACCACTCCAAGGTCTATCTTAACCGCTCATTTTCTTCAATCAGGGGTTGTCTATTTACCACCACGCATGGCCATTTCTATCCTAGTGAATATGTGAGATTTGTTACGGAGCTCAAGAAGAAAGATTCCTCAGTTGGGTAGTTGGGTAGTGAACGGTACCACATCCGTGTGGTAATCGACAGTGGGAGTTGTAGAGGGAATTTGGTTATCGCTCACGGGTTTGAAACGGGCGATCATGATGTTTATGATCAGATATTCCATGGTTCGGAATGACTATACTTATTAGAGCTCAACATCTAGGATATCGGTTATAGAAGACGTCGGATAGAAGGCGTTTTGCAGGGCTCAGGTATTAGGTGTTGAGTTTGGTTCAATGATTGGTCAAACCTTCTAAAGAAACCGATTGTGAATTTTCAAGTGGGTTAGAGTTGGATAATCTTGTAATTCATAGTGAGCATTCAGATTATTGAGAGTTTCCGGAACTATTGAGAGTTTGGTAACCGAGAGATGTATGGAAGTTAGTGAGAGTTTGGAAACTACAGGAGTCTTGAGACGACTATGCGATTGATGGATCTCAAGTTTTCCACGTGTTTAGTGTGCGATTTACGGGTAACACTCGAGCATTTGGACCTCCGAATTTATACTCTCCCATGGCAAGTTTTTACGAAAATAATAGTAAAAACTCTCTGGTTTGGCCTTGTAGACTAAACCTATCTCCAAGTTGGAGATCGAACATAACCATGTTAAATACTTGTGTTCGTATTGTTTTGTTTATCTTGTTTGTTTGATTTATTTAATATACTTATTGTTTGTTTGTTTGTTGTAACTTCGATTACACAAGTATTGTTTAAGTATATTTTTGTTAAATATTGATATCTGGAGTATGAACTTATTAGTGCTAATAATTGTTTCCGTTGTAATTCCTAACCGAACTAGTGGCAGTGAGAGTACTTACGATTATATCATATAAAACTTATGATTATATCATATAAAAACGTCTACTAGATTATGTGGATTTCGATGATCAAGATTTGGAAGTAAAATTCTTTAAATTTTCTACCAATTAGAATTCAAATTTCATATCTAGATTTATACATAAAAACAAGATGAAACTTATTTTTATAATAATTTTATTTTACCAGTATATGAAAATTTAGATATGAACGTACTTTTCCCTGTCCAATATTAATAATTACGGGAAAAGATGAAAACATACTAAATAAATATAAATTTCAATCATAAGCATGTACACTTTACTTTAAACAATGGATTTTATATTGAAAACGCGCCAACAAGAAGCGAGCTAGAGTCAATAAAAGAGGAAACATAATTAGCTTCTAGAGTTGCTATATGGGGTCACATGACCAATTTATAATTTGAAGTTCAATTTCTACTCCAATTGTAAGCGACCAATTATTAACCTAAAAAGATATAAAAAAATAAAAAATCTTGAATTATTCCATGGTTAGCAATGAAAATTGTTTCGACTTTATGCCTTCTAAGAACCTCTATTAATACCGTTTGAGTGGCAATTAATGGTTCAATTCTTTGCATTTTATATATCCATCATATGAAAGAAGTTTAAGTGGAATCGATCTTCGATGCTCAATGGTATGCTATTCCATTGCTCATATAGTAAATGGAATAATTTTGTCTTCTATCTGGTGAATTATGGTCAATTATAGTCATCTCTAGGGGTCAAATTAAAAATAATTAGTAAATAAATTTGTCATAGATATAAATTACTGAAAATCTATCAATTATATATGGTGGTTGATTATTGAAAAAGAAACTAATCTTATGGTAATTAAAAAGATTGTGAAAAAAGGAGATGATGATATGTAGCGGTTGCCTATGAACAATTTTAAGAAAAAGTGGTGTATACCTGCTCAAAATTTAATACAGAACAATGTAAGTATGCTATCGTAAATGTGTATAAAGAATATACAGAACAATATACGTACCCTATCGGATTTAACTTGCACCGAAACTTTGCATATTATTAACTCAATCTCATTACGTACGCACCAATGTTTACACCTAAGACGATCAAATTCAAAAGATATGAAAGAATAAATACGATATCGTTGAAATCACATAAAAAGCTAGGGTCCATTTGGAAAGCTACAAACACAATATGAAAGGATATGGTAGTTGTAAATTAGTTATGATATATGCAACCTAATCATTATCATATTCCATAGTGCATGCAATGCAATCCATCATGTCATCTACTATGGTTTATTGATAATTAGGCAAAACGACAAATAAAAACCACCAAAATTATAAAATTTATTTTCCCTCATGGTCCATTGTACATGCATGGTCGACGTTTGTGATTGATTAATTGATTATATAAATTGACCGCGTTAAGTTGACCAAACTTTTTTGGTCAATGGAATATAAAGAAATGAATCAATAAGTATTGTATTAAGTTGACCAAACTTTATTTGATTATATAAATTGACTGCGTTAAGTTGACCAAACTTTTTTGGTCAATGGAATATAAAGAAATGAATCAATAAGTATTGTAATAAGTTAGACCAAACTTTATTTATATAGAGACCTTCAAGATTTATATTAGGAAGTTGATTCCTATAAGGAAATTAAGTTTTATATTATTTAAATTTATCTTTAATATTTTTGATAAATCTTGAACTCTTGGACTTATCTCTTAGCTAACTTTGAACATATCTTGAACTCCAATATTCGGCCTTTTTAAATATGATATTTGTGAGTCTCACACATTATTCATTTAGATTGAGACTCACTCAGATTCACAAATTTGGACTATTAGCATAAATATAACTAGTATTATAATTTTACACTTTATCTCATCAAATCTAGAATGTGAAGAAAGTTCGACTATATAACTTTCCCAACACTTCCTCAAGGACCCCACTCTACGTTCTTTTTTTTAATTACTAAAATAATAAATACCATCTTTTTTTCTTTTAGGAAAGGTGATAAATTTTGTAAGTGAACACGACAAAGATTTTGTTAGAAAGGTATGTTAATGTTTGGAATAAATAATAGAGATTGTAAACATTGCTTAGTAAATAAACACGTGACTAGTCTATGAAGCACAAATAGTTAGTTAGGTTTAAGCATTTGTAAGTTTCCAAATACAATTGTTCTTAATTGAAAAATATTGACAGGAAAGTCTCTCAACATTCATACACGTTTATATGCATTTATCATAGGAGTGTTTGATTTTGGAACTAACAACTTATATCAGAGAGAGTGAGATTGAAGAGTTGAAGTAATTGAAGTCAAAATTCATTGAAAACCGTTAGAATTGTTCTTGATTAGCCTCATATTGTTCCTCATGTAATTACGAGATTGTGGGCGCAAGAATCGTGCAACACGGACAAGAAACGAATAAGTTACACCCAAACAAAGATTACAAAGACTTACGATCCCACACACGGAAGCACGAGGCACCCGTATACGATGCCCTAGAAGTCCTAGGTACCATATATGGTACCTCATACCCTTGTATGCCCCTATACTCCCAATTTTGGTCTCCTGTTTTGCCTTGTGTACTCCCCCAATGTTGATAGGGTGCCGGAATACCCTATGGAATTTTTCTTAAAAATCCTATCTTTATACAGGATACAAATACAGGAGGGAGCCAAATTGAGGGATATAGGTAGCAACTATCTCGAAATCGATAAGTAAGCTCTTTGATTACGATTAAAAGGAACAATCTCAAATAGACCAAGATCCTATTTCGGGTCATTTCTTGGTGAACATGATCTGCCATAATCTCTTCGATCCCTTCATTTATGTGCCAGAATAAAGAGAGATTTGGTAGGAAAGTGGAAGTTTTTTGTATATGATAATCAAAGGGAGTGGGAAAGCTGTAGTAATTCTTTGGAAAAGCCCGCTTCTCTTTGTCCTGAGATTTGACCCACCAATGACTACCTATTCTCAGGGTTGTGCCTATAAATACACCTCAATACTAACACTCCACAAATACCATTCTACACACACTCCATACACCATCACCAATATATCTATATATCTACTTTCTCACTCTAGGTAGTGTAGTTAGTTTCTAGTTAAATCCTTGTTAATATTTAACTAGAATATCAAGGGGGCATTATTATAATATTTTGGAAGATTTTTGGAACTTTCCTTGTATTCTTTCACGATTATTCCATCTACGCTCTATTCACGGTTTTATCCTTTCTCTATCTATTTTAATTGAAATGTATGTTATTTTAATTATGCTAGATTTAAGACTTACCATGATTAGTGAGTAGTTACTCTGCGTGTTTATTGTGATTAGGACATACCACTTTAGAATCTAGACTAAATCGGTCGGTGTCTAGTGTTTACACCTAGTTTCATTATTCAGACAATTTAAATATGTCCTTATTTAGCTTTATAATGATCATCATCCCGAAAACCTAATTGGTAAAATTCCTTCAATCACATTCTACCTCTATCTGCTTTATCTTTAGGTTATAAATTATTTTTATTTTTAAAGTAATATATTTAGTTAAGAAAAACCCACAAAACCAAACCACCTAGTTTTAAACAACCCAATCCTAAGTATTACTCTATCGAAAAACATTAGTTTTACTTCAAATTCGTTACGATTTTAAAAACGATCTTAAATTATATTTATCCGATCTCTTTTTTTGGGCGTATTTTTCCTTTTCTTTCTACTTTTATCTGAAAGGAATTTTTGGTTGAGACGTATGCATTACTTTACTTAGTTGAAGAACATACCCCATAGTGTATCGACAATAGAGTCGGTGTGTTTGAAAGATCTCCTATTAATTTTTAATAGCAATATCACTGCCACAGAGTTTGTAACAACTATCAGGTTGATTCCAACCTTCATTATCTGTGAGGAGGAAATTTTATTATACAAATGTTTATATTACATATTAAGTTCTATGAAACTATAATAATAACGATCAGCTGATAATATTTTCACGAGTGAAAAGTTTGTTCGTAATTGAACAGGTGCAACCATGCCTGTATATTTTTATGGTTCATAATTTCTCACATGATTAATTCTTTAATTCGCATATTTAATTAAGCAGAGCAGTAAACTAAAAAAAAAGTAGTGTAAGAATTTATCTGAAATTTATAATCCTTATTAATAATTTCATATTTTCTTTCTTAATCCTTAAATAAGGAGATTGAAAATTACTATTTTATTTATCTACTTATCCCTCTACTTATTAAATATATAAATCATTCAATTAATACTATATCTATACTACTTTATAATACATATACCCCTTTTTCAACTCCCTAGAATTTAAGACTAAGTAAACTGGATCACCACCATTCATTTAAACTACAATTGATCTTAACCATCTATTTTCTATCTTTCTTTTTTTCTACCCCATCTATAAAAACTACCAACCAACACATATACACAGTTAACACCTAAAATTACATACACCTCTCATATATGTCTCTCAACCGGATGACCACAAAAGTACACCCAAAAGGCAAAAATAAGATACTCACACAGCATATGAACACACATAATATTATCGCCGCCGCCGCATTGCGCGGATATTAGACTAGTTTTACATAATACATTTAAGCATCTTCTTTCTTCTTTTATATCACATTTTTGAATTTACAATTACAATAATTTAAATTGTTATAAAAAATCACTTTAATTAAAGTAGTAATTATTCTTGAATTCAGATACTATTAAACATTTGTCTCTCAATATTATCATGTGACATCTTCACCTGCTATTGTGCGCAAAGTACGAAGCTAGTAATACACTAGTCGTGGTATAATTCCAAGAACACACATTCCAGCGGTCATAAGAAAATCGTCTCCGTGGAGATTTAGTTTGATATGTTTACCAAATAAAATTGTTTTGCATGTAAAGAGATTTCTAGGTTCAAATTATAAATTAAGGCAGAAAGATCTAAATGTATTACAAGCGGTATAGAAGAGCTATCGGTTGTTGATTTAATATCTTTGGTGAACACCGTTTATAACTTCTCAATTAACTCTATTGAAACTGCCATAGTGAGAATTGATATCTTTCTAGAGATTTTGTCACCAAAGTTGTGTAACATGTGAATGGACATTTTGTTTGAACAGTCGCTCGAATCAATAGAGTTTTTTAAGAAATCATAGTACTTCAAAAAAAATTAAAGAACAATAATACTTTCAAGATACTTTTTGAAAGATGGTGCGTTTCGTAAAAGTATTTTTACTTAGTTAATACTTTCTGTTTTACAAAGTCAAAATACAAAAGCTTTTTGTAAGTAATAGTTGCGACTAACTAATTCTTTTAATAAGATTATAATTATTTTTATATTTTTTTTCACATTATAATCGATTACATAGAGGTTGAAAGCAAATGAGCAACAAGTTGCACCGCTAGTCTCTTCTGAATTGCAATACTAATTCTTTTAAAAACGACATCTATAAATTTAGGGGTCATAATATATTACTATGCATGACCCGTTAGACTCTGTTGATTATGTATATCTAAACCAAAATAAATAGTTTTATACACTGTTAAAACATCAAAAGCAAAATCACAAATACTTGTTAGTTGGTTTTATAAGGTAATTTACAAGTTAGAAAATCGTATTTTATTCATATAAATGAAAAAAAAAATCACACAATTAAACTAATGATGCTAAAACTGTAAATTGCATAAGCAAAAAACCTACTAATGAAGCAAAAGTTAAAATAATTGTAACATCAAAATCAAAAGAGGGGATACTATTTGAAAGATTGTGAAGTAATCCGATCATATATAAATTGATATACAGTTACGAGCATGGAGGGGATACTACAAGGGAGGGGGAAATAGTTCCAGGAAGACATTGGAATGGGCGGTCTCTAAAACGTTAAGTTTTTAATCAACAAAAGTTATATAACATTTTATTGTTATTAATTATTTTTTTCCGAATCATGCATTCCAGCAGCTTCCTAGAACGTTATCTTCCTCTTCCTGAATGTTAAATTCATTTCTGTAACTAAAGGGTTGATGTTTGTTTTCCGGCATTAAAAGTAGTAAAGAAAAGAAGCAAGAAAGTAGATTTATGAGTGTTATTTATGTTGTATGAGTAGGATTTGTGTTTGTTTATATAGGAGAGGTAATAAGGTGATTGATGGATCATGGTAGATTCAACTTTATCAAATAATGCTAAAATGTGTAAAAAATGTATGAAGAGTGGTAGTTTTTGTTATCTTATTATTTATTTTTACTTTTGGTTAGTGTTATCATGTTTAGGTATATATTAGTACGTGAATGTTAATATACTACTAACTATTTTAATTAACAACTTATGAATATTATGTTTATCAAAGTGATATATTCTAGAGAGTATGAATGTATACAAATGATGTATTTTGAAAACTTTGGTTGAAAATGTAAGAACTAGGTTTTGTTGTGTTCATTGAAATAAAAGTGTGTAGTAATAATGTACCATTTTAAAACGATTATAAAATAAAATAGCAGTATTACCAACCCTCTAGTGGTTTTTTGCTTTCCGTTCTCTAACTTTGAGTTAAAGATCATGAGTTCGAGAAACGTTATTATTCATAAAAAAAAATCGCAGTACTATGCAATTAAAAAACTTTTAGAATGTAAAATTGAATTCAATACAAAAAGTTACATTTTGAACACGGAAGATATTACATATACATTATTTATGCAATCGTCTCCTTTTCTTATGGTTCGCTGATTCTGTAGTAGTTTATTCGCTAGATTCTCGTTGTCTCTTTCAAATTTTTTCTCCAAGTAATTTTGCAAATTGATGATGAAGTCTCCTTTTGGTGCTATTTGCTTTTGCATGTTTCAATCGCTGGCTTAAAGTAGAGTAGTGCGTTAGCAGCATATTTACCATTTTTATATGCGGGACAATGTCAGTGTCTATTAGGATTTTAGTGTCTGTTAGGATTGAAGATTATTCGCTGTTAAGGTTATCAAAGTTTTCGAAAAAATTCAAGTAGCATTTGTTTAGGATGCAGTGGAGTTTGAACAAGTTTATTCTAAAGAGAGAGGACTGTTGAGTTAAAATTTATTCAATAAGAATTAACCATTTACAAATCAACCATTTACGAATCAAGTATTCAATCGATAATCACAAATCAAATGATAGTTAAAATTGAGTTAGAAATTAGCAGAATTAAAAAAAATTATGAACACACAATTAATCATCAATTGCATATGTTTATTATATCAATTGAATCTAAGAATGTGAATTGCATAAATTCACATAATACACACAGTATAAGAGTATTGAGGTGATGAGCTATTTATATTATTACATCATCCCTATTAATACAAGTATACAGTTTAGGAATCACAAATAGAGTTTCAACCTACCTACTACGTAAATCATAGAAACTATATCAATTATTTTACAATTCAAATCTAACTAACTAATAAGATATCTTTAAATCTTTCATTTTTATCTCCATGAAGTCCTTACTTTGTCATACTCGACTCTATCTTCACTTGACTCTGCATATGCTTGAGTCTATATCATCTGAGTCTGTCTACATCATCCAGACTCTGACATGAACTAATCATATAGTCTAAGAAAACACTTAGTTATTCTAGAATCAGAATTTTGACTCTTCAGATTTAAAACTTAAGTTTGACTATTATTTTTTTCAACAATCTCCCCCATTTGATTATGTCAAAACATTTACAAAATACACTAAGTAATTTATAAACATTAAAACTGAAATAGACTTGTATACACTTTAAGTCTGTTACATATTATGGTATATTAGAAAAAATAAAATTTAACTATTTTTTCTTCTTCTTCTTCTTCTTCTTCTTAAACTTCCACTTTATCAACATTTTCATCTCATCATCTGTTTTTTCTTCAAGTCCTTGATACTATGTGATAATCTTGTGACATATCTCATTAAATCCAACTATAAGTCTGATTTTTGAGATGTTGTCGAACAACCAACTTACCAACCTTCTCCTGAATGATCTGGTATGTAGTGACTTGCATTCTGTCAGTAGAGCAATGAAATGATGTAAAGGTTCTTGATTAACTTCATTCTGTTGTTGAAAACCTTCTACACCATTTTGATCTTTGTAGCACAAACCCTCATGTTTATCTATCTTTACATAGGTTCCATCTACAAAAATTATACTTATAGGCAATGGATGTGTTCTCTTTTCAATCTTCCGGTTGCTAAACCTGCTGATCTTTCTTTATTAACAAAATTATTAGCTACACAAAATAGCATACATTCTTCTTCAGATATAATTCCAAGATTAAAAGATATTTCAACTAAATAAGTGATCTCTGCTAGAACTTCAGCCTTTATCTCCTTATCATATATCGTTTTCATCCAATGAGCAATATACTTCCATTCTCTGAATCCAGGAGTCAGCAGGTTTTCCATCTTAATCATTCTTCTCTCTCTGTTGGTCGAATACAATCTATCTGAACATTTCCTCTGTCTCTGCTCTGATAACAACTTTCAATCGTGTTGTTGTACTTGTTCTTCTTGCAGGTTGTTATAACTAATACTTTCAAATCTTCAACCCTTTATAACTACAGAAATTATTTCAGCAGTTTTTATCTGTTCTTCCCTTGATTTCTCAAAATCTCCAACATTGGAACTTTCTTCCAGTTCTAGCTCTTTGCTAGAACCATCAACTATTTTGAACTCTTTCATCCTCTGTTATTCATCTTTAGCAAATTCAAGATGTTCTGAGCAATCAATATTCCTAGTAGAAGCTTCTTGCAATAGCATTTCTTTCTTTTCATTTGCTAAAACAGGGTTACTTAATTCAGCAATCTACATATCAATCTTTTATTCGATTCGTTGATTCTTTTCTTTGTTCTATAATGCAATGCCTTTTCCTTTGCTTATTACATCCTCAACCTCATCAACAGTCTTACTTGGTTCTGGATATGGACCAAATAATGAAAAATCTCTCCACTGAGTTCTTTTTGCATATTCATTAGGGCTTTAAGGAGTAGTGAAAGTCCCTGTTATTACTTATGAATTAAGTAATAATAAGTTCAATAATATAGCTTGAATTGTAGATCGGGGTGAATACAATTCAACTTGTTAATCACAATATTTTAAAATTCTTAATAATTGTTGATACATATTCGTGTATGAGAATCAGCTTGTCTAGAAAAACGACAATATTTGTATTATAGCGACACTTACTAGCGTCGCTTGTAGCGAAAGCGACACTATGAGTGTCGCATGTTGCTGTGCTGGAACAATATATATACATCAGTGTCATTAAGGTTTTTCGTTAAGTTTTTCATAACTGAGTTTTGAGTTTAGTTGAGAGAGTTGAGCTTTACATTGTAAAGAACTTCTGTAATTTGTATTGTATATCAATATATGGAAATCATTTGAAGTAATCACATTTAAGAAACAAGTTAAATCGGATTCCGCACGTTTAAGTTGTTCGATTCGAATCAGATCCTAACTACACGGACTATCAATAATCATTAATCATTTTAAGACACTTGTTCAATAAACGGAGTAATAAATTGCGAAGTATAAAAGCTGATATACAAAATGCTGAACACAAATTAACTTGAATGATGAATTTATTAATAACAAATTACATCAATATATCGAATTGTGGAAGAGTTAAAGCCTATGCTAAAACTAATTAAATATGAAAACAAGCAAATGCATTACTCCTGTGAGAATAGATATTCTATCACTCACTGACTCAATTCGTAGTTAGACAATCTTTATTATTGATCGAAATCAAATGATAGCTACAAATCGGCAAAAACAAATCAATACAATATGTCACTCTATTTATATACATATAATTCCGTAAATATCTCCTACTTTCGAGGATATATAATGACACGTGTTGCTGTGAGATTAGCTTCCCATTAACAGACAAACGATTAGGTGGGAATCTTCTGTGGTCCCCACAAGATCATGCATTCTTTGTCTGTTGTATTTTAACCAATCACAATGAAGCATGATTGTCATACTCTTCATTGTTAAAGACTCCTTGAGTTGCTAATGAAAAGTAGACCAGGGACTTCACATGCACAGTGACTCGAACATGATTGTCTAGTAACTACTTATTTCTGGAATCGTTGGAGGATAAAGAAGTTTCCTCACTCACTGCGAGCTATCATGCTCTTGTAGAGTGACTTGTCTTGATTTCTTCCAGTGACCTCCTTTTATTAAATCATAGCGATTGCTCTGATTGTGATTGCACAAGCACATAGTCACATATAATACCAATGAGTTGATTAACAACTAGTAGTGACTATTTGCTTAGCAGTGACCTTCATCATTTGCAGTTGATAGCATCTTGATCAATCTTCAGTTTTCAATGCATATAGCGATAGAAACTTTAGCGATAGATTCTTCAAGCTCCAAATCCACAAAGTGCAGTCACCAGTGACTTAGCAGTGACTTGGTTGAGCAGCGACCAGTGAGATAACATATCCTTGGAGTTTTGACTTCATCTTTTCTATGAAGAACTACAGGTAATTGATTCATCACATATCAGTGACCCTACAAGTAGGTCTCATAATTCTGGTAGACCTGTGAAGATTTCTTTCTGCTTCAATTAGCTTGAGATCAATCATTGTGGTCATTGTAGCATCAAGCTCAAAATCCTTAGCCTTTTCTTTGTCCGTTTCCTATTAAATCTGCGATTGATGTTGTGTCTCAGTCTGTGTGCCAGACTTAGACCCTCTAGACTTGCCTTAGGATGTTGTGAGTTCATCAAATATAATCCTAATAGGAGCATCATCATCAAAATCCATATGTTCTTCAGAACTAGAAATGCAATCAGGATCAATCAAATTATCATCATCCTGATCATCATCTTCCTCATCACCTAACTTCATAAACTTTGAAACAAATAGAACTTTTAATATTGATTCACCTTTAGGCAAATCTTTCCTTGATTTCTTTGTCATTGTCTTCAACCTTTTTCTACCTTTCATCATTTTCACTTCTTTAGAATCATCATCACCCGGTTCACTTTGTCTAACCCTTTTTTTAATATTTTCCACCACATTAGTATAGGCTTGTGCACTTGTTCTTTCACAATAGCTGTTGTGAGTGGATAAACAAATAAAACTTTAGGTTCTCCCTGAGACTGTGACTCTGGTTCAACAACCAAAAACTCTAGACTCCCCCTCAATATGTGCACCAGTATTTTCACTCCGTGCACCCTCTTAAGTCTGTGACTTCACCTTAGAATTATCAGGTCCATCATCACCATTATCTCCATCATCATTGTCATATCCACCATCCTTTCCATCATTTTCTCCTCCTATATTTATCTTTTCATTATTATTCTTAATATTATTTAAATCTTTATCTTTTTGGATCATATCCCCACTATCATCATCAGCCATGACATTATCAATATTCTCCTTTGTCATTACCTCATCACCACCATCACCTATAGATTTCTCCCAACCACATTATCATTGGACACGGTAACATTCTCCAAAACAGTCTTCTCCCCATTTTTGACATCATTAATAAATTTAAAGAGAGTGTCTGCATAGTAGATACTATACCCTTTATCTCATCTTAATCTTTCCCGTTATTGTTCATCTTAGTATGTACCCGTTCAGACAAGTTATTCATGGTATAAATGTAGACTGTAAACCAAAGCAGAACTGGTGGTAGAAATGGGTTTAGGCATTAGGATTGAGCTATGACGGTGGTATTAATGTCGAGGATTGGGACATCATCTTCAACACTTTCACATCTGTCTATGTGACAGTAGTAATGTGTGTATTCAAGTAATCTAATCGAGGGTTAGGTTGGGTGATTGAAGTAGTCATTTGGACTTCAATCTCTAGCATAGATGAAGTGGAATGAACTACAGAACTGGAAGGTGTCTCATGAACATCTTGTTCCATGGTTGATAAGTCCATTTGTTCTTCATTATATATGCATTCAGAGTATGGTATATTCTCAAGATTGAGTGGTGACTCAAATAGGTTGGGTGATTGATTGATTGATTGTTGTTGTATTTTTGGATGAGGATGAGTTAGAGTAGTTTAGGTCACCCATACGCATATCCTCAAAGTTAGAAATCATACCTTGGTCTTCAGATTAAGCTGGACCAATAGATATACTTGAATCTGTGGTATTGAAGCCTGAGTCTGTTGGGACCGAGGTTGACTTTGTGTTGCCAAACTATGTGTGCATGTCAACTGTCACACTTGTATCTTGGTCCTCATCACCAGAACCCCCACTATTACCTAAATTATCACCCTCCATCTGAGCAGTATCATCATATGGGTGATCAATCCAATGTTACAAAGCACAGTAACAGGGATCTCATTAGTTTCAATTTTGTGATTGAAAACCTTGGAGGTTAACATAGGCACTGGGATATCTGCAAGCTTGTTAGAAAATGATTTGTATCTTTCAAAACCAATTTTCTTTTCGAACAAACTATTCTAAAAGAGACACCACTATACTTAATATGTTGTTTATACCGGGGATAAAAACTTGTTTGATGCCAATGTGGTGAATAATAGCAGCATGTCGTAGTGTTTGTATTCATTGTCATTTTCACCTTCTCTTTTTTGGAAATGTATAAACACGTCGGCGTCATGTACGTCTTATAAAGTTGTTACGGAGTTAATTTTCATTTTAAAAGAAAAAGGGAATGATATCTAGTTATATTCCAGGAGGACTTATATGTTGTTATTATGCATATAAATGTATAAGTACTATATTTGGTAAGTTAAGTCGTAGATTATTGAGTTTTGTATACACTAACGTGGCAACAAACTATCGTATTTGGTAATCTACACACAGAGTATTAGTGTGTCACAGTTACAAAGGTACCCAGTGAATATCTTAGTAGCGAGGAATTTGTGTTATGTCGGTCTCGTGTATACATAGGTCTGACCTTTAGTTATACATACAACACAATAATAACAATATAATCAAATAATAAGTACTTTGCATATGAGAAATGTTGAACATAGTTGAAGGATTATGCTTAGCCAAAATGTGAAGTTCACAATCATCTTGTAGTTAATTAAAAAGTTGTTAACATCTATCATATATATTTAGTCAAAATGAAAATTTATATATTAAATGTAGTGAGTCGCAGCATGTAAAATTAGGTTTCAATGCATCGGAATGTAAGTATTTATTCTTTGACATTCATAGTGTTTAGTGAACTATTTAGGATTTCTAGGCCTGTGCAAAAGTGGCATGTACCAAAAGAACTAGAGAACCGTAACGGTTCCGAATTGAATATTTATGTATCGGTACGGTTCTCGGTTCCATAATTCGCAATTTTTTGGTTATTGGTACGGGCCGGTACAATCCAGTTCAGTTTGGTTCTGCCTTTTTTGCATAAGCTGAACCGAACAGCTAACATTCGGTACATTTCTCGTTCTATAACTTGTAGGTTTTCGGTTCTGAGTACGGGCCGGTACGGTTCGGTTCGGTCTGGTTCTGCCGTTTTGCACAGGCCTAGGGCTTTCATTGTGTGTAATAAACTTGTTATTCATTGTTATTCTATGTAACTTTTGATACTTTTACTTACGTATCAGCTGTATCAGGTGACACGTAACATCATTACAAGTTGCGATGTCACCAAAATTAATATAATCGTAATAAATTGAAAATTCGTTACACACAATCAAAGTCGAATTTACCTTAAACTAAGCTACATCCATGAACCCATCTTAAATTTGAAATTGATTAATAGCGTATATAAATTTATTGACATGGACCCATCTTATAATAATACTTAAATTCATGTTTGCTTTAGATTTGATACTTAAATTCATGTTAGCTTTAGATTTGATAGAGATATGTTATGTACCACCAAAATTTAGTACGAATATTGGAAGGTTTGTGTTAGGTTGTTAATGGTTGCATGCTTCCCCTTAGGAAAATGAAGGAAAGCATATTAAGTTGGGTGGACTAGTAGACTAAGGGTTTGATTTCAACAAAACCCTCATATTTTTAAAAAATAAATATTTTAAAACAGTTAGTTAAAAAGTTATAAAAGTTCCACCATAAAAATCAACATTTGTTTATCTTCGATTAGATAGCAAAACCCCCACATTTAACGAACTTTTTTTTTTAATTTTTTATGAGTTTTGAAAATGATCACATATTATAGTCGTTGGTATCACATATGATAGTTGTTTTCAAAACCCATCAAAAAAAATGAAATAAAAAAAAAATTATGTCGAAAGTATTTCATTTTTTATGATTTTCTATGTCTAAGTTAATGTTTACAAAATTGTAAGTAGATAAACTAATAAAAAAAAATGCCAGGGATATCATTCACCGATTTGACCCGATCCGTTACCTAACATATCCCGTATGGTCATTTATTGCTTCGGAGAAATTGAATCCATATGATCTTTTATTCTAGATTCACCACTGCCCACAATGTAACCCCGATTATTATATACTATAAAGATCAAAACATAAATAATTAGATTTCCGTACCCTTAAGCCGTAAAATTACTCACGAGCCAAACTCAAAATTTAGATGAGTTTTAATCGAGCTCCGCCACTGGCCTATGACTTAACTCCCTCCTCCCCTGAAAGAAATTGTGAAGTTCCACCACCGACTGCTTAGAAAGAAAGAACTAAAACAAAATTAACTTTTAAGAGGAGTTAAAAATGAGAACTTCTAAAGTATAGGGATTGAAATGTAATAGTGGATAACATTTGTTTTGAAGAGTGAAGACTATAAGCACGTGGATGCATGCTGTGCATTTTTAAATTGGTGGAGAACGTTCATGCGCTATAAGAATCTAATTCGATATCATCATCTGACATTTTACATATGACTACCTTTCGCTTTTTCTTTTTCTTCACAATTTTTTGTATCCTATTTTCATTTGGGATGCTTTTGACAAGGGGCTTTTAGCGGCTTTGAGCTGCTATTTTTAATAAGCCTCGACCTATAAGCGTTGTTTGATAAACACAATAAAAATGAAACTTTTTAAAAAAATAAGTTATAAGAAGTTTTTAAAAAGAAGTTTTTTTAAGTAGCTTTTGAAATAGAACCATCAGCTACAACTACAAATTCCAGCTTCAGTCTCAGCTCCTCTCTCAGCTCCAACCGTTATTGTAAAAGTGAAACACACCCTTAAGGCTGAAAGCATATGGTTTACTCTGTTATTTTATTCAACTTTCTATCCCGTTAGCAAATTCCTTAGGTGTCGCGTCTTTTGATTAAGTTCATTACATGATATGACATGGTGTACGTATTTATAAGTATCGTTATTAAAGTAAAAAAGTAGTAAAACCATTCCAAGTGTGAAACGATATTTTTTTTGTCATTTAATTAGTTATGAATTATCTTTGTAATCTTCACTTGTGAATACAAATTAGATTTAGTTGTTTGAAAAGGAAATAATAGCTTGTTGGATTGTCTAAAATGATTTAAGATTTTAAGATAATTGTTTCAACAGAAAGACACGTTATTCTAGACCAAATGAAGCCCGCTGATAACAGCCAATTTCATAATTACAACTATTCAGATTTGAAATGCTATTAATAATGGACTTAAAAGGGGCCGGATGTGCCTAATAGTAATTTAATTAATTTAATGAGATATTAGTGGAAAGCCCAATAACTATAGGTTTGGTCTAATACTTAATAGTTTGCACTATGTAATAATAAGTCCAAGAAGGTCCAGTAAACATACATTCGGATAAAATTTGTCACTAGCAAAGTTCTATTTTCCGTCGTGAGACTACTGTTACGGTGTTGCCTAAAGTTTGAACGCCGGCCCATGTATGTAGCAAACCAAAAAATCTAATAGTAATTAGTTATGGCAACCCAATTGCTTGACACCTTCATGTTCTAGTCCCTTTTGGGAAAACTATGTGATTATGCATTGCAAGGTTCAGATAAAATAAATAAAAATTAACAAAAATATAATAAAAATTGTATATTTAATTTAATTTTATATTCAAAAAAGAGTGTATACAAAAATCTAACCTCCACAAGTGACCTTCAATTTGCAAGTTGCATGACCCTTGAAGCGGGTTACGTGTTCAACTCGTAGCCGGAACATGCGCTTGTAGACTGGGTCGTGATCGGGAAATCAAATTGCTGCCAGGTTCATGGTCATGCAACGTATTTAATAGTTGATAAGATTTTCTATTTCAAAAGGATAATTTGGTTAGTATTTTATTAGATTTTTAGATTTTTTCGGATATAATTATTTCTTTTAAAACGATTTTAACCAATTGTTTTTCACGAAAAAAAAAATCTCATTTTCTCTAAAACACTCTATCGTTCAAATTCATATAATATTGAATCGTGATTTTGTTGAAGATCTTCAAGGTATGAAAGTTTCTAAAATTTTGTTGTAATTTATTCATGTTGATTTCTTAACCAAAATGAGTCAAGTAAATGATAAGTTTAAGGTTTATGTTTGTTCTGGGGGTCATTTTCAATATATATTAACAGTATGTCAGTGTATATGTCAATAGATTGCACAATAGTTCTTATAAACCTTCATGTTGCACTAGAAAAGTCAATTTAATACAAAGCTTTGTCAAAAACAGTTTTAAGAAATTGGGATTAGCAGTTGATAGTGATATTTATATGAAATATAAGGTGAATCATTTTGTTATATATATAACATTGATGATCTTAAGGAATTTTTGTCTAATGAAATTAATACTGCTCGGATAGAATTATACGTTGTTGATATTGTAAGATATGTTTCGGGTATGGGCAGCAATCAACCTAGCACTAGTGGTGATGGTTTTAGCAAATATTTCAATAACTACAAACACATTAATACAACCAACCACCTCAAAAGCAACAATACCAACTGAATCCTCATATACCAAATTTCATTTCCTTATCCACTACCATATTATCCATCATTTTCATAGTATCATTATCATGCCGCTCAACAATACCCACTATCTACCCCACATCAAAACAACAAAACACACAATTTAAGGTAGAAGAAGTAACTAATGATGTAGCTTGTGACTTATCATTTTCACTGGCCACACCGGATGAATATGATTATTCGACTTATCATGTGGAGGATCCACATCTTGAACATTATGGGGAAGCAAATGCAATCCACAAAAGGAATTTGACCATCTATTTGAAAATTATATTGTTTTTAATGACGAGGAGCAGATAGATGAGGAGGAAGATGAAAGTGCACTACCAAAAAAGCAAGAAGATATATTCTGGAATATCTCACCACCGTTATCAGAAAATGATCAAGACTGTATCAAATGACCAGTTACCATGTATGAACCCTATTACCGGGTAAAACTTGGACAAGTTTTTGAAAATAAAAAGGACTTGAAGCTTCAGTAGAAAACCAAGTGTCTCGAAGAGGGTTTTACGACTAGGTTAAATCATTCAGATAAGGTTCGATATGTTGAAATATGTGTCTCGAATAATTGTGATTTGCAATTTAGTGCACACAAAATCCAGCATACCGAGAACTTTCAAGTTAGGATTTGTTGACGTTCCCACATGTTCTCGTTCTCAACTCCAAGCAAATAACCATCATGCAAACAAGAGAGTGTTTAGTCACATATTAAAAAAGTTGATGATCAAGGAAGGATGTGTATACAAATGCAAAGCCATCAAACTTGAGATGACTGCGCGTTTCAGAATCAGCCTTACATACAACCAAGCTTGGAGGGCAAAGTGTTATGCTATAGAGTCGTTGAGAGGTACTCCCAAAGAATCATTTCAACTGTTTCCCCTTTATTTGTACAACCTGAAGCTGAAAAACCCTGAGAGCATTACAAAAGTGCTTGCAGATGAGGAAGATAGTTTTGTAATGTGTTACATATCCATTGGTGTAGTGGTAAGTAACTATATTTTGTTTTCATGCTCACACATATACATACAATTGATCTATTTTTAAATTGATCGTCCTTGCAAATGCGTACCTTTGTTAACCATACACGCCCAATGAGTATCATATATAGGCACATTTAAAGGGGGCTTAATTGGAGACCAACTTAATTGCCGTAACTATGGATGGCAATAATGGCTTCTTGCTACTAGCCTACGGATGGTCAAGATGTCATGCTACAAAGACAAATAGACTTACATGACATCGAACAGTGTTGAGTCCATTAATGTGCTAAGAAATAATGCACAAAAACTCCCATATCACAATGTTCTTGGAGATTTTTCGAGCTTCGGTGCAACGGTGGTATTTCAAACATCGTACCACTGGAGCGGGACTTACAATATCTCTTACACCGTATGCCGACCAAAATATCGGTAAAAAAGTGAACAAATCTTTACGCTGGCATGTAAATCCAGTCACAAATACGATTTTTGAGGTGCTAGATGGCTACTGAGGATATAACAGACGAGTCGAGCCGATGAAGATCCAAACCAGGATCCACCTCAAAATCAAAATCAATATCCAAATCTGTAAATTGCTAACCTTTAGACATCAATAAACTAAAATATTCGCCTGTCTAATATCATCTTTGAATGTAACTTGTAGAAAGCCTCTAGAAAATCAAAAGTGAACATCGAATCAGAAATATCTCAATCGACTCAGCATTTTCCAAGTGTACATTTGAGTCACCCTTGAAATTGTTGTTTTTGGTTACTGGTCACAAACCAACTTAGTCACTAGAGTATATCATTGGAAATGAGTGCTACAGTAACTTGTAATTGTATTGAATTAATCTCTTGCCTTTGCTTAGATTATTCCGCATTCAATACCTTGAATAATTTATTTTTAATAAATTCATCATTCATGTTATTAATATCATGTACTGTTTGTTATGAACTTTTATACTTATAATTCATACTTTGTTATTTAAACAAGTGTTTTTAAACTACTAATAGTCTGTTAAGAGTTTTAAAATACTGAAATTGAGAGTTAAATTGTATTTACCCCCTCCCCCTTCTCCAATTCAAACTATACATTGTGACTTCAAATTCATTTAACTCATAAGTGATTATAGGGATCAACATGATGAAATGACAGTACTTATGTTTTGAACTACTTAACAATGTTTCTTATATTTTATTATTTGTATTTTTTATTTTTCGGCCAACAAAAATAGAGCGTTTTTGAGAGAATTTGTGAAATAAGTTGATGATCATCTTATCTTAGGGTCATAATATCTATATAAAGTTTTAAAATCTCAAAAAATCTTACCCCGAAAACGGATAAAAAATAAGGCAATCTACACAAGAAAACCACCACCGACGACCCGCAACCCAAAAATTTGCGAGTTGCGGGAACAATTTTGCGGCCTGTTGGTTTTCTGGCCACGAGGCCGGACACACAACTCGCAACTAGCCACACGCAACAAGCAAATTGAGGATTACATGTGGAGTGTATTTTTTTTATATTAACTTTTCTTTTGGGTATAAAATTAAATATGTATTTTTACTATATTTTGGTTTATTTCCCTAAAATAAAAGGATAATTAGCTAGATACTCCCTCTGTCCCAATTTAATTGTTCACTACAAATTTGCACACAGTTTTAGAAAAGTACAATAATTGTACGGTTAACCAATAAAAATTCATTATTCTTCATATAAACAATTTATGATTCGTTAAAACTGAAAGTGCATAATTATTTGAAACATCCTAAAAGAAAAACATAGACAATGAAATTGGAATGGAGGTAGTATATAAATGAGCTCGTGAACCTCATTATTTTCTTTTCACAAAATATTACCCAATTTCTTAAGTATAGACAAAATCGTGAGATCTCAATATCATTTCGATATATCACATTTTCAAGGATTTTAGTGGGTGTTTTCTAATGTAGTTTCGCATGGATGGGGAGCACAAGTTTGAAATATCATGATCAATTCGCAAGAGTTTTTATTGGGTGTTGGCTTATGTAGTTCAGTAAGGGTGCAGAAAATTGTAAGGGCCTTATTATTAAGCAAGACCCTTACTTTTTCTTCTTTTTTACTTGAACTTATACGCTCAAACTTTTTAAACTACAATTATAAATTATGATATCTGAAATGAAATATATAATGTCTATTAACTTATTATAGAATTGTCAAAATAATCATTAAAAAGGCTATTAGAAAAATTATAATAATTATTTACAAACTAGTAATAATAATAAATATTTATAAATACAATATTATCACAAAGTCATGGCTAGATCAATTGGCAATCAACCATCTCTCAAGCATGATGTCTAAGGTTTGAAACATAGGGTAGACATTTTTATTGTGTTTTATTTTCGTTTAATGTTGACGTTGTCCCACATCGGTGGTAACACAAACCACAACCTACTATGACCTCCTATATATTCCAAGCCAAACACACAAGTAATTCCAACCTAACTATGCTTGACGTACTAATTTGAAACGCTGACCTATGCGTTTCCGGTCGAAAGAAAAGAATAAAAAGGAACAAAAAAAAAAAAAAAAAACGAGTCAAATCGGTATGTTCACTGGGTCAAAACCAGTCAGATCGGAGAACATGCCCGTTCAATCCGAGCCGAAAACACTTATCAACCCGGTAAGGGTCGGCCTGACCTTAGATCGGGTCTCGATCCGACCGACAAGATCGACTCGAGTTTTAAAACCATGTATGGAGGTAATATATGTAACAAGCTGAAGCTCATTTTGTATATCTATAATAAACCCTTATAAAGCATTTGCATTATAGGCTTAAAAGTTGAAATTTGGAAGATCGGAAATGTCAATTTTACCCCTATTAATTCAACTAATATGTCAACTCTATTAAATTCATTATTCAATCAATATAAATGGAAAGTATATAATATCCTGCACAAAACACTCATCTATCACAATTAAAAAGTCAAACATAGTTAATAACATTTAAAACTTTTTTTCAAACTTTATGTACAAATTAAAGTTATTTTTCCACTAATTTCTTTCAAAACACATGTTTTTTAGTCATACTAAACAAGACATCTTTGCTTATAAAATAATCAACTTTAAATTGTTAATAAATAGAAAGTCTATGAATCTAAATTCTAATTCTTACAAAATTATAAAATAATCGACTTTACATTGCTATCTGAAATGAATAACTGAATTCTAATCCCTATAAATTTGTTTAAAAAAAACATTATTAACATAGTACATTGCTAATTTTATTTACACGTGACAATATTTCTTATTTGATATTTATTTACTCTCACAACATAACGTACAAAATTATATTTTCGTTTAGTTTTCTCTTACCTTCTTTTGGACAATCTTTAAAAAATGAATTAAATATATTAGTCTTGCTATTAAAACCTTATTAACTTACAACTTCATGATGAGATATTACTTTTTTACCCCATGTATGAATATATGGGAACCAATTGATTAAATCAATAAATTAAACAAATAAATATTTGCAAATAATTTACATGTTTTGTGTTTTAATAAAGTAGATACGTTAAATATTATAAACACATTAAAATTGACTTTACAATTGTGACATACCAATTACATAGATATTATTTAAATGGCAAAACATGATATATTATAATAGTATATAAAATGATATAAACAACCAAGTTAAAAAAAAAAAAAACTATTCATAATAGCTTCATCTAAATAAGCATCACACATATATTAATTTACATTTGATGAACACAAATCAGTTTACGTACCTGTCATTTTGTAACTACATTTGAAAATATTTCGCTAATTACAATAATCAATATGGATTTTAAAATTTTCTTATTCTGGTAGACATGTATTTTTATATCATTTCACTATATGTAAATTAAAGTATCTCTTATTATTGCAGATAATTTTATGGTCGACGATGTGAAACCAATCTCATCATATATATTTGGATTTTGCTATTTGAAGTATAATTTTATTCTTAACTACCATTTTATGTACTTTTTATTAATACAGTATTTATAATGTACTCATATATATTGACATGTGACATTTTTTAAATGTTACATGATTTTTTGTTCAAGTATAGTTAATTATATTACTTCATATTATTTGTTTGATCTAAAACTTACTATTTAAAATTAACTGATACCTTATTAAATATACAGTTGAATAATATTATCATCGCTACTGCATTACGCAAGTACTATACTAGTCTTGATAATTATTATTAGAGGATAAACGACAAATTATTAGTTTTAGCTAGATGTTGTTAATTTTGCATTGTCATGACACCGAAAAATGACTAAAGTAAGAAGGTGAAAGAAACGAGATGCATTAAAATTTTAAATTTTACAATTTATTTCTTTGTTAATCTTGTATCTTTTAATGACTTTATATTCATGAAAAGCTTTTCATTGATAGATGAAATGCTTTTCTTAATAAAGCTTTTTATAAAAATACCTTTACACCGTATTCATACAAAAAAACTTAGTAAAAAGCTTACAATTAGAGATGATCTTAGCTAGTCAGATTGTGTTCATTAATTAACCTGACATGGTTAATCTTTCAAGTCTCAAGAACATTAATAAGACTAAAAATAATAATTGTAACAATTTTCTTTTATGATCTTATTTCTCAAAGCGAAACTCTGAACAAATAAAGTATACTTCAGCACACTACTTCCACTAACTATTCCCATTAAACTTACCGCTAATAACTACCTAATTTGAGTCTTTCAACTTACCAAACTTGCACCTCTAAACTGCTAATAATAAACCCCAAATAGCTAAAACTAAGAAGAAACACTATTATACTGAAATTTCTTTGCCATTTCTTCGACTCGCATCACTTACCAATATATTGGGTTTATAAACAACATCTTTTATATGAAAACAAACCTATAAATTATTTTTGTATATCACACCTGTATATTCATATAGGAATTGATTTTTACACCACAATCATATATAAATCATATATAAAGGATATTGTACCAAGATAATGTGTAGCTATGACGGTCACTACGTCAGTACGATCTATTATGATTGAAAAAATATTTGTAGTTATGACAAATAATAACTGACCACGACTGAAATCTAAACCTCATTGTTTTTGTTAATGTTCATTTTTTACAAAAACAATTACACTTAATTATATAAGGATTAAAATCAACTAAATAAAAACATTTTACAAAATTATTCTTATACACTACATTTGATATAGGTTTTAATAAAACTTAACATAAATTATATTTTATTTAACTCATTGAACTTACAAAAAAAAAACACCTCAATTTAAAAACAGCTTTTTAGGACTTTTGCATGCTTCTTCCTTCGCGGTTGCTTCTTCCGTCCCACCTGCAATTACCGGTTCTTCCTTCACCTGCAAGTCTCATCAAATCCTCTTTTTTTTTTCTTAAATGAAAAGGCATTGACGGGTGTAAAGGAAATGGAAAAGCTCCTAAAACCCACCATAGTTTCCGTTGTGGCTCATTCAGATGGTGACGACGGACATCAGCTACGGACCACCCGCAATCACGATCAACTTTCATCGAGCTCGTTGATGAAGGCAAGTGGTCTAATATAATTTAGTGGTGCGCATATTAATTCTAATGTTATAATATGCCAATTTACAATTGAATTTATAAATAATTATTAAATTAATTTTACCAAGCTCTCGTAACATTAACCAATTAAACTAACATTTCAACTTGCCTAGCTATGACACACTTCTTCAGGCTATTCAATTGCACTTACATTGACGTGGAGCAAACATTAATTAATCTTATGTATGAAAGCACAACACGGTGTTGAAGGCAAGAAAGGTATATAACCGAGACAACGGAAAGGTATATGAAAAACTTGGTTCACAAGGTATGCCCCAAACAAAAAGGAGTAGTGTTGATAGAAAAAGTTTCTTAGTAAGACTTTTTAAAGTAGATTAAATTTACATGTGATCGATTAATTACTTTGACAATAGTATACTAGTAAAGTGAGTGGTTTTATTTTACTTTGTAATTTTCATAATCAACTTTGCTTAGTTTTTTCTACAGCAATAACTTTTAGAGTGTTCCTGAATTTTACGATATCATTTCTTCTTTCTAATACGCAGCTGTTTTTTAATAGATTTCACTACAAGAAAGATTATGTCATGATGATACACACTTTCTAAGACACGTTCTTACCATTTCATTGCATACGAACTTTATTACATTGTAAGACGTACAAAGCACTCAGAAACAATGAAACTTAAAATTAGACTATTTGCGATCGTCAAATGGCGTGGCGGCTCTACTGCGAGACATGTCAGCTTTCACTGTGTATTATTGTTGTCCTGCTCGCAATGGTAACCCCCTGCTCGCAATGGTAACCCCCTCTACTGACACCACTACAAACTGGGACCCACTTTTTAATTATTTTTTTCTTTAAAATACAATTACATTTAAATACTAAAACACTACAATTATTTAAAAAGTAGTTAACTGATAAAAAAAAAAAATTAATCAAAAATAACATTTCATTAATAAAAAAACTTTACATTAAAAAAAAAACGAAAACGTTACAATAAAAAAATGCTAAAATAAAATGATATAATATAAAATATAAAATAATCCTAAAACTATTCTTCGTCTTCACTTTCGTCTTTGCCTTCTTGTTCAGCTTTGGCTTCATATTCATCTTTGATTCCATCCAGGTCCACGAATTCCGCATATATTTTGCGAATAAACTTTTTCATGTTCTTAATTCGCCTTTTATTCTTTGGCTTGTACCCCTCAGTAGGTTCTTTAAAAAACTTCAATAACTCAATTGCCGCACACATTTTTTCGACCTCTCTCATCTCGCACACAGCTTCTAAACGTTGAGCTTCCATCTTATCTTTCTAGGCAGCTATGTGTTCCACCGCAACTTTGAGTCTTGAACCGCTAGCACGAGAAGAAGTCGCGCGCGTCGGAAGAGCTTTGACTTATTGCGACTTTTGTTGACTGTGCACTCAACGGGCGGGGGGTCGTGGAATTGCATCATCACTAAAAAACTCATTTGTAGTATCTTCTTTGAGATTAACCGGCTCATTTTTGTCTTCGGCAAATAATCGTTTCGTTGGGCCACCTACTCCCAGTTGCATAAACCACTTTGGTTTGTTTTTTCGGACTTCCCAAGCCTCTTTCATACTAAACGTCTTACACTATTGTAAATTCGGCAAGTGCTCGCTCATAGATTATCCGATCGTCTTGCCCGTTTGCCCAAGTACAATGTTGTTCATTGTAAATCGCGTTACATTGAATGCAAACTTGGTTTATGAATCGCCACTTGCCTATAATTTGATTAATCGCCTTGTTTTCGTCTTCGGCAAATAATCGCTTCGTTCTACTCCCGGTTGCATAAACCACTTTGGTTTGTCTTTTATGACTTCCCAAGTCTCTTTCATATTAAATTTCTTTTCATAAACTATTGTAAATTCGGCAAGTGCTCGCTCATAGATAATCCGATCGTCTTGCCCGCTTGCCCAAGTACGGTGTTGTTCATTGTAAATCGCGTTAAATTGACCACAAACTTGGTTGATGAGTTGCCACAAGCCGGTAAATTGATTAGCACCTCGTTGATAGCCCGCTTCGTTATTGTTGAATTTGTTTACCATTTTTTCCCAAAATTGGAGCGTTTTTGAGAGTTGTCGTCTTTTGGGTCTTCCGACGTATCGACCCAACAAATTGTCAACCACACTTCTTCTGTACTCCAAATCGTTTTAGGACACAAGACCAGCACACCTTTAAATCTTCCTTTTGAGTACTCTTTTTTTACTTGTTTGTGGTTGTTGTGATTGTTGTGTTTGTTGTTGTTGTTGTTGTTGTCATATAAATTGTTCGAATTGTTCGAGTGATTGTTGTAACCCCTAAACGATTGTTGAAATTGTTGGAATTGTGGGTGATTCGGGCTTGTTGGTGACGAACCCGGTGTATTCAGAGTGCCGAAATTGAGAATATCCGTGTATGAGAAGTTTTCATTTAGATTAGATATGATTAGAGAAATTATAGTGTTTGTGAATATGTATATAGGTGAATTGATGAATTTGTTGGTGTGTTAATAAATTGTGTAGTTGTTGTGTATTTATAATGGTTTAAAATAGATTTTTTAAAAATAATAATAAAAACAAATTTAGCCATTATAGACCAAACAATTGTTTCTTATTTTTTTATTTTTTTTATTTATAAAATCATGTAACCATTGGAGACAATTTTTTATTTTTTTTATATAATTCAAAAAGAAATTAAAAAAATATTCAAATAATCGTTGGGGCCCGCGTATATCCATGGAACCATCATGCTCCGATCACGATAACAACTCACCATGGCCACCATTGCGATCGTAGTGGTCGTGTAGCGACAGTGGGGGGAGCTCCACATTTGCATTGCAACCGGTCCTAGAGGTGGTTTCAATCAACAATGACAAATAATTAAAGAATGGATGAATCAATAGTAAGTCTCCATTTTAATTAAGTATAGAAGAGCACAATTGTCATTTTAATTAGAAACTTACTTATACAAAAAAAAAATTAATTTAACTATCTCAAGAAAGATTAATCAAAAAATTAAAAAAAATTGCACCATAAAAATTATCGTTTTTTTTAAGGTCTTATGTAACATCCCAATTTTTTATTAAATATCATATCAATAGTATGTATGATATTACTTATACTAATATATTATAATGAATGTGGCATATAATCTAAAAGATGTCTCATGATTTATATGTAGTCAACCTGGACTAAAATTGTAAGAGAAGTGGTGAATTGAGCTAAATTCGCAAATTACAAAAGATGATGACTAAAGTGTAATTATATGTTATATTAACAATTAATTAAACACTTAAAGTAACCCCATTTTTCTCTCAAAATTCTGGAGAAAGACCGATGGTGAGAGTAAAGGGAAAAGAGGGAATTTTTTTAGGGTTTACAAGAAGAAAGAATTGATTATCGATTTCAACACGAAATTGTTTGGATTGTCAAGCTATCTAACATACTAGAAGATGAGAATCAAAAGATCATTCTTGAACCACTAATGAAAGATAATAATCTCTGTAAATTCGTTTTTAGGTTTCTTGATGATTAAGTTATAAATTAATCGAATTGTAAGTAAATAAGACGATTTGGTGTTGTTCCAGAATTCAGTTGTGTTTCAAAAAATCATATAAAATCATAAAACGTGTCCGATTAATCTGAAATTTAGTTTCTGGGTAAAACTTGATGTTTTCTACAACTTTGAAGTTTTAACTTTCTGCTAATTTGGACTCTAAATGGGTCAAATGGGTCATTTTATAAATCTGGGTAGATTGGTGACGAATCTGTGATGTAGTTTTGTAAACATTCATGTAGAATAGAGTTTAACTCTAAAAGATTTGAATATCTGGAACTTGTTAGGTTGATGGGTTGTTGATTTACCTTTAAAATATTATAAAATATGAATGAGTAGAATTGGGTCGAATGTGTTGATCTTTGTAACGATGTATTGTTAAATTGTTAGATTGGAATAATGTTTGAGATTGATTAAGAATTATTATATGAATAATAAATGGAAAGATGATGTTAAAGATTATAATCAGTAGGATAGTAACTAATGAGTAATTTATCATTTGAGAAGATTAACTTAAGGGTTTATGGGTTTGATTTGATGATTAATACCGATGTTTCTAATTATTTCAGTCATGTTCATAAATTCGTAAAAAATCAACCGTAACTCCAATTGATATGAATATTACATATTTGGAAACGTGAATGTTTTATCTATATTTTGTTGTGAGATGATAGATGGTCAATTCGAACTCTAAATGGGTCAGATTATGGATGAATTCAATTGTATAAAATTGATCGCAAATAGGGTTTATATCCTAGTGCTTTGAAATTTTGTATATGATAAGATTAATTGGTGATTTAAGGTCCCGTAAAAGATTATGAATATGAGCAAGTTGAAATGAGTCAAATTGTTTGGTAATTGGGGATGTGTAAAAGTGAATCATTAACTAAATGTTGTTGGTTTGGTTAAATAAGGATCAAATTATGAAAAGTAAATTGTTGATAGTTTCAAATCAATAGCTAACACATATTTGATCATTGGAAGAGATAATTTAAGGGGTTGTGTTTGAATGGGGTTGAAAATGGTTGAACATTGGTCAAAACTCCATAAGTGTGTGTGTGCGAGTCTTGTCCTAATTTCTCTAGTATTGTATGCTAAGTTCATGTATGTACTAATATAGGTTAATGAGACATGCTTAAGGTGATTAGCAAGCTTTGGAGTAATTGCTTATTGAGCTAAGATAATGCTTTCCAAAACCGGGTGTAAAATCAAAAGATAACACTTTTGATAATAACTTGTGTTTAATACTTGTTATAAGGATAGACTAATATCATTCCTTGTAAGGGTTAACAAGGAATGCTTATGATTAAAAGGGAAAAGGGATAACTTAAATAGCTACAATTATGATATAGTATGCATGTGAGTTCATGCTACTTATAAATTGAGATACATGTTATTTAATGTTTCTTTTCATGCAAGTATTGTTATTAAAGTATTATATCATTCTTGTATGAATAGGATATACACATGAAATTGTTTTTGTGATACATCAATGGAAATGTCGGGATGCCGACTAATGATTACAGATTATAGATTTACAAGAACCAGTATATGTGTTGATACACTAATTTATACTTGGTTATGTCGAGACACCGACTAGTCATGCAATTAGAAGTATAAGTGTTTATACACTATTAGATACTTGGTTATGTCGAGGCACCGACCAGTCATGCAATTACAAGTATAATTGTTTATACACTATTAGATACTTGGTTATGTCGGGCACTGACCAGTCATGTAATTACAAGTATAATTGTTTATACACTATTAGATACTTGGTTATGTCGGGCACTGACCAGTCATGTAATTACAAGTATTAGTGCTCAGCACTAACTACTTGGTATGATATAAAGAATAGTAAAGCACAGTTCCACTCGATGTATCACTACAGTATGAGGTTCCTTTTACAGTTACAGTTATAGTTACATTATTACATGAATCTTTATAGATGTCCAAGTTTAATTGTATATTATATTATGAAATTTCTATGATAGCATACGTTTTATTGTATACATATTGTGCTATTATGATGCTTGTAAGTGAGGATAGATGAAGGGTAGTCCTAACTTTCTATAATGATAATGCGTTGACTGATGTGGTAGTATTAAATTACTATATAGATGATACTTATGTGGATTTGTACATGCTTATATCATTGCTAGTACACTAGACGATGATACAACGCCTTATACATGAGGTAGGATTATGAGCCCTATTACTTGATGCTTGATTGTAACATCCTCCCCAATGGCCTAGTATTTTTAGGTAAATTTACTTTATTTACTTTATTTAATTGAGTCGAATTATATGAAATGTTTGAATGTAAAATTGTTAGAAATGATTAAATGGGAATTACGGTATTTTTAGTTTAAATTACGGATTAGCCTAACTATATTAACTAATACCATCGTGTGCTAGATTAATGATAATAATACATCGTAGTATACGTAATTATATATATATATAAACCCAAAGTCTGAAATCAGCCCCATTATCATCACTATCTTCATTTTATTCATCTCACACCAAGAACACCAAGAACACACACTAAAACACACACTTGCACAATTGAAGCTCAAATCAAGCCCAAAACATCTCCAAATTGTGCCATTAGATTCGGAATTTATAGAAGATCATTTCTACAACTTGTTTCAGTGGATTAAATCAAATTAAGGTTAGTTTTGATTAGTTTTTATTTTTTTTACAAAAAGTGAGAAAGTTAGTTGATTTGATGAAATTAAGTGTTTTTATGTTAAATTGATGCATTTCGAGTGTTTGTTTATGTATTTATGAAGTGTTGGAATGTTTAATTTGTGGTATAACGCTGTTAAGATTGAGATTTGAGTTTTTTGGTGAAAATCAGCCAGTTTTCTGCCCAGTTCGCAGGATGAACTGGTTTGGCGATATTGCAATATCGCCCTCCAATATCGCCCTCCAATATCGCTACCCAATATCGCGATTAATTTCGCTATACAATATCGCTAGTGGCGATATTGCAATGTCGCTAGAGGCGATATTGCAATGTCGCTATGGTGCAAATTTTGAAAATGCATAAGTAAAAGGTTATACTTTTAGTGACCAAAATTGAAAGATTCCTTTTTAACTGCGGATCGAACTTTTATTATTCCTTGAATACAGGGGTCACCTGTTTGATTAAATATGTTATAATAATGATTCGAAAATTTGGTTAATTGAGTAAATAATTAAATAAGCAATTTTTTTTATAAATTGATATAATTGATAGTTGTACAGCGGTTATAACAGATAAATTGTAACTTGATAATTGTTTATTATCTGGATAATATACATTGAGACATGTTATACGATTTCAAGGTGAGTTACTAACTCATTATCTGTTGTATTCTCAGATCAGTCAAAGACTCAGTAATATAAGAATTCTGAGAAGTGAACGGTAGCAGTCAGGTGAGTGGATCTGCAACTCATAATTTGAGTTAGTTGTAATGGTGTGATTACAACAAGTAACGTAAACCTTGATTGACTATTTAGTCTGAGTTATGATTGAATATATCTGCTTGTTATGCATATGTGGCCTTCGGGCATCTGTGTTATTCAGAGGTCAATTGCGATTGGACTTGGTTACTACTGTGTTCAACACAGGTTCCAGATACATGTGTTGTCACTGGAAACTGTGTTGTTGTGTTGTAGTGCCAAGTTATCGGTCTATTCTGTATGGGCCTTTACAGATTGTGGGTAAGTGTTACTGAGGGCCACCGCGGCTGTAGGGTTCCTCAGTAACCGCCGATCCTCTTGAGTTTATGTGTTTACTGTGCTTAGTGTAAACGGATTGTTATGCTAAGTTGAATTATTAGTTGTACATTCATTCACTTAGCTTCGTGCTAATCCCACCACTTCCCTTCCTGCAGGTTATGCTTGTCTTTTGTGGGTTGGGCAGAAAGATGGTTTTGAAGAATGTTTGACACGTGCTCTAACTCTGATATATTTATGTTTCGTATATTAACATGTATGTGGATTTTGTATAACAATTATAAGTGTTTTGGTTCGTAAATAGTTAAATGTTATAAATTCGCGAAATTTTATGGTCTTTTCTGTAATATAAAATATAATATTATTTTATCCATCGCTTCCGAGTCAAATTACTATTTTAACCCTGAAGTAATTTAATGGGTGTTATATTGATGAAAGATGAACTTTTTTAGATTTTTAATGATATTAAAAGATGATTAAAATAAGAATTTAAAGTGAATTTCCCCGATGGTCCCAAATGTGAGAACGGGGCTCGTGCAGATGTTTAACGGATACCTTAGACAATGTAATGACGGTTTTGAGAGCTACTTGGCTCAGAGCCAATCACATGACATACTTGCTCCAGGAATGGGCGAATCATAGAGATGACTCATTTCTAAATGACAACGTGGGTTTGCATTTTTGCTCTCCACCAAGTCGGTATTTCGTATTTGACGAACAAATGTAACGATGAAAGATGTAAGAGATGAATAAGATGAATAAGTGAACAAGTATAATTGATGAAACAGATGAACTAGAGGAAACTATTATAATAGACGTAAAGACGAAAGATGATATAGACACAGGTTTAGGATCTCATTAATTGATTTCTTGTTTTGCCTTCCCATTAATACATGAATCCTTATAACTTGTTTGTTATGCAGATTGAAAAAAATTTATGACAGATGTTTTAATTGGATTTGTTTTATAACTACCCGTTATCTTACTCAACTTTAATTAGCTGACATGTCGCAACCCTCAAGACGCGTGGCAGCGGAAGGTATGAGGTGTCAAGGGGGCGCCGACCAAATCAAATATCACAACACAAGAGTTACAACAAACGACCTCTATATGAGACGTTTTCAAAAATCATTACATTACAAACTTAAAAGTGTTCACATAAAACTAGTAGTTCGCATCCGATACGTAGAATTACATAACTATTATTACAAAATATAGTAAATGCAATCTAATTCCTTGGTTGTTTCAAAATATGCGACTCGAGCTATTGCTTCCAAAGCATCCTACTTCGGCTGGTCACCTGAGAATACATACTAAAAGAGTCAACATAAAGTTGGTGAGCTCATAGGTTTGAAAACAATTGATATTACATTGTATGGAACGTGTGGAACACAAGATTTCCTGTTTGTATCATCCAACAATGATAGTAATGTATTACAAAAATGTAAAAGAGGTGTATATTGTTGCCATGAGCCCATAGTTCGAGCTTAACTGTGGTGTCGGGTCACAATCAAGTGCCACGATCGTGGTGCCTCCCTGCGAGTGCCTAATCCAACACTCGTAAGAACAAATGATAATGCATCCGTTTGACCAGTTAGTGCGACTAACCCGGACGGGGGGAGTCAATCCCAAATAGTACTATTCATTAACATTCACGCTATAACGATACTAACAAACTATGTGTGGGGGACTTTCAGGATTAGTTAAATAACTCATGCAACCAATATATCGTGTTTTGTACTCGCGTTCACATAAAAATAGCAGTTGTTAAAAGCAGTTGTATGTACTCTCACCCCTGAGTGGAAATAGTAGAAAAAAGGGCCATGAAACTCACCTGAGATTAATATGTTATTTAGCAAATAACAAATAGCAAGCAACTGGTGTTCCCCAGAGTAATCTTCTAACGCCCTAGACGTATAAGATTGTGTAAGTAGATGTCTCAAAAGACCATCTATAGTGATTGTATAAGTGGAGGGTTAATGTCCACTTAAGCCAATCATGTAGGTGGAGGGTTAATGCCCACCTATTCGCTAGTAGTTCACTTAACTAGTATGTCCATTCTTGTTTGCTTTATTGAAAACGTGTACGACCCGTTGGTGAAAGTTTGTGAAAACATAATGTTGATTTGTGCGGTAAGTGGGCGAATCCCACGAATGACGGGGGTCCGAGGGTAGCGCCCCTGGTGGCGGGGTCCAAGGGGTGGCAACCCCTGGTGGGGTCCAAGGGGCAAGGCCCCTGGCTGGGGTCACAGGTCAGCGCGAACAATTTTTATTTCAACTTATATTTCTTTAGTAAAAATGTTTTGATTTTTGGTCATCAGCGACACAAGGCTTGTGTTGCTAATGTGGTTTTGGCGACACAATTTTAGTGTCGCAGAGGTGACAGTTCAAATGTTATAGAGACACAAGGGTTGTGTCGCAAATGTGACTAGCGACATAAGGGTTGTGTCGCAAATGTGACGGTTCGAATGATAGAGCGACACAAGGGTTGTGTCGCAAATGTGACGGTTCAATTATTATAGCGACACAAGGGTTGTGTCGCAAAATGTGACGGTTCGAATGTTATAGCGACACAAGGGTTGTGTCGCTATTGGCTATTGAGCTTCTGCGACACAGGGGCAGAAACAGACCAGTTTTGCAGACTTTATTTCGTAATTCAAATGTTCGAGATAAAATTCAAGAAAAATATATGTTGTTTCTTAGTATGTTAGGTACTTAAAATAATATTTACAGAATTTTTAGACAAGTCTAAGTATTTATAAAAATTGTAAATTTCCACAGAGGTCAAAAAGTATCCAATCAGGAGACATGCAAGGAGATCTAGTTTCTGGGCAGAATGCGTGCATATTTGGGTCATGGTCATCTCTACAACTATTCTTCTCAACAAAATTTCCAAAATTTTGGCGGTGGTTTCAAGTCTTTTGGACACGTAAATCTCGAGTTATGACTAAAACAATGAGGGACAATTTTTCTGCCTTTTTCGCAGCCCGTCTACATGTTTTTGTAAAAATTATTTCTGGTATCAAACGAGCTCCAAAAATTATGAAACCAGTGGCAAATGAAAGCTAACTTCTTAAACTTAGTTTTAGCCTTTTGAATCGTTCATTTTGGTTAATTTTTGAGGGAGATATCACCTCCCAAAGTCGGACAAAGTTTCTGGCCGGACTTCATGTAAAGTTCTTGCATGTTTTAAGCTTATGAAAACGATTTTTGTGAAATCTTTTGGACATATCTTTGTTAAGTAAGCATTTCAACATGTTTAAAGATGTACTACAAGTATTATAAACGAGTTAGATGTCCTTACAAGATTGAAAAACCGATCAAAGGGAGAGGAAGGTGAGAATTCTTGACTTTTTCTTGAAAGTGTGATGGCGGCTCATGGTGGTGGAGTGGTGGTTGATGGTGGTGATGAGGTGGTTGATGGTGGTGAGGAGGTGGTTGTTAGTGGCAGATTTTTAGAGAGAGAGAGAGAGTAGAGAGTGTAGAGAGAAGGAGGAGAGAAATGTGGCTTGTGTGTGTGTGAAAATGGAGGTTAGGGAGGTGTTTTTGTGGGGTGGGCTTGGGCCTATTTGGGGTGGGCTTCTTGGACTAGCCTAGACCGAGTTGGGCCTGGCCCAAAGGAGTTTCGGGCTCGTGACTCGTTTTCTCGACTTCGTGTTTCGTTCCCCGTTCGTTTAAACGTTAATTTGTGATTTTAAAAAGTTGATAATTTACGTTGAGCTTTTGTATATATTTTTAATTTGTGAATAATATTCGGGATAAGTAAGTATTCTTAAAATACTAAATTGAGTTACAAAAGTATATTTCGGGTGTTGCTCGGGTGTCGGGCTCGGTTTGCGCGTTTTCGTCGCGTTTGTTACGTTTTAAACAAAACGTCAAAGTTTTTCGTGTATTATTATTTGAAATAGTAATATAAGGCATATAACCACTATTTTAACTATAAAATACGATTACGTTATCTATGAAAAGTTTTCACCAATGTCGTATAAATAGTCGGACCAAGTCCCGTTGTTTCGTGAAATTACGAATAATTACGAAGGTGTAATTCAAACAATTACGTAAGTGTATATACACATATATACAAATAGTTGCAAGTAATCACAAGTACTTAGCCTAATAAAGAACTAAATACACGAAATTAGAGTTCTAGTTTAAGGTTATCATTACCCTAAAGTGTCGGGTGTCACATGACACTTGCTTTCTATTTGCTCGATTGTGCACACCGTGCATGTTAGGAACACCAGGAGGATACTTTAAAGAGATGGGTAGCTGATACAGATAGACATGAATGTCTAGGATGCCTTAGCAAACTTTGTAGATACTATTATGTATCGCAGATTCTAGTTTCTTGGGTTTTCTTCTACTATTGTAATGATAAAACAAGTAACACCCGAACTTTGGTGAACCAAACTGCTAGTTTGGTTATTTATTACTTTAATGGGACGTTTCTGCATTTAATTTTTAATTATTTATATTAAAGAAAAGGTTTTTGAAAACCCATATTCTTGAAATAAGGGTGTGACATCTTAAACCTGTACACAATAAAATTATATGTGATCCAATAAGTTATCTACATTTTGTACAGGATCAGTGATATATTTTATTTCACATATGACATAACTAATTTTTTGTCATGTAGATAATTTATGATATTTATTGCAATTTTATTTTGATAATAGTTGTCATTTGAAAATTTACATACGATAACGCGATAATTACATGTAATTATTACTTTCTATGATAATCACATGTGATAATACTCGAGGTTTTTTTATCGATATTTTAGTTATCAGATAAAATTATTCGCGTGTGATTAAAACTAGTACTTTGAACCGTGCATGTGATAAATGCAACATCACATCTGATTTTTACACTAAAATTATCGAATCGGTTAATATAAACCGAGCATGAAGATAACGATTCGAATGGAACTCAAAATTATCGAATTGGTTCATATAAACCTTGAATAATATGTTGTTTATATTTTATTGTTGTTAACTGAGTTGAGTGAAGCCGAACTCGAAGATATTAATTAACTAATCAACTAGAACTCGAGCCTAAAAACAAGGTTTGACAGAGATGAAATCAAAATTTTTAATCGATTCGAGCATGAGCTTGACACTCTATTAGTTTAGTTTGTATCGGTTACACCCTGATCGTTATAACATGTATCCAAATTCTTTTTCCCACTATATTTAAAGATTAGAATTCAATGAAATCTTTAATATTTTAAATATACGTAAGGTTCAATAAAATAAAATATTCAGATAACTTCATTTAAAATCTTTAGTTGAAATTCAAATTATAAAAGGTTATTTTTTTTGTTCCACACAAAAATATGGATTTCAAATTTAATTAATTCTAATTTCATTTAAATTTAAAAAATAAAAATAATTAGAAAAGAAAAAGAAAAAGAAAAAAAAGGAAGGAAACAAAGGAGGGCGGCGGGGTGTGAAAGGCTCCCAAAAATTAGGTCTAGAACGAGAAGGATTTGACCAAAAGGGACGAGACCATCTTCTTAAATCGTAGCCGTCCAATCAATTTAATCCAAATCAATCTGAGCGGTTGAAGAACATTCTAGAACTCAAAAATACACCTCAATATATATCACCCCTTTTCCTCCGGTTCTAAACCCTCTCATATCGTTCTCTCTCTTCAAACCCTAATTTCACACACTTTTAACAGAGAGAGAAAACACATTCATAATCACACAAAACAATGGCCGGCAAAGGTGAAGGACCAGCAATCGGTATAGATTTAGGAACTACATACTCTTGTGTTGGTGTATGGCAACACGATCGTGTTGAAATCATCGCTAATGATCAAGGAAACAGAACGACGCCGTCTTATGTTGCGTTTACTGATTCCGAACGGTTGATTGGTGATGCCGCTAAGAATCAAGTCGCCATGAACCCTACTAACACCGTTTTTGGTGAGTTTTATGAACACTTATGTTGATTTTGTTTTAGATCTGATGTTTATTATGCTTATGAGTTCTAGATCTGGATTTTGCTATGTTTCATTCGTATAGTTTTACTTGATCTATGTCTATGTTATTGCTAGATCTAATATGCTTTGCTTGTGTATTTTTGAATATTACTATATAAGTATGTTGTTAGTGATGTTAAGGTCTACGTGCTATAGTTTTCTGACATTATTAGATTTGAGTAACTTTAAAAAGTAGGGCCAGTTGAAGTAAGAAACTTATGGATCTGAATATAGGTTGTAATCGAAAGTTATTGTATGGTGCTTCGTACGTAGAAGTTATTTTTAATTGTGTATGCAAATTTAATAGATCTATTTTAGTCAGTATTTTTTGTTGTATATGATTTGGTTGGTATATGCTATGTTTATTGTATTAGCAGAAACTATAATAACTTTGATGTTTGTTTTAGTATGAAAAGCTTTTAAGTCGATTGCTTCTGTTTTTATCCTCCGTAAGTCAAACATAAGTACAACGAATTAAAAATATTTTGTTTTGCTCGTAAAAAATCTCACTTTCAAATTAATTAGGTGTATGCACTTCAACTATGTCATGGTTTTGTATATGAACAAATAAAAATATCCTAACCTTTATGAAGCCCTATGTTTACACTTTTGGTTCTGCATCCACATTTTATATACTATTTTTAAAATATTAAACCATTTTAAACTGGCTTTTTGTTAGCTTTAGTTCAAAGGCTTCAATTTTTTAATAGTTGGAATAAGAGACTTTCAGTTGGTTTTATGATGTTCTATTTAGTTAAAAAAAGAAATTGAGGCATAACTATTACTAAAGTACTCTTGTCACTCTTGCTCTTGAATAGTTATTAGTTAAGAGTAATTTATTGGTGTCTTGTAGTGTCTTAATGTCTAGGTAGGATATCTATGTTTTGCTGGTAGTTTCTCATTGTTCATTACAACTTTTTTTTTCCTACTAATTTGTAAGTTAATTTAAGCGTATTTTAACCATGATGATTGTTATTACAGATGCCAAGCGTCTCATTGGTAGAAGATTTTCTGATGCTTCTGTCCAAAGTGACATCAAGTTGTGGCCATTCAAGGTTACCCCTGGACCTGCTGAGAAGCCCATGATTGCTGTTAACTACAAGGGTGAGGAGAAGCAATTTGCAGCTGAGGAAATCTCCTCCATGGTTCTTATCAAAATGAAGGAAATTGCTGAGGCTTTCCTTGGGTCAACCGTCAAGAACGCAGTTGTCACAGTCCCTGCTTACTTCAATGACTCACAACGTCAAGCCACCAAGGATGCTGGTGTCATCTCTGGTCTTAATGTTATGCGTATCATTAACGAGCCAACTGCAGCTGCTATTGCATACGGTCTTGACAAGAAGGCTACCAGCGTTGGTGAGAAGAATGTGCTCATCTTTGATCTAGGTGGTGGTACTTTTGATGTGTCTCTTTTGACCATTGAAGAAGGTATCTTTGAAGTTAAAGCCACAGCTGGAGACACCCATCTTGGTGGTGAAGATTTTGACAACAGAATGGTTAACCATTTCGTTCAAGAATTCAAGAGAAAACACAAGAAGGATATCACAGGAAACCCAAGAGCTCTTAGGAGGTTGAGGACATCATGTGAAAGAGCAAAAAGAACCCTTTCATCCACTGCTCAAACCACCATTGAAATTGACTCTCTATATGAAGGTGTTGACTTTTACTCCACTATCACCCGTGCTAGATTTGAGGAGCTTAACATGGATCTGTTCAGAAAGTGTATGGAGCCAGTTGAGAAGTGTTTAAGAGATGCCAAGATGGACAAGAGCTCCATTGATGATGTTGTTCTTGTTGGTGGATCCACTAGAATTCCAAAGGTTCAACAGCTTCTTCAAGACTTCTTCAACGGGAAGGAGCTCTGCAAGAGTATCAACCCTGATGAGGCTGTTGCCTACGGTGCTGCTGTCCAAGCTGCTATTTTGAGTGGTGAGGGTAACGAGAAGGTCCAAGATTTGCTTCTTTTGGATGTCACTCCTCTATCACTTGGTCTTGAAACTGCTGGAGGTGTCATGACTGTTCTTATCCCAAGAAACACCACCATCCCAACCAAGAAGGAACAAGTTTTCTCCACATACTCTGACAACCAGCCTGGTGTGTTGATCCAAGTATATGAAGGTGAACGTACAAGAACCCGTGACAACAACTTGTTGGGCAAGTTTGAACTTTCCGGCATCCCACCAGCACCCCGTGGTGTCCCACAAATCACTGTCTGCTTTGACATTGATGCCAATGGTATCTTAAATGTCTCAGCTGAGGACAAGACCACCGGACAGAAGAACAAGATCACCATCACCAACGACAAGGGTCGTCTCTCAAAGGAAGAGATCGAGAAGATGGTTCAGGAAGCCGAGAAGTACAAGTCCGAGGATGAGGAGCACAAGAAGAAGGTTGAGGCCAAGAACGCTTTGGAGAACTACGCCTACAACATGAGGAACACGGTTAAGGACGAGAAGATCGGTGAGAAGTTGACCCCCGGTGACAAGAAGAAGATTGAGGATGCGATTGATGAGGCTATTGCATGGTTGGACAGCAACCAGCTTGCCGAGGCTGATGAGTTTGAAGACAAGATGAAGGAGCTCGAGAACGTGTGCAACCCAATCATTGCTAAGATGTACCAGGGAGGAGCTGGTGATGCTGCCGGTGGTATGGATGAGGAACCTGCACCTTCAGGTGGCGGTGCTGGTCCTAAGATCGAAGAGGTCGACTAAATGTAAAGTCGACATTTATCTATTTTCAGTATTTTTTCCTAGCTTCTTATAGCACTGCATGTTCAGGGTGCTTGTGATACATTAAAGTTATTATGTTGTGGGACCTCTTTTTATGAGGGTGAATTTTGTTAGGCTTTTATGCCTTTGGTTTCTATGCATTTTATCTTCCCAGTATTTTACTTTGTTCTTACTGGTGAAATTTGTTAGCTTTGTCGAACAATGCTTTTAACCCCAGGTGATGAGAGTTTTTGCTAACTCAAAGTTGGGTGCTAAAATTTGATTGTTGCATACGATCTACTACCAACTAAACGTAAGACTTCAAAGGACATCGTTTCTTGATAGGAAGATCACCCATCCATTGTTACCTTTCTTGGACACATGAGTTAGGATTATATACTTGAAAACAAGGTTTTAATAGATGGTCCGGCCATTTTTAATATAATTGCTATTAACGTCAATTTTGATTTTCGTTTACTGTTTTTAAACATAATTTATGACTACCATAAAGTGATCTCCAACTTCGAAAAACATATTCATAGCAATTATATGACTACCATATAGTATACATCTGCTCTAAAATCCATTTAAGTATATGCATTTTTTAATATGCCCCAAAATGTTTGTTTTTTTCTCTTGGCCCTAAATCCATTGATGCCTCTTGTGTTTGATGGTGTGGACTGTGGAGCTTGGACTGATGCAAGTACACACATATTCTGTTACTCTAATTCAATATAGAATAGATAAATGAGAAATTAAATGGAAAGTAAGAAAAGAGAAAAGATATAATTTTTTTGTCGTAAAAGAATCAGGTTTTAGAAAAACACTTTCAACCACATGCTACTGGCAAATTGTACCCGTTCATTTGTGGGTGTAGTTTCCGTGTGCCAGTTTGTGTGTTCGCATGTCTAAGGATACGAGTTTGTGACTGGTATGCAAATTGTAAATGGCGTGATTGCATCTGGTGTTTCTAATTTGCTTGTGGTAAATTATTTTGGATAAGATGTTTCACTTTTTATCCATTTTGAATAAATTTTTGTAAGTTTTTTAAAACCTATAATTTTAAGATAAAACGATCATCAATTTATGTCATAAATTCTATAAAAATATTTTCACTTTTCAGTGGAGTAATTTTTGAAATGATAAAATTTCCAGAGATATCCTAAATTGGATAAATGTACTTTTTCGATTACGTAGTATGTCATTTGTCTTGAAGTAATCAAGATACCTTTTTTATTACTAAGCTACGCATTTAACTGGTAAAATTTATGTTAAGCTTTGCTATTTGATAACTAAGTGGACATATTGCATTTGAAAAAAACACGTACGCGGAAAATCTTTTGCGCACGTGGAACGAGTTTCACCGGTGACCCTCCGTGGTTTTTATTTTCTTTTAAACTATACCGAAAAAATTTAAATAAAATAAAAGAATAAAAAGAAATTAAAAGAAAAATTAATAACATCTTTTACGTTAATTCCAGCCATCGTGAACATGGTGAATCTCTTCTTTCTTTTCCTGGTAAACTAAGTAACATGGCGAACATCAAATCCATCGTGAGCGGCATCAAATTTTCATAATCAAAATTATTTCCTTTGTCCTTTATCATGAGCAGCCTTTTCCTATGTCATGAGCAATCCTTTGTCCAGATTTGTTTTATAATTTTTTCCGGCGAGTTTCAGTAGTAGCAGAAAAACATGGCCGGAGAAGTTTATATCTCTCCAGTATCTACTCAATGTCCGCCATAACTCTGTCGCTCACCGGCTTATGTGATGGTTTCTTCTTTTGCGCCGTGGGCAGTTTAGCACAACATTCTCCTCGTTGCAAGCTTCGATTTGACTGGTCTCGGGCCTGAAACGCAGCCCCATAACTCAAGTTATGCTTATCTTAGCAAAGCCCTTTACTCATACAATCTTGAACTTTCAAAAATAAAAGGGTCTGTTACTCCACGCTTAGGCCTAGTAAGATGAAAGCCATAAACAAATACCTCTTAGTACTTTTCACCCTTGTCTAAACACGTGTTCTGTCTGTGAGAGTTGCTTTAATCATTCTAGTGTCGACAACTTTAACAAAGATCAATCTACCATGCATATGCAGATCAAATTTGTAAAAGGTTAGGACGTACAAGAAATGACTATTAACTATACAACACCAAAAAGCAACTATTTTGATCCTTTTTGGAGGTTTCTTCGTTTGACACTTGATAATAGCACCAAAATGCAATTGAGCAAATTAATAGAGAAACTAATATAATCAATTCTGATATTGAACACTTTATTGCCTGCCTGTTTTTATATATCCTACAAATCTAATATGGTATAAAGAAAAGTTATATTGCTTTGTGTCACGGGTGACTTTACATCGTCTCCAATTTTTCTAAGTTGGTCTAACCTGCAGTAAAATGTTTTTTTTTTTAAATATGTTACTAGCCCAAACCTATATATATATATATAAATGGGTTGAAACTACCATTTTTAAGAAAGAAAAAGCTTAAAGTTCATATCTTGAAAGGCATTTTCTTGAGGTTGTTCATCATGGGTGACAACCGATCTGATCGGGTCAAGAGCATGAAGTTTTATATGGTTTAACACCCGCTAAACTGATGCATAAATGCCGTGCAACAATTTAAATCAAGAATGCAGATAAGAAATCATGGAAAAATATTTTTAAAAGATGATTACATAAAGTTAAGATAAAGTTCGTAAGCACTTAGGAGACAATCCATGGAAGGAAAAGTGAAGTAAACGCTTCAAAATCTCTCTAAATACATCATTTTCTGTTTCTATAACCAAAAGAATCGAGAAGAGTGGCAACCGACATTTTAAGTATTGCCTCACATTTCTGCGAAATCAATTATCTTTTATGCAATTAAGAAAAAGCAAATCAAGTCAATTTCAAGCCGTATGCAAAAGTTTGGACCATAAAAACTAACGTTGAAAAGGAATTGATGATCATACCCGAGCCTCATGATTGCTAGTGAGTTTAGACCGATCAATCTTAACTTCTGTTTTGGTGGCGTTCTATTTCTTCGAAGCTTTGACCTTTTGGTTCGTAGCCGCAACCCACAATGTATTAAATACAAGTCTAGCACTTTCAAATTTAGCTTGTTTCACTTGAGCTAAAAAACTAAATTGCAACATGTACAAAAAACGATATCAAGTCAAGTAAAATACTTCCTTTGCTTTCATAAGTAAAACAGTTTTAGGCATTAAAGGCTCGAAGCACATATTAGGTGACTTTGCCCACTCCACCCAATTGCAGTTTAATCTAACTTCATATACTTGATTCGTTACCAAACTAATATATGGTCAATGCCCATTTAAATATATATAGGAAAAGGTCAATGCCCATTTAAAATTGATATTTTCAATTATAGAAGGAAGAGAGATATGCAAATATATGGGTTGGAACAACCATTAAAGTAAATTTTTTTTAACATGTTTTATCATCGTAATGATAAATCTACTAAACAAGTACACATAACTTTATAATTCTTTCATGTGAAACTGGAAATGGATGCAGCGAAGCAATATTTATAGAAAGTGTGACCATGCAATAATTGTTTGTTGTGTCCAGAACACCTTATAAAAGCTTGTATTCTCATATGATATAACTCTATCATCATGACCATTGACCACTGCAAGTTAACAACTTCAATCAGTAACGTATCGAGTATACAACATGCCAATTGACAAACTACAAAACTTAGCGAAGGAGTGCAATACTGCACAAGCATTATTCGGAAATTAGAATCGCAAGAAAAACGAATAAGCTGAACTAATGGGAGAAATTAGTGTAAAATTGACTCCGGATATGATACAATGGGAGAAAGAGAAGAACAAATGGTTGTTTTTCACGAACAACAATAATCAGTACGATGATGTCATGTGGCTTCCTTGAAGTGAATGTGATCTAAGAGGTTAATAGAAAGGAATTTAGGTAACGTGGCTACGTTTCAGCACCACAAAAGTGGTTTGGCGGTTTTATAGGTGGATTTAAAGAGTGGATGGTTTCCTGGCGGTTGGGAGTGAAAGGCGGTTTAAGGAGATCGGTTGTCATAGGCAACTACATTAAACGGTGTAGATCTAAAGTCAAATGAATTTCGACGGTTCAGATGAAAAGTCAATGCAAAAGCTTGGCTGATCAATGCATTATGTATAATATATAAAAACATCTCTTTCCTCTATCTCCTGCAAAAAAGTTTCTCTCTCATAAATCAAAAACTAAATAATTCAAACCCCAAATACACAATTTTTTTTATTATTCTCTCATGTTCGTTCTTTGTAGGTCCAGATCTGTGTATGTTTGCAGATTTGAGTGTGGTGAGAGAGTGGGTAAAAATAAATTGGTGATAAGCATATTGAAAAAGGTGGAGAGGGTGTGCATTTTTTTTTTTTTTTATTATCAAAAGTGTTATAAATAAATTAAAGGACTGAATTACCCTCACTTGCAAAACATGTAATATGACTTAACAGATTTTGTCCATTACACTAAAGGACTATTAGCGCAATGAGTTTCTAAAGTAAGAACGAACGATATAATTAAAGTTCATAAATGACTGTTAATAAAATTTGACACAAAGTTAAAGGACGACTTATGTATTTTTCTCTTACTAGTAAAAAGTACGGTCACTAACCTCGAGACAAAGAGCTACAATATAGCCAACAATATGCAATAACCCTTTAGCATTTTCCAATTTTTTCCGAATTAGGGTCTTATCTTAAAAGCACAACATGACTTAGATTTTCAAGATTTTATTAAATAGAATTATACCTATTAAAATGATTTCAATGTACGAAAGTTCAAGACTTTTGCTCTAATATTGGCTATGTTTTCTTAAGAAAAATGAGTCAAGTAAACGATAAGTTTAAGGTTTATATTTGTTCTGAATGCCATTTCGAATATATTAACGGCATGTCAATGTATGTGGCAATAGATTGCATAAGAGTTATTTTAAAACTTCTCGTTGCACCAGAAAAGCTAATTTCATACAAAACTTTGTTAAAAATAGCTTTAAGAAAATTGGGATTAGCACTTGATATTGATATTCGTATGAAACATAAGGTAGATAAGTTTTTTTTATAGATATAACCAATGACGTTGATGATTTTGAGAAATTTTTGACTCATGCGGTTAATAATGCTCCTATAGAATTATATGTTTGTTGACAATGTAAGAAATGTTTCAGATATGAGTAGCAATCAATCTAGCAGTAATGGTAGTGGTTTTTCAGTAATAATTTCAACAATTTCAAACTCATGAATATAACCAACCACCTCAAAATCACCAATACCCAATGATTCCAAGATATCAATTTCGGTTTCCTTAACCACTACTATATTATCAATCATTTTTACACAGTGTAATTACCATGCCGCTCAATAATACCTACCATATAATCTACCTCAAAACAACAAAAACACACAATTCAAGGTAGATGAAGTAATCCAAGATGTTGCTTGCACTTCAACCCAACCATAGTATGGAATTGAACACCCTCATGATCCTCATGATTATTCCTAATATCATGAGGCACCATGTGATGATCATGATTATGGAGTTATTATGAGGATCTCTTTCTAGAAAAATATAGAAGAAAGGAGTATGTGCCCCTATATCTACTATAAAAGGCCAAGCCATAACAAATGCGAAGCTATACAACTTAACTCCAACATAATGACTATGATATAACTGTCCCTTTCAAGAACTTGAATATTGTCACATGTTGTGTGACAACCCTCAAATTAGGGTAAATTCCGTACATTTTAATTACGTGCAATTAGGCTAATTTCCTATTAAATTAAAGTGAATTCGTTTTTATCAAATAAAGTCTAGCACAAAGCCCGTGTTTGCATATGAGATACATGGATGATTATTAAAATTTTTACGAAACAATCGGTAGAGACCGAAATACACGAACGTTGTTGATCAATTTTCGAAAATAACATAAATCTATTCAATTATATAGTAGTTATTATTATGGTGATAATTATGCTAATAAATAAGCATAACAACCTTTGAAACCCAATTAGCGTTCACGTGATCTAAGAAACGTGCAACGACAAAACTAAGTTGTGAATTTAATCGAACGAGGTATTGATAAATAATTGAACATTATTATAATTAATAGTAGTTAATTTCTATTATTATGCTAAGTTATTTCATAATGCCTCAAATAATCGAATCAACGATTATAAAAATTTAATTAACGCGAAAACGTAGAGATTTCGCAAATTGTAATAAATTAATTATCGGAAACATACTTATGATACCGAAACGACTTATAATTAATCAAGTTACTATAAACTACTCTAATTACATCTAATCAACCTTAAATAACCTTAAACTACCTTAATTACACAATTAACACCTAAGTAATCAAGATTAACACCTAATGACTAAAATATCTAGACTTAATTTGATTTTGGAAATCACAAGTGGGCCCTCCCCTTGACCAAAAATCTGCCCAAAGATCCTCCCATGGACCCCCTTGTCACTCCCTTGAAACATTCAAGACATGCACACCTTACCTCCATACCTTCTACACCTCCATCTCTTTGACTTAGCCTCATTTGGTCTTCATTTCTACACCAATTCACACACAAACTCTCTCCCTTTCTCTCCCTCTCAAAACCCACGAAATTCTGCAGCCTAAACCTCCCTTTCTTGCTCAAGAACACCCACCACAAGCCACCATACAATCACCACTCATCCACCATACAACCACCACTCAACCACCATGAACCACCATCTCTAAAATCATCATTTTACACTCTTTCAACTTCAAATCACGTTCATATCATAGTGTCATTTCATTTCATGGGTAAAACAAGCTAAACCTAAGGAATCGAAGCTAGGAAGTCATTCACCAAGGAACCGAACTCTTATCTTGCTCAAAATCGCCTTTTTAGGCTTTGTAAGGAAACTATCCCTAGTTAAATTAGCTTAAATATATGTTTATGCTAGTAATGTTCACTCTCATTTTAAATCAACTAGTTACATGCTAAAAATGCTGTTTTATAAAATTATATGGCTAGAACTTGTTAAAAAGAACAAAGGAAAACTCAAAAGCTTAAGTATGTTTCTGGACAGAAACTTTGGTTGACTTTGGAAAGTCATAACTCGTACATAAAATAACCAAATTGGTCGAATCTTGAGTCTAAAATCAAGTTTAAAGTGTTATCTTTCCAACCACACCGGTTTCATAATTTTTAGAAAAGTATTGGTACCTCAAAACGTATTTTTAAACCAAGGTGTACAAACTGTTCTTAAAAGTCAGAAACTGACCCAACTTTGGAAGGTCATAACTTTCAAACCACCGATCTAAATGAAGTGATTCTTTTTTCTACAAGTCACATATTGTGTTAGCTTTCAAAGTAGTATGATTACACTTTGTGAAAGTAAGTATAACTTCGTGTACAAACAGATCTTTGACCAACTATCTAGAAAAGGTACTGTTGGACCTTTGTGTAGTATTAAATAGGTTTGAACCCCTTAAACGTGACCAAAAATGATGAACCTTATATTTCTGTAAAGCTAAGACATATGGGAACATGTGGTAAAAATTTCATAATAATCTAAGCTTGTTTGACTAGTCAAAGTCGTAACAAAAGAAGGACAAAAATTTGGACAGAAACTGTTAAATTGTAACAAACATCTAAAAGTTAAACTATAAAGACTAAAAGTAGAAAGTCAATAGTTTTGGGGACTAATATGTTGAAATCAGAGAATAAAATGATATTATGATATAATCTATAGTTTAAAGTATAAAAATCAAGACTTGTGCGATTAAATATCGAAAAACCGAAACGTTGAGCTTAAAACGGGAAAAACCTAAACTATAGGGATTAAAAGGGAAAGAATTGTAGATAGTGGACTGAGATAGTAAAATTAATAAATTAAAATATACTAAACTGAAATCGATAGCTTAAGGTGTTAGAAACGAGACTTATATGATTTAAAACCGATAAACCAAGAAATCGCGAAAACGGAATTATAACAAGTTAAATAGTAATATAACGATAAAGGTTATAAAAATGAATTATAAAGGTTATAACGATATTTTATATATATACATATATATATATGGATGTATAAGTAATATATATATCGGCTAAGTATCACGATGATATTATTAGCATACGATTCCCGATTTAAAAGCCTATTAACAAGAATCATAAATCTTGAATCATATACGATCGAAACTATATATATAGCTTATAAGATTTATAATGCTATTAAAGACTATATATATACTGAAAAATGTATACATATATATATATAAATATATCTTCTAAGTATCATTATTACGTTATAGTAACGTACAGCTTACGACTTGAAAGTCAATATAATGTAGTCGGGAACTTGAGACAATATACTATCGAGGCAACGTATAAATAACGAACCGAAATCAATAATCTATATATTATGACTTGTAATATGTTAAAATGTTGACTAAAACGATTTTAGTGTTTTGAAAACTAATAAATATCACAACGTGTCGCTTTTGCCTATATGGCCTTACATGATATTCAAGCTCGTCGATGGCATATTTAAACCTAGTTGAGTGAACAACTGGCATAGACTGACTATTGAGTCGTCTACATATATTAATTTAAACTCTTGCGTTTAGGGCGCTAAGAGACTTTGATTGGGCATTTTCTGTAAATTATTTTGCTAGCACGCTCGGACTCAGGTGAGTTCACAGCCCCCATTTTTACTATTTTTACTGTTTCCAACTTGGGGTGAAAAACATATAACTGAATGTATGCGAGTATTAAAACCTGACATTGTATCCTTATGAGCGACTAAGTTGGATAAGTTGTAGTGCCGAAGGTCTAGCATGCAATACTATAACCATTAGTTAGATGACTCTAACCAATGAGTATACAGATAGTACTATCGGGTTTGACAGGCCTATCCCAGTTTGTTTAAAGTTAGTCGCACTAACCTGCGACTTTGTTCGCGTGTTCTTGGGGATTAGTATACTTAACCAGTCCAAGCAAATGTTTCGTCCATTGTTGTGTTGTGGTATGGTTATAGGCTTAGTTCGGCATATTAACTCGTCGGTTTAGCTAACCCTCGAGGGATCGTTGTCAGAGGTTTTGATTGATTTAAATTGAGAATAATCGCACAATAGGCCGTTGATGCCACTTTTGATCTATTGATGAAATGATTTCTAAATGATGGTTTATGATCGAGTCATAAAACCTGTGAATTCAGTCAACCTTATGTTGACCTTTTAAAAATAAGTTTTTCAGGGGAATTAGCTATGCCGTAAGACACATGCATATTTGGGACCGTACCTGCCACGACGATTAGGATGCCAATTTTAAATTAATGGGATTTATTTATTAACTTAACGTAGTTTAAATTACGAGATCCCAGAACTTGTCTTTATTAAGAACAATGTATTTGTAAACATTACTATTTTGACGGCTTGACAAGCTGTAACGTTTGTAAAACTATTTTGGCATCCTAATAATCTAGATGTTCTGCGATAATCATACGCTCGAGGTATTGTTATTCGATCGCCGTCACGCCCCGAAAGCTTCCGCATGATTAACTATAAATGTCAAATTTGAGGGTGTGACATGTTGAACATATTGTGGAAGCAAATGTCAATTCACGAAAGCCATTTGATCATCCATTTGATAATTCCATTGTTGATGATAACGAGGAGGAGAAAAATGAGGATGATGATGAATATGACAACCTACTACCACTATCACTACCCAGAAAAGGAGAAGATAGACTCTTGAATATGCCACCACAGTTATCAAAAATTATCCATAAAGTATAAAACGACTATTTACCATGTATGAACTCTTTTATTTATAGCGGCGATATTGGTCCAAATTGTATATTATTTTAGTCAATTTATGAATTTTTGATACTTAATTAGTCTAGTTTAATTTCAGGTCAATAATTGAGAAGATCGAAGAAAAGATCAAGAAATGAATGATTTTTGTAGCTTTGGCGAGGCTCCACGGTTTTGACCATAACTCCCTCATACGAACTCCGATTGAGGTTATTCAAAAGCCCAAATTCTTGGAACTCAAAGGGCTACAACTTTCAAAAAGATGTCAAGGCAAAAAATCAAGAGTACCCGCCGGGTACCCATCAAATACAGGGAAAAGGTTTAAAACACCAAATTAAACCCTAATTTTAGTTATGCTTTATTCTTGGATGGCTTGGGGCGATTTTGAAGAAATCCTAGACCGCCAAAAATCATTCTAATAATTATGGAAGCTAAAGATAATCATCAAACATCCAAACAACATTGATTTCTCAGTTAATTCTTGTTTTTATCAATTATGAATTCTCCATTGATTTTTGTTTCTTGTATGGTTGAACCCATGATCATGGGCTGGTTTCTTTATGTTCATCTAGGCTAATAACCCTAAATGTTGGACTTATAATATTTAGATTCTGTTATGCGTATGATATGATGTTTAATTGTTGAACGATTTATATTTGATTTATTTAACTTATTCATATGAGAGACAACCCGGTAGACTTATCACTGCTATACTACTACCCGATTAGGTATACTTGCCTAGTTGTGTAATAGTTTAATCTAATATTGTTTTACTATTTTTATAACTAGATATTTACACATCGGTAATCCAAAAATTTTGTTGAAAATTCATCAACATATACGCAATCAATATACGTCATTAAACATTGACAATACTTCTTCTTGCGCCCAAAAAATGTCCACCAAGACGAAGCATGATGCTAAACTACTCAGAACTATTGTGTATGTCATTAATGTTTGTTATGGCTCATTTTAACTTCGAAATTGCTGATAATGATTGGTATTAACCATTTCTGAAAGTGTTTTTTATTTTATTTTTCAGCCTACAAAGTTAGAGTATTTTTTAGAAAGTTGTGAAATAAACTAATAATAATCTTATTTTAGGGTCACAATATTTATAGAAATGTTTAAATATCAAAAATCTCAGATGATCTTATTCAAAACGGATTAAGTCATTTGCGGTTTGCATACCCGGCCATGAGCCCGTGTCTTCAAACACACAACCCGCAAATGGACGGGCACAAATTTGCTAGTTGCTTGTAGTAGGTAGTTTTTTCTTGTTAAACCTTACTTTTTTTGAGAAAAGATTATCTATTTTTTATTTAATTTCTCTAGATAAATTCATCTCCTAGTTCAATTTTTTATTTGAAAATAAATAGAAAACGAGGATTATAATATGATCAGGATTTATAGTTTATTACTTCCTCCATCCCATAGTATTCTTCACAATTAGATTATATAAAGTTTAGGAAAATATATAATGATTATATTGTGTAAAAGAAAAATGACAGTTGTATCTTTATTTATTGCACAATCTTCTATAAATTAGTTTTGTAAAAAAATAGATTATAAATAATTTGATTAAGTTAGTATATTATTTTTAAAAATAAAAATTTATTTTTAAAATGAATGAAATAAGTTTTAGGCTTGAAAACCTTATTTTAAAAGGTCCTATTACATTGGCTTGAATAAATTGACTTTTAATTTAAGAGAATATAGAAAACCACAAATTGTTTAATAACTATAAATGACTTAATGAATTTAGAAAATGCTATAAACAAAAAATTAAGCTACTCTAAAAGTTATCTTCATTCAATAAACTGACTGTTAAGGATAATGTATGTATACATCATACATATGTTGATGAAACATGCATGACAAGTAAAGGAAATGACATTGTCAAGTGCAAGACCAAAGTTTACCGTAGTTATTATTTAACTATCACTATTTTACTAAGGTGGTCTAGTGACATAAAAGTCTTAATTTATATGAGGTATAATGTTCGAATTACATAAGTAAACTTTTTGAGGGAGATTATAGGAATGATTGAATATGATTATATGAATTCCTCTGATTAGATCACGTACGTGTGAATTAATATATAAAAGACTCGATATTCCGTGTAAGTTGAACAAATTTTTGTTTTTGATTTATCGTGGTAGTTAATATTTTCTGCAACAAAAAATACACTTGTTAAAAGAAATAATTGGTGTTAAAATAAAAAATAAATAAAGTTACATCAGGTCAGCAAGGGATCGAACAACACATGTGCTAGCAATTAAAGTACTTAAGATTATGATTCACAACTTCAATTAATGTAATGTGATCATTTCACTTCAAGAATTTTGTAATTTTAAATCTAAGGTTTTTTTAACAATGTTCCTTGGTAAATAATTAATAGAATATTCGAATTGAACTCTATTATAAGTGAAATCTAACCACTAACATAAGCACTGTCGCCAATACAATAGTTATGTTATGAAAGATTTATAGATTATGTTTGAATGAACAGTATTGGTAGCTGATAATGATATAAAATGTTTGATTGAGGGATGTAGATTTTAAAAATTGGTGATAATTTTTTTAAAATGAGAGTACGTATTCCATTTTATTTTCATATCAATATCATATACATAGTATCGGTTTCTTTAAACAAATCAAATGCACTTTTAATTATTTATTTTAATAATATATATATATATTTAAAGAAAAACACTATGTCCTTTTCATATGTAAATTCCAAAACTAAGCTATTGAGCTTTGTTTACTCATTTCCAGATGAAACGATCTCTCTACTTTCTTATATAACATACAAAAAAATAAATAAATAAATGCCGAGTCCGTAAGCCCTTTACATGATTGAATTATAAAGAAATTAGTGCGTGAAAATGCATTTAATTTTAGTTTAAGTTTTATAATATGTATTCAACTTTTAAATATCGCTATTGTATGTATTTAATGGTACTTTTGTTGACGTGTTATCTGTGTAAAACTTTTTATGGAACATAAATGTAATTAAGGGCAGAAAGTTTATACAAATGTAGATTTAAAGGATGACCAAAAATTCAAGATAGAAGTTCTCTATCGGTGATCCACGCGTGTGAGTCTTTGACACAAGCCGGGTGCTAACCCACACCTCCTTTCTTTCTTGATCCCAAATCAAAAAGACACCAATGAAAGTCTTTTCACACCCCTGTAATAAGTGTACACTCTTTTGGATATATTTAGTGTAAGAACACACAAAGTTTATGTATAATTTGATGCTAGAAAGCAAGAATCATGAGAGGTTTTTCAAGAACAAACTCTTGTTCAATGTGTGTGTGTGTGTTAAAACCATATTAGAGAGAGAGCTGAGATTGATTTTAGTCTAAAAAATCTGCAATGCACTCTTGGGAAGATGAAGAATATATTTCAAGAAAAGTCAAGCCGCCTCTAACTATAGCTAATGAGAAAAATGAGTGCACATGAAGTTGTTTCAAGTTATTTAATACTTGTACATTTTTATTTCAAGTATTTTTAATCTTTGTAAAAGTCTTTTATTTTATTGTAACCAAATAAAATAAAATTACAAAACACACCCACTAATGATTTGGTGTCATATAAATAAAGGAGACTAAATAAATCAAAATCGTATTTGATTAATATGTAAGTAGTGTCTCATCACACATTGCGTGTGACCCTATAGGCTTGTGCATTATCAGTAGTGTTATTAACTTGTCGTAGCCGTGGGCATTTATCCCAACAATTGGAACTCAAATATCCGAATATCAAAAAATTGTTACTTTGAAAATTTTAAATCTTTTATTGAAATGGTTGCTAACTATAAATAACTAATCAAAATAATCCATAAATCTTTAAGTAAGGAAGTATTTGAGTCTTTTATTGATGTTTTAGCAAATAAATTGTCTTTTACAACGTCAAAGTTTACTACTAAAAGGAAAAAAACAAAAAGACTTTAGATATTTCGCATATCGGATACTCAAAATATTTGAAATTTACTATTCAAATTCAAAGTTGAAAAATCAGATATCTAAATTTTTGAATATTTTCAAATCGAATATTCAAACTACAGATTCATATACGAATATTTGTAAACACGTATAGTAATCCCAACTATAGATGAGAATGCATTTCAGTTACAACCAAATTGTATGACAAATATATAGCTTAATGTTTTAGTGCCTTTTGCCTAACATTATCTTATTACTCCCTATTAAGTTATATGTACATAAACCAATCCAATTTCTGTAAAGCGTTCAAACTTTTAAATGCCAAGTTTACTAAATTTCAACGGCGCCCATCAAAATACAATAACTTATATTATGGGCCATATCTTACACCCTTCAGATTTTTAAATATACATGTTCTGTTGACTATTAGAAATTGTTGTCTTACTGTTACCCATTCAGTTGAAGTTCATTTTCAACTTCTAGAGAATAAGTTTATATTAATCTGAAAAGAAAAGGAGGCTGTACAGGAGCTTAGCTGTGTAGCAAAAATAGGAAATAAGATAACATGCAGTTCTTTGTATGTTGAAACTTGAAAGAGGTTGCCTACCTAAACAGGCTCACATAATATTATAATTTACATTTAATAATGGATGTCGAATAATCAGAAATACAATTAGATAATTAAAATATAAAGTCACAACTTGTCCTTTTAAAGTAACATTTAGACTGTTAATTATGAATTTAACACAAAATTTAGTGTAAGGTGCTATTTTCCTATAAACCTAGACAAACCTTGTGCTTGTGCTTTCTCACAAATAAACATGATTAAAAATAAAGTGAAGACACTTTTTGTTTGTCCAAACTTAAAGAGTTAAAGGTTTTGGAACAACATTATTGAAGCAAAATCCTTAATTGTAGAATGGAACAAACATTGAAGTTTCCCAAGGGGATTTTAAAACCCAAGTGTATCATTTGTGTTATTCGTCATTATTAGATGATCTAATATTTTCTTTTCACAAAACAAATGTGGTATTGAAACCTAAACATTCTTATTAGGAATTTTTGATTGACTAGATTTATTTATTTATACTTATATATATTTCTATAAAAATAAAACAGAGGTCGTAGACCTTTTCCTATCAAAATCGATTCTCTGTCCTCTATTTCACCTGGCGTCCGTCCTCCGTCATTATCATAGGAGCGGTCACATTCTCCGTGACCGTCCTTAAGTCCGCGTGGAACAAATGAAGAACGGGCAAGTGGGTCCCGGTTTGCATGGAAACGGTCAATTAAAGAAAAAAATTAAATCGTTAAAACATAAAACGGTCAAAAAAGAATTTAATTTTTTAAATACCTTTTTTGAATTGTGAACACCGTATATATACATATAATTACCACTTTTTTTCACACACAATAATCACTATCTCTGTTTATTTTACACAAATTAAATAAAACAATTACCACTCTTATTCACACACAATTCTCACCATCCTTTTAATTACTACATAAACTATATATACATACAAACAATATAATTCAAATACTTTATTTTTATCAAATCGTAAATGGATCCCTTCAAAATTCCGACAAAGATTCTGACATGGAAGATCTCAAAGCAAGTATTAGTAGTTGTTACGATTTAAATGCTATGCTCGAAGTTCTTGAAACATTGGAAGAAAATGAAAAAAACGTAGCCGAAAGTTCCCAACCAAAATTACGTAGAAGGCGAATACATATATATCGTCTTGGTGCTGCCAAATGTTTGTGGCGCGACTACTTTTTCGAAAGACCAACATTCCCGGAAGATTACTTTTGAAGACGATTTCGGATAAGCAAATCATTGTTTCTCCGTATATGTCAACGTATAGCGTCTTACTGTCAACTACCGCTACCTCCATATTTTAGTTCATCGAGGGGCTGATTGTACTAGTAAACTTGGTTTTAACGTTTATCAAAAGTGAACTTCCGCCATGCGAAAATTGGCATACAATTGTGCTGCCAATGCGTTTGATGAATACCTACACATGGGTCAACAAACTTCATATAATTTTTTGGACAACTTTTCTAAATGTGTATTTCATTTATTATTATTATTATTATGGTGTTTTTAAAAATATAAATTATTTGTATTAATAGTTAAGAAATAATGTGACGCTGAAAAGTTCAGTTTTTCGATCATTATAGGCAGAGTTCAGTTTTTGTTCATTTATTTAGTCCATGTGTTGATGTAGCGTTGATGTGGCAATCAGTTCTCCATCACATCATAGTGAGTAGTCTTAATGACAATGGTTAACAACCAACAAATTTGGTGTTAGAAATTTATGAGCCCCAACCAAGAACACAATAATCACAAGATTATTCCCATAATAACAAACGGATCAAACACAAACAAAATACGGAATAGAGATTGTATGAGAATTAAACAAACACAAGGGATTAATGAGGTCATGTCCTTTCAGTATAAGTTCCAAGATAAAAGGAAACAATTAACCCTGGCCGACCTAAGTACCCGCCGGGTACACCATATTACCCATCGGGTACAACACCCTACCCGCCAGATACACCATCATCTAGCCGGGTACTTTGGTTCGATAAATATCTATTCAACAAGTCACATTTATACCTCTCGGGTACCAAGGCTACCAGTCGGGTACTTGGCCAAACTTCTCAAGTGCAATGTTTAATCTTCACACCTAACAATCTACCACTTAAAGATTCAACAAAACCAAAATTCTTAACCTTCATTGCCCCTTCAATAGCACTCGTTCTAACCTATCCATACCGCCAGAAAACCCATCCGGGACACACCACTCAACCACGCAGGATTAGAGACTTTTGATACTAAGTTAAGTGAACCCCACTACTAAAATGTGACCAAGACCTTTCTCTAGTTTGACTCCCTCTTATTAGTTCAGGAGAAGTCCGGTTGAAGCCCTATCCAACTCCAACACCCTCGTTGCACGTGCAACCCATCCATAGAGCCTTTCTCTACACAATCTTTCTTTCCAACAAAGAGAAGACCACCCGATAGAACTATCATGTGAATAACACCATCAAGGCAGCTGTGCAAGAATACCATCAAACCCTTGATCATCCACTTAAACACTCTCTTTTTCACCATTGGATCACCGACCCATAACATACACATGATTTTGGAAAAACACAACTTTTCCCATTTAGCAAACTCCCACTATACGGATTTAAAATACCAAATGTGGCTCTCGGAAAAGTATCTTCTTCACCCTGCTCGATCAGTCGCAACATAGTTTCCATTAAAGATGATCTAACCGAAGACTTGAAGACTCTAGTGGCACCGAGATGACAAAACAAATGCGTAGAAACCCCAAAGCTCCCACTCAACACTGCTGGCACTAGTTTCAACTCTTCCCGAACTCCCACTCGTTCTAGATCCCTCAACAATCTTAGAATGCTTAAGTTCACAAGGACTTCTAGAACCTACACTCTTTCCTAGCCATTCCTCATTCGAAATATCGACAATATACAAGGTCCCCCATTTATAACTACAAGCAATTACCAAACTACCCTTGATAACCTTCCACTTTTGATCTCCAAACCTAATGTGGTACCGTTCATCATCCAACTGCCCAATCAAGATCAACCGTCTCTTGAGCTTGGGATTGAACCTCACATTCTTGATGACACAATCCTTACCAATGTGAGTTTTGTGGACTACATCCCCAATACCCGCAACACCAAGTATCCTTACATCTGCTAAACCAACCCTACTAGAATGATACTTAAAGTTTTTGATACACAACATCAGTTGATATAATGTTTCTGATACAAAACATCCTCGATTTGCATCTTCTAGAAATCGAAATCACCGCCATCAAAAAATTTCAATCTCAATCTTGCTTCTATCCACCTTTATTCCCAATAACTCGAACCACGAGCTTTGATACTACTTGTTTAGGAATTTATGACCCCCAACCAAGAACACTATAATCACAAGATTATTCCCGCAACAATACACAGATCAAACACAAACAAAATACAAATTAGAGATTGTACGAGAGTTAAACGAACACAAGAAATTAATGTGATTATATCCAATCAACTCGATTGGTTTAGTCCACGGCCAACTAGAGAGAAATGTTTATTATTTTTGTAGGTTGTGGGATTTACAAGAGTAGGCGTTACAATATATAGTGCACAAGATAAAATGAAACATACCCTAACTGACCTAAATACTCGCCGGGTACAACACCCTACCCGTCAAATACACCATTATCGAGCTATATACTATGATTTGCCAAATATCTGTTTAACGAGTCACATTTATACCCGCTGAATACCAAAACTACTAGCCTGACTGCTCGGCCAAACTCAACTTGTGAGACTCAAATTGATTATATAACCTTCACACCTAACATTAGGGTGAGCGGTAAACGATGGTTAAAAGACCTCGTATATATATATGGGGGGGGGGATCAATGGGGAAGCAAAAAAATTAGGAAAGGAGGGAAGCAAATCTCAACCATTGATTTCATCTTTTAAAAATTACAAAAATTTTCAAAATTTAACATTCATCACCAATGAATGTTAAAAATATTTTTTAATAAAAAAATCAAGGGCTAAGATTTACTTCCCTTCTTCTCTAAATTTTGAAGCTACCCTATAGATCCTTCCCTATATATATATATATATAGTTAATTGATATTCACTATTCAACTATATATAGAATAGATAGTTGACGGATTTATGGTGGATAACAGTTTGTAATGAATTTTGTCAGTTTTTTCATGTAAGTTAGACTTTTAACGTGGCAGTAAAACGTAGATATGCTTATTTTGTACCGTAACTAAGTATCTTTTTGCCATGCTGTCATTCTATTTAGGCATTTTTCTATATCCTATATTATCGTATAAATCAAATATAAATAATAGTGTAGATAGAAAATACAAAGCGCACAACATATATTACACATTTTTGAAACATACATAAACACTACTATCAACTCTTTTCCTCTCTTGAACCACAATCACCATCTCCATCTCCCATGGCCATCTGAGTCACAGAAATCATTCAATTGCTCATGGCGAAACTTTTGAGTACTAACAAGTAATAACGCAAAGCCTTCTCTAGTCCAGTCTCAGTTCTTGAGTAGTGACCCCATTAATTAGTAGCGCTGGCACGCCACTTGGCTCCCCGGCTGAATTCAATTGCAAAGCACACCATACGACCCACACGACTCCATACGGTCATACTGTGATACGTGATAAAACTACAACAGTTTTTTAAGCTCCTTACCCAAATGCTTTGATTGCGCTAAGTAATCTACTCAAACCAATTTCATGTATGGCTACTTGGAGGATGCGAAGACTATTTTATATCTATCAAGATTTAAGGCTTAGTTGCCTGCCTAACTCACTACCGATAGAAAGATTGAGGGGTCAGACACAGCCAAGACTTTTGTATTGAACATGGTATTAAGATTACGACTAGAACGAATTAATGCTCCGCTAATGGATCCTATTAACCAGATTCGTTCAAACTTCAATACTTATACTTACCAATATAGATAGAAAACTTTACAATTACTAGCACTAAAACAGATGAAATTCTATTACCGTTCTCTGACATTTTCCTTTGTTCCAACTGATAGTTTTGTTTTTAAATATAGTCAAACCAACTCCACTCGAGTGCTTCATTCGTCAAAACAATATATGCTTTTAATAAAGCCGACATTTAGTGGGTACTTATTTATTTCACCAAATATTGTTTAATCATTCAAATTTAATTTTGAATTCATAATGATCAATCTAAAAGAAATATCTCAAACATCATGCTTGAGTCCATTTGTCACTATCTTGTGTAAAATGTTGTCTAAATAAGCATTCATTCACACATCCATGCAATGGACTAAAACAGTATATCTTTAACTTGAACACTATGGTTCATGCATCTTTGAACAAATAACAAAAACAAGTTCTATCATCTACCGTAAATTCAAAAGTAAAAAAAATAAAAATAAAAAACCAAAAAAGAAAAACATCTTCCAATTCTCACTTTGATGGAGATGAAGTCAATGGCAATACCTGTGAAGCTGTAGACAATTGATGACGATTATGAACCACACCTTCATTTTTGCCCTTATTACGAACCAATTTTACAAAACTGCCATCATTCTCCTCTGTTTTCATTGAACAATTTGCATCTTGATTCTTTTTTGAACTAGCCTTTTTCTCAGCTTCTAATTGCATCAATCTTTTCAATAACTTCTCCTCTGCATCTCTCAAGAACTTGAATGTCGGAGGTGGTGAAGACCTAATCTTGTTCAAGTCAAACTCACTAATCTCATAATCATACAACGGATTCAAAAAGCCTTCTAAATTTGAAACCTGTGGGCCCTTTAATGATGATGTAGAAACTGGTGTCTCTGGTGTACCAAGAAGCTCACTCAAAGTATATGTTCTTGATTTCCTACTATCTGTTTCCAAATCCTCTTTGGTTTCTTCATTAATTGTAAAAAGAAACCTTGGTGGCCCACATAAATTATGAAGTCTCATGAGTTCAAGATCCAAACTTTCTTCACCATAACCCTTCAATGGTGAGTCTTTTTGAGTGGGGTCTTGTTGTTTTGCTTGATTTTCAATCTCAACACCACAATTCTTCAAATCTTTTTGTTGGGTTCTTGAAGAATTAAAATTCTTGAAACAAGAAAGGTGAATTGGAGTCAAATTCGAAGAAGAAAAGTTTTGATTTTCAATATCATCTTGTGTTGGTCTTTTCTTCCACCATAGAAGATAGTAAAGCTCTGCAACAAAAGCTAAAAATACACAGCCAAAGAGGAAACACAACCCAATTCCTAAACCACTAAAAGATGACATTGTTACCTTTCAAAAAGATACAAACTTTTTTTATCGTTTTCAAGATTTGTGAACTTTAAATTGAAGAATTAAGGTCAATATGGAGTGAACTCATAAATATTTTAATGGGTTATTTTATTTGTAAATAATTGAGAAAAACCCATTACTTAGAATCAGAAAATTGAGAATCTTTTAAAATAGAAAAACTAGAAAGAGCCAAGGAAGGTGACCTTTCACCCAAAATTCACATGCAGAGAAAACAATTGAAACCATAAAAAGAACAAGCTTTGTTAGATACCCTTTTTCAGAAGTAACAGAATTGACTTAAAATCAGAAGAAAATATTATGAAGATGGAGTGTTTTTTTTTTTAAATGGAAAATTAGAATTGAATAGTAAAAAATAGTGGTGAAATTAATATTTGGAGTGCGAATGGAGAATAGAAGAACAAGAAGTAACGAATTTAAAAAGATTTGGCAAAGGAGTGACAGAAGTCACATGGGATGACAAAAGTGTGTGGTAATAGGAACAAAAATAAATTTAGAAACAAATAATCATCATAATTAGATTTGGAAAGTAAATATTAATTAAAAAAAGAAAAGACAAAGAAGATAGGAACATGTTAACTATATTTCAAAATTTTGGATTCTTTATTAATTTGGAAGTTGCTAAAACGCTTGGCTCATCGTGTATATGTGTCGACCATGATAGATGATGGGAAAATTAATTGTTTTTATATTGAGACTACGAAAAACACTATTTTTATATTTAAATGACTAACATTTGATTAAATACCTAAAAAAACATGTTAAATACTACCAACACTGATGTACGTAGAAGAATTGTTGTTTAAGCTGCTCGACTTATAAATATGATGCAGAAAGTGTTGAACCATATTATAAAAATTTGGATAGTTTAATACACAATATTAATGTTATAGCATAAATATTATATGTTACTGTTCACATAAATTGTTGGAAGAAAACTATAAAACTTTAAAAGCTAGCGCAGAATAATGACTCAAAGAAAACCACACAAAAATGCTCAAATGTAACTGTTGGTCCCGTAATGCAATATTACGTTAAACTACTAACAACAAATGTAAGTAATAACAATAAATTTAAGTTTAAAGTTTATTTTATTGATTCAATTAAAGAATACTTTACAATAGTTTACTACGAAATTAAGACAAGACAAACTAGTCTAAGTAACTATACTTGTGACAAATTTAATTTCAACAAGCCAACCAGCGAATAGATGCCGATGGTTATCAGTGAACGACAATTACTAAAAGTGATGGGCACAATGCTCGCTGGTATACATGAGTGATTGCCTGAATCAAAGGTTGAAATAAGGAAATTCTAGACATTGAATATGGTAGTTGAGAAGAGTATTTATAGTGTCATAAATACGTGCATTGAAGTCTCGAACCCTAGACGTGTTAACACCATATTGAAAGAAGGTTAAATGAATAAAGTGACATTACATCCTATGAATAAAGTTTACTGTTGACTTTAATTCTAAATTATAGAAAAGGTAAGGTGCATGTTCTATAAAGTACAATAAACAGTAATACATATCTTTACAAAAGATATGTACAATATTATTATACAATATAAGTTGACCTTCGAGTAGTACATTGGTTATTTGTTAGACCTAATGTACTTTGCTGGATAATATCATGATGCACTGATTAATAGAAGAGTAACTCTGAATTCCACTTCAGTGAACACTTCTTTCTCTGTCTTCAGTCTTCGACATATAATAGATGCTTTAGATATGCATATCAATGTCAGACCCATGTAACTTGTTCCATGAGACAAGTGTGTATTAGTGAATGATAAAACCACTAAGATATAATCTAAGTTACAAGATGAGTCGTTGCTAAAACATGCATCGACATATAAACAAGTGCTAAAAAATACTAAGTTTAAGGATGTTCTTTGCTTAGTGTTTGCAGTGTCTATATTTCAAGTTTATCAAAGTACGATGCTTATAAAGCAGTGACTAATAAACACTTGGTTTATTTTTGTCATATATAAATTACATAAGTAGGGTCAGGGACCCAATAGTAACTTTTTATTAACAAAAGGAAAAGAAAAGATTAACCTACAAATTAAAGTCTCACCTCCACCTCCTTTTATAGAGGTGAAGGGTAAAGAATTTTATCCTATTATCATAAGAAAACATATCCTAATCCTAATCATATTCGACTAAAATTTGATCTAAACTACAATTAACTCCCGAAACTATTTAACTATGTATACTAAATATCAAGAACTTCCATCTTAGTACCATAGTTAACTACATTAGATATGCAACATCTTTAGACAATGTTGAAACCTCGAACCAGGGACCACCTTATTAACCAAATACTGTAACATTACCTCAACTCCTAACTCTTTCAAGAGTTCCTTTAGCCAAATAGCCTCCCTCAAAGCCTCAGTAAGCACCACATACTCAGCCTTTGTAGTAGCTATGTGTTGAACTACACACTCCTTAATCATGAACAAATACCTGGTCTTCAACCTACCCTCATCAAGGTCGCTGAAACCGTCAATGTTCCCATCTTCACCTTGATCTCATACATGCACTAGACCCACTTCTGCAGAGCCTTTAAAAAAACTCACCGCGAGTGCAAAATCTCGTCTAGCACAAACCATCAAGTTCCCTACAGCATTCACATGTGTACCCTTACTAATATTTTCCACAACCTAGTCATTTCTCAAGGCAAACTCTCAATAAAACCTTGAATTGTGCTCCAAATGACATATATACCGAACTACCATTCTTCATCATGTAATAACCCATACTTCCTTACACATACCTCAACTGACACCCTCAGGGTTCTACTACTCTTCTTCATGCCAGTCACCATTCCAAGAACCTTGTTTACAAGACCCTCCATGTCGAAAACCTTCTCTAGCAAATCCTTGGTCTTGATTTCAGCCTTGCAATTACCTTTTTACCTGTGTGCTCCCCAGGTGCTAAACTTTGATACCTAAACCACACCAATTTAGCCATTATTCCCAGATTATGTTCTCGAAGCACCTCACTTTTTCCATCATAACTACTCTAGTGACCTTCTTCAGCTTCTTGATAAATTTGTTTAACTTACCTTGATCTCCCCGTGATTCCACCACAAACTCGACATGTTCCACATGATCTATAGTACCAGCCTCCGCACACCCATCCAAAGAGTATACACAACTATTTATCCTTGCTCCATACAAAACTGTGATGGAATCCTTCTTTACCTTTACCATACCATCTTTCATATCCACGGTGTGTCCCTCTTTCTCCAACGTACCTAAAAATATCAAGCTCTTCCTCATCTCCGGAATGTAACACATATCCTAAAGAACATAGGATATGCCCTCTTCCGTATGTACTCTCAACTTACCCATCCACCTATCCCCCAGTAGCATATGCTCTATCATCTCCTAGTAGCACTGCTCTAGCATTGAACTTTCTTAAAATCTTACAAGACTTTTCTCCTAGGCCTCATGTGATACGATCCTTCATAATCCATAACCCATTCCTTTGGCATCTCCCCACTCACTGCCATGAGTAAGTCTTCCTTATCATAACCCTTAAGATGTGAACACGAAATCGATTGCTCATCCTTCTTGATGACACCCGATTCTTGTACGTTTCGATTAGGACAATCTCTCATTAGGTGATCCTCATAATAGCATATATAACAGTTCAACTTGTACTTTCCCTTGCCTCGTGGTACCAGGTAAGAGCTATGGTTGCAATAATAGGAAATTTGTCCGTAATGTCCTCCGTGACTAAAAACCGATCCAATTGACTCATTTTAGTGCATTGAGCGTTTATTCTCGTAAAATTTAAAGTTCCTATTGGAACATCTCAAAGCTCGGCATCAACAATAAAGTCATTACTTTAGCCGAATATCTACAAAATTCTATTCCAATTCTTTCAGACTCATTTTGAACAACATTGTGTTCAAAAGAACTTTTAAAAAGCTTTTTAACGTTAGATTGAAAGCTTTTAAAAAGGCTTTTTATATAAAAAGTAAAGCATTTTCAAAAGGCTTTTAATATAAAAAGTGTCTCGAACCTAAGAAAGTTTCTTTCAGATGGGGATGCTTAGTGGTGGAGATTAGAAAGTACTTTATGTGTTAGCGCCTAGGGCCACCAATATTTAGGGGCCTCCAAAATTTACGATATGTTGATACTATTACACGTTTGATGTTGAAAAAGAAATACAATCTTTAATTACTAACTCTCATAACCCAAAATCAAATAGGGCCCCAGTTTTGTTACATTTATTTGATAACAATAGTATATGTATTTGTGCTACAGTTATCTTGAAGATATTTTCTAAAATAGGTTGATTGTTTTTCTAATGAGATTAATACATATAAATTATGATTATTTGCTTCGTTATGTATCTAACTTTATATTTTTTTACTATTGTATGTAACTATCTTGAAGAAATTTTCTAAAATTGTTTGACTTGATAATGAGTAGTAAGAAACACCCTAAGATGGGTCATGAGAATGTTTCAAGTAAAAATGGTTGTATTACAGACACTTATGACCTTGAAATTGTTAATGATCGAACATTAAAAAAACACGTACATTTTTCATACGGTTAACATAATTTGACAAGTCTTGTGGGAGACCTAACTTTCAAAGATCATTCTTTTAAGTTATTTAATAAAGCAATTCTAACTAATCGAATTAGCCGATGAACTAATTAGAACCCTCGTGTTCGTAGGACGCGGATAGGAGTCGTACTTGTCTAACACGCGAATACATCCGAACAAAAATGCTCGAACCCAATCGTGAGTTTCATAGCCACTGTTTTTACTTGTTTTGGTGTTAGAATACATGCTTTTTGTTTGTGGTTACAAGTACCTATAAACTGTTACGTATTGCATAAGTTTCTAATATTCAAATTATATGGGCTTCCATCATGTATTCTTAGTTATGGACTTAAACGCGAATATTGTGAATAGATCTATTGGGTTGACACCCCCGTCAGGGTTGGTCGTGCCAACTCGAAAAACAGACGCATAATCATTTGATCCACTACGAGTGTTGTGAATAGAACACTTGCGAGGCAACTAAATTGTTAAGGTTTCAATTCATGAGCTTATGGCAATAGTAATACACTTTGATATTGTGGTAAGGCAATATAACTTGAAATTTCGTAACCACGGGTCTATTTTACAAACTCTTACACCTATGAACTCACCAACTTTATGTTGATTCATTTTAACATGTATCCTCAGGAAATTAAGGTGCTTTATAGTTGTGCCGTGTGACGCCCTTTTGACGTAGGAGTTGCATCCACTTGGAAGGACTTTTGCTTGAACCTTGTCATTTCGAACTTAACTTACTTGTTCGATAAAGAGTGTAACTGTGTTGCTAAAACTTAAAAGTTGGATGTTTACTTTTGATGACTATGTAATTTAACACGATGTTTGTTTAGAGACTCTCATAGAAGTCGTTCATTGTAATATTCGTTCGTGATCCGCGCACATCGCGCCCTCGCCGAAACGGCGGGGGGGGGGGGGGGGGGGTATGAAAATAATGAAATAATCAACTCTATAAATTATTATTATTAATTATTCTCGCAAGTGTGTCAAAATAAGTTTTTCAAATCTTAGATTTTCGATGCCATACTTGGAGTCTAAAATATCACAATAGAGGGTTAACGAATTGATATTGATCAAATTCTTCGCGGTTTGATTTGATCAAATTCATTGTGTTTGATATTAATCCGATTCATCTAATAGGTTCAATAGCTTCACATATTCATGTTATAGCAGGATTGATCAAGAATTCATAGTTTAATTCATTGGAAGGTTTATATCGCATTTGATCTGCGGTTGTTAATATTTGATCAGAATTTGGCAAGTTGATGGAAGGTTGAAGAAGAACAGTGTATCTTATCTCACTAAGTTGATCTCGCAAGTATTGTTCACAAGATGATCTCGTAAGGTTGAATTGCAATCTTGCAAGATTTCAGGTTACAAAAAGAAAGTGAGCCTGTAAGTTCATGTTCATATACTAATTGGACCAAGGGATTTGGTCAGGTAATTGGATTGAGTATTCACAGGAAGCAAGAAGCAAATTGGGCCAAGAGGCTAGGTAATTGGGCCAAGTATTCACGGAATGATAAGAAGCGGGAAGCAAGTGGGCCAAATATAAGGAAGCAGAATTATAAACAAAAGATTAGGCCAAGTAATAGGGCCAACAATTCGGTTACATGAACAAACAATTTTAACGTTCAACTTGATTGTAGTTGTAAAACAAAAGATTAAATTTTACCTGAGGAATTTTTGAAAATTTTGGAGGGAAAATTCATACGGATAAAATTAATTTTTTGATCAACGTTTTTCTAAAAAAAAAAAGGATTCTTTGACACTTCAAATCTTAAATCTTTAAAGATCCATTCAAGCAATGTTGTTACGATGACGTGAGATGGAACAACAAGAGTATATGATGAGTACTTAAAAGCATTACAAGAAGAGCTAAATCGATACATTACTGTAGCAAGCATAAATGAGTATATGCTGACGAGGGCAATGACTATTGTACCACAAACGGTTCAGAAACACGTAGTGTTAATGGAGAAACAGTCGATAGAATTTCAAGATAAACTGAAAAATGATGTGGTCAATAATGTCACAAATCAAGTTGACGGGAAGCTAAAATATGAGTTACACTCTGCTTCTGGGACATAATCTGAAGGTACACTCTAGAGTTCTATGTGATTGTCAAAGCCAATTAAACTCGGAAAAAGGTTAATAAACCGCAAAAGGAAATGTCAAATAACCTTGATGTCGTAAATCTATGACTTGGGAAAAAGGAATTTTGATCAAAACTTACTTGGAAGATTAAAAAGATAGTTATGAGAAACTTGAAACTGAAAAGAAATCTTTGATTAAAGAAATCTTTGTTTTATCCTCTCAACTTGAGGAATCTAAACGAATTGGAAAGCTTGCTACTCAACAACATGCTCATGCAATTGCTGAGAATAGGAGAGTTGTTAGCAAGTTAAAAGAACTTGAAACTACTTTGTTTATACATGGTCAGACTCAACAAACTATTTTCTTAAATAAACAAAAGGACATCAAGTTTTATAATCCAAGAGAAGGAATAGATTTTGAAAATCCATGGTATTTGAATAAAGCAATTTCAAAAATAGCACGCTTGTATGATGACGATTACATGGGTAGCCATTTAAAAATGCATTTTCTGTAAACAACTAATGAGGAGGAAGAAATTGAGAAGTTTAATAGGGCAAGAAAAGATAATGCTCAATTTTCATTTGATTATCAAAAATTCAATGAGAACTATGGGTCACGAAAGGTACCACTTTCCAAGGACTATATTTCAAGCTACTCAAAACTAATTTATGAACAAAATGATGTTCTTGAACAAGGGGTCACTACTAAGATTTATATTCCAACTTAATTTTGGAAAATAAAAATTTTGATTTGGAAAAACAGATAACCAATCAATAAAATGATTTTAATCAACAACGAGCTTATCTCTTACAAACTATTAAACAATTTAAAAGTATTCCGTCCCCATCAATATCGACCCCATTGTCAAAACCCATGCATTCCACTAGTGTTTCAAGAAAAGAGTATGAGAAAAAGGTGTATGTCCACTCACAACAAGTTTGAGTCTCAAGTTTTCAAAATGTCGAAACCTCAAGTGAAAGTTCCAGTGAAGATTTACACGGATAAGTCTTCCAAACAACTTTCGAAAAAGATTTCTCAGTTTACCAATTATTCTTTGCAAAAGAATAAGAGATATTCTAGAAAATCACAATCACCTAAAACATTTACTGAAAAGAACTTTCATCATTCTGATTCTTATGGTCTTGAAACTTCACATGAATCAGTTTCATGATTTCTAAAGAAAACCAAAGTTTAGAAATCGAACCGCTGCTTTTTTGAACAATCTTTCCTAACAAAATCATTCAAATATTCGAGATTGCAAATATTTGCACTTGCACCATAAACCATTTCTTATCTGGTGCAAATAATGAATGATTTTGTATCCCCCGCTCCTAAAAGATTTTACTCAGCATTGATTCCACGAATATTATTTTGAAGTGAAACACCGCGTTTCAACTCCAAGTGGAATTCAAAATTGTCAAAACCCATTGGCACTGTGCTCAGATGGGTTCCCAAAGTTGTTGTCTAGTTTGAATATGACTTATGAACACATCAGTTCGTAACTTGTTCATCATTGTAATGACTTATGAACAAATCAATTCATAACTCGTTCTTCAAAGGTTATGACTTTTACTCAAATCATAGTAAAACCCGTTCATCAATGTAGTGACTTATGAACACATTAGTTCATAACTCGTTCTTCAAAGGTTATGACTTTTATTCAAATCAGAGTAAAACCTGTTCATCAATGTAATGACTTATAAACACATTAGTTCATAACTTCATCATTGTAATGATTTATGAACAAATCAGTTTATAACTCGTTCTTCAAAGTTTATGACTTTTACTCAAATCAGAGTAAAACTCGTTCATCAATGTGATGACTTATGGACACATCAGTTCCTGACTCGTTCTTAAAATGTAATGGCTTTTTCTTAAATAAGAGTAAAACATGTTATTCAATGATATGGCTTTTGAACAAATCAGCTCAAAGCCATTTTAATTGAAAAGTGCTCAAACGTGACATTCACTTTATTTGAGAAAAATCTCACTGATTTTGGAAAAGTTTCAATTGTTTGAGATTGAGATCCCATCATAATTCCTTTTAAGACACGTATGATATATTTGAGGGGGAACTCGCACAGTATCAAACGACAAGAAAACCTCTCATTTATATGTAGCTTTTCAAAACATCCATGCATATGTTCAGGCTTAGTGTTATTTAAAATAAAACTTCCAAGTGCGAAAATCTTTGTTATTATCAAACACTTTGGAAGATTTTCAACTTTTTCGGTACTCATCGAATTGAAAAAAATTCTCCTGAAGACATCCAAGTGATGTGATGATCTATTCTTGTTTTGGCAAATGCTGCAATCTGCATAGAGTGTTATAGAATTCAATTACTCCTAGGATCCACCAGAACCGGATGGATCTACCTCCGGAGGTACCTTCTAAAATTTAGGACGCAAGGGTCTATTAGATCTAAGTAAGAGGGATGGTGGAGATTAGAGTGCAGATCAACATACTTTCAAACAATGCCAACATCGTTTATCATAACGAATGAAAATGAGGGAGGACTTGAAAAATGTGAGAGGTTGAGTGAGGAGTGTGCGACGGGGTTAAAAGAAAAGGAAAACCCTTCTTATACCGACTAAATCGTCGGGTAGCCACATTTTCTATCGGATTTCATTCGTTGATATCTGGTATTAAAGAAGACATCATGGATCCAGTGATGCAATGGACATTATCCTCCTAGCCACTCAAGTACTTCTTAAAAAGTCCTTATTTCACATTCTCACAGAGATTTAACACATAATCTTTCGACATCTCCTTCGGAGATTGTTGATATTAAAACAAGAGGACATTCTGCTCTAGTCCCTGACTTCATTTCTTGCACTTATAGAGTCTAGAGTTTAATTTAAACATTATTTAGGGCACAAGTGTATTTTTACACTCCATGTCTTTGGGACATTTTCGTAAAATTCATAGTGATACCTAAATAATGGTATTCCACGATGATTGAATGGAAATCCTAACGGTGCTAACATCAAAGCCAACTCTAAAGGTAGGTCTCTTAATTGATTCTTTTAATGTTTCAATTGATGTGTAAACTAGTAATCTATCTGATCCAACTTTTCTTTGATTTAATCAAGTGAATTGTTGTCTTACCCAATGATTAAGAAATTAGGTGTTTATTGAAGATTCAACATTCAACAATATGTTCTTGAAAGTTGGTTGATTATTTGTAGTGGATGTTAGATATTTCAGTGGAACATGTTATACATAGAAATTTGTTACACACATCTATTTTTCAAACACTTTGCATTTCACCATACTCATGATGTTCACGATGTATCATAATCATCATGAGAAAGAGAAAATCTTTTGTGTTTGAAGATAGTGAAGAGTGAAGAGAAAGAGATGATTGAGATTTGAAAATAGTGAATAAAAATGGGTAAGAAAGATAGTGAAAAGAAATGAAGGTTTGAGTGGAAGAAGACGAGTGGATTGCAAGTAAAGAAAAAGAGTTGATTGAAAGTGAAGAATTAAAATATAACTGATATTGGTTAAGAGTGAAGAGTGTGGGTAAAGTGGTAAGGATGTACAAAGAATGAGAAAAAAAATGGATTAGTTGATTGAGATTGAAAAAGGAAGCTTAGTGAAGTGTTTAAATGAAAGATAAAGCTTCAATGACATCGTCATTGAACAATGTTTTAATGACAAACACACATCATCTTTGTACAAAAATTGAAAAGAGATTGTTGATTTGAGGGGGAGCAGATTCAAAGAATAAAAAATTGGTTTAATTAAAAGCCAATCAAGCTCTAGAAGATGAATATCAATTTGAGAGGGAGCTTGAGATCAGATAGATAAAAAAGGATTCATCGGCAACAACCATTTGAAATATGTTTTCAGAATCAAGATCATTACAAGGTGTTGTAAAAATGTGAGCTTCAAAAAGAAATATTCTAACAACACGTTCAAGACTAGAAGTTGTTGTTGAAAAACAAGAAAAAGATTTGTCTTTAAGAATGCTCTCGACTGTTAGCATCAAAGATAAAGTCTGAGTTGTGATTATCAAAAGGAAAATGTGCTTCAACGTTGTATTAAGCTTACAAAAAATTCTTGGTATACACCCTTCAAAGTTAGATATCAAAATAGAAGACAATCCGAGCAATATTTACAATCAGGGGGAGATTGTTGAAATATAGAATATAGATTGTAAACATTATTTAGTGTTTAATCATGTGATTAACACTTAGATTATAAATAAGTAGTTAAGTTTATACATTTGAAAGTTTCTCATCATTATTACACCTAATAAAATTACATTCAAGTGAAACTCTCTCAACATTTACATGAATCATCGTACAATTGCTTGAATATTTAATAACATATTCGCATTATTAAAATGTCCCTTACAACAAAACTCATCAGTATTAAACGCTTCACACCCACTTTTACACGCGACCATGCGCGCATCAGCATGTTTCTGTAAGGACCACGAACACGTGGCAAGGAGATCCGCTTTACACCTAACAACCAGGCACGTGACTTTTCCCTAGTGTGGTGTGACCGTCATGGGAACATTAAACCCGTCAACAAGACTGACAGGTACGAGGACTGGTCAGTATGGGAATGCTGGAGACTGAGATAAAGTTGTGGGGGTGGCCCCACGAAGACTGCTACATTATAATTTGTTGTGCAGTCTCCAGTAAGGCACGAGAAATGGCCGTTGGAGTGAGTGCAACCAGTTCGGGCCCAAATGCGCTTCGACCAGTGGGCGGGTGGGGCTAGGAAAGAGTTGTAGGTGTTGGTGTTGAGGAAGAACCCGCCTCGTTCGAGGACAGGGAGGTCCGCATTTGGTTGGATTGCGGGCCAGATAGGAAACGGGCAGTGATTTACTACGATGAGGATCATGGAAGCATGGAAAAGAGGGAGGAGGATGAAGAGAATTGAGAGTGAGTAAAATGAAGTCATGGTTATTGTTTGTGGTGAGATGTAGAGACAAAAAGGTGGGATATATAGGTGTGTAGAATGTTTAGTTTGTGTTTTGAAATGTTTGTGATTACGGTCTCTATTCTCTAATGCATCTGGTGTGGCCTTGTGGGCTTTGTCGAATTTTTTTCTCTATTACTTATTTTAAACAAAAATAAAGTACAATGAAAAATGATTGATTTGTGTAGAAATCTAAATCTAAAACTTGTTTGTGTAATTAAATGAACAAACTAAACAATAGTTTGAGTCTAATTGTTTGAATTTATATTCGTAAATGTTTGTTGATATGTCTTTTAATGTTTGTTTGATTATGATTATGTTCATTTTCGTTTCGAGGGTAGCAGCTTGTTTAAGTTAATGTTTGTTTGTCTATCATTTATATTTAAATAAAATTTTATTATAGATTTGGTTTCACCCTTTTAGTATTTAAGTCTTCAAGTTCTATGTTATATGTGCGTTTGATTATGTCCGGTGTGCCATTTCACGAACGAACATAAACAAACATGAAATATCTAGTTTTTTGGTCTCGACGACTTACTATACGTGGGTTATGTATCTATGCGATCAGTCCGGTCTCATTAACTACTTTTCTTTTGTGTATGACCGTACCATTGCGACTATATTGTCTCGTTCTAAGAGAATCCTTAATAAACATAAGCTATTACAAACTTTTGAGCTAGCACACACTTTCTTATAAAAAAGAAAGTTGCTAGAGAAAGTTTTTCAAATACCACAAACCTTTAAAAAAAAAAAGGATTTTCTATCATTTCTCTATAGAAAACATTTTCCTCACCTTTTAATAAACTTTAGATTTATATGCTTTAAGTTCTTATGAATTATCATTTTTGATTTGGTTAATTCTTCTCCGGTCCAATTTTAGATTGCTTGAAAGAAGGCTTAAACTTGTAAACAAATTTGATTATTAATATGACAAAATAATATGTAAAAATTAAGAGATAAAAAAATGTATAACTTGTATACCTAAAGATGAATCGATTAGTTTTAATTTTAGGTTTATATTTCTTTGACCATTCAATATTACTCTTTTTATTATGTATATCTTTTCCCTTGTGGAAATAAATTTTTGGACACCCCGTTTAAAATAGTTGCCGACTCCTAGATTATTCTTTTTTTTAGAAAAAAATTTGTTACTGAGGCTTAAATAATTACATCTTAGTAAATTATGTACACATGCTTAGTCCATTTTGTACCACTAGTTACTCAACAAGCACCTACTCGAATTATGATACATTTACAGACCTAATTTAACACATTATAGTAAGAATACTATTGTATGTCAAATGTATTTTGATACTATTTTTGCCTCATATTTCTTTGCTATATTCACTGTGACTCCTAGATTATACGTAAGTGCATATTTTTTCCCTTTTTCATTTCACTCGCTCAATTAGTTAAAATATATATGAAAATGCAGTTTTTTTATCAAAGTCTTTTAAAATCTTTGTCAAAAATGTAATGTAGTGCCTTCGGTTCAAATTAATTATTTATAAATAAAAAAAGTATGCGGTTTAAGAAAACATATTCATTATAATTTAATTTTTAATGATATAATAGTTTTAACCTTATTTTTTACACGTCTTTTTATTACATATATTTAATTAAAGTAATCAAATTCAATTAATTATACTATTCATTTATAGAAGTAGACAATTAAACTGAAAGATAAATATAAATTGTAACTTTAAGACTGAAAAAATATAAAAATTGTTGTATAGTGTATTTTATTTTTAGTTTTGTTTAATTAAAGTAAGTTTTCTTATAAAAAAAGAAATGATATAAATAATGAATGCCAATTTGTAACTGTAAATAGTTGTGACGGTCGACACTACAACCAACTATGAGATGACTGGCAGTCGTAGTTCTCGAAGTCATAGTCATGACAATCAATACTACAATCAATCATGATACAACTTGGACTCGAAGTCATAGTCATAACAGTCGACACTACAACCAATCATGAAACGACTCTCAGTCGTAGCTCTCGCAATCATAGTTAAACTGACTTACATTCGTTGTCCCACGACTCAACATGGAGATACAATCACAATATAACCAAACAATTGTGAAAATTCATTCACTTTATTGTAGTAGTCGACCCACCCACAACTCAGTTGTGACGACTACATGCGGTTTAGAGCGTTCAACTCTAATCATTCGGTGACTTGACCTTCATGAGTGGAGATTTTTCTCTTGTTTTAATTCACTGTAATTGGCAAGAGTTTTTTTCATCCCTTTTGCAAATCTCATAGTTAAAACTTTCGGAGGAATTCATATTGTGTAAATTTGTGTATTTTTAAATTTGTTCTTGAATTTTTCTGCTTCTAGTGCTTTACTAAAGACTTTTTAATATATCAGCCGTTTAAAACAGCCGGCCATCTTATTATGTTATTTTACTCTATCCCTTATCTACTTGAATTTCATAAATATATCACAATTTTACACCACGTTACTATTTACACTCGAATCTAGCTTGGACTCGCAAGCAAAACTCTAAAAATGATGACAACATACAACTAAACCACGTACCTACTTTTAAATACAAAATACCAGTACTCACAATTACAAAAAGCATCAAATTCGTTTCTAAAAAGAGGTAAAGTAACAAAAATTAAATATTTACATTGATACAACATACAAGCAATAATCATAGATTTACTGAAGTTTATTTATAACACATAAAAACATACAACCCAATCCATCACCACAAACAAAATGGGTTTACATACATATAAACCATGCACCATTGATTATTTAGTAGGCTGCTTAACATAGCTTCCCATCCTCACCACAATCCCATCAATATCACGAACATAACCAACTTTCTGGCCCCACTCTTTTTCCTCCGGTTTGCTCACTCCTTCCGCACCATTCTGCACCGCCCTCTACATCCAATTCCACAAGCAAACACAATCAAATTAAAAAAAAATGACATTTTCTCAAAATACCCTTGTGATGAATTATTTTCAAGCAAATTATCAAGAAAGGTAATATAAAAATATCACGTTTGAGAACATAAAGTATGTGACATTTTATCCGTACCAAAAATGTAATATAACTACCCTTTTCATTTTTACCAAAAAGTACTAACATCTTTTTTCACTTTCGACGATATGAAATATGTAAAACTTCGTATCTAATTTTTCCATTTTCTCCTTAGTGTACAAATTTAATTCTTTAGATTTTTACGGACCAACATTATCAAAATTGGTATTAAACAAACAATACCTTGTATGCAGCATCGACGTCCTCATAAGCAAAGCAAACCTCGAGTTGATTCCTTCGAGTTTTGGATCGCTGCTCATGAACCTCACCTGTTAGATCATCGGTCTCGTGTTGATGTACCGGCGTAAATGCTATTGTCGTTTGTCCACTTTCTAGTTCCCCCCATCTAAAACAAACATAAAAATTTCGACCCTTGTTTTATTTATTCGTGTTCAAAACTAACAACGCATGAGCCAATAACACATAACATAATACCATATATCCACAGAAAAATAATCATATGCAAACGAAAAATAAATAATCAAGGCCAATAAAATATTTTAATTATCGATTGATTTATTTACCTATGGGAGTCGTCTAAACGACGAACAGAGGCACCAAATGCCTTACCGTAAAACTCGACCGATTTCGCAACATCTTTCACGTAAATCACCGTGTATGCAAATGCCGGGTTCAATTTTGACGCCATTTGGATCGTATCTTGAGCTTTTCTGTTTTTTGTTTGTTGATTTGATTACAATCGGGTTTGGAGAAAGATTTAGAAAATGAGAGGTGGGAATGATTGAAAGAACGATACGTATCGATCATGAGGTGCTGGAGGGAGACGTGGCGCACTTTATGCTTTTTCTTTTACACGTGGCAGTTTAACACGTAATATTTTGATGATGAAGATGAGCCGATGACGTGTGATCGTTACTGGGCTGATATTGTTATACGGCTCATGAGCTGGGCTTGCCCCTAGATTAGGCCTTATCCTATAAACAACAAGTTATGTGATTTAAACTCTTGGGCTTTTCTAATTAGCAGTTTTATTCGCTTAAATAATATAACTAGGCATCATAAATTAATTTTGTTAGGACATAAGAATAAGAAAAAAAAAACTAGGTAGCGTTTGTTTTACAAGTTTGGAAAGTAGTGAATGGGATCAAAGCATGGTAGGGGTGTTTGGTTTACAATAATGGATTTGAGGTAACAAAATCAAACCTACAAATTTAGGAATTTATAGAGTATAAACCCACGAAGGTGTTTGTCAACTTATTTAATCAGGTTGTTCATGTTATAAAACTTTCAGCACAATTGAAAAATCGATTGCATCGTTAGTAAATAAGCGATTATCCTTTTGTACAGTAATAAATACATCAAACATTTTGATACATATGCTAAAGTAAAAATAGTACAATCAACTAAAATATAAGAACTCTAATAAGTATTCAAACTTTTGAATTGAACCATATGAGTTGAAAATTTTACGATGTTTACATATCTTAGCTGAGGGATTATCCAATAAAGAAAATCGAGAAATTAACAATGCAACCCAAATACATTTGAGTTGTTAGTAAACCCCTCCCTCAATACATTATCTTCCTACATGCGTTAGCGAAGGTTGGTTATCGTATAACAAATCTTAATATAAAACAAATAAGATAACATATCAATCGTCAGATAAGATTTGATGAAATTAATTTTTTTAAAATAATCAAAGACTCATTAAATATTTCTGAAGGGTAAAAGGGTCATTTAAAGTTTCGGCGGTGCAAAGTCAGAAATCAAAGTTCTAGTAGTGCAGAGTCAGAATTCCAATGGTGCACATTAAATTTTCCGATGATGCACAGTAAAAAGTTCGATGGTGCACAGTAAACGAGAGAGGGGAGAGGGGAGAGGGAGGGAGTTGTTAGCTAAAATAATGAAAATGTTTTAATTTATTAAATGTTTATAATTACAAAAGTAAACCTACTAATTACAAATAGGTAAGATAATAGTAGCAACCGAAGTACTTTATAAAAACAATAAATTGTTAAGCAAATAGGTAGTTTCTAATTTTGTAAAATTAGTAATATCCAACAGTAAGTTTAAATACCCAACAATATCATTGCTTCAATTTGGTGTTTTAGATATTAGAGACTTGAGTCGTTAGATATCGAAGACTTGAGCCGTTAGTATATGATTACTTATAGAAAACCTACTAATTTACAAAAGGAGTGTAAGGCACCGCCTCAATTTCCTAGGGCCTAGGCACCGCTTTATGCCAAGGTCTCGCCTTAAGTCATACCAAGAGGCTATGCCTAGTGCCTAACGGCACCTAGCACCTAGACGCTCTTTTATAAACCAAGACGCCATCAAAAAGAAATGATTGACACCATCCATATCCGTGTTACAAAGGTGTCATTGACATAGTTGTCAATTCGTGATCGTTTCTTTTTATAGTCTCCAAAGTGTTCTTAAGATATCACTTAAAAAGATGATCATCATATAAGATTTTTATTCTCAAAAAAGTTAAAGCAGTATGAGGGTAAATTTTGAAGTCGTGGATTTCCAACAACCATAACTGTTGAATTCAACACAAACTTTGATCATTTATTATTTTTGCAATATTATACTAAAAAATTTCATTATTTTCTGACTCGTAAGAGTCACGAGTTGCCTCAACTCGAAAGAGTTGACAGATGACTCTTATGAGTCGAGTCACGAGTCGTATGACTTTTTAGATTTTTGACTCGACTCAAAACCTGTAATAGTCTAACAACTATTGTCTTTGACATACTTTCACCGTAAAAAATAAAAATAGAAATAGAAATATAATCTCGAATTGAATTATTTTGGATTGTGCAGCTTTTTTTTTTTTTTTAAATAAAGGTTTTAATTTACAACTTATATGTTTTTACAGATATATTTTAAATTTAACAGTTACTCCATTTTCATTAACATAACTAAGTAATTCTTTTTAGTTAATAGTTCAGTACATTTGTTTCCTTTAAATCATTTTAGTCTCCCTCAAAACTCAAATTTCGTTCCCCCCAAAAACCAACCGATGGGTAGATGTCTTACACTTATTTTGTTACTGTTAGTGTTTGGTTATGATAGTATGACCAAAAACTTGCGTGTACATGTATCAATTTTTATCTATAATAATAATAATTTAATAAACGTATTTTTGATTGTCATAGTCCCATATGATTAGTAATGAAAACTAATAAAAGGGTGTTAAGGCTGCATCAACAACTGATCTTATATATATGTTTACTCGATTTTATTGTTTTTGTTATCTAAAATTTCTTTCAATTCGAGTATTAAATATATGAATATGATTCTCCTGACTATTTATATGTACAGGGCTTTCTTAGAGTTATTGCTTTCTTGTGTGGCTTTTGTAACTTTCGATTTTTAAAATCAATTTTCGGTCATAACATCTTTTCTTTTTCATATTTATCACTTGGTAGATGGTTGGAGAAGCTTCATACAAAGCAAGTAGAGGGAGGGGTCTTCGTCCAGCTGTAGGTGCTCGGAATAGGAAGATGTTTACTTCAAGCTGTTATGTTAGGCACACCGGGTGTATCAACTTTGCTGCACACTGTAATCGATGGGTATATATGTGTCTTACACTTGTTTTGCAAAAAATAATTTTTGTAACTACTTATATGACAATGGGTGAGCACTGGTATGTTTGGATTACTTAATAAACGGGTGGACTTTTGGGTTCTTGATTTTCCACATGGCAGTTTTCAGCTACTAACCAATTAAGCTCAGTCCATAAAACTATATTGGTTGAACTTTTTTACTAAAAGCATGGGAGGAGGCTTTTAAGTTTTCACGTAGGACAAATGTTGGATATATCTTGGACTTTTATCCAATCAAATAAACTATGGCAGATTGGTAGCTTGCTGAATGCTGACCTTGCGATTTTCCCTCTTATTGTGAATTTGTAATCTTGATTCTTGACATTGACTCATGCTAGTATGATAATTCTTAGTGGGTATGTCTAAATATACACCTTATTTTCACTAACTAAACACTAATGATGATATAATAATTTGTAGGATCCTAATTATTAGATTTTTTTCTAAATATACACTTTAATTTCACTATTTGAACACTCATGATGATATAATCATTTAGTAGGATCCTTTTACTTTTTCATTAAATTTTTCAAATGATTATTCCAATCATTATTTACATTAATTGTTTTACTTATCTAAATATATATATATATATATAAACAAATATATAAACATAAAATTTGAAATTAAATATTACAACTTTTATTAAGTAATTTTCACTTACTTTTTCAATCACAAAAGTATTGCAAAATTACATTAAGTTAGATCATGACTTTCGGGAGCACGATAATAATATTCGCGAAAATCGTTTTGACGAGTAACATATTTGTCTTCCCACCCGGATGCAATATCACTGTTATATGTGATCCAAAGTGGATGAGTTAACAGTAAAGGGAAACCTTCCCGTAATGCAACTCTAATATAATGGTTATGATTCACATGGGCAATCACTATGGTCTCATGTGAGTCTGATTGCGGTGGATTGGACCAAAGAGGAAAACTCGTAGTACAACATCCATCGTCGGAAAGATTTACAACTACTTTGTTATAGGCCGAAGCAATAACCAAGCCCGTGTTTGGCATTTCCATCCATTTTCCAGCAAATTTCACGGTACTAAGATTTCTTCATAACCGATAGTTCCAAATATTTACTTGTACTGTTGAGGTCGGGACTCTAACTCGCGCACCAAATCGGACCGAATTCTAGGCCACTGATCCTCAGGGAGACCAAGACCGAGAGCGACTGATCTAAATCCCCAATTTCCATCCGGCAAGACATTTTGTATACCCGAGTCCAAAATATAAGGATGGACAACTTTCGGAATTTGTTTACGAAATATTTCTGTCTCACTTAGTAGGTCCATAGATGAATCATGCCACGTAGACGTTTGACTCACAAATGAGCTATGTCTTGGCGGTTCTTCATTTAAATCTGGGATTAAGTTATGCGTCCGACCTGTTTGAGAGTTCGAAAATTAACTATGTCTTGTAGGTTGCATATTCGGATCTATCTCGAAAAACCTGCATGAATAACTACGCTTACCAAGATCTTGAATTTTCGGGTCAACATGCTTCTTTTCTTGTTGTTTCTTCAAGCTTGGCCGTCCACGGGTATTTTTTCTAATCGATGGTTCTTTAATCACGGTTTTACTCTGATTAATTATATCCAGAAGCTTTCTTAAGAGACTCTTTTTTACAACGTCTGACTGCTCCTTGAACTTTTCTTTGAAACGGTGTAATTCATCGTCGCATCGAATATCTTCATTTTCCACCATTTCTAACCATGAAACGTTTAGCTTCCTCCAAAAGATATTAATCGAATCCAAGGGAATATACTCTCCTGTAACAAAATAAAAATAGTTGTTTTAAAGTTGTTGAAAACAAAAGACCTTAATCAAGCAATTGATGTTAAATATACTGACCAGAATTTAAGTACGTTGAAAGTACGCAAGCGCATGGTAACCCACAACTATTACGAAGTCGACAACCACACTTTGAATAGTCGAACTCAAGATCATTCAACCGAAGAAGTTCTTTTAAAATCATATCAAGAGCTTCTTTTGAAACATGACCCTGTAATAAAGTTAAAATCAGTAGGTTATGCTGATGATAACGATAAGTTGTACTTCTTCCAAAGTTTGCGTTGATTTCCGTAACTTGAGACTGCACGATTTGATTAATACAACCCACAAATTGATCCAAGGTATATTTTTTAGATTTCAAGTACAATTTTAACTTGGCATGTTGGCTCTTAACTCTATTGCTCGTGTTGTTACCAAAGTTGAGAGACTGATCAGTCCATACAGACACAAACATTTCTTTATGTTAGTTCAACCACTGCTCATCTACGTAATGTAAAACACCTAAAAAGACAAAAAAAAATGTATATCAAATAAATATATACATATATATAAGTGATTAAAACGTATATTAAATGTGAAATTTAGAGAAATATACGTGGATATTTTCTCAATACTAAATGAAGTTGCTTATAGTTTTCCAAGTACGATATCCACGTCAGAGAATCTTCTAGTAGCTTCCACGTTGAATAAAATGAGTCCCAATCACGTTGTGTCTTGATCATTGGCCTACAATGCTTAATAATATTTTGATGAATGTGCCATCTACAAAGTAATCGAGTAGCATCTGGAAAAACTTTTTTGTATGCACCTATGAGAGCTAACTCTCTATCCGTGATTATAACACATGGGTGCATGCACCCATCTAATGTCAACTTTAAACACTCCATCTAATGTCAACTTTAAACACTCTAACACCCACTTATAGTTTTTCTCCTTTTCTTCACTTATAAATGCAAAAGCTATGCAAAATGTCTTTCTTGTTGAAGTTACGCCAACAATCTCAACAAAAGGCATTTTGTATATGTTCGTCTTGTATGTAGCATCTATAATCAACACGTGTGGGAATGCACGCCATATCTTAAAAGATGTTGGATGTACAAAAAATAAAGCTTTCAACTCGTTTGTAACATGATTGTGTCATACTCGTGAATATAACCATTGGAATGTAAAAGTGACATAAGAACCTGCATCGTAGTTTTTCCGACTTTTTCAGCCTTGCGAATTTTAGATTGGGCATTGTATATGTCTTTAATTGTTGACACATTATCTTTATTTTGCTCTTTTATTATCGACAAAATGTTTCGTGCCTCTACATTCTTCCTTGTTAAATCCTCCACCAATCGATATTCACGTGTTGTTAATCGCCTCGCATAGGGATGCGCCTCCATATGTTGTGCTGGAGGATGATTATGTTCATCGCATATCACACTTAATGTCCAACCAATGTATACCCATGAATATTTCCCTACTAACAGGAATGGGCAGTTAATTTTTCTAGTGGTCGTATCTTTACTTGTTTCCTTCTCTTTATATTTACCACTACGATCACACATAAGATAGACTTCCTTCGTAAAACCGCTTGTGTTGGCCTTTGATCTTTTAGTTATGATGACATAACCGAGAGGGTGTGCCTTGTTTTGTGCCCAATTTTTTAATTCTTCATGAGACTTAAACACCTAAAATTATGAACTTTTTATTAATAGTAATCTCCACTAATAAATTATCAGTAAAAATGCTAAAAAAATAATTCCATAAATATAAATCAAATAAGATATTATTATTGTACCTGATCGGTGAAAAATGATGATATTTGCGTGGTATATTTAACATCTTCAAATGAGTTGTTTTCACTAAAGAATGAAATTTTTATGCAAACAAAATAATACCTGCAAATAAATAAAATCATAATTATATGACTATTCTTAACGTAAGAAAAGTTAGAAACGAAGAGCATATATTATTTCATATATTTTTAATTAAAAACAACAAAGGCACGTCTCCTAAATATTTTCTGGATTTTGTTCAAAATATGATAAAAAATTGTGGATAATGTTAAATCATATTTATAGTACTATTATTGTTTTATTAAACATCAATCGTTGTTCCTTAATATATATTTACAGGTTCACTTGCTATTGAAATGTTAAAATTTTAATGACTAAAAACTGAAATATAATTTTATATATCAAGTGGATGTACTTTTTATCCATATAGACAATATCAAATTAAGCATGTAGCTCCCATCTTTTAGTGGATTTTGAAATGGAGTTTTATACATCAAGTGGAAGTACTACTTTTTACTCAAAACTTAACTTCAACAAACATCAAAATAGTGGCTTAAAGATAGACACAAGCACAAAACAACCAGTTCCAATAAAAAAAACTAAGAACATAAAAATAAATTAATTACGTACAAACTATCTTTTTGTCATACCTCTAAACTATTGCCAACCACCACCTGCTGCTGCAACCAGCCACCCACCTTTTGTCGACCGAACCGCCGCTGCCTGCACTCAGTTAGTGTTTGTTTGTATTTGTATATTTTGACAATTGTTTATTTTGGATCGATTGTTTGTTTGTTTTGACACTCTAACAAATCTAGTTTAAATAGTAATTAGTAATTAGTTAAGTAATTAATTAGTTGGTTAGATGTTAAATTCTTTTAGTAATTTCAATGTAAAAATTCTACAAAAGTCAGTTGATATTTCCAATGACTTTTAACATTGTATATTTTTAATAAAGTAAAAAGTAATTTTAACTTTGACTAGTGTCTATTTAGTGTATTTGGTGTTCATTTACTTCTTAGTTTGTAAAGGTTTGACATTGATATTCAAGTTTTATCTTTTTGTATTCACAATGATTGGAACAGACACATTATAGTATGTATGTAAATGAATAAAGTTAGTTTATTTAGGATGTGAATCTTGACATAGGGACAACCTTTATGATTTGTGATGTTAGGCATACTATTGTGTGATAACCTATATTGCATTTATTTTTATTTTTTAGAAAGGTAATGAACTCACACACACCTCATCACGAATATACACATTTTTTCCACGAATATATACATATGTACAACCCTGGACTCGAACCCACAACCTCATAGTTGAAGGGTCACCTCGATACCGCTAAGCCAATGTTGAGTGTAACATATTAGTTGTATATTGTTGTTCTTTCCTTTGACTCTTTTATATCCTAAGTTTTCTTGTCACAGGTATAAAAACACCCGATTGAACTCTTTAAACGGATGTCTTTGATAACACTTAGTTCACTTATTTCTGTTTCATTTTCTTTGCACAAGTGTCTTTGAGTTTAATTTTGGTATGTGCAGGAACAAATATTTGGAAAAGTAACATGCGAAGCTGAGTCTTATGACAAATTGCAGAATTAAACAAAGGTGAAGACAATTGTGTGATGCAAGGTTGAAAAAGGTTGTACCAACGTATAAAGAGGCTATCAAAGCTGCGTATGGGCACCCAACCTCGTGTCACTATGAAGCCATTTCTGAATCACAAGCCAATGCTAGAGTTAGATCCCTTATTGAATCACTGGACGAAGTGAGGGTCGAGATGGAGCAATTGAAGAAAATGTTCAATGATCTACAAAGCACCATGCTCTCAAGCGAGTAATTCTTTCCTAACAACCCTTTTTGGTATATAAGTATTAACCTACTTGCAGCTAATCTTGTGATCTTTTTGTAACTTTGTAACTCAAGCTACTTACCAATTTTTGATGGGTCGTTATATTGTACTGAATGCTAAAAGAATCTTTAAGTGATTTGTATATTGTAGCTTGTTGGAATATATGGAAACTCACGGGATTTTGGTATTTATATGTGTAAGCATATTTATATGGATTGTACTGTATGTAAATAGGTTTCTATATAATGGATTTTATGAAGTTTACGATATGCTAATCTTTTGTATCCATTAATTTTGCAACGATTAGGTCGTTACTATTCATGTATGAAAATAGCTACTTCAATAACTCGTTGCTATTCATTAATTTTGCAATGATTTCAATTAAGTTAGGTCATTATTATTATTATTATTTAATTATTATTTTTATATAGCAAAAATAGGAAAGTTTGGAGATGTATTAGAATGTGGATTAACGTGTATAAATCATAACTGTAAACATAGTCCGTCTAAAATTGAAATTATGACCCAAAATATTTTGTCCGATCCAGATAGTATAAGTGGGCTTACTCTTGAAGAGGCCTCAGCATGCATGCCCAACATATGGCAGTGACCATTTCATCCTATATCAAAAATTATGAAACATTTGTCGCTTCAAATTCATAACTGTAAGCTTGTCCTAAACATTATATCTACAATGCTATCAAACATACAACAATAATAGACAACCAAAACGAAATACATCTATCTAATCATCATTAAATTGAATCCAAACAAACATACAACATATCAAACTTACACCAAATCAAACTACAAACACACAAACTAAACACTTGAAATGCTATCAAAACTCGAATCAAACACATCGAGTCGCTTCAACTGAACTTTACACTACATCACATCACATCTAATCATATTGTTATTTTTTAAGTACTCTAACCCATTTCATGTAGTCATTTCATACTAATACAAACCTCCCTCTGTCACCGCCATTTATCAACCTACCCGCCAAAACTACCCCGGTCACCTTTCGGCACTGTCACGATTAACTTCCTCCCTACAACAACCGCAGTCGTTAATTCCGGCCGCGTAATCTCCGGAAGCCTAAATCTCCACACATCAACCTTCGATTTCTCTAACAACAGATCCACATCTCCACCGTGATTAACAACAACTTTCGTCACTCCAAGATGAATCTTCACGACATGAACCCTAAGTTTTCTGGAAAATTCGTTGTTCTTGACGTTTGCTACAAATCGAATGCAATCGAATTGGTCTTCGATGAAAACATCAGCTTGTGATCGGAGAGGAAGCTCGAGAACCTGGCTGAATACGTGAGGGAGTCTAAGAAGCTTTTTTTGTTGAATTGTTGGCATTGGAAATGAATATGAAGCTGAATTTGAATTGTGATGGTTAATTTCAAGAGGTGATGATGATTGTGATTGGGAGAATAATAGTAGGAGTACATTGAGGAGAATTGATACCGTGAAAATGGTGGGTCGATTGCTAAAGGAAATTGGAATCATTGAATCACATCAATTCAACTCAATTTCATTCAAAGATGCTGTCAAATCCTACCCATATGTTTGGTGTTTGTGACCGTACAAACTACCTTCATTTTCTTGAGAAACAATAAACAAATAGAGAATATATTTATATATATATAATTCATCACTTATTTTATACTGAACAATATTATTTTAATAGTATTATTTTACCTCTACACTGTTTACCTTAGCAATAACTTTTAAAATTCATTGTTTTATTCGTACTCCACGTGTGAAGTAGTACTCCACGTATCACTTGACAGAAACGTCACCCTTTCACAACCTCATTATAGTTCATCATCTTCAGGTTTGATCACGGACTTGCATTTCTAGTTTGCAAACCAATGTATTGTCATACTTATTATAAAAGTGCTTACTGGCTGGTTGATACCATATAATATACGGATATTGATGTTTGCTTATTTATATGCTTTAAGAGATTGAAGAGGTATACATGCCCATCAATTTTATATATAATTTAAAATTAATACGATAGAAAAAATATGAGTTTTTTATTATTTTTCACCTTTTACGATTTAACAGTCTTAATTTCTTTCGTATAATTTCACTTTTGACCCCTTGAATATTTGATGTATTTATTTAGGGTCTATAAACTATATAAATATGGTCACAATTTTTTCGTATAATTACACTTTCAATCTTTAAATATTTAATGTATTATTACGGGTCTATAAAATATATAAAAGAATCGACCAATTAAAAATTAAATTTGACCCGGGTTATTATGGGTTTATAACCTAGTAGTATATTAAAACTAAAAAATATTTGTGTACGTCCTGATTGTTTAGATATACAAAATTGCAGGTTTTGCGAACCGACAATATGTTCGTCACCTACTTATGTTCTAATCGGTTTCAAACTTACATCTATTTTGCGGTTTTCTTTCTGTTAAAAAAAAGAAACTTTTTTATGTTTACCTTTTTGGGTTTTCAAATATGAAATTTGTTTTCTTTGTTCTTTTTTTAAATAAAAGATCTAATTTTTTTGGTTGATCGTTTATTATTGTAATGCTTCTCAAATGTCTAAAATTACCTATAAAAGTTATTCAAATACTTATTGCAAAGTTCCCTATTCATTCTTTATTTTAACTATATACTAATAAGAGTTTGAATTGTCATGCATCACACCGCTATATACAGATTAGAATTTGAATTGCGGTGCATTATACCGTCAACTAGCATACTTAAAGCTAGTATTAAAAGTTGCTTCGTAAGTTGTCGTGTGGCTTCTAATCCTAAGTGGTATTCTCTCTTAATTTTCAATCGATCATTATTTTTAAAGATTTGATTTATTTATTAAACAATTAAATTTCTAACGTCTGTCCATTATTTCTAATCCATTAAAAATAATAATCTTATAAAATCTAATTTTTAGGATTGTATACCAAGTCAATTGCTATCAACGTAGGTAACTTCCATGATAATCTATCATAATTTCTAGTTGATAATTAAATTAGATTTGGATATATGGTTTTGATAACCTTACAATTTAAAATAAATTTACTATAAGTCTTCTTATAATCAAAAATGTAAAAAAATACTATTTATTAAAATAAATTCAAAAGTATCAAAAATTACTATAAATCTTCTTATAATCAAAAGAATAATAAAATATAAATAGTTATTATTAAACAATCTCTTATATCTATTCTTTTTCTTGACAAGTATATCTATCTTTTCCAAACTATAAATTCTATATGCAGTGGAAGTTAAAACCAACACGTATTGTTACCAACGGAAAGTGGATATGAATTACACTATTGAATTATGACTTTGAAATCGAAGGATTCAAAATTTTGAATTAAATTTAACACTACGCAGAAGAATTGAAGTTGATTGTTGTTCGTATAGTAGATTAAAGCTAATAATAAATTATTGTAATGTATGTATGTATTTCATCAAATATATTCGTATCATTTTGCAATTTAATTTTCGTCAGATATGCAGATAAAATTGTTAGACCGGTCACTATGTTATCCTATTTTTTCCGTTCTTGCACTCACGTGGCATGTTTTCAGAAAAACACTATACTGAGAACCGTCCTTATCTGTTCGTTCTAGTCAGCACGATAAAAGAATGGCTACTTTGTGGGCCAACTTGCTTCCAACAGTCAAATGTAACGGCCTTTTGTATAAAACAGAAAAAATAATTATTTTCAAAACACATTATATATAGATATACATTTATCACTATTTTCACAAATCATTTGCACCATTTCTATTTCTTTTAAATACAAATTATATTAAAAAATTAACACTTCTTTTCACACACAATTCTCACAATCTCTACGTATACAACACCACAATAATTATATCAAAAAAATCCACTTAAAAATGCCTAAACAACACCACAACAATCCTCAATCACAATCCAAATATTTTTTCAAATGCCTAATCTATAATCTTACACCAACTTTGGCTACATTACCGGAAAATTCGTCTTCCGCACCCTAATCGAACAACCATTCACCAAGTAACATGAATTTTGCACAATCTGAACCTATAACCAATCCATTTTCAATCTAACCTCAAGACCCACGATCCCGATACCAAAATCAACAATGGTATAATCAACATCCCCAACAATTCGGTTATTACCCACAAACACAATATCCACCAACATACTACCCACAAATACCACTAAACCAAAATCAATATGAAAACGTCCACACACCACCACCCCAACCCGAAGACGTAGGCGAATTCGAATCCGATGCGGCATAACCGAGGCAACGAAAGAAATGTCAAAAAATATAGTGGACCTTGGAAGAAAGCAAGATTTTGGTGAAACGGTGGGTCGACGCTTCTCAAAATGGAGTGATCGGGAATTCACAAACAGGGTGACTCTTTATAGAGAGTCACACAAGAAAATTACAACCGTTGTGTCGATACGAAACGTAATATCAATCAAATAACCATTAAATGGTCAAACTACAACGAGACGTCAAGCTTTTTCAAAGCATTTACCAAAAGTATAAAGATGAGTGGGCAAGTGGTACGGACGAGGCAAACATTACGTTGGTGGCTCATTAAGGATTTAAAGATCGTATAAAAAGGAACTTCACTTACTAGTTGATATGGCGTGTCTTAAAAGATATCTCGAAGTTCTTTTTTCCTGAAGGCGTTATGAACAATGAATGACCCATGGAAGAACCTCTGATCCGTATTGAAGATGAAGACATTATGATCCGTCCAACCAATGATACCCCGAACTTTGACCATTTATTCGTTGACGACCCAATTCGTCGCCTAACCGGTCGGGCTCAAAGTCGCAAAAGTTCGGATTTGTCGAATGTTAGTTCCTCACGTTGTTCGGTCGATGAAGTCCGCGCCCAACTTTTCAGATTCGCACAAGCTCAACAAGTAACAATGGTAACATTAGCCGAGGCGTCTAAAAAGAAATTAATGTTCAAGGCGTTCAAGGTTCTCAATAAGCCGATTAATACAAGTTTTCCACCTGACGAACAAGCATTTCACTACAACATTCGGGAATAAGTGAAACGAGATTTTGTTAAGTCTCGCGAACCCACGAATGAAGACACAGACTCAGACTAATTTTATTATTGTAACGTACTTTTTTTTAATTAATGTAATTTTTCTTATTATTGTAACGTACTTTATTTTTAATGGTACCTTGAAGAGTTGATCTCTATGCCATGTAGTAGCTGATGAGGTGTTAGAAGAAGTGGATGCTTTTGTAGCTTGATTCAGTTGAACCATTAAGCATTCTAGATCAACGATGGTTTCTTCTTCAGTTGCAAAGTGAGAAGGAGACTTAGATTTCTCAAGTAGTGAGACAGGAGAAGCTTCCTTGAGGAGAAAGTGTCTTCAAAAAGTATGACGCTTTCAAGACTTGCATTATCATCATATTCAGAGACATTTATTGAATAGTCATCTGATTCATGTTCACTCACTGAGTTGGCCATAAGGCATAGCCCAGCGAGATCCTCATGATAAGATGAGGAAAAATCACCAGAAGATGATGAAGTACCACCAGTGAGACTAAGTTTGATAAGAAGGTCTATGTGCTCTGCAACAAAGCCAGTATCATTCTTTCTAACTTGTTCTTTGAGTTTTCTATACTTAGCTTTATATTTTGATGCTTTTTGTGACTGCAGTGATTTGTTGTTTTCAACACGTTGAGCCTTACATTCAGCAGCAAAATGTCCAAGTTTTTGACAATTAAAGCAGAGAGCATCAGATTTATCAAATGTTTGTTTTCCTTTGAACTTCTCGCGGTAAGGCTTTTTCAAGTATCCGTAAGTAGATACTCCTGATCTGATGGTAGCGTTTTTGTTAAAGTTGGTAAATTTCTTAAATTTATGGTGCATCTATCAATGAAAAGTCACAACCCTTAATTTTTATGGTGCATCTTTTGGCAATTTCTACCCCAAAAAAATGCCTACAACTTTTAGGGTACATTATATCATTTAGGAAAAGTATAGGATATACATAGTAATATACCACTAATAATAAGTTTAGACATAAATGGTCCAAGACCATATTTAAGTAAGAAAATTTTCAACATTCTCCCACTTGACTGGAAGACCATTTGTACGTAGACTAAACTTTAGACTGGCCAAGTATAATTTGGTCTAATTATCTCGAGTTTTACAGCTCCTTTCTATTTGATTATGCTACTACAGATGTGGAGGCAAGGACGATTCAGTTCTAATTATGTGGTGTCCGGATATTGCTTATTTTATACATGTTTTATCATAGCAATATCCCTCTTTCTTACCCTATTTATTGAGAAATTCATGAACTTTCGATACTTATTACGTGTTGAATTCATTTCGGGTCCTAAAGTGGAGATCCAAGGAAAAGATGTGAAAATTGAACCTAAATCAATGAAATTGTTCAAAGTCTAAGATATTCAGGATGTCATCACACCCTTGACACTTCCCATCACAATTGTGACACATGAGTTGACCGGATTGTTAATTGAGGGTCATCACACCCGTGACAGATTTCATTACACTCGTGATGACGAACACATAATTGACGAAATTGACATTTCCTATTAATGAGAAATTAGGGCACCACTTCCATTTATACAATATACATTTGGATCAAGAGGGGGGCGATTTTGAGAGAAAAATTCTTCATTCTTTCACCATTCTAATGCGAGGATTGAAGGATACAACATCACCAAACATTAACACATTCAGTTTGATTATACTTTCATCGAATTATGTTGTCTTTGTGTTTAGTAATGTTTTTGATGTTTTCTTTCCACATGATGGGCTAGACTTCTTTGTATTCACTTAGATGACGTGAATCATAGTATTGGATTGTTAATCATTCGCTTTTATGTTATTGTTACTTGATTTGAATTATGATTAATCAAAGATCCGTTATTATTAAATTTTAATTTAGTTCTTGCACATGAGTTATTGGTATTGTTAACAACGGTTAATTTGTAATTGATAACTTGTACTAGAGTATTTGGCTAATCGAATGATTTAGACAATAAATAGACATATTGATTGGTTTAGGAACTATAATTATAACTTGATAATTATGTGGTTATATGAGGGACACCAGTGTAACTTAGGTTCAACGAAAGTAAAACTAGATTGCGTTGTAATTCATAAGTAATTGGTTAGTGAATTGATTAGGTTGAACAAGGTTAACGACAGTTAATTGGAATCTAATAATCAATCGGCTATAAGACTCGACAGAGAATTGTAGTGTCACTAGTCATCATCGATAATCATAACGGTTTAAACAAGCAATCCATGCTAGAGGGAACAAGTCTAAGTGAATGCTCCTTCAATCCAATTGTTATTTGCATTAATTTATTTCTATCTAATCTCTTGTCTAGTTTTCTAAATTACCTACAATGCGAGTTGCAAAACAATCAATTATAAACCCCTTTCACTAGATTAATCATTAGTATATACTTTCTTAAATAAAGATTGTTCCCTGAGGAGACGATACTCGGAATACTGTTACTATCTACTATACGACTAGGTTATGTTGCCTATTTGCGTAATAGTAAATAGTAGTATTTCTTATCTTTTTAAAAGTATAGATTTTACACATCAACTTTTTGACACCGCTGCCGGGAAACAATGCTTTCATTTTAAGATTTTAGTTTACTTTTAGTTCGTCAATCTTTTCTTGGAAAAAAATGTTTTAAGAAAGTTACTTACTCGTTTTATCTTTACTCTCTTGCACTTTATTGTTTCTTTTAGTGTTTTTGCATTAGTGTTTTCATCTTATGACCCATTTGTCATTTCCCTAAAATGACAAACCATTTGTTGATCCGGAAATAGAGTGGCATAAGAAAAATCAAAAGAAACAAGATGATCAAGAGGAAGACATTGTTGATAGACTAATAAACAATTCTGCATCTGAGAGTGAAACATCATAAGAAGAAATGGCTTACCAAGATGATCAACCAATGTGAGAAACACGTCAAACTGCCCGAACTAGTCAACTTCTAGTCATCGGGAAGCTAACCATCACTACTGACGATTTTGGAGTTAAGGGGCAGTCTATGAACATGGTTCGCAAGAACCAATTTGATAGGAGGTTCAATAGTAACCCCGTTGAGCATATGGAGGCATTTGAGGACCTTTGTGATCTTTACAAGAGCGAAGGAGTATGTTCTGATTCTATTTGATTGAGAGTTTTCACCTACTCGCTAACAGGTGATGCGAGAGCATGGTTAAAGTCTTTGCAACCAGATTCAATTACTACCTTCTACTAGATGAGAGATAAGTTCATCACTCAGTACTTCCCGCCCGCAAAGGCTGAGAGACTATGCACATAGATCACCTCATTTATACAGAAAGGTGATGAACTCTATGAGGCCTGGGAAAGATTGAAACCGATGCTTCGCAACTAACCTCAACACGTAGTGACCAAAGATTCAAAGATTGCAAATGTTTTACTGTGGTATAGATGTTAGGGGTATTCTGGACTCTTATGTTGGAGGTGTGTTTATGTATAATATACATATCATTTAACATAAACGTATATGTCATTAATTGTGATTAAGTTAAAAGTATACTTTAAATGAAGTGTTGAAAGAAGAAGAGCCTTAAAAAATCTGTGTTGATATGCTTGCTCTACTTAGGAAAAGCTTAGAAGATTTTGTTGGTGGTTTTGATGGTTGTTGGTAGTTTTAAGGGAGTAAAGGGTTCAAGTTTCGTGGTTGTTGTAGATAAGATATGAGTTTCGAACGTTAATAAGATTTTGAAAACAAATATAAGCCAGTTATTTGTTAGAAAAGCGGGTTCTATTTGACAATTAAAAAGCATACGGTTTTGTATTTTTCAACTGGATTTCATCTGTTGAAATAGAATACGGTTATAAGAAACAAAACAGAGTTTATTTGATTTCTTAAATGGATCACAGTTTTGTAACGTGTAATCGGGTTCTATTTTGTTAAATAAAAAAAATTGAAATATCAAAATCGGGTTCTATTTAGTTTAAGAAGTATAGAAATCCAGTTTTGTGTACAATCAGGGGGATTCTATTTCAACTTTTGTAATAGTGTCATGTCTGTTTGGAGTATCTTGTAGGTTTGTACATCGTTTGTAACGAACTGTATGTATTATTTTTACATCAAGCGTCCTCTACAATTTCGAATAGTATTTATCGTTATCAGCTTAGCATATCCAGAAACATATATTATGATAAATGTAGTTGAATAAAACTATGAATACTTAAAATAATCACGTCACTTACATTAATAATTTTCTTTTTGACAAAGTAAATAATATAATATCCATTATACAGCTTTAAATAAATTATTTTTTCTAAGTCTCTTACAATTCGTGTCATCAATCTTAATTGTGTCATCTGTCCCTCCCATATTCTTTATACTAGTTTTTTACCAGTTCGATGAACAGATAAAAAGTATATTTGTATCATTTTGATGTGATTATATAATATTATGATGCAACAATTATAAAACCTCTTGCTAACAATTAATAAGATTCTCAATTAGATACGAGATGTACCAACTTGCAATTAGATTGAAGTCTAGTTAAAAACTTAAACATCGATTTGGAAAAGAAATTTTGGCTTAGAGAATCTTATTTAAGTTGTTAATATTACAATTTGAATTTATAAATTACATTTGTAATTAGAGATACGCAAGTCGTGGCTTCACGACTTATTTGGGATCGCAAGTTTAAAGTAGGTTCCTTGATAATTAAGTAATCTAAGAGAATATAACCTTAATAAAGAGGTGGTAATTTACTAAGGATTATGAATAGTCCGTTGCCGCTCTAGATCATATATGTGATAAATGAATATGACACAAAATCCGAACACGGTTATGCCAATTAGTGAGTCCTGTTAGTAAGTCATGTTGAACAAATTAATTAACCAAGTCATTGGTATTCTCTAATTTATTATCTCTCTAAAACTATACTTAGTGATCGGATGGATAGAATCTGTCATTTTCACTGATCGGATTGATAGGTGGGAGTGGGATCTTGCTATGGATGGGGTCTTCTCGGTTTCAAGCACTAGAAGGCATATAGATAACATTCTACTTGAAGAAGGAGAGTTGGTTACGAGATGGTGTAGGCTTGTGCCAATCAAGCTTAATGTGTTGTTATGGCGTGTTAGGCTTGATAGATTGCCTACCCGGTGTAACTTGGCGGATGGGGGGATTGACTTGCCTTCGGTTCTATGCCCTTCATGTGGCGATAAAGTGGAAAATGTCTCTCACATGTTCTTACACTGTGAGGTAGCGAAGCTCACCTGGGAGAAGATATTCAAGTGGTTGGACTTGCCTTTCCCTGTGTTTTCCATCATTGAAGACCTCCTGACTTAGGTGGACTCGGTTAGCATTGGTAAAAAAAGGAGAAAAGCATTGGAGGTCATTGTTCTAATGTCGGTATGGGTGATTTGGAAGTATAGACATAGCACCATCTTTTGCCCGGCTTAGGTGAGAAGGGTAATATTTTTGAAAGCATTGTCACTCATGCTTTTGATTGGTTTGCAAAGAGAAGTAATAATTGTAGTATTCTTTGGACGTTGTGCTTACAAAACTTAATGCTTTACATATTTTTTTTCTAGCTTCATGCTAGTATTTATAACTCATGAGGTTGAAAAATTTATAAGAGTTACTTTTGTTGTTTTTTGATAGGGTTTACAGTTTGATATAGTCTCTTTTGGAGAAAAGTACAAGTATGCAATCAAATTATGGTCGAATATATTTTAAATGATATCATGTTGGTTGTCCACATATGTGTATAAGTGGTTCACAATGGGAAGTAAATCAACCTAGCTGGCTTGTTTTGGTGAAGTTCTAACATCCAAAATTGTTTTGTAACACTTTACATAGGGCTCTTAATAGACATGTATAGCATTTTATAAAAAGCTCAGTGTTGTAAGTTAGGCTATGTTTGATCATTTTTTAATTCTTTCATGTTTGTTGTTTTAACATATGTTACATATAGTATTGTCTATTATTATTGATTTTCATAACGTTGATGACATAAAAGTCCTTAATCCATTGAGATGATGTCTTCAAATTATTCAGTAACAAAGAAAATATATGTTAAATGTTTTGATTTGTATATAATGATATAGATATTGAATTAAGGTACCAGCTTATCGATTTTAGATTTTTTAGTTTAAAAATTCTATGAATGCTAAATGTTTAAAATGATATGTATGCCTTAAAATAGTAAAACGCCATACTTATATCAATATAGTTATGATAATTTGTTAGTTACATTTTCCTTTTTTAAAAATTGAAAATAATTAAAGAAAATATCTCTGACTATATTGTCTATTGAAAAGTATTTTGACATGATTTGCTAGAGTCGTGATCGTGATTTCGACTGTAAATTTGCTTCGCCCTGTTTTTTTGTTGTTTTAAAATTAATTTCATTACTATTAATTATTTATTTATGTTAGTAAATAGTCATTACGGTTTAAAGCGTTTGATAAATAAGAGGTCTATACTTCAAATAGCTACTAATATCTTTTCCAAACCCTTCCATTTTGACTTCCAAAACATAATGCACACACACATTCCAATCGGTCTTTTCCATTCTCTGTTTACCTAGAACATGTCTCAAGATAGTAAATCTGCAATATCAACTATTGTAGAAGTTGATGACCCTAATGAGCTATGTAGTAAAAATCGAAAGCTTGTTGATAATGGATGGAGACAATGGCCTGAATGGGTTGAGTTTCTTACTATCGTAGTGATAGATAATCCACTCTCTAATGCGGATTCAAACAAAGGGTTGTTGCTGAGCCTCAAGTTCCCTTTGATCAACACCCGGAACATGCAAATGTAGATGCTAACCCTCCTGCTGGATATGAAGTGATCGATGAAAATGTGATGGATGTTGAAGGTAATGTATGTACTATTGTTGTTTTACTTTTGTTCAAGGTAATAATATTTTTTTTTATAACTATTAGTTCATGTATGGTTTCATTACTTTAAAATAAAAACATCTTATAATTTTTCTTATCAACATTTTGATGATTTTTTTGAATATTGTATCTACTATTTGCTTTTTATGTGTTATCTGATTTATATCTTCTATAAAAAATTTTATTATTTTTAATTATTAGTACATGAAAGCATGATTGGGTAGAAAGTAGGTAGTATTATTTGTTATTTGTTACTAATGAAATGTAATTAATAATCTTGTAGAGTTGATTCTGAGATGTTTATGTTGGAGGTTTCAATAAATCTAATTTCCGCAACCGTGAAGCGTATGAAAGGTTTTGTTTGTCGCATGTTTTGGTTGTCGATGATGAATGATAGATTGGGTTGAATGATATGTTTATTAGGTTTGTTAATGTATTTTGAACAATGGAAGTAGCTGGTCTGTTTAAATGGTAATTTTTTTATCCTGCAACTTATGTTAATTATATAATTAATTATGAAATCTATAAGTATTGTTATGTATTGTTATGTTTCTTTTTGGTATTTATTATGTTATATGTTTTTTTTTCACAAATGTTAGGTATATGTTAACATTATTTCAAAAGAACAAATACAATGTTTAAAATGTGTTGTTAATGATCTGTTATAATAAGATATATTACATCGATATTAAATAAATGATGTTCATCAGGTCACAAATTTCATTAAGGATCTTAAGATATAATTTGCTGCCTAGCACTTACATCCTCAAATTAAACTTTAAGATACAATATTTTTTAATCCTATTGTAAATGACTTAAAAAAAAAAAAAAAAAATTCTCTGTATCACAAATTATCAATTGCATTTACTAAAAAGCTTCAATTATTTGTCTCTGTTATCTGAAATGGTGAAATGCAATTCATAACATATTAACCTGTTTAATGTAAAACATTATTTGGCAATCAAAGAGAAAAAATGACGACAAATTCGAAGGAAGATCAAGATTTTAAGTTGCTCTGTTTCTAACAGCATTAATAACATGCTAAACTTTTTGCAATTTGAATGGGACGACATCAGTTTGATAAGTTTTTTAATTTGGTTGTCTTCCTCAAAGGAACTTGATCGATCACAACCCAATGTTGTTGTTGTAACCCAAGGCAGTAACCCTTATTCTCTGTTGAGTTAATTGTTTTCTTATTTTTGGTTTCAGCTTTTTTCTTTTCATACAACAAGTTTAATCAGTAATTTCCGAGCATAGAAACTAATTTTTGTGATAAAAATGTGTTGCTACAATAACAGATAATTATGATATCAGTTGATGGATGTGTTTCTATATTGTAAGTTTGAATCATCAATAAAACTTTTGTAACATAGGTTTAATAGTACAATAATTACTGACAATAGGTGAACTAAAATTTGCATAAGTAAACATTTCTAAACATATTTTTTAAGTAATCAATTGTTTAAATTGTTGTTGTTATTTGTTTGAGAAGGTTGCAATATCTATATCGAAATCAAAAGTTTTGCTGTTAAACTAAAAATATGTTGTAATATCTATATTTGAACCTGCGGATTTGCGGGGTTAGAACATAGTTTTTAGTTAATGTTAGTAATGTAATGTATGTCTTGTAGTTGTCTAGGACATAAATTATTGTACAAAATGAATAAATAATATTTTACCGTCCATTATACAATACAGAGACATGTACATTAATATCATTTGTCGCAGAGCGTTCAAATAACAAATATGCAGTTGTTACATCTCAAGTTTGTGTTCTTGGATAGTTGGATGATAGCCATTAATAAATCGTTAATAGAGAAGCATGTACACAAATTAGAATTGTTGTCAATTGATGTATGTTTCAATATCTTTTTAATGGCATAATATGTGTATTATGTGAAAATGTTTAGAGGGTTTTATACTGATGATTGAAACAGTGTTTTTAGGCTGACATTTTTATGTTAAAAATAGGTAGAAGGTGTTCAATAAAGTCATATAGCAACATGCACAAGTTTTGGTAATTCATATTCAAATATCACATGTTAATGTTTAAAATTTAAAAGTAATCGATGTAAACAATATATAGATGATTAAGATCCAGTAAATAATTTTGTTTTTGGCCGAGCTTGCCAAAGATTTCCTAAAGCCATAACTCTTTCAAAGTAGTCGTTGATTGCTACCAACGCTAATGCTGCATTTTTTATTTTGAGGATTTGAATCATCTTTCGTAAAGTCATATCTCTCAATTGATATGCCTGAAAAACAATTATATAAAAGTTTGATGTAATTAGTTTGAACGCAGTTAGTTGAAAAAATTAAATTACAATTATTTCCACCAAAACTATTATTATTTTCATATCATTACAGTTTAGAAGTACATGATTCATGAAATTTTCGAGCAAGCTTAACTTCCCAATAGCCATATACATGTGATTCATGTAATTGTTTAAACTTAAAGCTTCTCCTTTGTCATTGAAAGTTTCACTTGCCAAAGTTTCTGACAATGATTCTTGCAAATTGTTGATACCATATGTTATATTTTTTTCATCCTGTAGTGTTGATGATTTCAATTCACACATGTTGTCTGTTTCAGTGTTTGAAAGTATCAACTGGTTCATGATTATAACACCCCTTAAATTAACTCAGGGTTAAAATAGTAATTTGACTCGGAAGCGATGGATAAAAGATAATATTATAACTTATCTTACAAAATGACCATAGATTTTTCGCGAGTTTACAATATTAGAATATTACTGAAACAAAACATATAATTGTTATACAAAATCTACATACACGTTAATTTACAAAACATTCATAAACATATCAGAGTGATGGCACGTGTCAAACATTCTTCAAAACCATCTTCCTGCCCAACCCACAAAAGACATGCATAAACCTGCAGGAAGGGAAATGGTGGAATTAGCACAAAGCTAAGTGAATGAATGTACAACTAACAATTCAACTTAGCCTAAACTAAGCACAGTAAACACATAAACTCAAGAGGATCGGCGGTTACTGAGGAACCCTACAGCCGCGGTGGCCCACAGTAACACTTACCACAATCTGTAAAGGCCCATACAGAATAGGCCGATAACTTGGCACTACAACACCACAACGCACTTTCCAGCGACAACACATGTATCTGGAACGTGTGTTGAACACAGTAGTAGTCAAGTCCAATCGCAATTGACCTCTGAATAACACAGATGCCCGAAGGCCACATATGCATAACAAGCAGATATATTCAATCATAACTCAGACTAAATAGTCAATCAAGGTTTACGTTACTTGTTGTAATCACACCATTACAACTAACTCAAATTATGAGTTGCAGATCCACTCACCTGAGGATACCAGCTTACAAGCTCAGTAATCTTATATCACTGAGTCTTCTGCGTTTCTGAGAATAAACAGAGTACAAGTCAGTAGTCTGTTACATAATTCAGTGATTAATACTTATATAATAATCACACATACAAATCATTCTCAATAACCCAATCGGGGTCAACTAGAAATTAGAGTGTCGCTAAACAAGTGTATGCGACATTAACATTGTGTCGCAACTAAAACATATGCGACATAAACCTTGTGTCGCAACATAAGCATGTGCGACATAGCCACTTGTGTCGCAGCATAACAATGCGACATAACCTGCGACATAACCTCTGTGTCGCAAAGATGAACACCCTTGTGTCGCAAAGATGAACACAGCAGACCCCAAGTCCGAAATTCACGAATTTCAACATGTAATACACAAATTAACACATATGAATGCATTCAAAACAAGTATTAACAATTATAGCATCAAATAACAAGAGTTTTACCTTGATTTCACGATTCAAACACTCTAATTTCGGATTAAAGCTTGCTTCTCACTTTCTTTCTCTAAATCTCCTATTTCTCTCTCTAAACCTCTCTTAAAACTTGATTTTTGGTATCTGGAAATGTTTAGAAAATAATTATGTATATATATACCCCACTAATTACACTTAAGCACCTCAATAATTTCATTTCAGCACGATCTGCGACACAAGCTGCGACACAACCCTTGTGTCGCACAACCAATACCTGCGACACTACCCTTATGTCGCAAAAACACTATAATAATTTAAAATTTTTTTTTTTTTTTTTTTTTTCTGGGATGTTACAATGATTAGCTGCATTTTGTATAGATACATGTTCATATAGAAAATATAAGGAAACAAAGAAAATGATTATTATAAACTCGATAAGTAGTGCTCATTAATTGGACTTGCCTTGATGACTTCAGTAGAGCGAAAACCACCCACCCACATAATACAACGTTCAGCTGGTGTCATCCATGATCCATAAATCATGCTAACTAACATCAGATTTTGCAGATTTTGCAGCTGATTGTTTTAGTTTATATATTTCCGTGTAATGATCAAGCACAGTATCAATAATATGTTATAGCTCTGCTTCTTTAACATTATTAGTTAACTCTTTACGTAGAAGTATTATTTGTTGATTATGGTGACGTAACCAAGACTTATAAACATTAGCAAATTCAAGTTCAACTTCATAAAACAATACAACGTATTCAGTATAGTAAAAATATCTTTAAGTTGAAGTAAATAAGTCTGTAAATTAAATCGTACCAGGATTTCCATTAGTCGGTTGATGTAAAAATGCCTTTTGATTTGGTATTAGCGGTTATAATCATAAATTAGAATACAACACACATTAACATATTACATGTTAATATCACTGTATACTAATTTACATATGTTAACTAACCTGATTTTGAACTTTTTGGTTCATCTCCTCTAACTGAATCAGTTTCAGGTTCCTTCTTTTCAAATCTTCTATGTAAGCCTAAATAATTATAATAACGATTTAAAGAAAATAATGACTTCTATTTAGTCTTAATAGGTCTACTGATGTGCAAAATTAATTGTATGTATGCTATGTATAGCCAAATTGTCTTCCAATTGATAGCAATAATAAGTGATGATATGAAAGTTGGTGGGATTTGAATTTACCTTTTTGCACATTGTGCACTTTCTAACCGACTCTCGATTTAGAGCTTATCTTTTAAGCTTCTATGTTTATTATAAAAGGATCAGGTATCTCGTTTCATTATTGGGTTGACAAAAGCAATAATAATTTGAAATAACATATGATATGGAAAGCAAGAAAAAATTAATTAAGTGGCTTAATTGGTAATACATACCTTTGCTTGACTTTCTTCTTCTTTCCGATCCCTAAGAATTACTGAATCATTGGGGTGATTGTTGTGATCTGAACTCATGTTTCTGCGAATTTTTTTTTGTTCTATGATTTATTTTGTAATAAAATAAGATTCATTTTTCTTTATACATCGGGTTGTTATACGAATATGATTTGAATTTAATAAAATAATATTTGTATTTTTATATTTACTAATACTCATATCAAGAATAATGAGAAGATTTGATTTTATCTTTATTTTCTGGTATGGTTGGGATGATCGAAGATTTGAAATCGAATTGCTCTAAAATTACGGGAAGATTTGTTAAGTCAATCAAGTTATATTTTAAAGATATATCGGTTGCCTTTATAGTTATGTAGATTAAGTACTTCTTAACACATAGATTGACTCAATTATATATAGTATACTATGTATTATATATAGATAGATATGGTAAGATTTTTTAGAGTTTATAGAGTCACGTTTCCTTACAAAAGTAATCATTATTTACGTTATTATTGTATTTGTATAGTCTGCAAATTGTAGAATTAAATAACGATTTGATATGTGATATTAATTGCAAATAATTAATTTTTGTTATCTACCCAATCGATTGAAAGCAATAAAATATGTAGGTAAATTAAGTCATCAATCTGTTAACCAAGACTTATAATCTTCTCCACAAAGTCTCTGCCATCTACCAAGATAAAAAGTTTGACACAACACAGATCAAAGTCTCTGCCATATACCAAGATAAAAAGTTTGACTTTGATCTGTGTTGTAAAAAAAATAAATGTCTGAAGATAATAATTCAAATGATTCAAGTGTGATTCAAGTATGTGTTGATGGGGAAGTTATTGATGACCATAAGAAAAGTGATAATGGTTGGAGTCCATGGTCGGAATCCGTCGAGTTTGTGATCCCTGAAGTGGTGGATAAAAGTGTTTATTATGAAGAGTCTAACAAAGTAAAAGGAAAGCATGATGCAAGAGAGCTTGTGCCAGTTCGCCCCCATGCAATTCCTCCACCAGATCGTGAGGTTGTAGATGACAACCTGCAGGAGGCTGAAGGTAATGTTTATATATTGTTTACATTAGAATAGATTGACATAAATTTTGATTTTGGTTTGATCGTTAGATACTTGAATATATTGTTTCTTTTTATTAATTTTTTATATGTTACTGGATTTATTGATGATTAAAATCAGTATAATATGTTTTTCAAAGTTTATGAATGTATACATGTGAAAGAGATGATTTAATAGGAAGAGTAGTTCATGCATTCTAGACATGGGTGATGTTTCGTGTTATTTATAACATTAGATGTTTATACAGTGATTAGTTTATTTCATATCTATAATGTTCATTTGTTTAATATTAACTGACGTGTGTATGGGTATTTTTAGTGAGTTAATGAAATACTAAATTTAAGATCAATCTGGTTAATGTTATGCTTTTTGTATGGTTTATGTCAATCTTTTGTTGGATTCTTTACTCATAATCATTTCTAGTTAATGGTCTATAAAAGAGTCTTTATTGTACTTGCCTGTTGTTTTATATATCTCAAGTACACGTTGAAAACAGAGTATGTATTTGAGTTGTTTACTAGCAAATAGTTCTTGTTGCATTTGTAGACATGATACGCGATCGTTATCTTAACGGGTTTACTGAAGCAGATTTCCCTAATCGGGAAGAGTGGTTGGACTATCTGTTCCTGAATGTTCCAGTTAGTGATGATGAATGATAGATTGGGTGTAAAGTTATGGCTTTTTTTGTTAGTGAAAGTATGTTGAACTTTGCTAGTGTGTTAAGTCATAAGTTCTAAATATTTGTATGTTTTGCTGTTTGCTTTTAAGACTGGTTGTTTATATTAACACTTTTGTAAGACCTTGATTATATATATGGATGTTAATGTTTATATATATGAAGGAATGTCTACTGATCAGACCTACTGTATATATACACAAATTAATAATAAGTAACATATAGTATTTGAATTGTACATGTAAATGGGAGATTTTGTTATTTTGGGTTAAAACGCCAAGAACTACTTTTGCTTATTGTAAAGATATTGTACAGTATAATTTAATAGTATTTTTTCTAAAGTTTAAAGTATCAAATAAAAGTATGTAGGCATGTCTTAAAAATGATATAAGGTTTGTTGAAAAAGTATGTTACAATGTCATATAACCATCACTTTCAGCAACCAAAATTGTGTTTTGGTAGTTTTTACAGTGTTATGAATCGACGCTTGTTGGGTTTTATAGAAAAGAGAAAGTTGTTGATTAAAATATGTTACAATGTGTTTGTAACGGTATTATTTGTGTATGTGTTGGAAATGTTTATAGTCTCCGAAAGTGATGTTGAAATAATAAGTCTGATGTTGAAAGTGATGTTGTGTACAAAAAAAATTTTTGAGCTATGTGCAAAAGTAAAACTATGATATGAAATTATGTAGGCATGTCTTTATAATGATAAAAGGTATGTGGAAAACTGATGTGTGTAAGTATTTGAAAATAGGATGTAAAACATGTCGATGGGTTGATAAAACTATGATATTTCAGCCACCAAATATGGATTTTGGGAGTTATTACAGTAATATAAATGAACGCATGATGTTTTCTATAGAAAAGTATAAGTTGTTGATTAGCGTATGTTTCAATGTCTCTCAAACGGTATAATATGTGTATGTTTTGGAAATAATTAGAGTGTCTGAAAGTGATGTTAAAAATAATGGTTTGATGGTTTGATAGTTAAGTGTAATTTCAACGGGATGACTTGTCCAATTGATGTCCTTAAAATACTTTTGTCAATTTTTTAAATGCTTTATAGTATAAGTTTATTATGTTTTTTAGAAAACTAAAAGTATGATATGAAAGTAGTGAAGCATGTCTTTAAAATGATATAATGTATGTTTAAAATGGATGTGTCTAATTGGTTTAATAGAAGATGTAAAACAGCGTAATGGGGTTGTTTTGTTTATATCACCGCAACCCAAAAAAATCATTTTTAAAGATCTTACAGTGGTATAAATGGGCGCGTGTTGCATTTTTTAGAAAAGTCAATGTTGTTGATTAAAGTATGTTTCAATATGTTTATAAAGGTATAATATTTGTATGTTTTTTAAATGTTTAGAGTATGTGAAATTGATGTTGGAAATAAGGGTTGGATGGTTACATTTGTACCTGTCATTTTATAAAAGTGTCTTGTGCAATTGTTTTTAAGTGTTGTGTTAACAGATGTTCTCCGGTATGTAGAGTTATATATGGATGTAGTGATTGAAATACATGTATAAATCATAATAGAGCTGTTTTCATTATATAAATAAAAATAAAAATTGTGTGTAACACAACATCAAATGAATCGAATTAAGAATGAATAGATCCAAATACTTTTGTTCATAAACATATATCATTCATACCGATAAGTCAAAAAATTACAACTTGTAAGTAAATACATTTTAATCAAATATGTTGTAAGACTTCCTTGTATACAACATTTTTTGTTGTATCTGAACAACTTCCACATCGTCCACTATTAGAATTTTCAAACCTTTCCTGCTTGTAACACGAGATACTGCTACATACAACTGTCCATGTGTAAAAACAGGTTTATGGAGATATAAACCTACATTTGACAATGATTGTCCTTGACTCTTGTTTATTGTCATTGCGAAGCATAAAGAAACTGGGAATTGTCTCCGTTGGAACTTAACTGCAATCTTCTTGTCCGTTGGTGCAATTATCATTCGAGGTATGTATGTAACGTTACCAAAAGAGTGACCTGTAATAATTCGAGCTTCAATTGTGTGATTGCCTAGCCTCTCAACTTCTAACCCAGTACCATTGCACAAACCCTTTGACTGATCAATGTTACGCAATAGCATTATAGGTACTCCTGTCTTCAACGCAAGTCTATGGTTTGGAACACCAGGTACTTTAAGACCATTTAAAATCTCAAGTGAATACAGTTGTTGTGCAAAAATTTCATTGTTCTCATATGCGCATAAACTGTCTGAACTGTAATATATCCTTTTTCCAGCTTGTAATGTTGATAAAAATTTTTCATTTATATTCTCAACTTCTTCGTTTGTTGGAGCAAGTATTGCCATGTCTTGAAAATATTTAGGATTTCCAGATGACTTTGCAGTGAAGGATATGTGGAGTTAACAATTGTCTCGATATGATGATTAGAATCTAATGTAAGCAAAACGTCTTCTGGGAATTTAATATCCGCATCACCATCATTTGGTTCATTTATTTTCCCATCACCTATTTTTAAATCCATACTGCAAATGCGTATGTCTCTGTTATTTCTGACTTATCAAAACCGCAACTTAAACGCATGTTCTTAGTAAGTCGCAATACTTTACAATAACGCCATAAGTTTCAAGAATGAATAGAAGCATTCACAATTTCAGATCGTTGACCTCTTTGAATGACTGGAAGTATCTGACGAAAATCCCCACCAAATACAACAACCTTTCCACCAAAAGGTTTAGACTTGTTTGGTGAACGTATGATGTCTCGCATACTACGGTCAAAGGCCTCAAAACAATGCATATGCATCATTGGTGCTTCATCCCATATAATCAGTTTTGCTTTGTTCAAAAGTGCAGCAAGGTCACTATACGGCCGAATTGAACAGAAAGAATCTTCCAATACATTGATCGGTATTGCAAAACGAGAATGTGTTGTACGACCTCCACTTAGAAGCAAAGCTGCAATACCACTGGATGCGACATTTATAACTATATCTCCATTAGAACGAATTGTTGCTGCCAATGTTTTCCAAACAAAAGTCTTTCATGTCCCTCCATAACCATAAACAAAAAATATACCACCCTCATCATTATAAACAGAGTCAATTATAGTGTCATACACGTATTTCTGCTCATTAGTCATCGTTGAGTGCAAGGTCTCATGTTCCTGTTGAAGAGTCTCTATATCATACGCCATCTCATCATGAATAAGCATGCTGCATGAGTAACTTATGAACTGGTAATCATGGAGAGGCATGTTTGGGATATTTCTCAAACTGGTTTATGACCTATTCATACGTTTTTCTATCCTACCAAGTGCCATGTTATAGAGAAGTTCTTTCAATGCATTAGGATCTGCATAAATGATGACAGTTTCATATATTGTGACAATGTAAAAAAATAATTAAAAAGCAGAGAAAAATAATATATAACGAAAATTAAAGATATACCATTGCTTGTTAGATGTGGTGGACATTCATGTAATAGATCATCTGATAGAATGTCACATGTTTGATTCTACACAAGATCCGGACAGGAAAGACTGTCGGAAGTAATCAATGAAACAAACAACGACCGACAAAAATCACCAGAAGCTCATTCATGCGTCTCTTTTATCGAAGCAACATAATCATGATCATCATCAAGTAGTCCAAGCACGTAGCATGTATCCTTAAACGTGTCATAAACATTACCATTAATTGTGTGTATATTCTCAAAAGAAGTAGGTCCTCTTATTTTGTTGAGCAAAATCCTTAGATAGTAAGTTTCACCAGATTTAGGGGACACAAAATTGATTCGACCTACTGTTTTTTGACCCATGCGTTTTGTCCATTTTCTCAATTTTACATTCCAAACAAAATGTCTTGGAAATTCAACGTAAGTGTACTGACGGGCATTTGGATCATGTTTGTTACAATTCATCCATTCAAGAAATTGAGAAGTTCCAACTGATAGTTTTGCAAGAACAGAGTCAATATCCTCATCTGCGTCAAACACTATAGGTTGTTGATTAGGTAAGTGGAAGGCTAGCCTGTATACAGCTGGATTGCGGTATAGAATTTCAAAATTAAACAAACGCCAAGACGCCTCACATGCGGAAATGTAACGACAACTGTAGAATTCACTAATCTCATCTTTGTTTTTAGCTCTGTCTTTGTCTGAGTCTCTATTCTCAGAGTTTTCAATTGAGACAGAAATTCTCTCTAGCCCTTTATTAATATACTTAAACAAATATTTAATAGCACCTACCTGATTGCACCATTCGACGTTCATATGTGCTTGGTATTATTTTAGAAGTCTCTTATTGTATCCAACAACATTCCTGCAATGATTAGGAAAACAAAAAATAAATTAAAAATTATGATATTTGATAGAAATTAGTTAATACATAGTGTATAATATGGATACTTATTAGTGTTCCAACAAATAAGTATTAACTGATTCTTGTAGTGAATATTAATAAGTTTTTATTAAAACTAACATGTTGTCCAACTTAGTGTCACCTTTCATAATATAATTGCCATCATTACGCCTCATATAAACTGGATATCCATATTCGTCAAAGTGAGTTTCATTAGTAAAATCCTTTGGAAAACGCTTTGAACATTTGCCTTTTTTCATACACGGTGAAAATGGATGATTAGGTCCACATGGTCCATGTATCATAAAATCATATACAATGGCGTATAATTGTGGGTCTTCATCTTTATTTGAGATCTAAGCACTCATAACTCTATCGATTTTAGAAGATGTTGGAATCTTGTTTGCTTTATCTAGGAATAAACATAGATGGCAGTGTGGGAGCCCTCGTTTTTGGAATTCAATAGTGTATACAACTACACGATTAAAATTATTGTTAATTAACATTGAGTACATATAAATAAGAATAGCATGATATAAAATAAATTCATTTATTTAAATTACTAATAAAACTGACCTGCCAAAACTTTACCGAATACTTGGTCGTCCTTCAATTGATTAATGAGAGAGTCCAACTTACCTTTAAAAACACGCGAAATGATATCCAACCTGTCTTCTGGCTTTAGTTGATCTACGGATAGGAATCTCATAATTTCTAGCCACTTTGGGTTACATGTTAACGTAATAAAGAGATCAGGATAACCATACGTTCTAACACTTGCCATTGCGTCCAAATAATTCAGCTGCATATACCTAGCTCCATAGTAAAAGAAGAAGGTAGAATAACATGAGTACCCATCTCATTTACATTAGAATTCCCAAAATCTAGTGCATCATAAATAGTTGATAAAGATGTAATCCTTAAAGCTTTTTGGTTGTTACGAATGTACAATAACCTTCAATTTTCAACCATAGTGTACGCATCAACAACAAATTGTTGTAACAACTTTCGAGACATTTATATTAAGGAAGCTTCACCTATCCTAGATTGTAATCGATATGCAATTAACTCTCTCAATGTTAGGAGACTAAATCCGGCATGATCTTCTACTTCTACACACCTCTATGATAAATATCAATTTTGTACCCATCTTCCGCATATGGAAATAATAATGGGTATTGGAGTGCAAGATACGAAGGGTGCAACTCACTAATACGTAGCAACTTTTTGGTTTTTGTTTCCAATATAATGTCTCTTTTGTCAACGGTTCCATCTAGATCACCAACTATCAAAGCAGCAACTTCATTTGCAGTTGGTAAGTTGTATGTACGACCATCTCTATCTCTATTGCCTATTAACTTGATCCTTAAAGGGTCTCTTTCGTTCATATGTAACCTATCTCTGGCCATTCAGAATTTTTTTACTAAAGGATTAATAGCATCGAGTAGACCTTGAATTTCATATAAAGTTTGAAAGTCAATAATTCTGTGGCCAACTTCATTGTCCGTGTCATATATGTATAGTTGACAAAACGTAGGTTGTTTCCCATCTTCTGGAAGTAAGTTGCCAGCTAAATGATAATTTTGTCCACGCATTCGGTATACATAAGGAGCACGACCCAATTTGATCTTGTGATCAATTTTTCCACCGATGGATATAAAGCTGAACATCATATTATAACGTCGAACATTGTTTATAAATTTTTTACTTCTTACTGATAAACCACTAAAATAATCCAATAGTAATTGTGGTGGTCGTTTCAATTTTCGAAGTTGAACCTTTCCGTTTAAACAACACAACGAATACACCTTTTTCTGAAACTTTTATTACCACACATTGCCTCAGATTTCCAGAGTCTAGCTTTACACGCATTGCATACGTATATTGGGTCTCCTATATCTAGATAGTCTGTGAAAATAATGTAGCAAATAATTTTATTAAATACCTAAAGAAAAATGAAATAATACTTTAATATTATAAGTATATATATATTATATAAAGGTTAAATATATATAAACTTTACATTACCAGTTGATATTCCATTGAATTGATAAGGAACATAATCATTGTTGTTATCAGGTCCATTCACTCTATTCGTCATCTCTAGTGGCATCAACTCGTCTTGTGAAAATGTATATCGTGTTGGTCTTCTTTTACGCTTCACAGTGACATTAGGTTCAATAACATGATTTATGTTTTCAGGTGTGTTGATTTGGCGACCTGAAACAGAATTCAGGATATTTAAACACGTTTCACTTTTAAGTAACAACTTTCACTTCGTTACGCGAATTCACTAAAATGTTTGGATCAACTAATACTTTAGATAGAATGTAGAGATAAACCAACAGTTTGTTATGTCCGTCCCAAATGTTTAATCGGTCAGATGATATTGTAGATGATATTGGCAGATGATATTGTAAAATTTGTCTCTAATTCACCTGTAAAAACAACTACTATTAGTAGTGTTTAATCGGTCTCCAAAGTGTATACATAAATATAAATGTAAGGATACTTTTACTAAGTGAAAGTGATTGTTGTACATATATATAAAGTTGACATTACCATTTGGTCTTCCATCAAAGTCTTGATCTGCATAATTATTGTTGTTAGCATCTATATTTAACAAATTTTGAGTATCCATTGGCATCAAGTCGTCTTGTGACAATGAACTTTTCAGTGGTCTACCTTTACGCTTCTTTGATATCAGAGGTTGATTAGGACAGTTTAGGTTGTCATCAGTGTTCCTTGTCATACCTAAAGGCCTGTATAACACATTTAATAGTAGGAGGAAAATAATGAGAGAGGATGTGATGTTTACTATTTGTTAATGAGTCAAAGTTAGTAAAATTTAAGTATAATTTTCTAGTTTCAAGTAAGTTCGATTATGTCAGAGAAAGCATAATTACTTACCTTCAACTTTTATTCTATTTCCAAAAGATGACAACAAAGATTCAAGATTAGCATCATCACATGTTTGGGCATTAGTCTTTATAAAGACACCAATCCTATCATCAGTTAGTGGCAAGTTGAACGGGACAGCTTCAATTTGGGAATTTGTGTATTTACATGGTTTGGCTCTATGTTTTGATTATGAATTTGTTTGAGTTGATTACGATGATTTAGGACTGCCTGTTGTAACACTAGTTGCATCTAAGTTGTTACATTTCATTATAATTAATATTAATACTCCTGATTTGGAATCTTTAAAGAATAGTGGAGACAAAGTAACCGTTTGTTATGTCCGTCCCGAATGAATGTGTACTTTTGTTATTATAAAAGTAGCTTGGGATTCGAAATTATAGTGTCGAAATAGTAGGTATCTTACCTGTAACATACTAAGTGTTAGTATTTATTGATTTTGTCTCAGTTTGAAACAAATAATAACAGTTGATGTAGTTATAAACAAAGAATGCTCCATAAATTCAACCTATAGGAATACTCATAACGAACGTCGTACAATCAAAATGTTTCAAAAACTAACCTCCATAAGTGATACATGATAATGGTGTATTTTTTCCAAATCCTTTAATAGAACCATATAGTTGAAAGCTTGTAGATTATGAAAAATAAGCTGATTCTACAATATAATGGTAACATTTATCAATAGATAGTAATTACAATATGATGAGAAAATAATATTAAGATTCATACATCAGGTAGTAAACTTATTAACTAAATACTTTTATTTCTGATCAATCAATTATATAATTAAGTATGCTAATGAATTCATCATCATATGCAAATAAAAACGGCTAATTTCATAAAATAAAATCATCAATTCATACTAGGTGTTCCTGTAGCGGATATCCCATTAGCATTATCTCCATTCACATTGTTTGTTTGTCTGTTTTCCTTGTCATAGTCGATAAGATATTTACTTCTTCTTTCAAACTGTGATGATGGTTTTTCTTGTCCGGCCATGTTAATGGGTTACACCCAATTAGCCAGGGATAACGTCAAAGGTTGTTCACATGTAACTTTCTAGTTAATTTAAATCTGAATTTGAGTATTCCACAAATGATGAAAATATGATACCTGTATTTTAGGAGACTAAATAAATCACGGAATTTATAATGGTTTCTTAAAACAAACTGAAAATCAATATCAATAAGACTTTAATTTGGTAATGTCAAATAGGGTTTATACTCAATAACACTGTAATTCGGTTATGTCAAATAGTGTTTAAAATTGTCTTCCAAAATTAAATATTAGGGGATCATTAAATTAAACTATCAAATGTATTAAAACTGTTATAGACGTTTATGAGTTGGACTAACTTATGTGTGTGAAGTATATTCAACTCATATTTAGGGGTTAGAATTTTTGATATATTACTATTACAGTATTACTATAATACATGTTTACATACTAATTTTTGATATGAATGGATAAACTTATGTACATTGTTAGTTACCAACTTTAAATCTTTTGTGTTTATAATAGTTTAATTTACTTTTGTATCTCCACATGATAATGTCTTGTCTAGACTTTTGAAACTAATGACCACATTCTTTTTCATAAAACATTAGACCATTTTAAAGACATGTATCTATACTATAATTTGATTTTGTGAACCACTAATAAATAAGAAAAAGAAGTTTTCAATCGATTTTTACCAATCATAGTTGATAACCTGCTTTTAAAACCTACTAAAATGACACATATTCATGAATAAGAAAGGTTGATTTTGACATTGATGTTGATCAATCTTTTATACACAAAAATTTAGTTAACTATATGGATCATTAACGACTTCATATTCATTGACAAAAATTTGACATCTTAACAGTTTCAACATAATATACAAATTGTTTGCTTTATGATTAGTATTGTTATGAATCATATGAATGTCATAAAACATAAACAAAGATTGAATTATGTAGAGTCAAAACTTCAATGAAAATTAAAGATATAAAGTCACCAACACCATCGTGTAAAGTATTCGTTTGTAAACGTGATTATTAATTAAGTACTTGAAATATTAAAAATGCAATAATTGCAAAATCATTCAGTATTCATATATCCTCCATACGTCGGATCTTCAACATAGCAATTCCTTCAACAGTCTTTGATGAAGAGGAATCCACAAGATCAACTTCAGGTGATGACTCGCTTTTACGTTTCGATGAGTAATTACCGGGAGTCCATTCTGAACTATAACTTGGTGTGGCTTTGTCACCGATATGCGATATGCTCTCCTACAAAGAGTTTAATAGATTAAATGTAACTACAGTTTGCAACATTTTTTAAAACACCTAATCCTAACAATAAATGTAGGAAAGCAACTTATATTATATGTAGTATCAACCTCTGTTGTTATATCACTTAAACACGTAGATGTTAATAAGATATGCATAATTTCCATATGGTGATGTAATTATGATCTGCTTACCTTGTTTTTTGGAGTGGAATCAATACAGCCATACAATGAATCAGTTGCATTACTGGCATTCAGCTTCGCTTCAATGGAATTAAAGACTTCCACATCCTCAGTTATACTGTTGACCGTGTAAGCAGAGTAGTTAAACTTGAGGTTAAATTCAGTAACACGAATCTTGAACACAAATTCTTTATTCAGAATTACATCAAATTCATCAGGGATGATATGAGTATCATCATACTGCCATTGAAGATTTTACTTACATATTAAGTTTAGATTAATAAAAAATAATGTTGTCTTTTAACTTTAAATTAATGATATGTTTGGATCATATGAGTCACCTTTTCCCTTTTAGCATTGAGCCATACAACACTTTTGTTAACCATCTTTGACAGTTGGTTGTCAAATAAAACCAATAAGGTTGATCCTGTTTTATCTTGGACTTGAATGACGATTCTGATCCTGTAATCAGATCGATACAAATAAATAATTAACTTCAATAACATCAGATAATGAGTGAATTCAATAAACACTGTAAATAATAGATTTGAATTTGTTGGTCCCGGTTTGTCAAGTAAACGTTTAACTACTAACAACAAATGTAAATAGACAAACAAATTCAAGTTTAAAGTTTTCTTTTATTGATATGAATCAAATGAATAATTTACAAATATTACTTGCGGAAATAGACAAGACAAACAAGTCTAAGTAATCTAACTTGTGACAAATTTGGTCTAAACAGCTTATCAGCGAAAGGCTCGCTGATAAGGCTCAGTGATCAACACTTAACAAATAAGTGAGGGCACTGGGTTCACTAGAGAGTAGGAATGTGCTTTATCACAGGTTGATCTCGAATACAAAATTCTGAACATTTAATATGGTTGTTGAGCGTGGTATTTATACTCTCACATAATGAGAGATAAACCACCACGTGTCAACACCATATTGGTTGGGACAGTAAAGTAACTTCCAACATTTGGAAGTGACAGTACATCCTAGGAATAAAGTTTATACATTACTTTAATCCTAGGTTACAGAAGAAGGTACAAGGTATTTAATGCAATTGTACAATAAGTGTTCGTACATATCTTTGAAAAGATATGCACACTTTCTAGTGTGCTGCATAAGTTGACCTTCTATTGTACAATAGGTATTTGTCAGACCTATTGTAATTCCTGGGATAAGGCATGGACCGCTGGTTAATAGAGCAGTGATGATTTCCACATCATTGAACTGCTCTCTGTCTCTGTCTTCAGTCTGACTTCAGCAGATAAAACTTGTTCTTTTCAGCGACAGCCTTAGTAACTCTGAAGGTGAAGTGTTCATCAGCGAGTGATGAAGTCTTTAAGAGTACTTCAAGTTACAAGAAAATCACTGCCAACATATGCAGTGTAGAGTAGACTTAGAATATTCTAAGTGATTTATTGTTCGATGATCAAACTAATCAGCAATAGTTTCTTTTCTATTCTAACTTGTTCACTGCTAGCTGATGCAGTGAACTATAAAAACACTTAAGTGATTTTGTCATCTATAAATTACATTTAGTGAGGTCTCTGACCCAAGAGAATTAATTATGGATGTTTACTTGGAAAATACATCAGACACAATGTCGCATGTATCACACTCAAATATCCTTTCTCCACTACCATGACTATCTCTGTGTCCGGCTTTCTTACCACATGCTTTACAACTGTATGTAAACCATCCTTCATCACTTGAAACTCTCATGACAGTAGCTTTTAGTACACACGTTGAAACCTAATTTCGAATTTTGTAGAGATACAAAAGGAGAAAAGAAAAGGAGCAATACATTGGTGAGTTAATACTAAAATCAAATCATTTGAGGTATTGTTTCAATACAATTACCTCTGTAGTCTCCCGGACACCCTCCACTGTCTTAGGATCAGACTTACTAAAATAGTCCATGGCTGTCTTCACAACAGTAACAACATTCATGGTATCCAATAGGGTGCAGGGGACATCAGTGTTCTCTAAATTCAACAACCTGCAATTTCATAACATCTTAAGTAAGTTAATATTTAGGAAGTCTAAATAAGTTACATTAGTTAGCATGAATGGAAATATAAATATTAAGATGTCATACTGATTTTTGAAACTATTTACTGGATTTATATCTTCATTAATGTACGCACGACATCCAAATAGTTGATTACTAACTTGAGGCATACCTGAAAATGATCATAAAAAGCATATTAATCAGTCATACTTCAACACACTTTAATGAAAATGATACTATAATAGGAATGAAGTTCAATAAATATATACTTACTTTGCCATTCCTTTAGCTTTGCATTCTGAATTAGTAAAATAATGGGATCATTATTCGACTTGTAGCTTGAGACAATCAAACAACTGACTTGCAGGTCGGACCATAAACAATTGATCTTCTTTTCACTGTAATAGTCATAGTGATTATAGTCATTATATTATGGATTAATTTATATATGTTTAATTATATTAATAGATACATGTATACATAAAGACAGATGTTCACATTAATTTGGACATGATATTTGTCTTACTTACAAAAACACAAAATTTGACAGAATTCTATATCACTTACTTAACATCCTGAAGCACAAATTCAATGGATTTCGATTATGTTCCATTGTCCCTTTTCACCATTAACTTTTGCATGGAAATCAACAACCCAACAACATCTACATCCGTTATAATCAGCTACACCAAAATTGGTGATCTCAAAGTAATTACCCTCTTTCAACACATCTTCAAAATCTGGAATCAAGAACTTTTTAACAGACGCACAAATCTTGTTACCCTGAATGTTATGTAATTTGATGTTAATAAGTTGACTAGTGGTATAATTGGAAAAAACATGAAATACGCATCAATTCAAATATCAGATGAAATAAAATGATATTAATCTTACAACACATATCAACCTTAATTTCCATATCATACCTCATTATCGATTAAAATCATCTCCAATGACACTACTTGACTTGGACTGTTTTTGTAACTTTGGGTCCATATAAGGAATACCCTTACACGTATTTTCAAAACCTTCTGTCCATCTTCGATGAGGTTAGTAAATTCTTCAACATGATCCATTTCAAAATTAAACGGATTTTGTAACTCTTTCAATTTCTATAGGTATGATATTGATGTAAATTTAGGTCATAAAAAAAATAGAGAATGATGTATTTATACGCATATCACTCATATCGAATTTTAAATTTTGATATGGGAGGGAAAATTTACGCAAATCATTACATCAGTTACAACAAAATTACATTCAAAATAGTAAATCTTTTCAATTTCGAAATTTGAATTTCAATTGGATGGACAGATTAGTGATGGGCTAAGCAGTACTTCATTACTTAGCTGCATTGATGTTGCAACCAATTATTCGATTCTAATTAAAATCTTGAGGAATTGTAGGTAACTATTAATATGAATACCAAAATTACATAACAGCTTCCAATAATAATGGAATTAACACGGCATTAGAGTTGATAATATGACAATTTCAAATTCATCAATCATCTGCCATTTATGTGTTGAAATCGTTACTAATATGCGGAATATATCATCAACCTATACATTCATCAACTAATACAGTTCAATTACCATGGTTATTATTATTAAAAAATTGCATTTACTACTGTATATATTATTGTTATTTCTTATTCTTATTTGTTAAAAATATTATACAACACGTTAATCTCAAATTTGAACTTATGCTCATAAATCTGACTTACAAAACCCTTCAAAATATGGATTGAGTTATCATAGCATATGGTTTAAACTTATTACTATTATACATTTTAAAGATATGGTTTGATTTATCATAACATATGGTTTACTATGAACAACATTTGTTAGAACTTTATAAACATAATTTGTTTATGCTAATCTCATAGAATGTCACATTACTAAGTTTGTAAGTTTGTAGTGTACTGATGATATGAGATTAACGAATTTGTCGAATTCGATTTTTATGTATGTTACCATCCGGAATATTAATGAATATTAAAGGGATGGGATCATGAATATTACAGATTTAATAAGGGTAAAAATTGAAAATTTGTATGTGATTAAGAGAAGAGAGAGAAAATTATGAGGTAATGAAGTTGACTTTTGAAAATTAATGGTTAGATTTGTATAGGTTTTTTTGTATCCAAGGGCTCATATTCCATTATGGAGGAAAATGTCAAATTGATTACCTATATATGGTTTTCGTTTAATATATTAAAGAGATTAAAGAGATTGAGCATGCATACACATTATAATTATAACCGCTATATATAAGTTATGTAGATCTTGTTCTTAAGAAAAGGAAACAGTTGAAACAACATGAGTGTTATCATCAAATCGAGTTTGTCGCATTAGTGAATTAGATAGCATTCGTAATACACTATTTATAAATTTAATTACAATATCGTCAGACTACTAAAAGACATTAATAAAAAGGCAGAAAAAGAAATTATAAAAGAATTGAAATAATATCATACATGTTTATAAAGATACAAAATATACTAAGCCATAACTAAAGTAAACAGCTTAAATCTACCTGCATAACCAATCGATGAGTTTCATATATGCATAAATTGTATCCGGTACGTGTAGATATAATTCAATAGTAAGCAGTGGCGGAACTACTTAGGCGGAAGGGGTAGCAAGTGCTACTGGTAAAAAAAATTGCCTAGTATAAAAATTTGAATTTTTATTTTATTTTAATAGAAGTGCAACTAGTGAATTTGTTATGTGTTACTAGTCAAATTCCTTAAGTGCAACTAGTTACTTAAAAATTAACAAATGAAAGTATGTTTCTTTTAACTACAAAAAGAATAACTGATACATGTAGCTAAAAAGTCTTTTAATAGCCCATGTTTAATTAAAAATAAAGAGGCTTTAAGCCCAACCATTTATAAAAATTAAAGTCTAATATGGCCATATGGGTGTACGGTTAAATCAACTAAGCACAAATATGTCAACTAAGCAGTTGTAGTTGCACATTTTAGGGCTCACATATGTATTGTCACGACATCTTCAACAAAATGATCAAGATATATTGCAAGCGGCTTCATTCGTAAAAGGAACTAAACAAGCGTTGCAAGAGTTTATAAAAACAGGGTTTACATCATTTTTGAAGAAACTATGTTCTTTTTGTCAATATGATCTTCCGATGGTGGAAATGGCAGATACGTATGTTGCTCCAAGAAATCAAAGGACCAAAATCACTAATTAATATCATTTTGAGGTTGAGATTTTCAACACGATACTAGATATGCAAATTCAAGAATTTGGTGATCGTTTTACTAAGGTAAATACTGAATTACTTGAAAATATGATGGATTTAAGTCCATGTGATTCATTCTCCAACTTTTACGCATCAAAGTTAGTAAAGTTTAGCGAGATGTATCCAACTAATTTTAGTGCTGATGATAGGTTATTTCTAATGTCTCAAGCTGGGGTTTGTTATCAGATTATGAGTAGTAGTGACAGGTTTGCTAACTTGAATAAGATAGCTAACCTTGCTCGTTTGATGGTGGAAACAAACTGCATTTTGCTTTTCGCCTAGTCTATCGTTTGCTGAAATTAGCTTTAGTTTTGCCCGTTGCAACTGCGACTATTGAAAGATATTTTTCTAAAATGAAGCTTGTGAAGACACATTTGCCGAATCGATAGGAGATAATTATTTGAATAATGCTTTGGTTTGTTCTATAGAGAAAGAAGCACTTGACAATGTTATGACTGAAGTTATAATTAATCGTTTCCGACGGCTAGGTGAACGTCGAGGACAACTATTAGGTGTAATATGTTAGTTCGCAACTTTTTCATTGTAATCTTACTTTTAGTTAAAATCACACTTTCTTATGCCATATATTTTGTTGAAATCGTACGATCATAATTGTTTATGTTTTATTTAAATTTTTTGAAAAAAAATTTTATGCTAGCCCTAAAATTTCATTATAGTTCCGCCCCTGATAGTAAGGTGTTGTAGGAAGATTAGTGGCAAACAGAAACAATTTTCTTGCCTTCAATTACATTTTTAGTTTTTAAAGATGATCATGTTTTGAATGGCAATGATATAGGCAAGTACTTCAACTCCGGCATTGAGCTGCTTGTGCTGCCGTACTCGAAAACAGAATCGGAATCGGAATTTTTTTAAGGGAATTGTCTGAGATACAAGCTCCGGCCATTTTCTAATTCATTTAAATTATGTATTCTGATTTTCTGTTTACTTTAGAACTGTTATTACTTCACTTTCATCTGTACTACTAGTCCCTATAGAATTCTATGGGCATTTTCTAAGAGCTCATCTAAAAGCTAGGCAACATGCTATTTACTAAAGCAATAATTAATGTGTCCTTCACTAAGCTAAAGTTCATCTTCACTAAGAACTCTTAACACATACTTTGGCAACCAGTTGATGAAATATAAAATATACTGACACCAGACTATATATGTCTTTATGTTTGTTGCTCTGTGCTCAATTTTTGTATCCCCTTCAAAGTTGCAGTATTGTCAAAAGGAACGAGAAAAAAAGGAAAAAAGAAAGAATCTAATACCAAGAGTGCATACCCTCCAACTAATTATTAACGCACACATAAGATATTTTGCATAAAAATTTTACACAAAATTGGCTTGGTGGACATCATGTTGAAGCAAAGATTATTTCAAAAAGCCACATTAGGAATATTACTTATGTTTCAAGTATACGCCTAACGATGTATGATAAAACAATATTATTTAAATTTAATAGTAGAACATATTTTTGACGGTATGTTCCTTTTATAATAATAAATAAAAATCAACGACAATCATTGTACATCATAGGATTGTATTTACTATTTACGATAATCAGTTTTCACTCATAAACAGTTGTATGAAATTGTCTCACATGTTAAAATTAAGAAGAGGTTGAAGGTTCTTCTTTGTGACAAGGATGACCGACAGACAAATATAATAACAAATGTGATATACAAAAAACTACTACAGAGAATATGATTTATGCTTCATATTATAACCTTTTCGTATATGATCGATAGCTTCTTTAAATACTTACATTCATACTCAAATTCTTTATTTATTTATTTTTTTTAAAAAAGTAAAATTAAAAATAAATAAATAAACATTAGCATGAAACCAACTAAATGCTTATTAACTTACATATGCATATACATAATCTATTAAAAAGAAGATACGAAATATGAAATCTCAAAAAAAGAAAAACTGAAATGATCTGTAAGTGTATACGGTTTGAAATATAGTATAGTATAATACATATATAAGAGGTAGATGAAATACTCTCTCTTTTTAAATTTTTAATTATAATTATTATTATTTATAATTATAATTAAATTAATTTATAATATACTATTTTCTAACCCCGCATAATACATGTATGGTCTTCATGCATTGGAGAGGCGTCGACTTCCGTATATTATTTCTGACCCGTAAAAGTAAACGTTGACTCAGCCGCTAAAAGTCAATATTATTGATTGACTACTAAAATCATATCTCTCAAAAACCAATCACATTGGAGACAAGTTAAAGCAAGCAAAGAAAACGTCAAATAAGGAATAATCTCACTTGTCATTTAACAGCAAATACAACGAATAAATTAATAATAGTACAAAGTTAAGGTTGGCACACATCAACTTGTTCGAATAAAATTAAATCTAAATGCAAAAAACTTTTAATTAGGTTTAGCTATCTATATTTATGGTAAATATCAATCATGAAATTATTTTTAATTCATCAGTTGTCTAAAAATTCATTAAAAGGTTAATTTTGAGAAAAGTACTATTTTTGTTGCAAGTTACATACAATACTTGACTTGATGCAATGATGCATACTTCAAGTATATAAGTAGATATAATGTGAAAAGGAAATAATCAAAAAGATGGTAAGTTGTTAACTTGATGTATGATTCTTACTATAAGCGAATAGTTCTCAAGACAGGAGATAATATCCATAGATTATCGGGCTAAATAAAGAAGTCGTCTATTCACATGGTTTTGCCCTATCTATATATTATTTGTATTTGACAACTATAACCCTTAAAAAGTCTTCCCCATTTTAAAGTCAACGAATGAAATATCGACCATATAAACCTCATTAATCAAGCTTCAACTCTCATCACTTCAATTCTTACTGGTTAATATCACCATGGCCGTATACCAGTTATTTAACTTGCTGCCGGTTCTTCTCTTAGCTACATTTTCACTCTCCGTTACTGGCCAAAGTAAGTAATTTGTATTAAATTAAGTAAGTCCTTACGCTAGAAATTAATGTTTGATATTTAGTTTGTTTACAATAATTATTTTGGTCTTATAGCTAGATTTAGTGACCATCCGAGATGAGCCTAGTAGCATGAATAGTTAAGCAAGCTATCGAAACAAATATTATTTTGTTAGCTTGTGAAACTAACCGAGCAGTTTTATTCGAGTTCAGTTCTAGCTTAAACATAATAAACTTGAGCTCCAACTCAAGTCACTCGTTAAATGTTCAAATCGTTCATTAACATCCCTAGAATATTCAACTTCATGCTCATAGTTTGTTCTTAACATTTTTTTTCTGAATGAATTTCAATATGGTTTTAGTACTTGCGAGCATAAATTGTGGGGAGACGGATGTCAAAGTTGATTCGAAAGGCATAATTTGGATCCCCGATGCTACTTTGATCTCAAATGGGGTTGCTCGTGTGGTTCAAGCTAGTAACTCGATATCTTCTATTATGGACACCCTAAGGGTTTTCACTAGTAGAAAAAAGAATTGTTATTCTATCCCCGTTACACAGGGTACAAAAGTCCTAGTTAGGGCAATTTTCAACTATGGAAACTACGACAGATTGTCAACACCTCCAACATTCGACCTCCAGTTTGATGGGAACTTCTGGATAACGGTTCAGACTTTACTTACCGGGCTTACAATGCAAGAAGTCACTTATGTTACAAAAGGAGAAGCCGTTAGCGTGTGCTTGGCTCAAACAAAGTCTGGTCAATTCCCAATAATATCGAATATTGAAGTTCGTGGTCTTGATTCAGAAATGTATAGTGAAGTTGACGATAGTCGGGCTTTGCACTTAGTTGGTAGGTTTTCTTATGGTGCAAGTGAAACCTTAAGGTACGCTATTCAAATCGTTTTCACTTATTTTTTTAGAGCATCTAACATTTAGACATCTTTAATCGCCTGTCATATACAGCCACACATTATATATTATATATACCTTTTTATTTCAGATGAGACATGAACTTTTTGATATACAGTATAAAACATAACCTTTTGGTTTAAGAATTTAACTTTTGAGTTCTAACAAGGATGGTTATTATCGATCTCAGGTTCCCGAACGATCCTTATGATCGAATATGGATGGCCACACCGGCTGGTACCGAGAAAGTCACAAGTGATGCAATTTTCATCGATCCGACTGGAACTAATAACCCACCATCAGGAATTTTCGAAAACGCAATCACAGTTCCAAGCACAACCTATAGCTTATTCGTGGCATCAGTTAGTCCAACAAGTCCTCCGTTCTACCTAAATATGTACTTCTCAGAAGTTAAATCCCTCGATTCTACTGAAACAAGATCATTTGATGTTTACGAGACATCAAGCTCCCGTAGTACTCCTTTGCCAGACTCGATTTCACCACCTTATGGGAGCATGGTTGTAAGCTCAATTTATAATCTCACGGTAGATTCTGCTACAAACATTTCTTTAGTTGCAACTGATACATCTGATTACCCTCCTCTCATAAACGCCATCGAGGGGTTTTACATTAGCGACGTTTTGACGGATGGTACTGATAGCAATGATGGTATGTAGTTATCGACTTATTTCGGATGTGTTTTATGCATATTTAGTGTTATCTTTTATTAACTTCTTTTAAACGATTAACGTGCAGTTGCTGCTTTAAGTTTGTTACAAAGCACATTCATCGTGTTAGGAGAATGGAAAGGAGACCCATGTCTCCCAGCACCGTACTCATGGGACTGGCTTAACTGCAGCAACGATGCTACACCTCGTGTAACCGCATTGTAAACGATCTCAACTCTTTGTGGATGATTATTTATTTCCTGCAACATTTCATATTCGTGACTGATCGATTATATGGAAATTTTAATTTGCAGATATCTTGATAGCTTTGGTCTTTCAGGTTTATTTCCAGACATTAGCTCTATGGATGCTCTTGAGACAATGTGAGCTTAGCAAATCAGATTTGCTAGTTTTGAACATAGTTTAAATATAATTTTGCGCTTTTAAATATATTGTACGTGATCACAACCTATTGAGCAGTTTTTCAAATAACATCATTCAAAATTAAAGTTGACCATAACACCTTGATGGTTGTCTAATTCTTTCTTTACATTACAGTGATTTGCACAATAACACCTTGATTGGAACAATTCCTAGTTCCCTTGGCACCTTACCTAATCTCCAACAACTGTAAGTTTATATTTTGCCATCATAGTACGTAGTTTCAAGATCATTTGAATGTTATTACAATGTATGTACATATTTTGTACATTAAATCTAACATTTTCCCCTGTAATAAATTCGAAAAACCCTCAATGAACAAAATATATTTATAATGATTATTTGTTTAATATAATTAGAATTAAATGTCTACCAATTTTAACGTAGAATCTTATATATCTTATTTTGTAGCAATTTAGCGGATAACCAATTTAGTGGAGCCGTACCCAGTTCATTATCAAAGAACAACAAACTGAAATTAACGTAAGTAGGTTTATTTTTAATATTCAATACATATAAAGGTGTAAAATTATATAAAATATTTAAATCATTATTTCTCATTCCTTTCTTCTTTGTTGTGAGAATAGTGTTACAGGAAATCCGGATTTGTGTACATCCGGTAAGTCCTGCTCGAGTTCTCCGGGAACCACCAATTCATCTCCGGGGACTACCAACTCATCCCCACGTAGCACCGCCGTTGCTAACAACAAGAAAAAGAGCAAGTTACCGGTGATACTAGGAACCACAATCCCAACCTTTTTCCTTACATGGATTGTCGCTGCTGTTTTAATTATTTTACGCAGGAAAAGGAAAGCGTCAAACGTCAATTTGCCAATCGTTACAGGTCAGATTTCACTTATAGTAATTGCTAGCAAACATTTTTTCTCAAGTTCTTGTGGCTAATTTATTTGTAACATATGTAAAACACTAAATATATAACAACGGATTAGCAATTTTCTGACGTTTCGATAAAATTTTATTTTTAATCATCATGCGTAAGTAACAAATGGCATACAGGCGGCGGAGCAAATGGACATTCTGGTGGAGGATCAAATGGAAACGTTGATGGGTTACAAAATTTTGGTGAAGGAATGATGAACGGAGTTATGGACAATGTAGTGCAACAATCTTTCGGATCGCCTTCACCGTTACTTGATAATTCGGGTGATGCTAGTGATTTATATGGACAAACAGGAGTACAAAATCCATGATTTATTGTTGATCATAACGTATTTTTTATTTTTGTAACACATACGGAAAGCAAATTCTTATATCGTTTGTGTTTTAAGAGGCAACGTATGTACGTGGGCCATACATTATTGTTGGATAACGAGCTCTTATATGCGTTTGAACAATGAGTTGGATGGTTTTATATATTTGACATGTAGATTTTGATAGCGACCATTACGTACACGGGTTTTATTAGAAATTTTTTAGAGAAAGTAAGTGTTGTTAACGACATGTGTAATTGCTTAAAAATAGGGTAAAATATATATCTATAAATGGAAAAAATTCAGGGATAAAACATGTAAAATACAATGACTTCCTTGAAACCGAATTAGTCAATAATACATATGATGCGTGTTGTGACAACATAGTATTTTTAACATCCTTTCAACTCGAAAAAATGGAAATATAGCTTTCTATTTTATTCCTCTCCCTCGTTTTCAATTATCTTCTTTGGTGTTCATTTTGATGTGATAATATTATAAACCGAGTTCAATGAAGTGGGAGATGTTTCGAACTAATTCACTGAAATTACTTTCTTCTCGATAATAGTTACGGATTTTGTTGCTCTTCGTATGATAGTTCTTCTTGTTTATCTTTTTGAATTTGGTACACCCATTGCTCTTGACTTTGCAACAAAGGGCGATTCATTATATTTGTTTCTTTCTATTAGCCGGTTGGTTTGTTTGTAAACATGATTTTATAACCACATCTAGTGAAAATTCTCTTAAAATCAAATTACATCCAAACACCACCCATAAAAATTCATATATATAGTATCGAATACGAAACAAAGATATAAATAATAAAAAGTGAAAAAAAGTTAGTAGATTCATTGTATATCTTTTCTTTTATCCAAGCGGAAAGAAACAAAAAGGAAAGAGAACAAACAAAAAAGATTTGATACATAGAGTTAAGGATGTTTAAAATATCCGAACTCGGAAACTGAAATTCGAATAGTCGTAAAATTCGATTGAAAATTCGGATATACGAATGTTTAGATATCGAAATCCAAGTATTCGAACTTTCGGGATCAAGTATTGGGTAGTAATTTTTAAAATTTCGGGTAATTGGATATCCAAATATTTGGAAAATAGATTTGTAGTTTATAATTTTTAGATTATATATTACTTTAGTATAATTAAAATTTTTTAAACGAATGAGTTATTAATTAGAAAATTATTGGTGCAGTTAACAACACCCAACTTAATCGGCTTAAAGTGATGAATTGATGTGTACGTATCAAAAAGTCAGAGGGTAAAATGTGTATATATATATATTAGGTTTGTGATTAGTCAATAACATCCGACTTTTGTGCTGTTAAGGGTAAATATGTTTTTTCCTTAGTTTAATAATTATATGGCAAAATTACTATATGAGTTTTGTTTATATGTAATAAAATAAAGTATCGTATTGTTAGCAAATGTTTTTACTAGTCTTTTTAATCCTTCATTGCCGCGACACGAAAGGACATAGATTATTTGATGAATAAATTGATATTGATATACAATTTAAATGTTAACTCGTTGATACACAAGGTTCGGTATGTATTTAAATATGAAAAGTCGAATGACTTAAGTAGTTATAGATGAACATTAGCTTAAATTTAAGAATTCCGGTGTATGAACATAACCTTTAAAATGGATTGAATTTTATATACTAAAAGATTAAGTCTCATTCATTAATGTTAAGTCTTATTAATTCAATGTAGTATATTAAGTCCTATTCATTAATGTTAAGTCTTATTAATTCAATTTAATTAATTAATGTAAATAAAATAAAAGGGTGAACTCAAACTTCACATATATTATCATATCATCAAGTCGTCAACCATTATCATCATCAGAAACATGATAACCTACTTACAATTATATTGGGTGCTTTAATTTGTATGGATATCAACTCAACCGTTGATTAACTCTCTTCTCAGAGTCAAAGAGAAAAGCTTTAACATATGAAAAACTATCGGGAGGAACATGATGGGAGTTTCAAACCACTAAATCATGTTAAATGTTAAATGTTACATGAATTGTCTCTTGAGTTTCTTCTTATTGTTTTGTTAAACCTTTTTTTATAGTCGTATGCGTTTGAGCTTCGTTTAACTCAACTTATTTTATAGCTATTTAACTAAACATTACGACACACGTTTTAATTAGATGCACCATCATATTTATATTTCAACAATTTACACTCAACAGTGCGTAATGAACAATTTTATACAAACTGTGTGTATCGCACAAGTCTGAATGACTCGTTACATATATGTTTATTGATTAGTTACTATAATTATACCCTTTTTCTTTTTGCTGAGAAATAAATGTGGTAAATGCTTCAAGTCCTAAATTGCATGATTAATTAGGCCAATATCTTTATATTATCTTTTTTTAAATAGGCGTTGGGGGCTCTGTATACGTAAGACAATTGTAAAACGAAGTCACTGTTTATTGAACTTTTATTCTTAAAACATAATCTATAATCTATAATAATTCTTTATCAAGCATTTAACACTCTCTTTCTTAATCATTAAAAAAGGATTATCAGAAATTACCATTTTATCCCTCCACTTATCCCTTCACTTATTAATTATATAAATCATTCAATTAATTTATATTTCATATAATATATTTAAATATCTTCTTTCTTCTTTTATATCACAATATTGAATTTACAATTACAATATTTAAACTATTATAAAAAATCACTTTTATTAAAGAAGTATCAATTATTATTGCATTCAGATACCATTAAACATTTGTCTCTCAATATCAACATGTGAAATCTTCACCGCTTTTGTGTATGGGATTCGACGCTGGTTGGAGTTTGAAATATTAAAAGAAAAACATCAAAATCTAAAATTCTATTAGACACACTTTGATGTTATAGACGTTTTGTTATAAACAACACCTCAAGGAGACTTTCCAACAATACCCACTTACCCATAACGTTTTCCATTCACTGTGATGTCACCATATTGAGCACTATATAAACCAAGAACAAAATAAGTGAACTACAAATACCGCCTCACTATAACTTTCAAAACTTCAAAACTATCCTGATAATCAATTTTCATCAATAATATTAACAATGATCAAACAATAAAGATGAATCCAGAACAAGGTTTTCTGAGATGGGAACGAGAGAAAAATATTGAATATAGAAAGATAATTAGAATGAAAAATGAGAAAATAAAACTTACATACAAAAATATTAGAAATAACCACTTTGCACCCTCATCTTCTCAAAGTTACATAATGAGCCCTTGTCTTCTTTTATTGAAACCACACAACTTTTAGACTTCAAAATTATACTCTTCAAAGAATTATAACTAACAATGAAAGTATATAAATACACAAATTTTACCAAAGATTGAATATAAGATCATTTCAACAAAAAAGTGTTATATCCAATCAATCAACACAATCTAAAAGAATCAAAGAAAAGATACAATTGAAAAGGTAAATTACTATTGTAGTATATCAAGAATTATAAATAAGTAAGGTGCCCGTATAATGTAGCATATAATAATTTTTTTAACAATATTTCTATTCACATCAAAAAAATTAATAAACTAAATAATATAAATTTCCAACTTAATCCTTAAAAAATATATACAAACAATATGGATTTATTGTAAAAACATAAAATCAACTGTTAATTATGGAAAACCTTAAATCTTTATGATCATAAATGTATAGTTGTTTTATTATGAGAGTCGATATAATGTCCTAGTTACCAAATGAAAATATTAAATGAAAGGGGCAAAATAGTCATTTTCGTCTTCCATATTTAATTTAGTAAGGGAAAATTAAAAATAATTTATAAGTGTTTATGATTATGACTAAATAAACGAAGCAATAGGAATATTTTGTTTCTTGTAAAACAAAGAATATCTTAGTTTTTAACAATCACTAATATTATTTTCAACATAATTGCTATTGAAGCAAGCTATGTCCATTTCTTGTATGATTTGTATTTACAATCTTTCACTATGACTTAAAGAATTAAAAAAAAAAAAAAAATTCCCTAAATGGCACCAAATTTGAATATATACATATGCCTTTCCTTTCTTATAACATGTAAAACAAAATTGAAATCCGGATTAACCCAGCCGGTTCAACCGGTTGACCCACGACCTAGCGTATGGAGCGGTTCGAAAGTATCCGGGTTAACTCCATTTTCTGACCAAGTTCGACCCGTCCGGGTTTCCGGTCGAACCAGTGGCCCGAAACCCGCCGATTTCAATTTTTCTTTTTTTTCTTTTTTGTTTCTTTTCTTTCTTGTTTGTTGAAACTAATTTGTTTTATCCCTTGTTGAACCAAAGCAACTCTACTACCCTCCTGCACCCTTCTCTTGTCGGATTTCGTCATCTCCTCCACCAAAACACAAAATCTGAAAGGCAAATGGAACTTAATTAATTATAAGAATGGTTACTAGAAAGTGTGATGGTCTTGTGAGGGAAGATGGTAAAGACATTTAAGATGGTGATGAGAGAGAGGGTTATGGAAAAATGACGATGAACCAATTTGAGGATGATGGAACATGAAGATAATTAAAATATGAGGGAGTCATCTTTGAAGGTGGTTTCTTGAAAGAAGTAAAAGTATGCTTTTTTAAAAGGTAAAAAGCACGTTGCATGGTCAGAAAAATTAAAATAATATTTTTATGTTATCCTAGTGAAAAGTCACCATTACGTATTACTTAGACTTTTACTTGTAAAGTTGTAATAGGCAGAAAAGGGGCTGACCGGGTTGAATCGGTGGTCAAAGGTTGAACCGGAACCGGTCATCTCATTGGGTCAACGAGAAATCCAGATTTCAAAACATTGGTTACCACCAAGATCTATCTTATGGCTTATTGTATTTGATATATTCAGAACTAGACAAAAAGATTGATCGCGGTTCGTTTGGTTTAACCTATCACCATTTTCTTATAATTCAGAATTCAAGCCGTAAACATTTGAAACTTTGTCCAATTCCCGACCTCCTCCATAATCTTCTTAACCGTTTTACGCAATTGAAATTCGTATACATAAAAACTCATAATGTAATCGACATAGGACTTCGCTCCATAGCTTCTGGTTATCCCTTGTCCTTATATATGCTACTTCATCACCGATAACGCATTAAAAATACTAACAAACTCGTGTAAATTGTTAACGTTAACTCAAGTGGATCTTTGTTGGAGTTTTAATGTAAACGGATTGTGGAATTGGTTATGTTAATCAAAATTATCGTCAACTTAGATGCATTGAATATCTAGTTATGATAAAGTCTTGATAAAGTCTTAGGTGAAAGCTGATTAAGTATACTTCATCTTGAGTGCAAAATAATGATGGGTTTATGTGTGATTAATCCTTGACACTCCGACGTATGTACAAACCCGATTCGAGGATTAACTCAATCGAGGGTGCCCAAGGGATTGATCCTCAAAATCACTCACTGAGGCAATTTTGAGTGTATGAGGTGCTTGAATTGAATGAGGACAAACACTAGTTTGAATTAGAGCGTGACAACCTAAACATTTTATGAAATCTGTACTGATGTGATAATGTAGACATTCTCTGAATTACAATGTGACAATATATAATTTTTAATTTTCAGTTTGAGTATTTATTTCAAAAAGATACATCTATAATTATTAAATGTTTTGTTTATTTCACAAAGCAATAATAACAATAACAATATGAATCTAAATAAAATGAATAAAAATATGTCTCGGAAGCCAACGTGGACAGGTTAGGCAAAAACAGTGACATGGTGCTCGCATGGATTGTCATGTGTGCAAGGTTTGTTATGATAAAATCCGGTGATTGTTCTCCTAAACGTGACATATCGAATTTCACCATCTTTTTATATGTGAAACTTTTTTAGCACTCCACAATTACAAAAATTGAAATAATGTGTTACATCTTTTTTAGAATTTTGCTTGAAAATTTAAACCAATAATTTGGTAATTCGATATAGCGTTCACCAAAGCCTCTATCCTTTTCGTCAACGGTGTCGTTTTCTGCCGCCATCACTATGAATCTTTTAACCGTGACTGTCGGTGTAATATATACATTAGGTCAAGCAATTTCTTTCCGAATAAAATTAATTACGATTATCATTATCCAACCAATTATTAGACCTAGGCTAGGGTTAACTATTCTCTTGACGATTTGAATTTCAGTTTAATCGAATTTGATTCTCAATTTTCAGTTTTATAATCAAATGCTCGGATCAGAAGAATGTCGCCAACATTTGCCGTAACGCCAAAAAGCTCTGCTTATTGCTTCGCCCTAACACAAGAGATCGATAAAAAGCTTCATAAGGTTTGTAAGTTCACATCAATTTCTATTTTATTTGATCGTATTTCATATCCGTTGATCTCTTTACATGAATTTGAATTTGTCAATCGCACATTTTATTTTATTTTATGTATGAAACTTTTCAGGCAATAGCTTCACCGAATCAGAGACGCGATTTATTACAAGCGTTGTTTGCTGATATAGCTTTAGAAGTTGATGATCGAGCCAGAGGTACTGAAATTATAATTATAAATAATTTCTCAATATTAAAAAATACATGCAAGATGTAATTGAGGATATTTAGGTTTGTGACAAGTTATCGTTGCACTTATTGTTATTGGATCTTATTTGAATGTGTTGATACTTCATTTGAATACTTGTATTAGTCATCGTTAATTATTCAAAAGAGGTGATTGCAATTTGTCAACCTACTTCCATGTTTGAAACCTTAAGAAATAAGCATATCCAGATCATTTATTGCTGTTGGAAAATGAGGAGTGTACTACCTGACACCTAGAAAATGGTAGGTAATGGTTTCTTTTGCGTGATAGAACTTAACTCGTATAAAATTCACTTATGGCAGCTAATACCATCGTATTACGTTCGCACAGAACCATTCAGTGCAGATTTCTGTTTTTTTATTGAATTGCCTGCTAATGTGTCTAACAAAGGATGCGGTAATAAGTTATATATAGTGATAGTGGAAAAAACTTGATGGATTTGGTACAAAAACATGGTATGACTTCAGACGATCATCTGACAGTTTATGAATTTACATCACTATCCGATCTTGTTGGTACCACCATAGTAAATGTAAGTAGATCTCAAGCACGTTACGTAAAAACATTACATATATTTCTATGATGGATCTTCCTGTTACGTCTTTCCATTTATACTGTTTGGTGTTTGTTATGACTTATGACATTGTGAATTTGGCACTTTAATAATATTATAGAACACATACTCTTTTCTTATGTGCTCCTTTTCATTTTTTCTTGATTGTTCAAGTTTGGAACTATTCATTATTAAGGTGCTAATATTTAAGTTATATACACATATGAAAAGAGAAGAAAACTTGAGGGGCTATAGTGCAACACCTAAACTGTCATCTATGGTCGTTATGCCATTTCATTGTTAGCCAAGACTTTGTTTTGTTCTTAGATGTCTCTAATATCTGTGCAATGGACTTGGACAGATATAATTCTTGGCAGAGAAGATGCTGCTGCTTCTGATTCATGGATAGAAGTTAAGGTTCCCATATGCTTTTATGATGTGCTTGCTGATCATTTTTCTTTGGAACCTGAAAATGGGAAACCAATTCTTGTTTTGATTGTTCAACTCTGGAGCCAGCCATTTGCCTCTCATATTTTTGCCCTTCTCTTCCATAAATGGGTAGGTCACTTATGCATACTGCTAGTCTGCTACTTTCTTATACAATTTATTATGTAGAATTTCACTGGATACCGAGGACTAAGTATATTTTAAGTCATTAATGATGCTGTGATAAGGTTGTTCAACTTATAATATTCGGTTTCATCTTTTTTGTGTAGATTGTAAACTTTATCAAGTCAGAAGACTAATCAAATACTTGTATTTTAATCATCAATAATACATGCAAAAGGCTTAAATGGTAATTGTTATTCAGACTGTCGTTTCAAGAAGTCCCGACAAATCCTTTTAATCATTGCGGTGTTTGATTCATACAGCACTAAATCATATTGCTTTATCCAACAAACCCTTTGTTGGGTTAGCATGTATATTTTTTCTTGAGTCACTGTCATTATTGATATACTACCAAAAAGCTGGGAATCGTCCATTTGTCCTCAACCATTGATTGTTTGAAGCAAATTTCACTATTCTTCTGAATTAAAGTAGAAGAAATATGCTACCTTGGACACGTCTATTATTTCCATCTTTATGGCTATTTTCATCATCCTGGATGTTCCAATTTGACATTCCAATGTCTAAATTTACCGATTTACGTTCATCTTGCAGTTATTTGAAGTTGAACTTGATAGCGCGGATGTCCTCCTTCGTTACTCATCAGCTCTTGTGCAAGGTGCTACAAACGTCTTTTGGTATGTTGTTTGCATGAAAATTTCTCATTAGGTTTACTCGATGCAGCTTGTTAATTACCTATATATAGAAAAAATTGGGATAATAAGATCATACTTATATAATTCTGTCAACTTTGTATTATTATTTGTAGGATTGATGTCCAGACAAATACGAAACACTTCCAGAGTCTTTTCTCGGTGTGAGGGCTTCTAGTTTATACTATTTTTATGATATGCCTTAATGAGACCTCTTCAGTGACACAATCTTTTATTTGGTTTCAGTATCTTCTTGTGGATGTTGCATTGGTACCCGAGAGGTTGAAGAAAATCCCTTTGCAGGTAAGAATATTTCCGATAAATATTTTTAGGAGATAGTTGGGGTGGGGGCGTTTGAAAGTGATTACGTTTGACATGCTTCTGCTATTTGAGGTTGTAATAATCAAATAGTCAGATTTTTTAATGTTTGGCAAGTTCTTAAAATATATAATGACATATTGGTGAAATATAGTTGAAACTAGAAAGAGTTAGTGAAGTAAAAGTCTCTCAAATTAGGTTAATAATGGGGTAGTTAAGCTAGTATATGTTACCCTTAACTTATCATATAGTTAGAAGCAGAACCTATTAATTAAAACATTGAAAACTAATAATTGAGACTTCAAATTGCAATATCATATAATCAGTTCCAAAACGCAAATCCAAGCATGCCCTTAGTACGTACAGAAATGATTATGATCTAGAGTATCTTACAGTTAAGAATGCATTGTATTTTGACAAAAATAATTTTATCTTCATGATTTGCAGGCACAGCGAGATCTCTTTAATCTCCTTTCAAGATTCATATTCCTTTATAATCTAGGTACTTTTTTATTGTACGTCTACAGATTCACTTGGTTATCAACTGAGATTGTGCATTAAGATGTATTGTATGTGACCTCAATGCCTCTTACAGTTGACAAAATCGAAAGCTTTTTAAAGAATTTTCCGGTGTTTCCAAATGCTTTCTTAGTAGGGGGTCCTGCAGACATGTTCGTAATTGAACTAGCTGATCAGGTATCACCAAGAAACTACCTATTCATGAACATATTATGTTTAAGTGGAGTTTTAATATGTTCTATATGAAATTGGTCATTGGGCAGCTTCAAAAATTGAAAGTGGAACCCGTGTTGTTACATTATCTGTCCCACATCAAAGCTCTCCAAGGTCTGGAGTTGAGAATGACTACAAGCACCAGACTTAAGACATGCTTGTACAGCTTCACTTCTCCTGGTGGTCCAATGTATCCAACAAGAGCTGTTCGTCATGCAGCCTGGGATGCTCTGGATTTTCTTTTCCCGGTGAGTAAAATTGATCTGATATTAACTATATTTTACAGCACATAATAAATAATAAAATAATAATCAAAGTAAAATCAGCATAAGCTATAGATCTGTTAGTTTATTTGTTCTTTTAGATATCTTTAAAATGTTTGGCTATGTTTCTAGGAGCAATTGGATTCTACCAAAAGCTGTTGAGTTGTGATAGTAGTATAGCACTAAATGACTAGCTTACTTGTTTTAATAGTCTATTGTTTCAAAACACCCACCTTTATACTGTATTCTCGAGTTGTTTTAGAGGAGAAAAGAAGTGAAACGAAAGGAAATATAAATGACAAGGTGTTCTTGAGGTTTTCTTTAAGGAGGGAAAGGAAAAGAAGAGAGGGAAGATGAGCTAAGATTTAATATAAATCTTTTTCAAAGTCTTCCTCCCAAATACGGGATGATTTGAATGGAATTCCTCCACTTCTTTTCTTTATTAAATTATTATCCTTCCTATTTTCTTGTTTTCTCTTCTTCTTTCTTCACGTCTCTTCTTTTCCTTTTACTTTTAAGCTAGAGCCATGCAGAATTCTGGTGAGTTGGAGACGAATGCGAAGAGTGCATTTATGGATTTATCAGTTTTAGTTTGTATATTGTTGGACATAAAAACCCCACTAGTTGACCTCTACTGGTAGTTGGAAACTTTCTTTCTGAGCATGATAGGAACATACAAGATGAGCTAAATATAAGGGTTGATTTTTTAGTTAAGAGTCAAACTATATGATATCTGGAATTTGGTGGTTCATATTTCACCCGTTTCAGACTGTTCTCCTTGGAGATCAACACTCATTTGCCACCTGAACTAGTCTAGCGTTTGCCATTTCTAAAGGATTAGCAGATTATAAGTAAAATCTTATAAAAATGTGACGAGCAATATATCTCAGTTGAGGACCATGTAACGTTTCTGGAATGCTGGGCTGCTCTTAGGATATGTTTGAATTCAAGAGCAGCAAGAACAGCATTGGTGATTATTTTCCAAGTTATCAGAGTTGTATGATTATCTTGATTTCTAGATATATATTTATTACTTTTGAGTTTATGATTAGATTATAAGTTTTAACTTACACCACCCCATCATTAGAAGATCAGCAGGAAGAAATTCGTAGGTGATGTCTTGAATATAATCATTGACATTTAGTATTGACGATGATGTAACACTGAGTCACCGAGCATCATATCGTTGCACCATATTCAAAAGTCTTTGTCCCATATTCTGTTAATATTAGCATATGTGGGGACCCCACATCTGGGGGTCACCGTATAGTAAGTTGTTCAACTTTTCACGTGGTCTTCGTAGCCAGCAGCATGATAAAATTAGTCAAAGCGTCGGAACCACATAGTTTAATAGCGGCATGGTCGTACGCCACCTCATCTTCCTCTACCGTATCATAAGTACCCAAACACAGTGATGCACATCTCACTGGAGCTGGCCATTTCCCCTGTGGTCTTTGTCTTAGTACTTGGAACTTCCGATTACTTCCCGCCGCCGTCGTCGGAGCTCTAGCGGATTTCATCGCTTTTTGTTTAAACTTGAAGTACAATCTTTTTCCGACCACTAACAACCGGCACAACTGGTTTACACGTGGTTTGCATATTTACCTTTTTGACATTCTTCTTACACGTTGTCTTCGAACAACTCCTTCATCATCGCTCTATGAATCAGTGGCATTTTGATCGGTCATTGATATCCATACAACTTTTGTTAATGAAATCATGGACCCAAAGCCACCAGCGTTGTAACGTTTTTGTATCAGGTCTGTTTGAGTGGACATAAATTTACCTGAGCTGCTTAAGTAACTGGAGGGTGTAACAAGATAAAAAATTGGATTTATCCTCACTTTTGACTATGCTACTCTCAAAAACGCCAATCAAATAAACAGAATTTTGAATTATTAAATGATAAGGAACATGCGACAGACCATCGTTTGGATGGACAGCCCAGTGTGCCAAGAGCCCGGAAAATCTATACCAGGAAGTTCAAGAGAGACTACGTGTATAGTGGTCGTGAGATGAGGTGGTTATGCATGTTGAAGAGAGAAATAATTATAATTATATGTTAATCATGTTAGTTGGGGTAGTCAGGTAGAATATTTCATTGTGAATGTGTCGACTATCAACATCCTCAATGAGAATAAGAGAAAAGGGAAAAGATATCAGTTTTGAAGAAAGTTACTCTCAAATTAACAACCAAATAACTAGAATTTTACAGCCCTAGAGATACAAAACTCAAGCAATTTCAGAACAAATAAAAAATTGCAATCCCAAACATTTGTCATAAGAATATATACATTTGCATACATATTGCATTTTTTTGGGATTGATTTGTGCGGTGAAATGTTAACAATACAAAAGTCATACTAAAAAACACAACTTGCATTGATCATAAGTTATACATTTATAATAACGTAGATTGCACTTGCTTAATACATTCATATTATTGTTTTCCTAGAAAATGGAACATTGTATCTTGTATAAATGGATGGATTCAAAATTCAAGATTTCATGAAAAATCCGAGCCTAATAGAATACAATTTCTAACTAACAACCAAATTCATCTTTAATACGACCTTGACTACTACATGAACTAGAGCTGAGGTTGAAAGAAAAATCTGGAAAAGATCTCAAAATGAGACTTCTTGTACGTCAGCCACTTCTTTTATCCATATCATATACAAGCCAATATGTTCCTTTATGACTATCTAAATACATTTTAGATTGCCATCCCCAGTGCTAGTGAAAACATCACCCATCTCCCCAAAACTTGTCACAAAGATATACGGCATTCTGGTACTCTTCATCCACACACTCCCATCAAGAACCCATATGTCAATTTCATTCATAACCCCTGGTGAGTCTGTTTTCCCTAAGCCCTAGACAAGCACATGCTTCCTTTAAACATTCGTTTGTCTAGCAAAAGTAAGCGCATGAGGTGCTTCAATTACCGATTCCTCCTTAAGTTCCAGTCGATTGTTCAATATTCTCAAGCTTTTAAGTTACCAATCCATGGAAGTTCTGAATATCCTTCAACTTCGACGTCATGTGTAAGAATAGAATGTACAAAACGTTATCATATTTGCATAGCTCCAATCGGGAGTAACCATGTATTTTAGTTTTTAATTATAAACATGAATGGAAACACTCCACACAAAAAAATCCTCAAAGCTTGCATTGATCGGATGACAGAGATGGAGTATTTTGTCTTTGATTGGTCAACATAAAGTACCAACACGCTGTAGAGTGGAAACTGACACTCGGTGGGCTCTTAAGAGTTTCATATTTCCTCGGGTATGCAAAAAGGTACAACTTTCTGTTCCCGTTCATCGTGCAACGTACGTCGAACATTGCTTTGTCATGTGGTCTTGTTTGCATCTTGGATGATGAAGCCATCAAAGAATTGTACATATGTAATCGCATAACAAGGAAATATGAAATTCCGAAAAGCCAACCAAGTGTGGGTTTCCCGCTCTATAGCGCATTGGCATTTTTTGTTGACTAATCGAAGTCAGAATACACCGTCTCTGTCATCCAGATAACGCAAGCTTCTGAAGAACTTTTTTTGTAATATTTACAATTCAAAAGAAAAGACATGGTTACCCCCGGTGATGGGAGCTATGCAAGGTTAGTGACCAGGGATGTAAGTGTAATATGTGATAGCGCTTTGTAATCTAATCTTCCGCATAAGGCCAAACGATGCTCAGAACTTCCATGGGTTGGTAAGTTACAATCTTGAGAATATTAAACTATGAAATGGAACTTTGAAAGAGAAATCGATAATTGAAGCACCTTGTGCGCTTACTTGTGGTAAGCTGAATTTTCATTGGAAGCTTGTGTTTGTCAAGGGCATAGAGAACCCGATAGACCAGCGGTTATAAATGGAATTGGCATATGGGTGCTTCACAAGAGGGTGTGGACGGATATTAACGTACCACTGCATTACTTTGTGCAGTCTTTTGTGGACGGATGATGTTTTCGCTAGCAGTGGGGATGACAATCTGTTATACAGAGTTATGGAGGAACATATTTGCTTGTGTATGTTGTCGATGAAGACATTTGGTTTTGGGTAAAGAAGTGCCCGGTGCATTCTCTTGAAATCTTTTTCGGATTTTGCTGGTTCGTATAAAGATGAGTTTTGTTAAATTGTATTCTGTTAGTCTCAGGTCTTTTCAAGAAATTTTGAATATATTTATCTAAACATGATCTGATGCTCTTTTTTGTGGGAAAATAGGCTTAGGAATGTATTAAGCAAGTGTAATGTATGCTGTTACGAATGTTTAACTTATGATAAATGAAGTTGTATTTGTTAGTTTGATTTTGTATTGTCAACATTTTACATCACAAAACAATCCCAAAGAACTGCGATATGACTACACAATTTCAATGCCACAAGCTGCACATTGAGGTTCTAACAAACAGGACATTTCAATGCCAAGTACTTCACATTTCAATACCATTTTAGACCCACTAGCATTAAAAATCAGGAGAGGCCCCACTTATTCATTGGGCTTGGCTCTCTTGTGTAGGTCAACCTTGTCATCCCAAGCCACACGTTTCTCACCATCTTGTACCACCTCTTGCAGCACCTCCACTTGAACCCGAATCTTAAAATCCATAAAGTAATACCTGCAGCAGCTTAATTACAGCTCTAAATCCAATTCCTCCAACCAACTATCCAAACAATCTTTCAGTTCAGCTGACGCAGAGGCCACAGGAAGCACATAGCCACAAAATCATTATTATGCTACAGGAAGTATATTGGTATCTCTTGTGTTAAGTGTATTTTGGCATGAGAAACGAAACAGAAAAGGATACTGGATAGTAAGTATCTAGCTTAATTTACTCCAAATTCAGAGAGTTTCTTATCACAAGACCAAGAATGTGTAAACCTTAATCTTTAAGGAGTAATAAATTGTAAAAGCAAAAGCATTTGAGGTGGCCAGTTGGAAGATTAGGAATGAAAATACTTAGATAGGTTATGGGATTCTTTATCCATTTCTATACATGCTTTAATCAGTAATCTGTGCTTTAAAAGAACTCCATATGTTTATTCTCCTATTTTCTGTAATTGAGGAATACTCCATTAGATATAGTATGAAAACGCAAGAGCTAACTAGGCTATGACAGCAATGACCAGTACTTCTCCTTGCCAAGGTCTTAAGTGAATGATTATGCTTAAACATGGAATTGATACAACTTTTCTTTTCGACCAAAAGGATGTAAGTTGTGCAGATAATGGAGTTAGCTCAATTGCACACTGCATAAGCAAATATGTTGCTACTAAACTCACCGGGTTATTATAAGACCCTCACTTTTTCATACAGATATCTATCCATCTCTTTTCTCTTTAAATATATAAAGCAAAATCTCATGGGGGAGTTTGCACCATTGATTAGGTTCCTTTCATTTTGATCTAAAGGCCGAGATTCACTTTTAGGAGCTGAAATTCAACTTTAAAGGCATGCCCATAAGATCCATGAATTGACAATATCAACCCTCCAGCTTGCTGGGCGTGCCTGTGAGTATCAAAAGATGGCAGTCTCTCCAACTTTCATAATACTCCTTTATGGTCCTATTCATTTGACACGTTATCACCATTAAATTACAATTAAACCCTCTCAGCTTAGTTAATATTTTTCACCACCCAAAACTTCATCCACAAATGTTTTTTTTTTTATTTTTATTTCTATTATATGTTTGCTTTAATAACCATTGTTATTTGTTAAATTTTGTTATAAAGTTATTATTAACGTACGAAATGCATAATTATATTTATACTTAAATCACGTTATATACCAGTAACATCATTGTGTTATAATTTTAATGTCAGTATGTGAGTTGTAATGTATTGAACTTCTAGTGTAACGCCAACAATTCATTTCAACTACAAAAAAATATATACAAATACACTAAATAGTTTTATGACATAATATTTTAATATCGTCATAATGAAATGATATAATACTATAGTATCTTTAGGTTCTTTTATACTACATCTAGTTTAAATTTGTTAAAATTTATTTATAGTATCTAATGTATTTTTATTATGTACAAGTACATCATACAAGGCACAATACATTTAAACCTATATTTGATTATAACAACCAACATTGTTATAACTCTCCTTTATTATCTTATTACGATAATTACCATCGAACCAAGTTAAGTTATTTAATTCCAATTAGACCATTATATTGATATGTTAGTGAATAATTTGAATATAATGTTAGTGTTTATGTAATATATAAATATAAACAATAAAGTATAATATATTGTTATAACCATATCAAATGCATTTGATCACATTCATGCACTGTTAAATAAAATTATAACTAATCGTTGTGCTAAATGTATCAATTGATATTTTTTATTGTACTATATTTATACTCTAACATAATTGTTTTATTCTTATTGTGAACTTTAGAGAACATATGTGATATATAGAAGTACAATGTGTTTGTGTAATTGGACTGCTGTTATACTATTCTCTCATCTTTACTCCAATGTTTTGACCAAATTATATTGTAGATAACACAAATCAACAAATGGTTTACACTTATTTTGTGATGGATAACCTTGTTGTATTTATATTATTACTTGACCCATAGAGTATTGTACATAAAAAATTTATCCATTATACTTAGATTAAATCTGTACAACAACGGGTTTATAATGAGCTAATTATTATAAATTTCTATGTTTAATCCTGCGGCTTCAATAAACTAGTAACTGTGAAACAGAGAAAAGCTTCAGTTTATGTAAAAGAATTGCTTATTGGATGAGGTCGACCCTAAGGTTGTCATTAGGGATTTAGGGGTAGGGTAGAACTACTATGGTTCCATTGGTATGAGGGGACACCACATTTTTTATGGATTATTATCATATATAGAATTAAGATAGAATTTTAAATGTACAAAATGCATATATTGAACTGTGAATCCTAAAAAATAAACATATGGGTCTGGTTAATTCGCTAACTTATGTTAACAACATATGGTGGCGCAGGGTTCAATTTCTCAACAGGTATATTTGTTTGCTTCATTATATCTAGGGCAAACTATTGATGACGTAGAAGTGAGTTATACCTTGACTTATACATAATTTAAGCGATTATTGATTTTTTGTATATGTTATGGAATTATGCAATATGTTTGTTATGTATGTCCACTTTCAATCTTTTGAAGTTGGGGTCATCAATCTGAATATGGAATCTGTTCTGCTTCAATTCTTCTTTACTAGCTGGACCATATATTCATCTTTTAATGACATAATACTTGTACTTTGATTCAGGTGGGGCAGTATCCTCGACACATCATTAGTCTCTTTTTTCGGTTAATGTATCCATGGTACTGGCCATCTTCATGTTGGAACTTTGTCTTGTCATGCATACAAGCAGTATTTTATTCCATCTTGAGGCTCATCTTTCCCGCCCGCAAGTTAAGAGACCCCCATCAGTCCTAGTCATGGCGAGCCGATATACAGACAATATGTGAAGCTGATATCAGATTACTCTTTGTGGCTCGAAGCAGCCAGCTAACTTGTATTTATTTATTCACTGGAATCATGCACACCTTTTTGGTTGTCGTGAGCCAATGTTGGGTGGTTGTATTTTATGTTGGTTATCCTCCTTAAAAAGAAGGGTTTATGCGCATTTATTTCTTTGCAGTATCCATGTTTAAATTTTTTCTGGGAGCTTTTGAGCTACTATCGGTTACTCCACAGTGACTTCATAGAAACTTGATGTTGTAGGTCGTTATTTTTTTTTTTCAGTTGTCGGCAGTGCAGTTGTGATAATACAAGTAAATTGGGACATGTATAACTAGCATAAAGCTTGGAAGCAAACTGCCCATAACATTTTGTATAAAGCATAAGTTGTTAACATTTTGGATGCTAGTCTTTTGTTTGTAAACAACCTAATCATAGAAAGTTAGAACCTCTCTGGGTTAAGTGTCTCTTCATCAGTTACACCTCAAATCAACTTCTGTGAATGTACAACTCCATGGATGTCAACTTCTTTGAAAATCAACCTTTTTACTCTAGAACTAGCATTCACGGGGAGAACTCTCATAGAGAACACCAGTTTTTGTCGTATCCAGGTCAAATCCTCTCGGTTGCTACCTCTCAAGTCCAACCTGTCCCTAATACTTCTCAAGTTCAATCCATACCTGATACACTTCCAGTTCCAAATGAGCCTGTACCATGCCCCACACCACCAACCAAACCTTTACCTGAAACTCAAACAAGAACACAAACAAGAACTTCTATAGGAGGAATAGATTCAATCAGACTTAACCGGGATAAAATCTCAAAGACAAAATCACAAAATCTCACCACATTAAACCTCTCCTCTCAACTACTCTATTCAATCATCATTTGATGATTGATTTTATGTTTACAAAGAAGATACATAAACCCTAATCTGGAGAATATGATAGAGAGAAAAGAAAGAAAACTAAAAATATCCGGTTACAAAAATTACAACACACAACAAAAAATAAAAGAATATATAATTTACATAATAAGTTACAAAACTAGTCCTTGAAGTCTTCAGTTCTTCATACTCCTTGAAGTCTTCAGTTCTTCACACCTGCACTAAACTTTAAACAATTCAAGTCTAGTTATAAAAATGAACACTTACCGTTCTTTACCTTTAACTTTTGCCCAAGATTAAAACATTTAACTCGGAAAGGTCCCTGCGCACAAACTTAACCAAACTAAACATGTTTCATAATTCATTTGCATTTGAATTAAGTCCTTTTAACATCCCCCCTCAAATTAATTATGAAACACATCAAACATTTGCAAGTTTTTACAAAACATATGATGTTGAGAATTTGACAAGCCTTTAGTAAAGATGTCTATTGTATTCTGTAAAGAATCAACCTTTTCTATTTCAATAACATTTTTACTCAGCTTCTCTCTAACAAAATACAAGTCTAATTCAAAATGTTTAGTCCTTTCATGGAACACATGTTAGAGGTGTAACACCCCAAAAATGTAGATAATATTTTAATACACGTAAATGTTTCATTTTATTGACTTAATTGTGTATTGTAATTATCCTTCTAAACAGGTGGTTAAAGAAGTGAAGGTCATTTTAGAGGCTTTGACTATTAGTCTTAGGTACTCAAATATCTGATGGTCATTTTAGAGGCTTTGACTACTAGTCTTAAGTACTCAAATGTTTAAGTTGTCTAAAATATTAAGTTGTGGGGTGTAAAACGGAATAAATGAGACTAGGAGGTTGGAAATGTAAATCCTAAATAAAACCTCTAAAATCTTATACACATACACATATACGTACGTACACACACCACACACCCTCCTGTGTTTTCTGGAACAAGAAGAAGAACAATGATAGAATAGAAATCAAGCTTAAATCATCAAATTGAACTTGGAAGGATTAAATTGGAGCTGATTACTTCATCCCTAACCTAAGAAAGGTATGTATTCTCATTCTCCTGACCTAATAAGTTGGGTAATTGATGAGTAGGACTAGAATTGATAGTATTTGATGAAATGATCCATGAATCATGTTCAATTGATGCTAGTAGTCGTTTATGATTAGTATGTATTGATGGAGAACAATTAAATGGTGAAATTGGATAGAAGCTTATGAATCCCAACTTAGAAAAGTTGAATTCGGGTTTTACATAATAACCCACTAAATTGATAGATAAAAAGTGTTGTTTAGATGTTATTAGTTGTGATTAAAGTAGTGGTTTGAGCAATTGAACTATAGATTGGTTCATGGGCTAGAATGATGGAATTATGCTAGTTTGACTCCTAAAAGTCAAACTGGACATAATTGGATTAGTTGTTGATTAATGATAAGAGAAGTGGTATGAATGTTAATACATGTTTATTGTATTGTAAAATTGATTATGTGGTGTTGATAGGTGTTAAAGAAGTGGAGAGCTCAAGTGACAAGTTATCTTCATTTAGCTATCAAGGTGAGTTCATATTGTAATTAAATGAGTTATGTTGATTGAAAGAATCCGGATTACATCCGTGTAAGAGGATCCAATGGACAGAGGAGTAGGTGGTTTCATGTTGTATATGAACCACACAGTTGAGTTGCAAAAGTGGAATAGGTGGTTTCATGTTGTATATGAACCACACAGTTGAATTGCAAAAGTGGAATAGGTGGTTCCACGTTGTATATGGACCACACAGTTGAGTTGTTTAAATGGATCCGGATTACATCTGTGTAAGACGATCGACAGTGGAGTAGGTGGTTTCATGTTGTAAATGAACCACATGTCAGTTGCTCTACATGTAGAGATTATTAGCCTTGTGCTAATTCAGTTGAGATGAGAAAGCATATCATGTATATGCCATTTGCTAGTTGCTAGTCAACTTATGTTGACTAAGTTGTTCACTTGTTTAATTGCATATAAATTCACTAAGCGTTTCGCTTACTCTTTTAGTTGTATATATTTTGTAGGCACAAGTGAATTAAGTAAGAAGGAGACTCGCGGAAAAGGGAATGCTTAGAGAAGGATTGCTATGCACTTGTTACAGGTTTGCAAATGCTAATCTCTTTGAATCATAGCCGAAATCCCATGGACTTGTTGCATTGAACCCAGTTTTTGTAATGGTGACAAAATGGGTCAAACACGTTTTGGTATGAATTTGATTGTAAAGAATGCATATATGTAAATTAAGTTGCTTTATAAGTTATAAATGATCAGTGGAAACAATGGGTTGCACTTTTATTGTAAACAGAGTTTAAAAAAAAAAAAAATTACTAAAAGTTAGGGTGTAACAAGAGGCTATTAGGATTGCTGACTTGTTGTCACACATAAGTTTTACTGGTAACTAGCTAGGAACTTCCAAGTCATGCGAAAGTTTAATGATCCACATAACCTCACAAGTAACAACAACTATTGCTCTATGTTCAGATTCGGTGGATGATCTAGACACATTAACGATTATATCGTCGCTAAAGGGTTGCATAGTAAATGTTCTATTTTGGAATCAAAATATAAAACTAAAAATAAAATAAAATACCTTTAGTGACGACTTTGTCGTTGCTAAAGGTTGGGCGGGAAACGAAATCTTTTTAGAGCCAAAATAAAAATAAAAAAATAAATTAAAATACCTTTGGCGACCCGCTAAAAGTTGCACGGGAAACGAAATCATTTTAGAGCCAAAATGAAAATAAATTAAAACACTTTTAGCAACACATTTATCGTCGGTAAAAGGTTTAGTCAAAAGTTTGACCTCTCCTTGGTCAACACGGGATTTTCTTGTTGTTTAGTGGGTTTTAGCGATGATTTTGGTCGTCGCTAAAAGCGCCCGTCTTCTTTTTTTTTTCTTGTAATGAATTACATCTTTGGCGATGACATCTTTCTTCAAGAACATTTGAATAAGAGACGTTGTGATCGTTCCTTAGATCCAATCCTAGACCAATAAGTCAAGTTTGTTCCATTCGTCATCATGTTCACATTTGCTTTTAATATTGTCGTCAAGAAACCAAATACACTAAAACTCAGACATTGAGTTCTAAACAACATACTATGTGCATTATAGTTTAGTTGCTCTAAGATCAAGAGTGGATGGGACATGAGTTTTGATAACTTTTTATGCCGAATGGTTTGTCCGAGGAAGAAGAGGAAGATGATGAGAGGGGATGATATCCTCTGCCATGGTGGTTCATTGTTACAATATGGTTTAGTGAGATGGTGTTTCAGTGGTGAGACTAAAAAAAAGGGATATATCATATTAGAGATCATTTGGGGCCCTAATACCAATTGAAGAATTATTGAAAACAAATACCGCAAGAATAAATGGGTCATAGGCCACAAAAGTTAAACTAGGCTAAATGCTAATTAATGCTAAATATGAAATACGAGTCCATTAATGGGTTGACCTGACTGTTTAACCTGTTAAACCAATGAAATCACAGGTTCAAAGATAAACCCAATTATTACAATACTGGTTATATCACATTATAAACATCCCGCTAAAAGCTTGACTCCTCTCGTTTGATCATTAAAATACTTCATTATATTATACTGATCAACTCACATCCCATATCACTTCCCACAGATGACCGGTCTTTATTCCGTCTTTCATGCCACTTAAGTGTCGCATCAGCACTTCTTCAAAAAGATTGAACAAAAGTTGAAACACTGCCAACAAATGACCGGTCTTCAGAAATACTGGACCCAAAGACGGACAGAGGACCTGATGGTGCCAATGGAAAAGTGGGAAGACATTTGGAAGATGGAAGAAGGACGGCGCAGTTGGCACCAGCCTTAATACTAAAAAGTGTTTTTCTAAAATCAAGAGTAAATTACAAAAATGGTCCTTGTATAATACTAATTATTACATATTCAATTTCTTGATCAGGTTTTTGACATGCTTAGTCTCTAAAAGGCATGTTATGTTAAATTAATAGTTCATGATCCTTGATATCACATGGAGCGGTCGGTTTTTTCACAGTGTTGTCGTCGTCGGTTAAGGGTTGTCGGACGGTGACCGAACGGTGCGATATCAGTGGGGCGTTTTAAATTTTATATTTGTCGGGGCCTAAACCTCTTAACTACTTACTAGATACTAGTACGTGGTAACGATGATCAGGGTCATCTCTATGACGGTCGAATTTGAAATGGAGCTCGTTTGGACAATTCAGCATTCAAGATAAGGTTTGGATAGTTGGATAAGATTTTGGTTTTTTTATCTAATAAACTACTAAAGCAATAAAATAAAATAAACTAGCTAGTATGCATGCAAGGAACAACTAAGGATAGAGAAGACGTGGTTAGCCATGATTTAGTATAGTCTCGAGATGATGTTTATTATGAAGACATTCCTTAGACTAATAGACAGATATACCTTGGTGTAAAACCTAGAGCCCTACCAGTTTAGCATATGTTCTAAATTGGCATGTCACCAGGAACTAGGTTATTGTGATGCTGGCCGAATAAGTCTGCTCGACTCCCAACACGATTCTTATATAGAATCAAGTGACCTATTTAGGTCGTAACCCTAGGTAAATGAATAAAGTCAAAGGCTGTAATTAATGATTCGGCCTTTTTTAACACTAATATAAGTCTATTTCTAATTAACTTATAGTACCGTTAGGAGCTAGACTTCTCCCTTTCAATCAGTTATACATCCCTAGATTATTCACAATGTTTTGCATTGCTTCATATGCAAGCCATGTATTTCAGTAAGTCGCAATGTATTATACTATGTGTTACTTCTTACATTGGTTCTTACATCAATCATATGTGAAAAATCCGCTAAGAGATACGCAGCGATTCCATAGTTATTGCTATGTAGTAACGCAGTGCTCTCGTAGGTTCCTAATCCCATGATTCTTTACACATACAACTACTTACCACAATCAAGATTCATGACTTTTTAATATCTAGGTTATAGCCACGTGGATAACTGGAAAGGGTCATTTGTGAATTAAATCTAGCGTCATTTAGACGATACGAAGTACAATAATAATCTTCATTTATAATTGTGTTCTAAATTGCTATCTGTAGTGATAGACACATTCAGAACATTGAGACAGTAATCCACAAAGTATTATACCAACGGCTTTTTCGTGGATTCCACATTTGTACTACATCTAGTGGTGTTTCCAGTGCTATACCACAGACTCAGACGTTTTACGGTATTTACGTTGCTTCATAACGGTTCGTATAACGATTATTTAAACATCATTCGTAACTATAATTATCTAAATCATGGCAAATGTACAAGTAACTACTCACAAAACATGGCAATAAACATTTCAGATATTAATAAATCACAAACATCAAACAAGAAAATGATAAATATTACCCGTAAATATTGCGAGCAGAATAACACTTGTATTTCTTCGTAATATCCAAAGCGTTACATTACTAAGATAGCTACTACTAACTATTACATAATTAAATCATTAATCCCATATTTATCACTCCATAAATTAATCTGGAGAGAGAAAGTAGAGAGAGAGAGACTAGGAAGTAAATTGAAATATGTGTGATAGAATGGGATGATTTGGTTGAATGAGGAGGTTGATATATATAGAGGGATCCCTAAACCGTATTTTGACCAAACGAACCGTATTTGACCTTCGAAAATCTGGCCCGTATCGCACGAACTATACCAATTTGAGGTAAATCAAAGATAATTTCCATAAAATTATCAAATTGATGATTAGAACGCTATTGAATCGTCTTATGTTGACTTTGCTCTATTTTACTAGTTTTTCGCCAATTTTTGGTGATTTTGCATCATAGTCCTCGTAATTACCTAATTAATACAATAAATCAAATAAATGTAATATTTGGATTAAAATGTTAATTATTTAATTAATATAGATAAGATAACGTGAGTAAAAACGTGACTTTTTACGCATTATCAATCCTCTTATATGACTAGAATACCCTTACATCTAGACGAGGGACATAAATTTAAACTAAAGATATATAGTCATTTTAAGATGATCATAGACTATTTATATATATTATCCACATATATTCTATATATATTATAAATGAGGCTAAAATTTTACTTTAAAGAGTTAAATATACATACATACATACATATATATGTTGTATGTATAGGGTTAGGTTCAAATGAGAACCAAATAAAATGTGAGAACTGCGAGAACTACTAAAATACACATTTTTTCATATGTGATCGATTTCATTCATATGTGAACATTAATGTACATTTGATTTATAAAAAATAAATAAAATAAAAATAAATAAAAAAAGCTAAAAAACTCTAAAATTATATCTCAAAACACAAAATAAGAAATACGTGTTCACAGTTAAACCATAATGTGAATAAATCGGTAAAATGTGTTTTAATACGTAATTTTTGGGCTTTTTTTTTTATAAATCAAATGTACATGAATGTTCACATATGAATAAAGTCAATCACATGTGAAAAAAATGTGTAATTTAGTAGTTATCACCTTTTATTGGGTTCTCATTTGAACCTGAACATCTATATATGTATATATATATATATATGTATAGGGTGGGGATCAAGAGGGAAAAAAAAATTAGGAAATGAGGGAATCAAATATCAACTATTGATTTCATCATACATGAATTTTAAAAATTACAAAAATTTAATATTCATCACCAATGAATGTTAAAACGTTTTTTAATAAAAAAATTAATGGCTAAGATTTGCTTCCCTCCTTTCCCAAATTTTGAAGATTCCCTATGGATCATTCCCTTGTATGTATATATGTATTTATATATGTGATATCTAAATAGTTCAGTTCGATTAGTTTTTTGATCGAGTTTTAGAGAAAAATCATAACCAATCGATCGGTTCAGTTTTTACAAAGTCAAAAATCAAACTGTCAATTTTTAAATTGATTCGATCCTCGTCAATTTGAATTTTTCAAATTTTTTCAATTATTCGGTTTGGATTTTGCACACCCCTATATCTCGTGTTCATCTCTTGTTCAACTCCCTCGATCATCGCTGCATTTTCACCCAAAATGAAAACCCTCCACCGGCACTGTCACTTCCGGCCACTTCCCTACCACAATCCACCCGTCGCATCTCCTTCGTACCACCACCACCACTTCAACAAAGACGAAACTCTAATTTCCACTCTCATCAACATTCTGCATAATCACAAAACCTGGAATTCATCATTCAACAGCACATTCATTTCAAACAACTTAAAAGCTCATCACATCGAACTTGTACTTCTCAAAACCCTAAATGATCCAAAACTAGCTTTACGTTTCTTCAATTTCTTAGGTCTTCATAAAAACTTTAATCACTCAACGACGTCGTTTTGTATATTAATTCACTCACTAGTTCAGTTTAATTATTTATGGCCTGCATCTTCCTTAATTCAAACACTATTGTTACGAACGTCTAACCCGCGTGTTTTGTTTGATTTTTATTATAATACTTATGTGAATTTGAATTTTGATAAGAGCTTAGGGTTTGATTTGTTAATTAATGCGTATGTGCAAAGCAAAAGAGTATTGGATTCGTTTGTGGTTGTGAACTTGATGAAAGAGAGGAGTTTAATGCCGGAAATTAGGACTGTGAGTGATGTGTTTAATGGATTGATTAGAATTCGGCGGTTTGATTTAGTGTTGAGGTTTTTCGATGAGATGATGGAAATTGGTGTCAGAGGGAATGCATATGTGCACACTGCTGTGATCAGATGTTTGTGTGAGATGAAGAATTTCGATAAAGCGAAAGAAATGATACAGCAGTTGGAGTGTGATGCGAGCGAGGTTAACATTATTATGTATAACGTGTTGATTAATGGACTTTGTAAAGTCCAAAGGATGGAAGAAGCGATGGAGATTAAGGGATTGTTGGGTTTGAAGGGATTGAAAGCTGATGTGGTGACTTATAGTAGTATAGTTATGGGATTTTGTCGGTTACAACAATTTGAAAAGGGTAGGATTTTAGTTAGTGAAATGGTGGAGATGGGATTTGTACTAAGTGAGGCGGTTGTTTCAGGTTTAGTTGATGGGTTTAGAAGAAGTGGGGATGTAATTAGTGCTTATACTTTGATACAAGATTTGGGGCGCATTGGAGCGCTACCAAGTTTATTTGTGTATAATGCATTGATTAATTCTTTATGTAGAGAGGGAAATGTGGTTGAAGCGGATATGCTTTTTAGAAACATGGGTTCTAATGGTTTAACCGCAAATGATATTACTTACTCGATTATAATTGATTCATTGTGCAAAAGAGGGAAACTCGATGATGCGCGTGTTTCTCTTGATGAAATGAATAATGCAGGTGTACAAGCATCTGTTTATCCATACAATTCAATGATAAGTGGATATTGTAGGTTAGGGAAGCTAAGAATTGCAGAGTCTCTTTTTGAGGAAATGGTTTGTGTAGGTTTAAGTCCAAGTGTTGTAACATATACTACTTTAATAGACGGGTATTGCAAACACAAAGATGTGCTTAAGGCATTTAGGCTCTATCATGAGATGACGGGGAAAATGATATTTCCAAACACATATACTTGTACTGCGCTTATTTCTGGACTTTGTCTTGCAAATATGATGGCAGAAGCAAGTGCTTTGTTTCATGAAATGGTGGAAAGGGGTGTCATGCCTAATGAGATAACTTACAATGTGATGATCGACGGCTACTGTCGTGTAGGTAACACAGATAAAGCCTTTGAATTGCTTAATGACATGGTGGAGAAGGGTCTTGAACCAGATACATATACCTTCAGATCTTTAATAAGTGGCCTTTGTTTGATAAATAGAGTTTCTGAAGCTAAAGAATTTGTAAATAACCTCAACCAGCAGCATCACAAGCTAAATGAGATGTGCTATAGTGCTCTCTTGCAAGGTTACTACCAAGACGGACGTCTCGATGATGCATATGATGCCTACAACGAGATGGTGAAGAACGGGATCAATATAGATCTCGTTTGTTATTCTGTGCTTATAAATGGAACCGCTAAACAAGGTGATACTGTTAAATTAGTATATTTTTTGAAAGAAATGCGTGATCGAGGAATGAACCCTGATAATGTTTTATATACTATCTTGATTGATGCTTTTGGCAAAGCAGGAGATCCTGAGAAATCAATGGGGTATTGGGACATAATGATCAGTGAAGGGTGCAACCCTAATGTTGTGACATACACTGTAATTATAGATTGTTTATGCAAATTAGGATTTGTAGATAAAGCTGAGATATTGTGCAAGGAGATGCTTGTTAATGGCATCATTCCAAATCATGTTACATACGGTTGCTTCCTTGACTGCCTTACTAATGAAGGGCATATGCAAAAAGCATCACTCCTTCACAATGTAATGCTTAAAGGGTCTCTAGCGAACACCATAACGTACAATATATTAATCCGGGGTTTCTGTAAAATGGGTAAAATGCCAGAAGCTACTGAGGCTTTGTTTGAGATGCACAATAATGGCATCTTACCCGACCTAATAAGTTATTCAACCATTATTATTGAATATTGTAAAATTGGTTATCTACATGAAGCAATAAGGTTATGGGACTCCATGATCGATAGGGGTTTAAAACCTGATATAGTGGCCTACAATTCTATAATACAAGGCTGTTGTGTTGCTGGAGAATTGATCAAGGCAACTGAATTTCGTGATGACATGATAAAAAGAGGGTTGAAGCCAAGTCAAACTCTACAGCTGTTGTGATTCAGTTTGGGCTGCTACGTTCAATAAATGATCAATGTAAGAATTTTTTGTGTCAGAAGAAGTAGAACTTTAATTTATATAATTAACATATGGAACAATTATGTTTGACAACTCTTTTTTGCAGCTTCACTTCTCCAATATCACCATCAAGAGCCGGTTACCATGCAGCGTGGGGTGCCTCCCTCAGTGAGTTTGGTCTGATTTTTGCAGTTAACAACACTTTTGAAATTTGAATATATGTATATTTCCTCCTCATTTTGGTCTATCTACCACTGGTGACTAAAAATGTTTTCTTATCTTTTTTTGAAATCATCATCTTCATATATTGGTTTATTGTGCACATTTGCAAATATATACAAGCTTACACTTGGTATGTCTTTTGTGCCATTGTGGGGGTATTGTAGGTCTTAAAAGGTGTACCCACCCCTAGGCTTTCTTTTCCAGTGATAACAGAAGTTGAGGAGCGGGCTAATTCGTAATGTGTTTTCTATCGACTCCTTGAGATCCTATATTCCTATCGTCCATTAAAAAGGAAAACTTGCTTGTGAAGGTATGTCAATTGATAGATTAAGTTATTCAGTTTTATCCTAATCTAAGTTATATTTATCTTTAAACCATTATGTCGCCATCTCAGCATGGACAGTTATCACAATCCTCGAGACCGTTTTGTGGTTCTTAGTCATTATAGAAGAATAGAGATGGGAACACAATTGATCTTTGACAGAAGGTAAGATCCAAGAAACTCGTGTTTTCAAGACTTTATATTCTGCTTTTTGAGGTTGATAGTTTGACATGGTTTATACAAATTACCCACTGGTTAGCTTTATAAATTAGCAGTGGAACGAGTACTTAGATCTTACCTGCATCACATTAAATTTTTTAGTAGAGGTAGAAAATGTGGGCTAGGTAATTTGTCATATTTGGCTCGGATCATAATAAATAAGGCTCGGTTGACCCGTCAACACTTCTTGTCTCTTTATAGCTATTTCTGTTATTATACTTACTTGACCCATTACCAATAATATACAACTCGAATATATATATGGGTTGGAATCGTTATCTCTAGTTTCTAGGTAATACTCCTTTGTTTATTACACATGAAGAAATAGTTGGAGCCTAGTTTAGATAAAAAGAAAGTAACTAATAATGTGCATTGGTGCAGATTTGGAGCCTTATGTGTTAACTCATATTTGTGTTAACTAATACAAAACCAAACAAACAGAATTGTGGTTTTTTGGATTCATATGCAACTGGAACTTCCGTTTTTGATAAGGTTTCTAGTGTCTGATTGAGCACCTTTATTTAGTTTATAACTCTGGTTCTATAATTTATTATAAGCTACATCAGGTGCCTACGAATGCTCATCTCGAACTGCACCAACAGTTTCTTCTCATCAACACCGCATGAATTTGTGTTTGATTTTGGCTTCACGTGGGCTTTATTAGCAGCATGCTCTCTACTCAATCTTGAAAAGAAAATGCTGATTTAATTGGTTGCTTCACATTGCATTTGAAAAAAGACCTGAAGTGGGAGGTGGCGCTCCCTGCAATTTGTGACAGATGAGTAATCTTGATCGTCTTTGCCTTCAATTTGGGAGATTGGAGTAGAGGCTAAACAACGAATGCATAGTTACTTGATCCAGCCTTATTGGTTGAACTCTTTCCAGCTAAGAAAGATAGCTGCCTTATTGCAGCTGACTCAGGAAGACCCTATTTTAGAGAACTCGGTTACATCTGTTAAACCAATATTTTGATCGTTCAACCTGATGTCCAAAAGAGTTATAGAGCGATATCCCCATCAACCGCAGATGTATGCCATTTGTTTATTCTTATGAACGTTTTCTGATTTAAGAACCTGCTTGATTCAGTTGAACTCAGTTTGGGCACTCAACTGTTTAAATGGATCTTTTCTTTATATGTTTCTTATCAAGATCTGATGGTGATGATGCCCGAGGTTTCTTCCTCTTGGTGCCTTGTTAATAAAATAAAAAAAGGCGTATGATGGTGATGTTAATATTGGTCAAACTTAGATGGAAAGAATGTGACGGCTACAAAGTTTGGTTGATATACTTGCATTATATTATTGCATTATGGTCATTGCAACTTCAGAGGCGGGTCATAAGCCTAGAGAGTCGTACTTTGGTAGATATACAAAAGTTATTTGACACTATTGTGTAATTAAAGGACATAATCGCCAATAACACCAATTACAAGAAATAACTTCAATTACCAAGTTTGCATCGATTCCGTATGAATATATGGTACATCTTATAATACAGAGAACTTTGGCTATTTTGAGTACATGTGATTGTGGACTAGTAGGTTACGAAAGAAAAGATATATGTTAATCTATACTGAAATTGTTTGGAAGAACGAGTTCAGAAGCAATGAGGCATTATGATAACTGAAAAAAATAAACAAAAAATAAATGTCTTCCGTATTTACAAAAAAATTACAAACGTTAAACAATAGTTAAATTTAAAGTAATTATCTTTAAAACAAAAGGTTTTGTAGTGTAGTTTGCTATCACGTCAATCTAACACACTGAAGGTCTGCGATTCGAACCTGGGAAATGCTATTTTTGCTTCTAAATCTTTAGTTAGTGGTTGAATAGATTGGTGCTCATGTATAATTCAGTGTGTTTTTCTTTTTCTTTATCTTTTTTCATATATTTGTACCCAAGTACATCTAGCTAAATGCAGGATTTTCACCTGAGCTTCAGAATGCACACTTCACTAACAAAGTTGCGTTGTAGCTTTTAGAAGCCGACGCAATCATATTTATTGTCTTTTTAGTGATGGAAAATTGTAAGTGATGCATTATTAATAGTTAAGTGAATTATAGTTTTCATCCATCTTGTTATATCTGATCAAGATATCACAGAAGAAAGTTCAAAATGCGTAACTGAAGTCTTATTTTAATTACTCATAAGGTTATGCATTTCCATATTGTGTAACAGATTTGATGGTACCTCAATGCAGCCTCACTTATTTTTGTCTTGTCTCCATTGCTAGATCCCATTCAGTAAACTCTCACCGGCACAAATATGCTTCTCTGCTATACTCATCTTCACTGTGGTGAATTCTCTTATCCCGTCATCTCTTACCGCTTTTTAAATTTTGGATCTAAAGTTGAGTTGGTCCTGTAATCCTTATTATAGTTATTTGCATAACATGAAACCGTGAGATTGTGTTTAATGAGTTATGTTTGGTTGTATCACCTTTTCCCAACCATGCATTTCTAATCTCGATATTGAAGCTAATAAGTCAATTGTATTCTATGTAAATTGTAAATGTTGCTAATTACTTCTTTGTGGCAGTGGGAGGGTGTCTGCTGTCTAAAGTGGTGTTAAATGTATGATTATGTGCGGTTTGATTCTTGACAAATACAACTTAACTTTTAAATGAATGGGTTAATCACTAATTTACTTCTTTCTTTGCACCGTTGGAGTTCATCATGTTTTGGGTCATTTTTGCATAGGAATTAATTAATTTCCCAAGACTATTTTATGTTAATATGATATAATACTTTAACTTAAGTGTTAATTTTGACTCTCTTTGGATTCATGGAGAACCTACCCAAGTATGTCATACCAAATCCGTAGGTCTGTGATACGATCTCACTTACATGAATTGTGGTACGGTTTAATTTTAGTTAAGCAGATTTGGGGTCCAAGTTTCATCATGGTCAGATGTTAATTAGTTTTGCAACTCATTGTATCATATCATTATAATTAGAATTGCAATTAGTAATGGGTCGGCTAGATGTGTAATTCAAAATAGGTCATGCAGCAATTTAAATCAACTCAATGTCAGGTACTCTTGTATCTGGTAGGTCATTGCTTTTGTTTCTGTTGCATTAATCCAATAGATTGTAGTTGTTCTCATTCTTTCTTGATGTGTATATAAATGTGTTATTATCCCAATAAATGCATACATGTCAGTTGTAGAAACAAATAAACATAAAGTTAGTCAATTTTTAGCACAGTTTGTATATGAAAGGGCATTTTCTTCTTTTAGCGGTCAATCTTCTTCAAGAAAATGAAGGATGAGCAAATAAACTTGTAGAAAGAAATACATAAAATTTTAATATTAACGAGATTGAGAGTAAATTAAAGTCTAAATATTTACTAAAGCCCTTTACAAACCAATATTTTATTATTTATTTATTTATTTTAATTGTAATTGTAATTTTTCAAATTAAGCGTCTTTTAGTTTATAAACACTTATAACATTTCATAGAGGTGCAAGGCAAACAAACAACAAATTACGCCGCTAGTACTTTCAGGATTGCAAAACTAATTCTTTTCAAAAGATCTATAGATCTAGAGGTCATAACATTCCTATAAATTACCCGTTGAAAAGCTCCACTACCTCTTATGCAAGATAAACCAAAAGTATTAAATGCAAAAATTATAAACACGTGTTGATTTTCAATGCTTGCTTTCTCGTGTTGTCATTTTACACAATACAACTTTCAAAACAGCATGTCCCACTTTAAAACCCCCACTTCTCATACCACAAAAGGAAAACCCCAATTAAATCCACTTCTCATACCACAAAAGGAAAACCCCAATTAAATCCACTTCTCATACCACAAAAGAAAAACTCCAATTAAATCCACAATTGCACATTTCCCTCCGACCCAATATTCAAAGTTGTTTTATCAACATTTGATTTTAAATAATTCTTATAATTAAGTTAGAATATTTAACAAACAAAATTAGTATAAAAGAACAAACAGAACAAAACAAGTGAATTTCATTCATGAGGATCAAATACATCTAAACATATGCAGTATATTCTACTAGCTAAACCAACTAACCCAAACAACCAACAAGCAATCTTAGGATTAGAAGCTAGACTCACTAACACAAAAGCATAATAATCATATACTATCAAACTACTACTAAACTAATCAAGCTTTCTTGGGAGATTTGGCAGCTTTTGATGGAGACTTAGGTTCTTTAGTAGCAGCAGCAGCAGTCTTCTTCGGCAATAGAACAGGGTTAATGTTTGGTAAAACACCACCGTGTGCAATTGTTACTCCAGCCAATAGTTTTCCAAGTTCTTCATCATTCCTAATTGCTAAAAGTACATGTCTTGGTATTATTCGGTTCTTCTTGTTATCCCTTGCTGCATTTCCAGCCAACTCTAAAACCTACAAACAAATAAACAAACAAAATCAATAACATTATTTGCATAACATATATTATACATAAAATAGAAATAAAGACAAAAATACAGATATATAGAGTAATGCATACACCTACTGTTATAGATGCATACATATACATATATTATATATGCATTACAAAAAAAAAATTCATAGATATACAATTAAATTCTAAATAGTGATATTTGCTGATGTTCAAAAACTAAAAACCTAGATATAACAATTACATTGATAGAATAAAGAGCATTATCTTAAAAATAACTTTTAATTATGATATTCGTGATGAAGTACTAATATAGATCTATAGTTTCAACTCATGGATCAGCACAATCAATTGCAGATCATTCATTTATATGCAAATACAGATCTAAAACTGAAAATATCTACTCATGTGAATTGAATCGAAAAACTTACTTCAGCGGCAAGGTATTCGAGTACGGCGGCGAGGTAAACCGGAGCACCGGTTCCAACACGTTTAGCATAACGTCCTTTTTTCAAATAACGACCGATTCTTCCGACCGGAAACTGTAATCCGGCTTTGACTGAACGAGTAACCGACTTCTTCCTTGGACCGCCGCCCTTCCTTCCTCCGGCACCTTTCTTCAACTTTCCGGTTCCCTCCATTTTTTAATTTTTCTGACTTTTAATTTTAAAAAGGAAAATGAATAAAAATTAAATTGTTTGGTGGTGAAAAAAGTGTTTTGATGTTGTTGATTTATATAGTTGCCAGAGGAAGGGTTTCGGATTGTTAAATGGGTGAATATCAGCCGTTGGATTAGGAACGATCTGTAATCCGTGTGAATAGAAATGGACCAATAAGAGGTCTTGTTTCAGAAAAATAAATTTTGTTTGAAATGGAATTCGTAGTTCCCGCCTAAAGGGATGTTTTCTATTTTCGTTCAGCTTTTTGAGATTTGTTCTGCTACTTTCACACGAATAAATGAAAAAAATCATTCGAAGATTGTGAAAAATGAAATAATTTGTGTTTGTAATATACAACCAGGTTGTTACATGCGCAACAAGACGGTGATATTATAAAAGGGAAGATTTATTGTCGTCAATTTACAACTCACAATTTTATAATCTTTTCGTAATTTCTAGTGTGGTATCATGATTTAGATAGTGATTCGAATGATGTGTATATTGGAAATTGATAAAGTATATCAATTATTGTCAATAACTTAAATTTTTTAAAAAGTATTATTTGAGATCACCATAATTCACCGTAGAATATAATCTTTAATTTTAAAATGTGAATTGATAGTCATATATTATGTTTTTTTTCTTGTTAATGTGTAAAGTTGTAGACTCCAATATAATGATAATTAAAGTGGATAATGAGCTAAGAAAAATTTATAAGTATAATAAAAATTATATGAGTTAAAAATAGAAATGTTGACTATTTAGACTACTAAAATGTAATGGTAAAATATAAATATTGTATAGTATAGTATAAATATATACGAGAGCATTTTCAACTTCAAAACTAAAAATTTATACTAGAAGCGATGATATTTAGTAATCCCTCCGTCCCAAAATAAGAATCTACCTTTCTATTTTTGTTTGTCCCAAAATAAATGTCATTTCTACTTATAGTAAATAAAATCAAAGCAAATTACCAACACTACCATTCATTGTTATAGTAAAAAGAAAGTGGTCAGCTTTGGGAACACACAATAAAAACATATGATTGACAAGGTCAGCATATTTTATCCTCTTTCTTACTCCGTATTTGAAGACTTGGTAAATTAATTTAACAGATTCAATCCAAATGTTTTTTTCTCCTTTTTGTTGTTTTTTTTTCTTTTTCTTCAATAATTCCTAAAATAATTGTAAAAGTGTGTTGCATTGTTTAGTTTGGGACTCCATTAACCAATACATAAGTAATGAATATATAAAAAAAATCAGTGAGTTCAAATAAAAAATGAGTAAATGAATAAACAAAATGAAGGAAAACCAACTCTTAAGATAACACCAAAAGTCAAAGCAGGAGAAATGCTCCTTTTCCTTTTACTACAAGCACTACGTAAAATTTAAGTGTGTATTTCTTCCATCTTTCTTACACATGGAGTAAACAACAAAATCCTTAGATTGTTTATTTTTCTATTAATCCAAATAAGAAAGTGCTTGATCTATCAAATTTTGATCACAATCAACTGTCAATGGCAACCTTCCTTCTCGTTCCAACCTAGCCTTACCAATATGAGGTGTTCGATAATTATTCCCACCATTAACCTTCATGATCTCTTTCATGCACGTTTGTAGCGGTAAAATTGCATTGTTAAGTTCATGAGATGACATCCTTTCGTATGAATCTTGAACCGCATCAACCAACTCGTCGAGTGTTCCCGATACCTCTTGTTCTTGAAGCGATTGAATTGCCCGAAAGAAACCAAGGTCTAATACATTCAAATATGGGTTGTTTACTGGTTGAAAATGAAGTCGAATATCAAAGCCATCTCAGGATGCTTCTTGAAGAAACTCAACATCGTCAACATTAATATGGGGCTACGCATTGTCTTGTTGGATATATATCGGACCCGTATGACCTTGTGGCCATGTAGATCTAATACCTAGTAGTACCTTTTCAATCAAATATGACCTCATTACATCCTTAGTTACCGATAAGATAGGTTTCGTCTCCAAAGTCCCCACAACACGGTTCTTACTTGAACGCTTAGCCGGTTCTACGTTGCAAGCGGAAATATACCGATTTTTCTCTAAAAAACTTCATTACCCCATGAATCAAATCTTGGTCTTGCAACGAATGCTAGAAACATTACTTTTGTAATGAACTTTTTCGATTTACATGTTCTTAAAGGCTCCTCTTCACTGGGAACAAGATAGTAACGGCTTGATGATCTTGATAGGTAGAACAATTTTTCATCAATGTGGATGATGTTAAACATATCATCGAATGTAGGACTAGCACTTTGCAAAGATGGAGTAACCATAGACAAACAAAATTCTAATCTTGTTTTTCTATGTTCAAAAAGGGCTTGACGCATTTGTATGTGGTCTAGTTACACCCTCTTTGATTCTTCTATGAATGGTTGATTTTGAAACATCTATTTATTTTGCAAGAGATCGAATATTCATTTGACGACATAATGGAATTTGTGAAACTTGAGTTAAGTTGACTTCTATTCATTTTCGACCAACTACATGTAGCTTTCTTGAAGATACATGAACCATTGAGCTATTAAGAAGTTGAACTTTAGCTCGATGCCAAATGCGACTTATGGTCCAGTTAGATACGGAGAATTGTGTTGCTAGCTCGCTAATGGATCCTATTCTCAACATTCCACCCAAACTTTGTTGCAACAATGATTGGTAGATGGCTTGACGTTGATCATTACTCAAGTTGATTTTAGTATGAACTTGTATTGTCGTCCATCTCTTGTAAACAAAAGAATGTGAATTTAATGGTGAAATTGAAGTTAGAGTAATAAACAAAGGAATTCAATTAGAGTTTGAGAGAGTTAAAATTATGTCCACACATGCATGTGTATAAAGAATAGGCGGCAGAATTTGGTGGCAAATAAAATTGGTGATAAATAAAATTGGAGGGAAGAGTTGCCTCCAATTTTTAAGCCAAAAAATTCAGTAGTAAAGAAGTTTAGTTTAGAAGAATAAGGGAAAATAAAATGAATTTAATTTCATGTAGTCAACTTTGTAGTACGTTGATACTTACTGTATGTCAGCAGGTACAATAGAAGAAAAAGTAGGTTACCTTTCAATAAAATTGCATTTAATAGTATTAGGGTAAAATTTTCATTTGCTAATATGTGTATGTACTTTACCTTTATTAATATTTACTATAATACGAGGATTTTATTACTTGCATCAGTATAATGTTGAGTCTGAGAATCCCTTAAGAAAATCAAATACAGACATTCTAGGATACCATAGACCCATACTCGGTGTATATTTTGAAGTATCTAAATATTCTTTTAACATCAATAACATGGGATTCTTTAGGGTTTGTATGGTACATTGCACATAAACATGTGGAAAACATGATAGATGGCTTACTCACTGTGAGGCACATCATCAAACCTATCATTCCTCAATAGCCGATTTGATTCACTGAGTTACCATCTAAATCATGACTCAAATCGTTTGGAGGGGCCATGGGAGTTTTCATGGATGAGCAATCATTCATATCAAATTTAATAAGTAAATCTTTAATATAGTTTTCTTGATTAATTGATATTCATTAATCAGTTTGTTTAATTTGGAATCCAAGAAAGTACAAACTCACTCATCATACTCATTTCATATCTTTTAGTCATTAGCTTTGCAAATCATTTACAAAGTTTTTCATTTGTTAATTCAAAAATGATATCATCCACATAGATTTGTACAAGAATGACATCACTCCCAGTTTTGTAAATAAACGGAGTCTTGTCAATTTGTAACATGAGTGAATTTATTTTCAAGAAGATATATTGAAAGTGATTAATACCATGCTCTCGGAGCTTGCTTGAATCCATAAAGTGATTTGTCAAGCCTGCATACATAATTTGGATGATCTTTGTCTTGAAACCCATGATGTTTAACATATACTTCTTCTTGAAGGATCCCATTGAGAAAAGTACTCTTCACATCCATTTAAAAGACTTTGAGGTTCTTATAGGCATTATAGGCAAGAAGGATTTTAACAGCTATTAATCTTGCTACTAGCGTGAATGTTTTATCATAGTCAATTCTTTCCTCTTGTATGTATCCTTGGGCAAACAAGTGAGCTCTATTTCTTATCACAACACCATATTTATCCATTCTGTTTATGAAGATACACTTTGCACCAATGATGATTTTACCAGTAAGAGGTGGTACTAGAGAGCACACTTTGTTCATTTCAAACTAGTTTAATTCTTCTTGCATAGTAAAGACCCAACTTGGGTCTTATATTGCTTCAGTTGATTTATTGGGCTCAATTAGTGACAAGAAGTTGATATAGATACATGCATTTAATGATGCTCTAGTCTGAACACCCAGATTTGGATCTCCAATGATCAGGGTGATGTTATGCTCTTTCATCTACATTTTGTTTGGAAAGAGTAGACGATCTTCCAATATAAGGTATAATGAAAAGATCAAGGAGTAGGGTCACAAGTATAGAAATGGCTTCATTAAGTTAGTGACTACCTGACTCAATGGTGACATTTACTTCAGTGAGTAGATCACCACTAAGAGTAGTGATAGGTGTTTCATCACAATTGTCTACATGTTCAGAGATAGGGGTATTTGTCTTTAGGGTTGACATTGGATGAGGGCTCGGGGACATTCACATTTGTCTCTCAGATTTCTAACTTGTGAAATTGGAATAAGCACAATAGATGTATAGACATCTACAAGAGGTGTTTGTTCTTCACTAGTTGAGTGCTTTTTTTTTTTGGCGAGACAAAGATATAAGCAGGATATTTGGTAGATTCTTTAAAGATAATATTTTCACCATGGGTTGATGAAAGTTTTAATGCCTCACTACTTTCATCAAATATGACATGATATAAATCTTAATGCTTTGTCGTTTAATGTTGAATACTATAAATGCTTTGGAGCTCAAAGAGTAACCAACGAAGAATCTATCATCAGCCGTGGCATCAAACTTTCCTAGTTGATCTATGTTGTTCAATATGATTATTGGACAACTAATAAGTATGTAATTGTATATGTTTTTATGTATGTTTTATAGTTAGTTTATTATTTATTTTAGATATTTGTTGTAGATTTTGTACTTAATTTGATTATATTTGTATATTTAGGACTTTAGGAGTTGAAGTATTGAAGACGAAGATATTGAAGGGATGAAGTGCTTATTTAGGAGAATTCTCGGCCAAATACTCGTTGAGTTATAACATGTACTCTTCGAGCAGAAGATAAAAATATATGAGAGTTGAAGATAATATATTAAGAATTAATGAAGAAGATTTATCTCCTATTTGAATTCAAATAAACTTTAGGACATAGATGATAGTTGATAGGAACTGAAGGTTATCTTGTACATTACCGATAAGAAGATTGAATACGTAAGAAGATAGATAGATAGATAGATAGATAGATAGATAGATAGATAGATAGAGAGAGAGAGAGAGAGAGAGAGAGAAATAGAGTTAAATCCATAACTCCAACTCGTCGAGCCAATCATGGAATTTTCCGAGCCAGACCTGGCAGACCCCCTTTATAAATGATATATATTCATTAGGAATATATAGTTGATACTTGTATTTTTATTTATATCAATTTTTATATAGTATTGAACATTCACAAGCATTATAAAGACGATAAGGAGCAATCAACCATTTGATTGAAGAAGTAATAGTATGGTTTACAAGTCTCTTATTCTTTATGTATAAATTTGTTATATCAATTGATTTTTTGTGCAACTAGTTTGTCTATGAATCAATTATAATAAGTTATTATATTATATGTAAATTAATTGCTTGTATTGGAACAATGAAATATATTTTGTTTAAAGATTTATGTTATTAGATTTCTCATTATCACTTTTAAAAGTATTTATTATTTTATGATGACACATAAACTATGTTTTATAATGGCAAACGATCCCATGAATCCCCCGTCAGTAGGAGATGTACCGGTGATTTGAAAAATTACTTATTTTAAAATTTAGTTGAATGAATTCTGTTTTTTTAGACTGGAACTTGACGCGTTCTATCATAACATGTCCGAGTTATCTGTCTAAATTATTATATGTCCTTATTTCTATTGGTTTTAGTTATGCAATTGTTGTTAATAAAAGGAATAAGAACTCAATGTCTTTTGATTATATTGACACAACTTATAAATAGTTTTCGAAATTTTCAAATCCTATAGGCACCATGCTCTAATGGGTTCCTAAAGTTGTTGTCTAAATTAGAAGACCAAAAGGAGAAAAGGTGGAAGAAAGGAGAAAGAAAAAGAGAAAACCAATGCCATTTCTTAATATCACATCACGATTGATGATCAACAACGAACGCTTGAATTTGAAGATCCTTCAAGAGTTAAAGAAGAAATTTACTTTTCAGAGGAGAATTCTGATATTTCCAATGATTATTCGGGAACGTATTCGGGAGATTCTAGGAATGAAGGATAATTAGAATGGTGAACAGTCAAATTCTTGAAGGTTTCCGTGAAGTTGTTGCCAAGGGGAAGGTGATATTGTTTTATGACCACAAGCTTACGATAATGCAAAGTTCAATGAACTTTCGAAAGGGTCACAACTTTCAGAAAATAAAAATTTGCAGATATTTATTTAAAGAAATGGATATGCGCTGGAAGACAACTCTCTCATCAAGTTAAGGTTGAAGATTAGAATATTTCTACAAGTTGTTGTCAAGGGGGAGTTTGTTAATACATATTTGTGTGACAATGAGCTTGTTTAGAAAACTTAGCTTGATTGTGAACTAAACTTTTTGTATTGTAGCGACACTTGTTAGTGTCACCTGCTGCATGAAAAGTCTATATATATAGCAGCAGTGAGAGTTTTGAGCTAATATAATAAAACACTTATGTATTCACTAGCAATTGCAAATCAATAGAGAAGAAGTTATTTGAATTAATCACAACCACATGCTAAACAATCTAAATTAGATTCCGCACATTTAGATTTTGTGATTCAAATCGAGATCCTAACGAATTGGACCTACAAGAAAAACGGCCACTAAAAGCTTATGTCAAAATTAGGGTTTAATTAGGGTTAAAAGTCAAAAATCCCATCGAGGCATAGTACCCGGCTGAATACTCTCTCTACCTGGCGGGTACTCCTTAACATTCTTTTGAAAGTTTTAGCCTTATGATTTCCAAGAATTTGGACTTTTGAATCACCTTAATCAGAGTCTGTATGAAGGAGTTATGGCCAAAACCGTGGAGCCTTGACAAGACTTCAACACTTCTTCTTTCTCGATATTTTCTTTAACGTTTTCACTCGTTTTCTTCTCGTATCCTTTCCCAACTACACTCAGTAGTGTCATATGTTGCATGAAAAGTCTACATATATAGCAGTAGTGAGAGTCTGTAGTGCTATGTTATTGAGATAGAGTTTTGAGCTGATATTGTAAAACACCTCTATAATCACTAGCAATTTCAAATCAATAGCAATGGCAACTCAAAAACAAATGCTTGATCAAATGCGAAGTCTTGTTATGTAACATCCCAAAATTTGTGGTAATGTCATAATATGTGTATATGTGTGTTATTTTATGAATTTCTATAAGTTGTGTGTATTATTATCATTTTTGTGAAGTAATTAAATAGGTGCTAAGTTGTGTGGTATATGTTAAGAGAATGAGACTAAAGGGTTAGCAGTGTAAATACCTTATTTAAATCCTTTAAACCCTTTTTACATCCCAACAAATTATGCATTCTAGAATTAACATACACACACACTTACACACACACACTTCTATCGATTGTGAAACAAGACGAGGAAGTGAGAAATCAGTTCATAATCATCAAATTAAGCTTAGAAAGGTTGGGTTGAAACTTCCTACATCATTCTTAACCCAAAGTAAGCTGTGTTCTTATTCCTTTGACCTAAAAGTTGGGGGGAAATGGGGACTATGGTGATTAAGGGTGGGGGTGATAGAAATAGATGAAATAAACCTTGAGTTGTGTTCAAATTGATGTTAGTAAGAGTTTATAACTGTTAGTTGTTAGTCTTAATTCAATTAGTGGTGAAATTTTGATAGAGACTTATAATACCCAAAATTAGGAAAGTTAAATTCTTATTAGCGATGATTAAAGTAGCGTTAAAAGGTAATTACACAATAAAATGAATTAAGAGTTGACATGGTGAAGTTATGGTTAGTTTGGATACTTATGATCAAAGTGGTAAATTAATGATAGAAAGAGTTGTATTTGATGATGTTGTATGCTTACTATGTGTTGAATTGCTATATGATGTTTGATAGGTGCTAAAACAAGTGGTGATCCTCAATTAGCGAATTATCATATCCTAAACAACCAAGATGAGTGTTATGGGGGTTAAATGGGTAAAGTGTGTTCGGGAATCCGGGTTACATCCGTGTAAGAGAATTCAGTTGATTTAGTTGTGTATATGGTTACATGTTATGATGGCCATGTACTATTTGTGATTTGTGGAAATTATCCTAGCCTCGTGCTAGTTTCAGTTGTTATGTGAAAGTGGTGTTGTACACGGATTCGTAGAGTAGTGCATATCTCTAAATATGCAGTTGTTAGTTGATTTCAATTCAAGTTGTTAGTTGATCTCAACCTCAGTTGTTAGTTGATTATGAGTTGTTAATTGTTATAAGTTGTTAGTTGATTATGAGTTCTCATTTGTTGCAAGTTGTAAGTTGACTATATTGTTGATTGATGTAAGTTGCTAGTTGAATTTCAGTTGATGGTTGACTCCGAGTTGCAAGTTAATTTTAAGTTGTTCAATTATATGTTCGTTTAATTACATATAAACTCACTAAGCTTTTCGCTTATCTTTTTAGTTGAATTGTTTTGTAGGCACAAGCGGGTCGGTTAAGAAAGAGGATCGTAGGAAGGGAAAGACATAGTGCCGATATTTTGTTGTACTTGGTGTAGGTATATGTCAGGGTTAAACTTGTTTGAATCATAGTTGTGATACTCGACTTGTTGCCCTACTCATGTTTTCTGTAGGTGTCAAAATGGGTCGAATGTGATTTTAGTATAAACTTTTATTGTAAATATCAAAATGTTGTTTATTTTAGTGTAATGGCGGATTTAGTGGACACGGGTTAGGTGGTGCGGAGTGCAAACCCGACTAAGTTACTAATTTATGGGTCCAGAATAATTACGGGAGTTAAATTTGACTAAGTGTTGCTTATGTTGATTGCTATTGCTTGTGTTGATTACATATGTTGATTGCATAAGCTGATTGCTTATGCTAATTACACAAGCTGATCACATAAGCTGATTGCTTGTGCTGATTTCACAAGCTGATTGCATGAGCTGATTGTGTATGTTGATTGCATGAGCTGATTGCATTGTTGATGTGATAAAAAAAATTATTTTTTGGGTGTAACATGTTAACTCAATCCAAGATAAATGTAGGAATGATAACTAATTAGATGTAGAATGCCAAAGGTACGATATGATGTATTCGTATAACGATGGGTACTTAGAGCCTCAAATACAATATCAATATGACACCAATGCTTTCCAACACTTCCTATCTTGAACCGTTCGAAATCTATCACTCATCTCACCCTGTATATGGACCACCACCATACGAGAGTCGTGACTTGAGAGATGCGCCATTAGCCTTTCTTAGCGGTAATGCCACATTCTCACCCCCTTTCAACCAACTTGAACAACTATTAAAAGAACAAGAAGACATGCTTAGAAGTAATGAGGACAAGCTGCTTAAAATCTTGAGCGTATAACAAGCATATGTCTAAATGAGTACTGAGGAAAGTAGGAATCAAGTTAGACCCAACTATTTGCTACAAGAAGATGAGAGACAAGCATACACCACATATACTTCATCCAACACAAACTTGTATTCTAATGAATCTGGTTGCAAAATTCCTTTAACTCCTACACCCACCCAATCTTCTAAAACTTCATTTCCACCCATGCTTGACCTATCAACGTCCAATACCAAAGAAGAGTTTGTTCTAGAAGAACTTTCGGAACCACTGCCACTCGTAACTTCCGGCCGGATTGACGAGTATGATGAGGTAAACGAGGAGATATAGCTCGAGAACCCGAATGAGAAGATTTTTATAAAAGACTCAACTTTAGAAGGACTGGAGGAATGCACACCTACTATGAGTAGTGAGACCATCCCAATTCAAAACGACGTGGTTAAACACATCATACAACTAGTTGTGGTTGATTGTATCCCACAAATCTTTTCGGAGATTCACTTCCGAATCTAATGATTGTATTAATTTAGAAAATACGCTAAACTGGTACGGTTCTAGTGTTTACGACAAACTCTATCTATCCATTAGCCTAAGAGTGTCTTCACAATAAACATCATCCCGACACTATGCTAAATCATGGCAAACCACGTCTTCTTTATGCCTAGTTATTCCTTATATGCTAGCTGGCTTATTTTTATTTTATTTCTTTAGTAGTTTAATAGATAAAAACCAAAGTCTCTATCCAACTATCCAAACCCTATCTTGAATAGTGAATTATCTAAAAGAGCTTCGCTTCAAACTTGACCGTCATAAAGAACGACACCTGAGTTATACTTGTCACTTACTTGCTTTAGTAAAACCTACTTAGTGCCTATAAGTAGTAAATAATTTAGGATTCCCTGCACTATAAATATAAAACACCCTACTAATTGTGCACCATCTCGTCACCGTCCGATATCTATAATCGACAACACCTCGCAAAGACAAACTGACCATTCGATGCACATAACTTTTATTAGAGTTTTACTTTTCCATTTTACAACACCATTTTCTTTTGGTGTTCTAGCATAAGATGAATTTTGGGAAATTCCTGAATCATTACAACATGATTCCAAAACCTAGTTCTTTAATTTTGTTCCATTATCACTTCTTAATTCCTTAATGTGTGGATCATTGAGAGTTTTCATTTTTTTGATGAAGTAAATAATTTATTCTGCTGCATCACTCTTATATCTTATTAAAAAACACCCAGGTGTATCTAGATAATTCATACTAGTGTATATCCGCTCTTCCCAACGCTTTATACATTCATTGGAACAAAGAGATCTATGTGTAGCAGATGAAAACACTTGTTATAGAAAATGTTCGTTTGGTTTTGAAAGAGGCATGACGGTGTTTACTTTTCTCACAAGCTCAGCATGGCTTGCCTGTTGAGAAGGTTAGTCATGGCATACCTTGAACAAGGTCTTTCTTAGCTAGCGAGTTGATGATGTTGAAATCTAAGTGAGATAGGCATTTGTGCCGGAGCCATGTTAATTCATTAGAGGCTTTGGCAAAGAAACAATTTGAACAAGAGTCATATCGAATAGATAAACATCCTTGCGTCCACGAGCAATTAAAACAACTTCATTATTGATGTTGAAAATTGTTCCATGATTTTTTCAAACAAAATCTTGTAAGCAGCATCACAAAGTTGACTTATATTAATGAAGTTATGTTTAAGCATGATTTTTTTCAAACAGAATCTTGTAAGCAGCAACACAAAGTTGACTTATATTAATGAAGTCATGTTTAAGCCCATTGACATAAGCGACTTTGATGAATCTAACCTCTCCATTGGTCAGTGACCCTTGTCCTTATGTGTTTCCAGTGGCATTGTCTCTAAAAACTACTCTTGGACCAAATCCAAGAGTATAATCCTCTAGTAGGATTTTATTTCAAGTCATGTGCCTTAAACAACCACTATCCAAGTGTCAAACTTCTCTATTGAAGTGACAGTACACACATAGCATGAAGCTAATTCCTCTTGTGAACTCACTTAGTTGTGGGTTCGGTAGAGTTGTTCACAACTATGTGTGTCAATAACATTACTCCTTTTGTCTCTTATGGGAATATCATCATATGTGCAATCCTCTTACCTATGAGTATTTCTACCACACGAATCACATGGATTTTTGTACGTTCTGGATTAGTAAGTTTTTGTAGTTGAAGAGTCATAGGATGATGCATTGTTATAATTATAATTTATAATTATTCATTAATTGCTGAACTTATTTAGTCAATTCAGTTATTTGCTTTGAGAGTAAAACAATTGTCTTATCAACATTATTTTGTTGGTTGCCAACACTTTTGTTCTTTTTGTTTAAACCGTGTTGTGTGGGTTTGGCTCTCAATGAAAGTCTATCTATGGGATTGTCTATGATATTGGCTATATATTTCTTTCTAACAACATGAAAGAAGTTTATACTTGCTTGTTGGTGGAGGTAAAACTGAATACTTCCTTGATGTGGTCAGAGAATGTGATAAAGACTACATAATTTTATATCAATCGTTGTTGAGTTCTGAAAAATTATAAGTGAGATGATAATTACGATACTTTGCCTTCGGAGATTCCCATAGATGCAATGGGAATGGAGCATTCATGTATTATACCGACATTGCTTTTGACCGTATCATAAAAAAAATCGATGATTTCGTCACTAATCATATTTTTAATGAAATGGATAGAGTAATTCTTAATTCTTTAGGTGTCTTTCTTAGTTATTCAATAACCTTATATTCTTTTTAGACGCTTTTAACCTTATAACATTAACTTTTAACCTTTTTCACAAGAAATAGATAAGGAGATATTGTTATAGACATTGATCGCATTCAACTAATGACGCATCACGCGAAACACACCGGTGAATCTTCTTTATTAGTGGAAAAAGGAAGAAATATACACACACTACAATATCAATCTGCATCAGACAAATAACCAAGCGATCGCAGCCGTTAATCTTATTCCACGTCACCTATCCGCGTGAAACCCAAACATCCAATAAAACACATTCACCTCTCTTATATAAGCGCTTCCGATCTCTCTCACACAAATCAAATTTTAATTCCCCCAAACCCTCGAATTCTTAATCTTTCAATCACAATTCAATTCAATGGCACCAAAGGCAGAGAAGAAGCCAGCGGAGAAGAAACCGGTGGAAGAGAAGAAATCTGCGGCGGAGAAAGCACCGGCGGAGAAGAAACCAAAGGCCGGAAAGAAGCTGCCGAAGGAAGCCGGCGGTGTTGCCGGAGATAAGAAGAAGAAGAGATCGAAGAAGAGCGTGGAGACGTACAAGATCTATATCTTCAAGGTGTTGAAACAGGTTCATCCAGATATCGGAATCTCAAGCAAAGCGATGGGAATCATGAACAGTTTTATCAATGATATTTTTGAGAAACTTGCTCAGGAGAGTTCGAGGCTTGCGAGGTACAACAAGAAGCCGACGATTACGTCACGTGAGATCCAAACGGCGGTGAGACTTGTGCTTCCTGGTGAATTGGCCAAACATGCTGTTTCTGAAGGAACCAAAGCTGTTACCAAGTTTACTAGCTCTTAGATCGGTTTGTTTGAATGATCTGATGTGTTTATGGAAGGTGAATGCGTTAGGGTTATGTTACTTTGGTGATTAGTAGGTTTTAGGAATATTAGCTGTGTAAATTTGGATTTGATCCAATTTGTTCATTGCGAAATATATATGAAATATGATGGGTATGGTTCTGTTATGTTACTCACGACTTCAATTTGTGTTTCTTTTTATTTTTTTTTTTTTTATTTTTTTTTTTTTAATTTTTAATTTTTAATTTCGATTATGATGAATTGTTAGTATGCGTGGAATGGGGTTTAGATTGTATGAAGTTGGAAGAAGTTGTGAGAGTTATTTGGTGAATGTTGAAATCATATTTGAGGTAGATTGATTTATTAACGTGTTCGCCTTTTATTTCATTAAAGAGAGTTTAAGATGGATTTAGTTAATTGGGTGATTAAAAGTTGAAATGTTCGATTTGTTATTACAGTCTGTGATATTTGTTTATTATCTTAATTCCAATTGTATTAATACAGTGCTTATTCTTCACATTTCTTTCTTGTTCTTCAATAGATAACAGCTCATGGTTTGGACTATGGAGGTATTTTCTAGGTGCTTGTGTTTGATGTACTTAATAATACTGGAATACTATTTTTTTACCGCGTGATGTGAAATTTTATCTATATATGGTGCATTTGTGCACGGCCAGTCAACTGCCGCACCATCTACTTCCTAAGTCAACTGTCAATTTGAATTGAGTTCAAATCTGGGCCGTAATAATTGGTTATTTGTTTTGTTCGTTGGATCAAGGTTAATGTCATTGTCAGCCATTGATGACGTGAACCACAGGATAACTGCTTGGATGGTGGACGTGTGCGTTTCACACCTGTTACCTTTGAGACTGTTTCACCCACATCCCTTTGCATTCAATTTACCCAGTTTACATTCACTCTCTTGTGGCTGAAGATCTGAGAAGGCATGTAATCAAATTCAGTTGTGACCGATTATTGGGGAAATTGCGAATCAGGTTTTGAAGTTGTTGGTTTGAATCAGTTTTCTATCTCAATCAACTCTTATCCATTATTTGTCTCTCTATATTAAAAGGTATGTTTTTTTTTTAGCTCAGATTTCATTATTTGAATAAATTCATGTCACTCCCCGTTGGATTTCATATGAGAATCCAACTAAGATTTGAAGTTTCATGCACAAGTATTTGATGAAGCTCCTAGAATGAAAAAAAAGTTTTTTATATTAAATATCACTTAATTCTGGTCTATTGCTATATGACACTTGATATAGCTTTAGGAGAACTTAAAACACATGTAACCTAATCCTCTTGATATTCAGCGATTTACCAAATTCAAAGGATGAGAGTTATGGTTTTGATAATAATATGTAGAAGTTCCAAGTTCATTTGTTTTAACATAAACTGTTATATTTTTCTGCAGATAGTGAATGTTCTTTATAGGTAAATAAACTAATGTGAAAAGCCAAGTACTGTGTACAAAATCTCTATCACTCCATTGAAGACCCACTATTTCTTTTATTGTTGGAATATTTCAAAGATTTTGCGATCGTCATTAGCAGAAGTTGAGCCATTGGCAGAAGGAAGCAGTAATGTGAAACACCATTCTTTGCTGGATGGAGGTATATTTGGCCTTAATTCAGTTCTTGCTTAATTTGGGGGGCATTGGGATACCAAAGGAACTCTTATGGGATTGTTATATTTATTCTACTGAATTCAGTTCATCTTTTTTAAGCAAATAGACGAGGTTAAATTATGCATAATAGACTTTAACATATACGAGTTAGCCTTAAATCATGTGGAGTTGATACATACAATCTTAGTTTCATACTTTCATGTGATAATTAAAGGTAGGTCAGTTTCAGTTTTTGGTCTGAGTTGAAGTCTTTGTAGTCGTCCTATTTAATACAGGGGCCAAAGTGGGTAGGTCTGGTAAAGGATGAAAATGGGTAACTTCCTTTCTGGTCCTGTTTGAAACACTTTCTGGTCAGTTCTCTATGTCGAATGTTGAGGACAACAATAGCAAAAGAAGACAACGGTATTAGTAACAGATTAGGCCCTCTACTAAACTCTCCAACATCACCTTATACACCCGGTGATGGGGTAATCACGGCTAGCAGACTAGAATGAACAATGTCGATATTAGTTTATAAATAAATTGTATTTATATGTATCTACTTGAACACGAATGTTAGTTGAAATTGATAATCGATTGATGATTCTCAGGATTTTAAACTTTAAATCTATGATCAAAGTGTTAGAGCTAGCACTAAAGGTAGCTTCTCGAATGTCTTAAAAGTTCTCGCTCCATTTTAAATTTAGTTATGCAGCTATTTGTATGACGTGTTCTAATTCTTTCCCAATAACAAAGGCCCATAATAATTGTTGCTGAAGACGTGGTACGTGATGCATTGGCCCTTAATTCCCAACAAACTTTTGTCTGGCATTAAGGTTTATATTGTTTCTATAGATGTTGAAATACTTCCTTTAAGAACAATATTTGTTTTTAGTTTATGTAACTGACTGTTGCCTGAAAATAGGTTTGTGTCCTAAAAGCTATTGGTTTTGGTGAGAACAGGAAAGCAAATCTGTAAGATCTTGATGTTTCCTTAACATGATATGATGTGTAGAGGTGGCAAAATGAATGGGTTGGGTTGCGAGTCAAATTGTTTGTTACTATGGGTTGTTTCAGGTTGATCCACCAATACTCTTTGTGCATTTGTTTAAGTTATACAACTGACTAACGCATTAATTATGATCACAAATATATTGTGAAAATAAGAATGTAAAGTTTTTGAGTAAAGTGATTTAGGAGATTGCAAATTTGCAAGATTTTCAATGCTATTTTGTGCGACTATCAACCTGTTTATCCAAAGTTTTATTTCTAATGAGATTACAAAAGTTATATTAGTTCTATATTACTCGGATATTTTAATAAAAAGATTGAACATATTTTATTCAATAAAACTTGATTCTACATCGGACAAGTTTCCTCTTTAAGTATCTTTCCTAATATTACATATTTACATGTTGGAAAAGCATAACTTAAATCGGTTCATTGTAAGTATATGGGTTCAAATTGCCACCTCTAAATTTTTTTTTTATATTATGTCACTGTTTCAATGCTGAAACAAAATAATTATTCTCAAATAAATGAGACGGTGTGAGATCCGCGAAGGAAATCGCTCGGATGTTCCCCTAACCCAACCCGGGGACGGACCGGACGGAACCGCAACATGGGGAATGTCCGCGTCTCGTCGCAAGGTTCATTTTGATTTGTTGGTCATAGGGTGTGACACCCCGGTTCTGCGGGTATCATCTTTGCCTCTAGTACAAGTGAATAAACGAAACCTCATATTTTATTTCATCATAACTTGATACAAAGTTATTACATAAGCGGAAAATCGTAAAATAAAAAGTCTAGTTTATTTAGATAGTAACACTTCAGTGGTCCCTACTCCTTGTTTCCCGAGATACATACATGAATAGGTAAACTTTAAGCATAGTAAATAATTATGGTTTTGACATATAGCATAAACAGTTAATGCAAAAATAATAATTATAAAATCTTTCATGCTTTAAACTTTTTGAGATCTCATAGCCACATGTAAGTAGGCCCGTACTAGGAGGTTGGCTAAACTCGGGATCCACATAGGGATGTCCCATAAGGTTCATTTGCAAGACGTCCCTTCATTCCATACCCCTTACGTCGGGTATTTAAATGGCCATACTTAACATGAGCAAAACTTTCATGCTAAGTTGATAACATACCATAAACATGACTTTAACATATAGAATAATTTAAACATGGCAGAGTAGTATAAAATTTGTTATAACATGTATGCATCCCACTTAAATCACATAAATACTCACTTTGTTTAGATCTTGACACTTGCTTAGGATCTTGACACTTGCTTGGGATTATAAATACTCACCTTGCTACTTATACTTTTGATGTGTTTCTAAGTTTTGGATGAAGAAGAATGAACTCCCTAAGCCTCTATTGATAGTGGAAGTGCCTTGCATTACCCCATTTGTTCATTTAGCTTTGTAAGTTGTAACTCTTTAAGATTTTGACACCTGTGTACTTCTCCTCCTTATTTCTTGACAAGTATTGCATCTACTCTTCCTAGCCTTGCATGTAATGCTTCTAGCTTTGTTTAATCAGATGTTTTAGTGTGGCCACAAACTTGAACAACAAGGTCCCTTTCTAACAATTCACATTCAAGAGAATCTAGGCTAGGCTATAGGTGAATTGTCTAGGAAATTCTTGTGGCTGCTGCTGCTCATTTGTTAGCTGCTAGTGTGCTTTACTTGTAAGCTACTTATATCTTTTAATGTATATATCATAATATACTCTAATTACCTAATTAAATCCATATAATTTTAAGATAAACATGATTATTTTAACATAGAAACTTATGGTTTTTTACTTAAAGATAACATCGCTGAAACAGGGCTGTTACATAATGCGGGCAGCTTTATCAAAGGCCGGGGCACAAGGGTCCTAGCACCATCCAGGTGCGAAGAAGCCCGGAGGTGACTGCAATGAGCAGAAATCTCACTCACCGGCCTAAACGACAAGCAAACACTCGAACGTGAGAGCAAGGGATCACCCAACGAATGGACGAGCTCAAAGGGGGGAGGAGAGAGGGGGGCAAGAACCATGTTTTCAGAGAAGTGGCAGTCCAAATCTTATCTGAACTTCGATAATAACTGACTAAGCCGTGCCATAAGGGGTCATTCTCCAAACAAGATGGGATCAAGCCTTTAGGTTGTTAAAGTAGGTTGGGTGACAGATCGGCCATAGGAGTACTCCGCGATATAAACCAGGGAGTTGGGGTTTGTGGATCCCATTCAGATAGAAAGCATGGAGATCAGAACCTACCACCAAGAAGATTTCTCAATATGGAATCAGCCTCGGTGGTACTTTTAATAGCATCAAGTCAGGTTCTTCCCTTTCTCATGGTGGTTGGGATTGGCACATTTTGAATAAGGAATTTGTGCATTTGATTATTAAAGAGTTAATGGACCATGATTCAACTTGTGATATTTTATTGATATTCAGGTTTCAGTCGCTGGTAGATTTTTCTTGATGTAAATGTGATGTCGTTTGTCAATCGTGGAGTCGTCTTATTACGATCATCTTTATGGTTGGTATCTTCTTGTACTCGATAAAAAAATTCGCTAAAGTTCTAAAACCCATACATCTAAAGCCATCAATATTAACCAAATTTGGTAAATTGATTCAACTCATGGTTTGCAGGTTCTTTCAAGGTGCATTGTATTTGCCTAAGTACAGCTATTTTTTTTATTGTGTGATGAGAAATTCTAATGTGGTATTCGTGGAATGGTAACTGTGTTTTCAGGTATGTAATTTTCCTCCTGCATTCTGTATGCACTTTTTGCCGCTAATGCATGATTGCATATTTTCAATAAAGGTATGTTTTTCATCTTTTTTTCTTTTTTAGTTGTTTGCTACGGGTATAACTGTGAGTTAAAGATGTTACTATGTTCGTTAATTATTTTCAGGAGCTTTTGAGATATCATATATAATTATATAGGTAGATATAGAGCAGCCAGTCAACTGCCCACCCGTTGACGTCCATTACTGACCGTCGAGCTGTGTTAACTTTTAATCCTGACCGTATTAATTGCTTAATTTATTTCTTTCGTTGCTTCAAGGTGAGCTAGAATATCAGCCTTAGATATGTTTGTTAACTGCTGGTAAACTATTTCTACCGTCAACGAGTGCTGGTATCATGGAAGAAGTTGAATTGGTTCCTAGAAACCGTCCCCACGTTCTCACCCATATCATCACATGTCAGGAAACTAAAAACTGCCTACCCTAAACTCTTCGGTGCATGATCTACCAAGTCATTCGTTACTTATGGACTAGAATAAATATAGTATGTAGGTTAATGTAAATGGAAGTGTGTATTGCCACGATGAATGACACTGATATTTATCTCGTCCTTGTCTATCTTCCTTTGTTTTTTTTTTTTTTTTCTTCTTTTTTTTCCTCTTTTAAATAGATGGTTTGATAGTTTATTCGTTTATGAATTTGCTGTATAGAGATATGAACTTGATTTGATAGATTAAGAGTGTTAAATAGTTTACGCAAGCTTCTGGGATTGCAATTAATTTTTTTAGCTGTAAATAATCAATTTGTTGGAAATTAAATAATCTAATCACTTAACTTCATCTTTACGTGACTGACTCTAATGCGTGCCAGTGTTTATATGTTTTTTTTTTCCTTTTAAATTGAAAAACAAACAGATTTCACTTTGTTTTTGGAAGTGGTTATTTAGGAATAAAGTAGTTTGAGGATGATGAAGACCGTTGAGTCCGTTTTTATGGTTATGATTTTACTTGGTGTTTTGTTAATTGATAAATTGGAGATTTATCGTATAACCATAGATGGAGATCCGGTGATAAGTTAGAAAGGGGGTGTCATTCGTTTTGAAGCCACTGCTGTGGAATCTGGTTGAAAAGCTTGATGTCATTAGGACAGTATTTCTTGAATATTATTAATAACATTTTATTATCAATTATTGTAATGTATCTTAAAAGATTATATTCTTTGAAATAGTAGAGCCTCACATTAAAGTTGATTAAAAGCAGTTTAGATTCATCCTTGTTGTTTAAGTTTTGTTTTTTACGCTACGATCCTCAGTGATCAGATTGCATCATACTAAACATTCTTTGATGATGGAAACTATACAGCTGCAAGCATCTTATTAACGGTTTTGCTTTCACAATTTTCATATGTTGATTCAGTGAAAGAGTTCATGACTGAGATGTTGCACATAAACAATTCCATGGATTCTGAAAGCTTCTGTTGGTGACGTAGTTGGTGATGTAATTAGTGTTAACCAATCTGCGTTTGTCCCGGGACATCGAATTTCGGATAATATTCTTATAACTCGAGAACTTATGAGAAATTACCACATAAGTAGTGGCCTGCCTAGATGTGCGTTTAGAGTTGATATTCAAAAAGCTTATGTTGGTACATTTAGAGTGTCTGTCACTTGGTCTAGGTTATTGAGTTGTAATTAATTAGTATAGTTTGGTTACTGGCGACATTGGCAATATCGCATAGGCGATATCACCAATATCGCATGTGCGATATCACCAATATCGCTAAGCTTACTGATTAGTTAAGTATAAATACGTTTTTAGGGTTTCAGTTGTATAGTGGTTGAAATACGAAATTAAGCAGCTTGTGTTTTCTCTCTGGGCATTCTTCGATGTCAGCCTTTAAACACGTAAGAGAAGGATCATCAGATGTTTCATCCGAAGGATCATTCGTTGGTGAAGGTTCGGCCGCTTTGCGTCTTGTTAGAACACCTACATTCACATCTCCAATAATATTGTTAGTAGGATGGTTCTTATGAATACGAGAGATGGGTATTAAGTCAGGTGTGATGTTTGTTTCCAAATTGTTTAGCTCAACCTCTTGAGCAAGTGGTTCATCTTCATTTTCAAGAGTAGAGTTGTCCACAACATCAACAGCAGCAGGAGAGGCTTCAGGTTGTTGATCTGCAGAAGAGCTCGTAGGAACAACAGAGGGCAAAGATGATTGAGAAGCAGTGGTAACAGGAGAGGAAGAAGGAGATAATGAAGAGTTATCCAGATTAAAATGTAGCCCATGAAGATGCTTTACGACTTGATCTACTTCATTGAATTTTGGAAGATTGAATGAGTTAAACAAAGAATCATACTTAAACAACCAATCCGGACCTTTTCCTTTTGGAGTATCCGTGTACTTTAGACATTTGACCTCAAAATGTTCTTCAATCTTTCCCGTTACCTTATTGAAGACCCTCTTGTTAGGAGAATTAACCGAAAACCCCAGAAATAACCCATCAAAAGCTTTTTCACCGAATTTAGAAACTTTATTCTTTGTAAACAGAATGGTGCAAGGGCATCCAAAAGGTTCCAAAAATCTTAGGTTTGGCTTCCGGTTATAGAATAACTCATAACACGTCTTATTTTTCTTCTTGTTCATCAGAACACGGTTTAAAACATAACAAGCCGTGTTAACTGCCTCTGCCCAAAAAGTGATTGGCAGATGTGAATCTGACAGCATAGTCCGAGCAGTTTCAATGATCGTTCTATTCTTTCTCTCTGCAACTCCATTCTGTTGTGGAGTTCTGGCAGCGCTAAACTGATGAACAATCCCTTTACGTAGACAGTATAATTCAAGAATTTTATTTTTGAATTCCGTTCCATTATCACTACGTATCTTCTTGATCTTCAAGTCGCACAGATTTTCAAGTCTATCGAAAAGATAGGTCAGTATATCTGGTGTTTCATCCTTTGTACGCAAGAAGTAAACCCACGAGAAACGAGAGTAGTCATCAGTAACTACTAGGCAGTACGATTTTCCTCCAATACTCCTCGTACTAACAGGTCCAAACAAGTCCATGTGAAGTAATTCCAATGGAGATTCAATGGAATTAACTTGCTTAGACTTGTGAAACTTCTTGTGCTGTTTTCTCTTTAAGCACGAAACACAATCATCTTCCAAAGCAAAAGATTGCTTAGGAAGCCCCTCCACTAGATCATGCTTCACCAGATAATTCATTTTCCTAAAATGAATATGCTCCATCCTTCTGTGCCACAGCAATGAATCCTTGGTAGACGCTTTGGTTAATAGACAGGTATGTTCCTTAGTTTCAACTGTCCTCATATCCAAAATGTAAGAGTTCTTTACTCTTGGAGCTCTAATCAGAATCCATTCCTCGGGAATCACAAATCCCGGCTTCAAAATCAAACACTCTAAGTCTGTAAATGCAGCAGTGAACTTCTTGTCGCAAACTTGAGAGACGCTGATCAAATTGTGATTAAGCTCCTCAACAAAGTTCACATTCTCAAAGCTCACTTGACCATTAGTGAGTGTTCCTAATCCAGTTATGGTACCTCCAGTATCACCAGCAAAGGCAACATGTCCCCCATTATATGGTTTAACATCTGTAAGCAGGGAGATATTGCCAGTCATGTGTCGTGAACAGCCACTGTCAACATACCATTTGCTATTCTGCACCTTTAACTGTCACAACACAAGAAAACGAATGTTAGTTGGAAATGGAGACCCAAGCCTTGATAGACTTGGGTTCTCCTAAGACTTCATCTATTACTATCACATCAGTTAACACTTTATTTTTTAGTAAATCATTATCTTTTACTGATGTGATAATTTCAGATGATACCAAAACCTGTTCCTTTTTCTTTTTCCAAACTTTCTGAGGAAAAATTTGTTGCTTATTAATAACATCAACCTTTCTAACTATCGGTTGAGTAGGAGTAATGTTATTAACTTTTGAAGTTGGGACACTACGAGATAACCCAGGTTGTTTTGACTTTTTAAAGTTTCTATTTTTAGAATGACCTGGATCATGTCGTGATGCCCATTTTCTAGCAAGCATAGGACATTGATTAATGAGATGACCCTACTTCTTACAGTAGAAACAAGATCTTCTCTCTCTGAAAGTCTGATCATCAGTCAACAGTGGTTTGGGTGACAGAGGTGACCTACGAGGTTTGATATCAGGTACAGTTACCGCACATGAACACTTATGTGAACATGATGGAGTAACTGTATTGATAGTTGAGACAATCTTAGATGAAGGATTTTTAATTGAAACCTTATGATTTTTAATATTCTCTACCTGTTTCATTTTTAAATCCTTATTAATAGATTGATTTTTTGAAAAAATTTGTCCTCTACCTTCTATAGTAAGGATTAAATTTTCGGGTTTACAGTTATTTTTCTCAACTTTCTTTGTAACCTCGTGAGTTACATCCTCCACTTCCACCACCTCTTCAACATTTGTTGAAGGCACAAACACAATAGGCTTAATAAGCTCAGCCTTCCTTTTAGTTAAAGTTGAAACATTAAGCGACTCAGTTCGCTTGATATCAGTAGCCTTTACACTCTTAGGCTGTTTAACTTCTTCACAAATAACTGGTTCCACCACAGGATTTGTATCCTTCTTAAGAATGGAAGGTACAAAATCTTTAATTTCATCCTGTGACAGAATGGGCTGATTCAAGTTTGAAGGAGGAGGATGGTTGTGATAACCAATGCCAGCCTTACTTTTTGTATCAGTCCTCTAACTTTGAAGAATGTCAGAAAAGACCATAGTAGATGTTGAAATATTTGTCAGTTTTCGTTTTAAATCAAGGTTATCAGCTTGAGCAGAAGCAAGATCCTTTTTAAGATGAACAATCAGTTTTAAATAGTTATCTATTTCATCTTGTTTGTTGTAGATCATAGCTTTTAAATCTTTCTTCTCTTCGATAAGTGTTTTCTGATTTATTTCAAAAACTTTCTCATTATCTTTTAATACTCTGTTCACTTGAATAAGACTTGTTAGATCTGTATTCACGCGATCATTATCTACTATATACCTGTTGATTTTACCAGTTAATTTGATACAGGTTTCACAATTAAAAGAGTCACATTCTACCTCATTCTCAACATCTGCCATCAGCGCTACGTTATCTTGATCATCCATAGCCGAAAAATCATAGGCTTCTTCATCTTCTAACATTATAGCTGCCTTGGCTACTTCATTATCTTTCTTGTAGGCAAAAGGTCTTGTAAAACCCGTAGAGGGTTGTCTTCCCTTCTCACATTCTCTTGCAAAATGACCTAGGTTTTGACATTTATAGCATCTAATCTTTGATTTGTCAAAACCCATGCTTGTCTTATCAGTAACATCTTCAAGAGATCTCTTTCCAGTTCTCTTCAAATATGTTTTAGTCCTTCTTGTAAGCATGGCCATGTTCCAACGAAGGTCAACCCTCTCTAGCTCGTCAGGGTTTACTTGTGCAAAATCTTCATCGGTAAGATCTACCGAGCTAATCCTCTTTGACAAGAAATCATCATAAGATGATAAGAATGCGTTAAAGATAGCTGCATGCTCATTTTGAGCTGCAGTAGCAGAGGAAGATGGTTGAGTGGGAAACGAAGAGAATGTGCCAGCAGAGTGATTTCCCTGAGAATAATTGGATTTAGACGCAGAAGTAGACGGCCCAGATAGAAGTGTTGTACTACCATAACCAAAATTACTATTATCAGGAAGCAAGGAACCAGATCTTGTGCTTTTCTTTTGAATATCCAGTGCACAAGTCTCCAATTTGCCAATGAGTTGATCTAAGGTCATTGCTAGTACATCTGGATCATTTTCCATCATAAGCACTCGAGTTTCCCAGTGAGAGGGTAGAGCATTTAGAAGTTTCTTATTAACCTCAATTGTACTGAATGTATATCCCCCTTCTGTCAGTTCATTCACAAGGCGTGAATATTTGCAAAACAGATCCTTAACTGTTTCATTCTTCTGGATGTCAAACAGATCATACTGTTTCTTCACGAGCTCCAATTTACTATGTTTGTACTCAGTTGTACCTCCACACCGTTCAGCTATGCCATTCCATAGGTCATAAGCAATGTCGTGTTGTTTAAACATTTTCATCGCATCAGCAGGAAAAGCCATGGTTATGGCAGAGTGAGCCTTTCGCTCACATTCCCATGCTTTTCGTTCTTCAACAGACATTGAACGAATTGGCTTTGGTGGAGGAATACCTACATGCTCTCCACTTGAAACCGGTCTAGCATATCGTTCAAGTAAAGGTATTTCCATTTCTGGATCGGTAAACGCGACGAACGATAAGAACCTCCCTCGCCATTCAGAATACTCCATTCCCGGAGCAAAGAATGGAGGTTTATTTGCAGAACCAACTTCAGCATTGTGTTTCAACATGGCATTCACAGCTTGTAAAGTTGACATGTTAAAATAAAAGTAAGCTTTGAATTAATTTAATAATCTAATTTAAAAGGTATAGCGATATTACTGATATCGCTGAATGAATTGATAAGGCGATATTGATGAAATCGCTATCAATGTCGCTAGTTTAAAGCACCAATCAAAATCAGATAACAACGGCGATATAACACGCGATATTGAGATAATATCGCTAAAATTAATCAAGCGATATTGAAGGTAATATCGCTAGTAATATCGCTAGTGATATCGCTCAAATTAATGAGCACAGTAAGACAATGTCGCTGAAAACCCTAGTGGCGATATTGAAGGTAATATCGCTATCAATATCGCTAAAACGGCTGTAAACCTTAAAAAAATTGAACTTTACTAATTAAACAAAAATAAGGTTTAAAAATGACAAACACAGCTTCAGAAATCACTAAAATTACTGAATAAATAGCTTTTAAGGCTGATAAACAATTTGTTTATAGCAAAACTAGTTAAAAAGATTTTAACACGTACGAATATTGATTCAATAAACCACTAATCCAATGATTATTAGCTCTGATACCAATTGTAATTGTAGGACCGTAAAGGACAGACCTTTTCACAATGAATCAATATCAAATGCTAGAGCGCGGAATACAATAGCAAAATCAAAGTACGTTTAGAATTAAACTCAACACAAGTAATCACAATAATATATTTATCAAACCAAACCAGATGTGAATTACATAAGAATGCCCAGAGAGAAAACACAAGCTGCTTAATTTCGTATTTCAACCACTATACAACTGAAACCCTAAAAACGTATTTATACTTAACTAATCAGTAAGCTTAGCGATATTGGTGATATCGCACATGCGATATTGGTGATATCGCCTATGCGATATTGCCAATGTCGCCAATAACCAAACTATACTAATTAATTACAACTCAATAACCTAGACCAAGTGACAGACACTCTAAATGTACCAACAAACTCCCCCGTGTCTTCAGCTTGGTCTTCAAAAAGAATCTTCAGCTTAAACCCATCCAGCAGGAAACTTGCCACCCGCATGGATTCCATGGGTAACACAAATATCCACAATTTTCTGAAATTGCTGAGCAAACTTCTCATTTGTCGGATTACCTCGGTAATACCTTATTCGATTGTCAAACAACTTCCTCATATCCTCCTTTGATAAGTTTATGAAGCTCATGGGATCAAAAACTCGATATTGTGCTTTCTTTAACCCATAGAGAGAAGTCTTCTCAGTTTCAATACTCTCTGGCACAAAAACCAAAATAGCTTCTCCCGTTTGACTATCAAACTCCCAATAATGAAATCTTCTAAGAAAGTTTAGGGGAACCGTTTCCAGAGTTATTCTTTTAATGCAGACAGCCGGCGGATAACGCATCCTGATCAGTGGCTGATTTGTAATTGGATCTATCCGTTTCTTATAAGTAATTCTTTTTCCCAAAGTCGGCTTTATAAAACTGTACCTCTTTGTACGAATTTCTCTTTGTAGCGTAGTCTGAATATAGTCTGCATGGTTATTTCTGTCAGGGTTGATCAATTGTAACTGAGTAAGCCTATTTAATTCACCTTTAGGCAACGTACTCAGCTTATTGAATGAAAGTTTGAAATATTGGACTCCATCGGTCCTTTTGATCATGAACTTATCATTCAAGACTTTCCAGCTTTTGATTAAACCTTTATATTCTCCCTTGACCTTGTAAGATTTGCAAGTGACAGGCACAATCTTTTCTTTACCATGCGGCCACCAGGAAGCCAGACGAGCAGCTCTCTCTTCAGCTGTTTCAGGAACCTTAGGAGATTCGGGCATTTCAGCATCAGGTTCATTTGAGTCCTCAGGAGATTCATCTTCTTCTTCAGATGAGTCTGACTCAATAATAGGAGCACCATAGTAAAATTCATCCTCATCAAATGTTTCATCTTCAGCTTCTAGGTCAGAATCTTCTTCAGGTGTATTCTCCCTCACATTATCAGATCGGTTAACCATTCTCGCAAGATAAGTCAAGTCCGCACAAGAATAGTCAACAGCTAACGGTCTTGGTTGATCAGGTATTTCCTCAAACGAGAAGTAATCTAAACGAGCAGTTTCATTTCCTGAGTCAACATTTACATTTTCGGTTTCGGTTTGCGGGGGAGTTACATTTGGTCTTTCACTATTCTCTATCTCCCCCGAAACGACCAATTGGGACTCCAAAGTCACCACCCTAGACCTAAGAACCTCGTTCTCTTTCTCCACGGCCGCAAGTCTTGTATCTTGAACTTGTATCACAACGGCTTGTGAGTCCAGTGTGTGCTGCATCGTATCCAGCCTCTTGATTAGTTCTTGGATGACCGAGGGGTGTGGTTGAACCGGAATATCCACCTGCGGTGCATCCTGTGGCCTGGAAGATGTAGCAACTTCTCGTGCAATCTTGGACTTCTTAGGTGGACGAGGCACATATTCAGCATCAGCAGCAGTCCTAATGCGTTTATCTTTGAGTGGAACATGCTGCCTGCCTTCAGCAATACGTCTTTGAATCCTCAAATACCTTTGAGGATTGATCCGCCTCAGATGTTCAATCTCTTGAGGAGGTGGGACCAAGCCCTCAGAGTCACTCTCAGTTAAGCCACCAGGAGGACCAGAAGACGTTGAGTCAGATGACCCTTCAGAAGTGTCCCCGCGGACATGTAAACTGTGTAAGGCACCTTGTGAGGTGACACTCACATAAACACCCTCGAGAGGATCGTCTGTAGCTTGTACAGGGACGTCCTCAAGATTATCGTCATTTAATTCAGGCTGACGAACCACCGGATCTAAATATCCGTCGTTTGCCGGTGGTTGGTAGTTCGGGTCAAGAATATGACCGAACAGTGGCGTATCAGGGGGAATTGGAACCCCCTTTCCATTTGAGCTCATGACCCCAAATATCCGATTGGACATTGGAGTCTGCCTGTACACGCGGGTGGCATCAGTCGCCAATCCCGGAAGCTCTTGGTTGATGATTAATTGTAAGAACCGGGGATACATGTACCATCGATTATCCCCCAGCTGAGCGTTATCAACCATTGATCGGAAGATGTAGCCCGAATAATTATATGGCTTGTTGTATACGAGGGCTAACATCGCGCAGATGGTGCTATGGCTGGTACCGTCGTACCCAGCTTTCCTGTTAGAAATGCACAGGATAAAGATGTGCATCAACCAACGCCAGACTCGAGTTAAATGTCCTTTACGATACTGGTCGGCGTGGCTACCAGTATAACCCATGCGATTCATCGCACCCACAATAAATTCGTGTGAGAACTGGATCAGCATATCAGGATGATCATCGAATTGAAGAATTTCACGAATCAGCTGTTCAGAAATAATAATTTGACGTCCGTGGACCGTCGAAATGAGGCGTGTATACTCGAGATCACTGTTTATTGTAGCATTCCTCCAAAATTGACCGATATGGTCTCGATAGATGGTCGTGGAAGTCTGCCATTTCTGCAAAACAAGTCAATAAAAGGCACAAGACTCGAAAACAGTGAGTAAACAGATCGAAAACAGTCCACAAACATAATTAGACAGTAAACACATTCTGATTTAGACGATATTAACACTGATATCGCATAAATTGATTTATGCGATATTGAGTGCAATATCGCTTAAGTCTGATTGAATTATGCGATATTGGAAATTAATCCACATGAAGCGATATTGTACAATATCGCTGACAATATCGCTAGTTAATTTGAGCGATACCACAATATCGCTGACAATATCGCTAAAATTAAAAAAAATTTGACATAATATCGCTAAAATGTAACAGTGTTGGAAATTAATCCAATGTAAGCGATATTGGGTCAATATCGCTGATGATATCGCTAAAATTAAAACCCTAATTTGGGCGATATTGCAATATCGCCCCACAATATCGCTGTGACATCAGCGAACGGCCTAACTTCGAATTATTTCACAAGAAAATAGGATCTAAACTATAAGATTTATGCCACAAGCATCAGGAACACGCAGGGAACAAAGTAATCTAGTTTTTATAACCTATTTCAACATTTAAAACGCAAAAGCAAATCCCACAGTGAACCGAACTTAAAATCAACTAATATCGTATAAAAATTGAAACAAAATACAATGGGCACATACCAGATGATGTAACAAGTAGAGGCGAACACAGAGAAGTGGTTTGATTTGATTTTGGAGTGAAAACGAAAGAAAAATCGATGAAAATTGTAATATCGCTAAAATCGTGTGCAATATCGCATACAATATCGCTCTGAGGATTTTGAAAGTGCATTGAATAAAGTGACAGATATTTGTATATATACAATTAAGATATTCAGCGATATTGACAATATCGCTGACAATATCGCTAAACAAATATCTAATTAGGCGATATCACACAATATCGCCTACAATATCGCCAAAATCCAATTTCTAGATGGGCGATATTACAATGTCGCCATAATATCGCTAAAATTCAAAGATAAACAGTAAGTTGTGACAAAATAAAATAAAATAAAATAAAATAAAAATAAATTTAACAATAAACAAAAATCATATTAGGGATCATATTAGAAAGACAGATTCGCAAGACAACTTTAAATGTTAATTTGATTATCAGTATTGTTTCCAAATTTAAATTTAGCACGCAGAGATAACTAGCCAAAGAGACAATCAGGAACAGGACGATTATCGGTATTGTTATTCCACTTAAACATGTAACATACTCAAATGTCAAGCTTAACAGTTATTGTTAGAGTGAATAATAAGTCTCCGTGAATCCCACATAGATATACCCTTAGTATCAAGTCATGCTCAAAACTTCGATTGGTTAGAGAAAGCATTTGAATTCAACATTTTTAAGAATCAAACCAGCGGTGACAGGTCTGTACATACGTACAACAAAGCGACATAAACTTGATTCAGGTGTAAGCAAAATCAGACTTGGTCAAACCATTTGGCGACCTCGTAAGTAATCTTTGATTTTATAAGATTTGAAAGTACTTTTGACTTTTGTTTGCTTTGTTTTTGAAAGTATACTGACTGAGACCAGGTCTGTACAAACGTACAACAAAGGTAACAGACTGCATAATTCCCCAAATTTTGTCATATACAGACTCAAGTGAATAGAACCATGGCAAGTTGACACATAAGAATTAAGACACATTGTCATACATCATATGATGATCATCACAAAAGATTAGACACCGATTAAGAGATTTCTTAGATGCTCAAAGATGAGTATGAGAATGCCTACCAATACATCGTGCAAGTAGTCAGATGTCTAGAAGGGCAAGTATAACAGGTACGTGATAAACCTACTGATACATCAAGGATAACACTTAATATTGTCAATTGAAGAGTTTCTCCTAATGTACTATCATTTCCCTAGTTGTTTACAGACACAACTAAACGTCTTTTACAAATGTTGCAATATTGCTTTTATTTAATGTTAAGAAACATAAAGAGTGGCTATTGCCTCGAACAGTTGTATGCAGAAACAAATAAATAAGCAACAGAAAGATTTTGTCACAGTTTACTGTTTTTCTTGAAAAAAGCGCAACCCTATCATATCAATCAGTTGGTCAAACCTAGTTCTAGAGAAGGCCTTGGTGAACAAATCAGCATTTTGCTTATCAGTTTCTATTTGGACAAGGTCTATCAAATGTTTCTCATAGCAATCCCGTATAAAATGAAACCTAATCTCTATGTGTTTGGTTTTCGAATGTTGTACAGGATTTTTAGTTATGCATATGGCAGCAGTATTATCAATATATAATGGAGTCATGGTCAAGAGTAAACCGTAATCATGAAGTTGGTGCTGAATCCACAAAATTTGTGAACAGCAACTAGCAACAGCAATATATTCAGCCTCCGCTGTGGAAGTGGAAACTGTCGTTTGCTTTTTGCATTGCCAAGAGACTAAGCGTGAACCAAGAAACTGGCATCCTCTCGAAGAATGCTTCTTATCTCAGGTTGAGCCAACAAAGATTGATGCGGCTCTAAAGGATTCACACTGGGTATCGGCAATGCAAGAAGAGTTGCAGCAATTTGAGAAGTTGAAAGTCTGGACTCTTGTACCACTTCCTAAAAGTGTACACCCAATTGGAACGCGTTGGGTGTTTCGTGTTAAACGTGATGATAGGGGAGTGGTAATTCGAAATAAGGCTAGGCTTGTTGTCCAAGGATATACACAACAAGAAGGTTTAGATTATGATGAAGTTTTTGCACCTGTTGCAAGAATGGAATCCATCCGCATTTTCTTAGCCTACGCTACTTTTAAGGGATTTCGTGTCTATCAGCTAGACGTGAAAAGTGCGTTTTTGTATGGAAAGGCTGCTGAAGAAATCTATGTTCGACAGCCTCCTGGTTTTGAAGATTCGGTCAACCCAGAATACGTGTGCAAGCTGGATAAAGCCCTTTATAGCTTATGACACAGTTGATTGGTGGTTTTTAGAGACCATTTTAGTGGGGTTTGGTTTTCACCCTAAGATGGTTTTGTGGATTATGGCTTGCGTTACAAGTACTTCTTATTCTATTTGTATTAATGGGAATATTCACGGATGGTTTAAAGGTAAATGTTGTTTAAGACAAGGTGATCAGATGTCCCCGTACCTCTTTACTTTGGTAATGGAAGTCCTAACTCTATTATTGTAGCGAAGAGTGCAAGAGACGGATGGTTTCCAGTACCATCATCAGTGTGACAAGTAGGAGATTGTTAATCTTTGTTTTGCCGATGATCTATTCTTCTTTGCGCGTGGTGATGTTGATTCAGCTAGTGTGCTTATGGACTCCTTGGATGAGTTCAAGAATGTGTCGGGATTAGTTCTAAGTATCCGATAAGTACAATGTACTTCTGCAATGTTTCAAGTGTAGTTAAAGTGGCTATTTTGTGTACTATGCCTGAAGAGGGCACGCTTTCGGCAAATTATCTTGGCGTTCCTCTCATTTCGTCTAGGTTATTATATAGAGACTGTAAGGCGCTTGTTGAGAGGCTTCAAACCGCATAGTTGATTGGAAAAACAAGTTCTTGTCTTTTGCTGGTAGGCTTCAACTTGTAGTCTCAGTATCCATGACCTTGAACAACTCGCATTATCCATGACCTTGAACAACTAATGTGGGGCTTCTTATGGTGTCAAGGTGAGATTAAGAACGGTAAAGCGAAAGTGACGTGGGAGTCGGTTTGTAAACCAAAATTAGAAAGTGGGTTAGGCATAAGGAGGATTGGTGATTTTAATGTAGCTCTTCTGGCCACCCATATTTGGAGTATTTTAACTCATAAAGATACGTTATGGGTTAAATGGATTTATGCGTATAAACTTAATGGCCGTAGTTTTTGGGATGTGCCTTCTACGGGTGACATGAGTTGGGGTTAGAGGAAATTCTTACAGATTCGTAGCACTATACGTCCATTTATATGGCATAAGATTCACAATGGTAGGTCTACATCTATGTGGTTTGAAAAATGGTGTGAATTAGGCCTTATCAAACGTTTATTAACTGTTCGGGATATTACACGTTCGGGGTTTTTCACCTATGATTTGGTTTATGACTTAATTAATAATGGTGAATGGAGGTGGCCGAGTGATTGGTACACGCGATTTCTAGATTTAACCCAAGTGCCCGTTCCGTTGTTGCATACCGATAACGAAGACCAACTCTTTTGGCGAGACCTACATGGTTAATTTAGATCCTTATCGGTTACACTTGCTTGGGATTCTATTCGTTTACGGGACGTTGAGGTGGCTTGATTTCACGTTACTTGGTTTCCTCACTGTATTCCTAGACACGCTTTCATATGTGGCTTATAATTAACCACAAATTGAAGACGCAAGATCGTTTGCGGCAATGAGATGTTAGTCCGGAGACTAACTTAAACCTGCTTCGTTGCCCATTTTGTGGGTTGGTTCCCAATTCCCATAACCACTTAAACCTGTTTTTTGAATGTGTACTTTCTATGCATATTTGGTATATGGTTCGTTAGCTTAGTGGTACGGATGTCGTCCCTCCAAAGCTGGTGGATGTTATTACGTTTCTTTTACCAAGCTCTAAAGGAAGATTAGCGAGAAGTGTCATTTCTCGGCTTCTGCTTGCTGCTACGATGTACTATATTTGGCAAGAAAGGAACTCAAGATTGTTTCAGAAGAAGTCCAAGACTCATCTACATATTTATGATGAGATTGTCACCGATGTTCGCCTTAAGCTGGTTACTCTCCGATTTAAGAACACAACTCAAGTCCGGAAGATGATTGAGATAAGTTACCTAGCTCTCTTGTGATATATGATGCTACTGCCAATACGTGATTGTTTAGTCTCTAGCTTTGCTTTCCGTTGTTTAGTTTAGTTAGAATTGTTTCATGTTTGTGGTTTGTCTCAAACATGTAGTTCTTAGGCGTTTCAAGTTGTTTGCTTGAGGTTAATGCGGGGTTCAACAACATTCCTTTGTGCTTATTTTTTGTTGATAATATATTTTACCAGGGTAACTCTTTACCCAAAAAAGAAAGTTTCCATTAGAATTCTCATAAAGTTTTCATTTGATCCACGAAATGGCAAGTTATATTTTGTCACACATTTGACAACAACAATTATTCTAATTAAAACTTCTTTCTAGTGTTCAATATCTTTTTTTATAAATTCTTGTAACTCGTTATCAATTACCTGATTCTTATTTAACCTCACCCGCAACTCAGACCAAGTTCTCAAGTTAATCATAGGCTCAGAACTATTTTCATGCAATTTTAAAGTTTCAATCAGATGTTTCCAATCATTTATTCTTTCACTGGCTAATTGACTTCTCGATTTAGCAGTTTTAAATATCTTACAACAAAAACAAAATAATTTTTTGAGCTCTTTCGAGTAAATCAACCATTTTCTATTAAAAGAATCACCATTTCTTAGCTTACGTACATAATATTCACAAGAGAAGTGTCTACATGATGTATCTTTTGGTTAATCTAAATTGATTTCTCTTAAAGGCCCTTTATTCACAAGTAAATCTTTCATGTTAGAACCTAAGCCGTCCGAAACTCTCACATCAAAGATATTGTAACTAACATCATCATGATAACAATTATCACGACATTCATTAGTTTTTTCACTAGATACTTTATTATTTTCATTTACGTTAACGTTTTTTATTTGGACTTTCAGTGTTTATAGGATTCTCATTATTTTCATTATCATTATTTTCTTCGACATTATTATTATTATCATTATTTTTTTTTTGTCTAACAAAAAACCTTTCGAAAGATCTTTGTAAGGATTCAACAATTTCTTGTTGATTTTTCTTTCTTTTCCTATTTTGAGCACCTGACGGCTGTTTACGTGGAAAGATGATAATTTATATTTAAAATTAAATAATATTCAAGTAAAAAATAACAAGTATGGAAAAAGATCACATGATCAAAAAGAATAAAAGGAAAAAATGATTGATCATTGAGTTTGATGCCTTGATCCTTACAATTCGATTAGTCTGACCAATGAGTTTAATATTTGATTAGTTGAAATCCCTTCTCTTGAGAAGAAACCACATATACAAAACAAATAAACAATGAATGTATTGATTTTGATGTAAGTGACATATAATAAACAATGCCTTGATCCTTGCAACTCACCGCATCACCATTTCACATTTCTATTGGGCTAGAAACCTATTTCTTTTTAGGCCCATTACCGTATCACCCATCATCATTTCACCGCATTACCATTTCACCATTTCAAACTTGGGCCATGGCTCATTATTTTTTCTTCTTCCATGTGTGTTGTCTTCCTCGCCTCCTCTGTTCCTCCTCAATTCCTCAAATATTTGCATGTTGAAAAGTTGTAGAGTAAAAGATTTGAAACTACTATGAAGTAATATCCACTAAAAATATGATGCCCTTACCGATTTGATACCCTGGGCAGTCGCACGAGCCAGGCCTGATGAGAAGCCCTATGTTGACGATATTGGGTTTCTTTAAGTAGCTTCTCGAGATGGATTATATTCGACTTAGTTTTCAAGCACCAAATAAGCCACATATAAATGCATTAGATTTTGGATCTTTTCAGAGCGATTTGGGGAACAAAGTCTTTTGGAATAGTTGATAAATTAGTTTTTGCGCTTCTATTTTCTTCTGAAAGAATGACATCACGTGAGCTCAATGATGTGTTTTTAACTTTAAAACATGCATGAAAGATATAATGGAACTTCGAAGTGGCAACAATTTTCAAACATCTCACGTCTGTAAGGGTAACCTAGGACAACAAGGGAATCTACCACTACAAATTGACCACATTGAGTAAAGAGTATCAAAGTATTGTATTTTATTATATATCAAGAATGAATACATAGGAGGTTATATATATAATATACAATATGGAAAGTTGGAAAGTTGCTCAGGGGAGTTGAAAGGCAAACCGATAGCCATCTGATACCATTCAAGTGCATTAATATAAGGTAAATTAAATGGTTTGACTAATTTGTGCTATTGGTCATAATACGCCCCCGCAAGATGGAGGATCCGTTAGATACTCCAATCTTGGAGCGAAGACGGACGAAGGAGCTGCGACTGAGAGGCTTTGTGAGAGCGTCTGCAAGTTGATCTGCTGAGTTGATATGAAGAACTTTGAACGAACCGTCTGCTACCTTTTCACGTACAAAATGGTAATCCAAGGCAACATGTTTCATTCTAGAATGATATACTGGATTGACGCAAGAGTACATGGCACTCGTATTATCACATAATAGCGTAGGAGAAGACGAGTGTGTAACACCAAGATCTGTAAGTAACTGTTGGACCCAAGAGATTTCAGCCGCAACATTAGCTAAGGCTTTGTACTCCGCCTCTGTGGAAGACCGTGAGACAGATTTCTGACGTGTTGATCGCCATGAGATAATGTTTGAGCCCAGATAAAGGATATAAGCAGTGGTTGAGCGACCACTAGTTGAGACCCCTCCCCAATCTGAATCTGAGAATGCTTTGAGGTCAAGTGAGGATCCACGCTTAAGATATAGCCCATGATGAATTGTGCCTTTTAGGTAACGAAGAACCCGTTTTAATGCATGCAAGTGAAGTTGGGACGGGGAGTGCATGAACTGGGAAAGTCGATTTACAACAAAAGAGACATCGGGTCTCGTGAAAGCCAAATATTGCAAAGAGCCCACTAGCTTTCGGTAAGGTGTAGGATCAACACTCGGGGACCCGTCCATGGGAGTGAGAACAGTTGAAGAGTTGAGAGGAGTAGCAACCTCTTTTGCACCATCCATATTGAACTGGGTTAGAATGTCTTGAATATGTTGATGTTGGGAGAGGAAAAGACCGTGTTGGGTAGGAATTATTTCAATACCAAGGAAGTGGTGGAGGGGACCTAAGTCTTTGATGGAGAACCGCTTGGCTAAAGAATTAGTGAATTGGTTTAGAAAGTCGGTATTGTTCCCTGTAAGTACAATGTCATCGACATAGACCATAAAGAAACACAAAATGTTGGCACGATTGTAGATAAACAAAGAGGCATCAGCCCTTGACTTCCTAAAACCACAAGTATGAAGAAAAGATGTGAGCTCCATGTACCATGCTCTCGGTGCTTGTTTAAGGCCATAGAGAGACTTTTTAAGTTTGCATATGTGGTTTGGGAATTGGGGATGCATGAATCCGGGTGGTTGAGTCATGAAGACTTCTTCATGTAGAGTTCCATGAAGAAAGGCATTGTTCACGTCAAGTTGACGTAAGGGCCAACTTTGAGCGAAAGCAATAGAGAGTATGACTCTAATAGTGACCGGTTTTGTTACTGCACTGAATGTGTCGAAATAATCCTTCCCGTATTGTTGAAGGAATCCCTTAGCAACCAAACGAGCTTTGTATTTTGAAATGGTACCATCGGGATTCCTTTTGACCCGGAATACCCATTTGCATCCAATTGGGTTGTGAGAAGCTCTTGGAACTAATTCCCAAGTTCCGTTTTGCATGAGGGCATTGAACTCTTGATCCATAGCATGTCGCCAGTTAGGATCTTTGAGAGCTTGAGTATGAGTGTTGGGTTCAATTGTGGAAGGAATGGGATGAAGGGTGGTGGAGTTAATGAAAGAGGAATTGAAGTATTTTGGGTTTTTATTTCTAGTTCGTTGTGGTGGAGGTGAGGCGGGTGGAGAAGTGGAGACAGTTGGGGTGCGACAAAAATTGGTAGAAGTTGAAACAGGATTGGTTGGATGAGTTTGTGGTGTGGATGGTGAGGTATGTGGAGTAGAAGGTTGTGTAGGGTAAGGAGAAGCATCTGATAGTGGTGAAATGGGTTGAGAAGTAGGGGTTGGAGGATGGGATGGTGATGTTGGACGTGGTATTTGTCGTGGTAGGACAGGAAGTGTAGGGGTCACATAAGATGAGGATATGTTTGATGAATCTGTTGGTGGTGAGGAGTTCGGTGCATTAGTGGTTAGTGGGGTTTTAAAGAAATCATGGGCAGTGGGCAAGGTGACAGAGGAGGAAGAATGGGACGGAAAGTGAGATTCAATAAATTGAACATAACAAGAGTGATGTAGGCGACTGGTGGTAGGGTCAAAACATTTGTAAGCGGATTTTGATGTGGAGAAAACACATGGGTCGATCGCAGTTGTAGCTTGGAGTTGGTGTAGGGCCGTAGCCATGGATAGCAAAGACAACCAAAGGGTTTGAGTTTGGTGTAGTTTGGTGTTTGGTGATAGAGACGTTGAAATGGACTTTGGTTGTTAAGGATGGGTGTGGGAAGTCTGTTTATAAGATAGACAGCGGTTTGGAAAGCATGATACCAAAAGGTGAGTGGTAATTTTGCATAATGAAAGAGAGCAAGTCCTGTCTCAACCACATGCCTATGTCGTCGTTCGGCGACACCGTTCTGTTCAGGAGTGTGAGGTGGGGTGGTGAAGTGAGAGATGCCATGAGCTTGTAGGAGCGGCTTAAGGCCTTGGTATTCACCGCCATTGTCAGTGAAGATTGACACAATTGGTGTTTGGAAGAATTTCTCAACGAGGAGTTTAAATTGGGGAAATAGTGTGGCAACATCAGATTTCCGTCTCATAGGGTAGAGCCAAACATTTATCTAGTAGTAATCTACAAAAATGACGTAATATGCAAAATTGTCAATGGAAGTTTAAACAGGACCCCATACATCAGAATATATTAATTGAAGCGATTTTGTAACAGCGAATGAATTTGGACCAAAAGGTAACTTATGACTTTTATTGATTGAACAAGAAGGACAATGCATATTGGAATCATAATTTTGCTTAAAACTGAGACCTATGCTTGAGACAAGAGACTTGAATACTTTTATGGATGGATGGCCTAAGTTATGGTGCCATGCAAGTGGAGAGACTTTGGTGGTTGCATTGAGTTGCAATGTGGATGGGAGGTTAGCATAGTAGACATCTTCAAGGTTCTCCCCTCGCATAAGATGTGCCCTTGTTCGAAGATCCTTCACAAAAAAATGAGAGGGAAAAAATTCAACAGAAACTCGGTTAGTCTTGCACAGTTTAGCAACAGATATAAGGTTTCGATGTAAATTAGGAACACATAACACATTTGGTAAAGATAAGGTTTTGAGTGGTGTGTTGATGTGTTTAAAACCAACATGAGATATTTTCAAACCTTTACCATCACCAAGAATTTTTCATCAGGTCCCCCATACTCAGAAATGTTATGAAGTGTAGATCGATCAGAGGTGACATGATTTGAGGCGCCACTGTCAAATAACCAAGTTGGAGATAGGCACTGATCCAGATGTTGTGACATTTGCTGTAGGAGTTGCTGAATCAGGGTTACTGATGGTAATGTTGTTATCTCTCAAAAATTTGGAAAGTTTCCGACAGTCCCGAGTATGATGCCCCGGAATATTACAGAATTGGCAAAAGTTGTTGGAGCGATTTTGCCTCCCTCCATGTGGGTGAGGTGTTACCCAAGATGAGCGACATGTTCCTCTGTTGTTGCGTCCGCCGCCTCTCTGTAAGCCAGAGGTTTCAGATGGGTACCGATAGTGTTGTCGTCCTTGTTGATGAGTGGTATAATTAGCAGTAGCCAAAATTGGTTCAGGATTTGGTGTAGTTTCTTTGAGTGCTCTTTCAAAATCACTTAATTTGTCAAAGAGTTCTGGGTAAGATAGTGGATTTTCTCGAACCTTTATGGCAGCCACAATGGTGTTGTAGTCGTCACCTAATTAAGATAAGATGTGAACAAGCAAATCTTCTTCGGCTATAGGGCTTTGTGTTAGGGCGAGATCATCTGCAATTGAGCGCATATCTTGGAGATATTCAGAAATAGTGCGATTACCTTTGGGGTTTTTAACCAGTTTAGATTTGAGTGGGATTATTCAGGAACGGGAAGTACTGGTAAAGCTTGAGTTTAACCGTTCCCAGGCATCTCTGGCAGTAGTAGCAGAAGAGATAAGAGGTTTAATGGTCTCTTAGCAGCTTCCAACAATCGCGCTGATGATGACTTGATCTTGGCTATACCATGAAAGGAATTGTGGGTTCTGTTTTTCACCATCTTGGTCTGATATGAGGCGAGTGGGCTGAGTGCTTGTGCCCGAGATGAAGGATTCAAGTTCGAGACCAATCAACGTTGATTCAATCTGTTTACGCCATACTGAAAAATTATTGGATGTTAATTTGATTGGAAAGTGGGTAGCAGCTGTGATTTGTACAGTGGATTTAGATGCCATTTTTAGGGTTTGAAGGGCTCACAGAGAAATTGATTGAAGGAGATGACAAAATTGGTTATTAGAGCTTGGATCGGCTCTTTAGAGCAAAAGTATGCTCTGATACCATAAAGAGTATCAAAGTATTGTATTTTATTATATATCAAGAATGAATACATAGGAGGCTATATATATAATATATAATATGGAAAGTTGGAAAGTTGTTTTGGGGAGTTGAAAGGCAAACCGATAGCCATCTGATACCATTCAAGTGCATTAATATAAGGTAAATTAAATGGTTTGACTAATTTGTGCTATTGGTCATAATATTGAGAACCAAATACATCAAGTGGTTTCATATTTCGTGCATGTAACCCTTGATACCGCAATTATGAAGACTTCTCTTGGTTTTTAGGCAACTTCAAGTGAAAAGGCGAGAACGATATTACTTGATATAGAGATGGCTACCATTGAAAATGATTTGCTAACAATCAAAGATCCTTGGTATTCACAAGGAGCAACAATAATGCTGATGGTTGATCGAACATTATGCATCAACCACTGATTAACGTTTTTGCCGGTGAATAGTTTGGGAGTTATGTGTTATGTATTCTGAGGGCTTTTTGGGCATGTAGAAAACCGGTGTAGCTATTGCAGAACATTTGCATGGAGATATTGAAGCAGTAGGACTAATTAATGTCCTTCAAGTAGTGACCAATAATGCAGCCAATTGCAAGGCTGCTGGGAGGGAAATCAAGAAAGGTATGTAAGCATATTTTCTTGTTACTTTGTTGTATTGATACATTTAATGTTTAAAAACCTTGCAAACAAATTTAATTGGTTGATGGTACATGTAAAAAAGAATTTTCAAGTATAATCTATATCAAAAGCGTTGCCAATTTTTAGAGATATTGAAAGTGGCTAAAACGTGTTCTGCGTCCCATTACATCTTGGTATTCAGAAGGAGTATCAATTGTGCGCGTGTGATGGCTGGTCTAACATTAAGCATCAACCATTAAAAAGAAATCACGAAGGTTTGGGTGGCAACAACATATCTGTAAGGGTAAATTGGAACGGCAAAGGAATGACTCAAGATCATAGTGGCTTCCCTCACCCATATACTTGATAGCCACAAGATGTTTAGTCTTGGCTATAGCAATCTGAGCAGCCCTCTGAAAGTAGTGGCGTTTAAGATGATCAAGAAAGAACATGCCAAACTCAGGCTCTTTGATGACTCTTCCTGGCATGAAGTGAATATTTGGGGGGATAGAGATGTTGAGGTTAGCGGGATCAGGCAGATTCTAACACTACTGATTGAAGAGTTTAGAAAGAGACGGAGTCTTGTTTTTTTTCCTTTTAAAGTTTGTAATTTGGTTTTCAGCGTGTCCATGTGATTGTTTCTTTTGTTTTGTTTTGCGTCACCATATAACTTTTAGTTATGTATATTCTTGAGTTTTGAGTTTTTTATTGGTGGTAAATTATTAATGAAAGCAAGTTTGACGTTGTTTATTTCCCACACCAAATACTTGTGACTATTATTAGATTTTGATACAATAATAAATAAGGGTAAGATGGGAATTTTAACCATTTATAATTATTTTGTTATAAATTAAATAATATTTTTTAAGACAAACAAAACTAATATAATATAATATATAATATATAAGTTATAAAAATAGTACAAATGGGACGGAGATAGTAGTTATTTGAAACATTTATGGTTCGCTAAATTAATTGTAAGGGTAAATTGATACCTTTTTGTCATTAAAACATTTATCAGTGTCGATTTTCAGTATTGCTGTAATCTCTCCTCTTGCTTTATTTTTCATACAGGTTTGATTCTTCTTTCTACCACAACGCAACAACCAACACGGTAAACCCTAATTCCTTTCTTCTATTCTGTTATATGCTCAATAAAATATATCGTTATTACTCCCTTCATATTTCATTGCTTTTACTTATATTTGTGTATACATATAGTTTAGTTAGATTTCAACTATATAATAATACATCATATCACAAATCACCAGTCATACATAACTATGATTTCTCCAAATAATGCTATTATCACCTGTAAATTAGATCTATTTTTTATGTTGTATTAAGTAATGGCGAATGTCAATTGCATTCAATGAATCAGCTTCTAAAAATATTAGTGGTTCGAGTAAATACGTTATATTATATTTATATATACTACTTCCATTGATGCTGATGATGATAAGTACATATATCAGTTCTTTTTATTGTAATTGTCTGATTGATCCACAACCAAAATATCTAGGCCCTTTAAAGGCTTTTAGTAGTAGAGTGTTCTGGAAGAATTCAATTAATATGATTGTTTGTATAGATATGATTCTTGTAATTGGAGTATGAAATCACCACATTTACACCCAAAAAAAATTGGAGTATGAAATTAGAACGCTATGGAGAATCCTTAAGTTTTGTTTTTTTAAATATTAGAAGATTTTTTTACTTTTTATGAGTTCATAGGCAGTGACACAATAAACATCTGTGGTTGTTCTTACGTATTTGACTATTTGCTTTTAACAAACCTAACTGAAGTGTAAACTTTGCTGCAGATACTAAACTTTAGTCATATTGAATAAATTTCCTTAAATTGTTGTTATTTTTATATATTTGTCTGTTTGAGATAAAAATGTAATAAACTAGCAAGGGTAAAAAAGATCATCACTGAATTCTTATATTCAACGATAACAAACAAACATGAGTTGTAGGAATGATATCAATATCTAAGGCATGAGCCTAAAAACATTTTTAAAGTAATTATAGACATTCACAATGTTATTCTTGCTGCAAACCGAACACCTTAATTACTGCTAAGTTAATTTCATTTAGTTTCTTTGTTGCACCTTGGATTGATCATTTGATCTCAACCAATAGTTGAGTTATTCTTGCCAGCGAAATCTAATATTTTTGAGGTCGCACATTCAATGACTGCCCTAGAGTCGATTTATAGTCTGCAGGGAGAACAACCATAATCATGCCAGCGAATGCGGTTTATCGGTTATCTTCATCTCCTCTTTTTAGGTGGATGTCGTGGCGCTACTCTTCGAGTAAACTGTTTGTTGGAGGTATCTCTTCCCTCTTTCTCTTTCTCTGCGTTTGTGTTTATTTGTTCGCATCATTGTTCTCAGAACCGGACCTTCTGGTCAAACCGGTTCAACCTTTAACCGGAGCCGGTACCGGTTCGGAAACCCAACTTAACCGTCCTTAAACTAACCGGTCAAACCTGGGCTAAAACAGAACGGTTTGGGAGGTATTTGAACCGGGTTTTTGGGGACTCATGAAGTTTCACTGTATAGAAGAGAGCAACCTGATGGTTCACATCTGTAAACAATAGTTAAATCACTGTCACTAATAATGTTATATGTAATACTTGAACTTATTCTTATTTTCTTTTGTTTTTTCGTGAAAGTTGTACATCTCCCTTATAAATTAATTAATAAATAATCAGTTGCCACTTCTAAACCTGGATAGTCGTAAAAAATAATCTTGTTTATAATATGTCATAAAATATGACAAATGTTGTCCTTGTTTGTCTGACTTGGTGCAGAAACTGAATCAACCATTAGAATTTTGAAGGTATCTAATAATGGAAGTGGTTATGTTGTAGTTATAGCGTCTAATTTGATTAACTGCAAAGTGGTGGTAGTAATGTTATTTAATAAACACATTCTAACAAACCCCAATCTATATTTATATAGTTATGAATATCCTTTGATTAAGAAATAGTTAAATAAGCCACTAAATCTCTTTACTAATTAGTTATATTCTAGGACAAACACGTGTTTGGCTATTGTGTAACTTGTCATTTCTTATAGTAGCCTTGGGTCATCTATTCAGGGTTATATGTCTGTGGGCACAGGGCTTTCCTACGACACCAATGAACCAGTGTTAAAAGATGTTTTTGGGCAACATGGAGAAATAATTGAAGGTATGTATGTGACCACTGGCTGTAGTGTATCCCAACCCATTTCCCCCATCTAATGTGCGTCTCCGTGAGTTTGTAGTCTTCTCAGAGAGTCACAGACATTAACCCTCAATGTGGCAATATCAGCCCATTTATTTATATGGATTGATGTGGGTTATGTTTCTATCTCTAATGGGTTAAACGAGTATAAACAATAAATCAAATTTAGGGAAATGGGTTGAATGAGTTGAAATTTTTCCGAAGTCTGAAAGTATTTTTAATACATAAAACCTCCTATATCATGTTATTCAAAAAATTGATTGTTATCGAAATAAAGTATTTCTTGTAAAGTCTGGCACACAAATAAATTGTAGAAGTTTCAAACTTTTGGACAAATTTATTGTTTTTGGGTCAATCCAATGCTACCCGTTCACACCAAAATTATCTGCTTTGACCCGAATCATATCCAGTTAACCCAAACAAACGTGTGATGCCAAAATTCTTTGCAGTTAAAGTTATATGTGATCACAAGAGTGGCAAATCAAAAGGATATGGATTTGTGAATTTCACATCTGAGGTTTCTGCCAGCAAAGCCTTAGCAGAAATGGATGGGCAGGTGACGTTGAAATAATAGGCAATATCTATTTTTCAGTTGCTGGGAAAGTTGGCTCTATACTGTGGGATAATTTATAATGGTTATGGTGCTATTTTGTTTCTTTTCAGCTACTGGATGGTAGAAATATCCGGATCCAGTATGCAAACAATATGAGGACTTCAGGTCTGGTTTGATGGATCGAATTATTTTTGTGTTTAATTATGGTCATTACTTATCGGTATCTATTTCTCTCTGTAGTATGTCAAGTCAACTCCCTATATTTATGCTGTATACGTGTTTTGGCTCTTCTGTTTTCCATAATTTTTTGATCAAGGAATAATGGATTAGTATTGATTTGCAACCCTTTGCATGTAGAAAGGCATATTTTGACTTTTAGGTCAAACTTTTGTTGGAATTTCCTAAGTTTTTGTTTGTATCAAATTTTTGGGCAGGTAGCTGAATGTTGATATCCAGGTGCTTTTAGTAAAGAAGGGTGTTTTCATTCACAAGCAAAGCCACTCTATTGCCTAATGGGGTAGGTGTAGAGGGAAGATTGACATCAACTTTATATTCTTTTATAAATTGATCTTGTATAAACTTGAACTTGGGAATGGATTCCATACGATAGATTTACACCATTACCATCATGATTGTATGAAATACCATGACATTTGAGTATGATATTTTGAGCTCATTGCTAATTTGCAACTCACCTAGTTGAAATTGTCAGGGATGCTGCAAGGTGCACCTCTGACCTAAATCTTTCCTTAGACCTGAAAGTCCATGTCAAATGTATAGAGTCAAGACCATAGGGTGAACTTCATAAGTTTCAGAAACTGAATTATGCTCTTCATAGTGTTGACGGATTTTAATCTTTTCTGATAAAACCACCACTTGTGCATTTGTCGACACTCGTTATGCCTTTAATGTATCCTCTTGCACGATTGTGGAGAAGGTTCCACTGCTTTTCTAACAAAGATTTCTGTAACGAGAAAAATGTTTCAACTGAAAACTCTTGATCAAGCCTTCCTGATCCAAGTGTTCAATTCCCTGAACCCATTGATTTATAATAGAAGGATCAGAAGCAGTAGTATTCACATGTTCTCTTAGAGCTTGGATGATTACGCCAATTAGATATGAAACCGTGCATTTAGTTGGATGACTTTTTGGCACTGATCATATTCTTAGTTGCACTAACCCTTGAAAGCTTTTCACTTGCATCAGAGTAATATGAAGATGAACCCAACAGTCCTTCCGCTTTAAGAATAAAATTGTCAGAATCCCACTTCTGGTTTGTTGCATACCTCATTATTTTAACAAACGAACACTTTGCAGTTATTATCTTAGTAGTTTTCTAAAAACAAAGTTAGTAGCATATTCATATTTTTCATGTCACTAACCCAAGCCGGTAAAACCAAAACACATCCAGAGTGATCCAAAATTATTTATTTTCATTGATTAAAATTATGAAGAATTTTGTAATCAAGATCAAGATCTTAACACTCATTGCTTGGATGTATCGCCCATATACACACAATCAACACAAACCAAGAGACTTGTTAAGAAATAAATTACTTCGTACATGTTTGTCCAAAGCCAGTTCATATGTTTCTACAAACTTGACTTGTAAACTGTAATGTAACTGATGCGAATAACAAAATTGTTGGGTCCTCTATTTTTTGCTCGGTAAATAGATTTCAAATCTCCGCCAAAGAGTTGAAATTTAAAAAAATATATATAATAATAGTATAAATAACTAATCAAACCAGTAAATCGGCTGAACAAATCATTAAGCAAAGAATAGCAGCAATCATATTCCACATATATTTTGCATTCGATAAGCTTTAGAATTACATATCCAAAACAACCCTAAAAAACACTAATTCTAAAATTAACATCATAGATTCATAGCTAAACAGATAATCAACAGAAGTAACAAAACCTAACCCTCTACCACATTTCATCAACACATCATACCAAATCATTCGACCAAACCAAACGCTCTAAGAGCTAGTAAACTTGGTAACAGCTTTGGTTCCTTCAGAAACAGCATGTTTGGCCAATTCACCAGGAAGCACAAGTCTCACCGCCGTTTGGATCTCACGTGACGTAATCGTCGGCTTCTTATTATACCTCGCAAGCCTCGAACTCTCCTGAGCAAGTTTCTCAAAAATATCATTGATAAAACTGTTCATGATCCCCATCGCTTTGCTTGAGATTCCGATATCTGGATGAACCTGTTTCAACACCTTGAAGATATAGATCTTGTAGGTTTCAACGCTCTTCTTCGATCTCTTCTTCTTCTTATCTCCGGCAACACCGCCGGCTTCCTTCGGTAGCTTCTTTCCGGCCTTTGGTTTCTTCTCCGCCGGTGCTTTCTCCGCTGCGGATTTCTTCTCTTCCACCGGTTTCTTCTCCGCTGGCTTCTTCTCTGCCTTTGGTGCCATTGAATTGAATTGGGATTGAAAGATCGAGAATTCTAGGGTTTCAAGTTTGGGGGAAATTGAAATTTGATTGTGTGAGACTAATGATGTTTCGGAAGCGATTATATAGAAGAGGTGAATATGTTTTTATTGGATGCTTGGGTTGTCATGCGGATCGCTGACGTGGTATTATAATGGACGGCTGGGATGGCTTTTTTCCATTTTGTTTTCCACTGACGGACAGAATTATCGACTACTATTTTTAGTTTTGCGTGTCTTGGGGGATATATCTTGCTCCAAAGTGAATTGTTAAACGCTATGGACGAAAATAAACTTTAATTAATTTTACTATTTACTTTTTTAAATGATTAGTTCACTTTTATTTCGTTATAAACGTTTCAGTATAATTTAGTTATGACATATCCTATTAAATTATATTTATTTATTAATTGATCCAAAAAATTTAACCTAACTAATTGATCATTTAATTTGTGTAATATGAGTATTAATTAAAACTAAATTTATATTGGGATAATTGTTTCGGTTTCGGTTTCGATTTAACATGTTTCCTTAAACATCTCCAATCTAAAAATTCAAATTAAATATTTTGTAAGAATCGTGTTAAGCTTAATTTTTAATATATTTATTAACACTTTATTTTTCTAAGGAAAATAACATATAAAGATACTATCAAATTACTAAATATTTAATAAGAGATAAATTTTGAAAATAATTAATTTATTCCACGAAAGTTTAAAAAGAAAAAAAAAAAAAAAAAAGGTTGATGATGACGTTAAAATATATATCATATTTTGATTAAATTTATTAATTAGAATTTAACAAAAGTTATCGGACTAATTCAAATTTATTTCCAATACATACACATAATTTAAAATAGAGTACTCTTTATTCGCTAAGATTCGTTTTAGTTTTTATAATTAATTAATTGTATAAAGATACTAATATAGTTCTAAAGTGTTATCGAATCATATTATTGTTGAAAATCAAACAACTTGCGGACTAATTGCTTGATAATTAAATCCATATCCATATGCATTTTCTTCACTTTGTTAAAGGAAATTATAACCAAGTACGTTAACTCCAGAGGTAATTTTACAAAAGACAAAAACACCAACAATTGTACCAAATAAATTAGTAAATAAGATAAATTTTTTTGAATAAACACAAATTTTAAGAAAACTGAAATTAATAGATTAACATATAACTTATAAAATTTACTTTAGCTTTATCACAACATTTAGGAATTAAAACATAAAAGGTGAATAAAGAATAATAATTAAATTGTACATTGTACTTGTACATATACATTAAAAGAAAATAGGTAGTAGGATTCAAATCATATTACTACTGGAAATCAAATAAATTGCAAACTAACTAGCTGAAAGTTAAATCCATATGCATTATTTTCCTGTTTTTTTTTTTTACTTTGTTGAAGGAATTTCTATATCAAATATGTTTACTCTAGAGATAGTTATATAAAGACAAAAAAGACTAATACGTAGATTAAATAAATTAATAAATCATAAAAGAAATATTTGAATAAAAAATTTATTAAATTGGTAGGTAGGCATGCACGGACGTGTCTGAATGGCCATTTCAGGTTGGTAGGCTGTGCACGTGCGTGTCTGAATGCCCTGGACCATGTCGTGCACAATTGTTGCTGATCAGGAGTGTGAGTCGTTTTGTTTTTTTGCGCAATTGTAATTTTTTAACTCTTATTTTGGTCATAAATTCTTTTTTTCTTATAAGTTTTTAGTGATTCTCAAACTCACACGATCGTAATCACCTGATTGACAAGTTAGGATCAATTAAGAATAATTTCTCAATTTTTTATCAAATAGGTAATTGAGACACGAGTCAGTCGTCTTTCATTGTTTTGCTTTATTTTACTCATTTTTCACCAATTTTTAGTGATTTTTGAAGCGTCATCTATATTTTAACCTTTTTGACAAAATATTATAGAATAAGCATTGTATTTTCACAATAATATCAACTACTAGGTTAAAATAGGGAAAGTAAATTATGTAAAAACATGATTTTTAAGCGATATCAATGATATGAGTTAGAGGAAGGAGAATTTTTGGCTAAGGAGGTTGCATAATGGAGGTCAGACGATGAGATTATACCAGACACTGATGCTGATATAGATGAACACGTCGTGACAAAGCAACCAGTAACTGAAGTTGTTAGAGAAGATACATCTGGAGAAAATGTGATAGATCGTGAGAGATTAAAGTCAGAAGATGATGATATTCTTGACGGTGATTCAGAAGCTGATAAAGAGTCATCTCGAGCATAGTTAAGAAATTTGTGGTTTAAAAAGATTGAAAAGGAACCTGAACTTAAATTCAAAGAAAATTATCAAAGTCAAAGGATTGTGAGAGCTGAAAAGAGGCATCATAAGCTGGTTTTATGACAGCGACCTGAAGCTGTTCATTATTAGGAAATATGATGGAATTCAATACTTGGAAAACAGATTGAAGGTTTTCAGTTCACTGCCGAAGATTGAACTTAAAGAATTGGCTTGGCTAGACTTGATAAATCTAGGAGAAGATCCTTACGCTAGAACCATGGAACGAATAGTTAAGCGTGAAGGACGATCCAATAAGTTTGTTAATTTAAAGCCGAAAGCAGGGAAAAGAGTTCCAGATTTGACAAAGATAGATCCGATAACAAACAAACCGTGGATGAAGATGATCTATAAACCGGTTAAATGTTTGAAGAAAGTTCCTTTGAAGAAGATGCCACAGAATATTCTGACTGAACTTAAATGGTGGTATATTGACAACAAGACAGCAAAAGCGGTGATGGAAGATGTTGATGAGAATGAGCAGTTAAGGGTGTATGACAGTTTACATCTGGTAAACTTGTCTAAGGATGATCTGATGAAGCTACATGTCAACAAGATTCTCTACAGAGATAGTTGGAGACACGAAGGCCGAAGATATCAGAATGAAGAATCAAAATCAACTGAGCTGAATGAAGAATCAAAATCAAGACTCAAGAAACTAGAGCTATTGTCAAGGGGGAGTATGTTGGTATATATTGTGTGACAACGAGCTTCTAGTTTGTAATAGTTAGTTATTATGAGTCTTGTATATATGTTTAATTTTATAAGCTTTATAAGTAAGTTCGTACGAACTTAGGTAGGTACGAACTTAGGGTCATACGAAGTAAGTTCGTATGGGCTTGTAGACAGTCAAGTTCGTAGGGTCCAGCTCGTACGAACTTAGAGTCTTTATATAGATTACGTTGCAGGTTCGAAGTAATCAGCTGTTTTGTGTATCTGTAAGTCAAAATAGAAGCAAGTTCGAATACTTGTTAGGGTTTTGTCTTATGTTGAATGTAATTGATTGTTACGTTCAATAAAAGTGTTCTTTACCATAATTCGTATTACTTGTTGATTATTGTTACGTGTGTTTAAGGATTCCGCACTGTACATACGTGATTACCTCGTGGATCCAGGTTTAGGAACCTACACTTTACAACCTTGGAAGAACACAAGAACAAGAAACTCACTCAATAAGTCTTCTCCTAACAAATGGAATACCTAAATTCTCAATCTTTCTTTCACAAATTAATTGAAAGAGTAATAATATGAGATCCTCTACTAACAAACATTGAGGATCTCTTACAATCAATTACAACAATAATGTAGTGGCACAAATTATTACAACTAAATAACCTCACTATATAGATCAACTCCTTGCTTAAAAGCTTAATCTCTCATACACACATTTAGTATAAACAGTAGGAGATCACTTTTAATTGAAAGAAATCTATATTTTTAAAGCTAAAGAAGATAACCTTAAAGTTAAAAATGAGTTAGATATTTATAGTTAAACTTTTAAATATTTCAAAAGATAACTTTAAAGTTAAAAATTAATTAGATATTTAGAGCTTTATTATGTAAAAAAATTATTTTGTGTAAAGTTTTGTTTGATTGCAATGTATTTTAATTTGCTTCATTCCTACCTTTAATTCAATAGTGATGGTTAATCAATTTAGCTGTTAACAAGTAAATTTCTTTACCTCAAATAACAAATTATATACATAATCTTACAGTAGAAAAAGTAGATTATGTATTTATTCTTAGAGCTAGTACATGAACTAAATCATAAAAATACTTAATATATATTATGAACCTGTACATTAAATATAAAATAAAAATCTGGGTAATTAAATATCAATTCAGTAATTAACATTTTAAATTTTTAGTTACTAGGTCATCATCCCGCGATAACGTGAGACGAAATTAATATTTATAGGTAAATAGAATATCGTGGTCGATTTGTGACCAATTTTTTCTATAGTTTATAGACCCGCGATAAGGCGCGACTAATTTAACTTTTATAAATGTATAAAGTATTTGGTTGATTTTTTTACATAGTCTATAGACCTGCGATAACGCGGCACGAATTTAATTTTTATAAATGAATAAAATATCGTGACTGCTTTTTTATTTTTATTTTCATTTGTTCGATTTTTTATATAGTTTACAGACCCGCTATAACGCAGAACAAATTTAATTTGTAATAAAATGAATAAACTATCGTAACCAGTTTTTATATAGTTTATAGACTCTTTAATTTTTATAATAAATTATTTGATCTATTTTTTAATTTAGATAAATACATCAAATATTTAAGGGGCCAAAATGTAATTATATGAAAGAAATTAATAACGTTTTTTTAAATTTAAATAAATACATCAAATATTTAAGGGACCAAAAGTGTAATTATACGAAAGTAATTAAGATCGTTGGATCACAAATAGTGAAAAATAATAAAAAGTTTAAATTTCTTTATTATATTGTTTTTTAATTATATATAAAAAATAAAGATATAAAAATAACTCAAATTGAATCAAAACATTTTAATTATTGTATCCTCAAAAACCAAACCATCAATTTCGTCTCCGATTCAGTTTCCTCGAGTCGATTATTTTAGCTATTTCAATTACAGTTTGATTTTTCATTTTTGTGGACACCCCTTTCATGTTTGGCACAGTAAAACTTTGGTAGGAGTAATGAACACCACTACACTCGATTAAATTCTCAAAATAATCAATTAACCATTTAACCCTAGTAAAACATCAACATCTTCACTTTGAGCAATATTATTAGCATATAATTGTTCCAAGGAAACTACTTCTTCAACGTCAAAAATTTTCACCGGAGATCTGAAAATGGCATGGATGGGACAATTATCCAAAAGTCTCAAAGAAGTCCGTCTTCTCTTTTGTCAAACTTCACCTGCCAGTTCTTCCACTAGGTATATTCTCCGTTTCATTTCTTCAATTTCTATGTTTTTTTAGGGTTTCCACTGTTTGCCCTAACCACATCTATTTTCCCCAAATGAATTTCTATTATCTTTAATTAATTGTAGGGCGTTTATTGAGAAGAATTACAAGGACCTGAAAAAAGCAAACCCTAAGTTGCCAATTCTGATCCGCGAGTGCAGCGGGACCGAACCTCAGCTATGGGCGAGATATGGTACGATATTACATTAATTCAATATAGTTTGTTAATTTGAAATGATTTGTCGATAATATAGTATATCTGCTTGTTTTGTCAATTTATGGATCTGTATGTGTGTATGTGTGTGTATGGATTATTAGTAGGTGTTGCTATATGAATTGACTTTTTAATATGATTTTTGAGTGAACATTTGATATGCAGGGATTTAATTTTTACGTTTGAGGGTTGAGCTATTGTAATTGTTAATTTGATTGCAGCTGTGAATATGTGATACTAGATATGTTCTTCGCTCTTGTGTTTCGTTGTTCTTTCTTTAAGATAAAGTCAAAATGAAGCTTTTTTACTAGTTATAGATTTGAAAGCAATGAACTTGTTTCTCTATTATTTACACTCTTACTTATTAGTTATGCGTTGGGACTGGTGAGACTGGTGAGTGATTATACCATTCCTTTTACATGAAGCACTAGGAAAGGTGAAGAAGTCTGTCTTGTCTAGGTTCTCTTAGCTTACTTATTATTTCATTATAGCTGATAATAAAATTTAATTTAATAGCCATAGTTGATAAGGGAGCTCACAGGAAATAAAAGACGATAAAAAATTAATAGCTGGAGTGGAGAAAAGTAGAAATGATGATCATGTTGTTTGACTTTCTTGGCACTACAATTTAAGAAGTTACGGAATGGTTGCTGGTTCATGAAATAGAACTGCTGAAAGTTAAAGCTTCTCGGCCCTTGAACACTCTTTTAGGTCTTTCAGGAGTTTTAGTTAACTAGCATTTAAATTGAACTGCCTGCCAACTGGAATTACATAATAATGCATTTATACTTGATATCATCATGACATCATGTTGCAGAAGACTTTAGATGGTTTTGTAACACCTGCGAGGAACCCTCAGTTTCATAGAGTCAAGTTTGTTGTCGAAATAGGCGGCTCGTTCTTATGAGATAATAATTATGAAAAATATCTTTAAGTGGACAAATGAAGAAAAAGGCTAGTGACAAACACATGTACTTGGCTTGTATACAATATAGAAACAATGAAATCGTATATAGAGATAACAAAGATGAAAAATGCCAACCTATTTTAAGTATTGTAATCGATGGGATACATTGTCAGTTTTCTATAACAAGCGCCTTCAATAGTTGCCCACAACCCTTTTAAGTTTGTTGTGCTGTCTTTTGCATCATGCCCTCTAGCAGTCTTGCTGTCCTTTCTCATTTTTAGCTTAGAATCTTTTTTGCTTCAAGAAATTTGAAAGAGCCATCATCTTTTTGACAAATTTTTGCGTCAAGAAAGGTGAGGGTGCAATATCTCGACTGCAATTATCTTTAGTTACTGATTATTCATCGTACTTGCACTTATAAAATTGATACTCCAACTGTACCCTTGGCTCTGGTCATTGTCAGTGCAAGTTTTAGTCAATGGTCGAGTTGATATCCAGAGGTCGAGTTGATATCCAGTAAGCCATGGTTATCAAGATTTATAGCCCTGTAGTTCATGAATCTTCCCACACGTGATTATCTACTAATCAAACATTGATGTGGTGTCTGCTTTGCCTTTAAGAGTATCTGGCCATTAGATTAGCCAGAATTCGAAATCGTAAATAAAATATCTAATCCCATCGAAAAACGCAGAGGGAAGGGATAACTTTCCAACTTTAGCAACCACATAAACTATCAAATACATTGTTGCCCGTTTGCATTTTTCAATGAAATTTGATAGTTTATTGCATCCCGATTATTGGCTAATCTATTAAACTTTGAAGTTTGGGTGGAGTGTCCTCTCAGCTTCTCTGGTCTGATCTACTCACAGCCAGAGAAGAAGTAAATGGACAAAAGGGAAAGCCATGTGTATCTTTGTTAGTTGGTTTTCCAATAAAGCAACTGTCAAACACCCTTAAAGCATTTTTAAAATCAGAGATAAGTATGAATCTTGGTGCAAAAGCATTTTCTATCTATGCATCTTTACTAATTTCACTGAAATGAACAACAGACGGGGATTAGACATTGACTTACAGGCAAATTACTGTCAAACATCAACTTGACATACGCTGAGTGAAAATAGAAGCATCTTTCTAAAAACCTTAATATAAGATCCTCAACCTTTCATAGTACCTGCTACTGCTTAGGGTTTGCAAGGAACTCGGTTTATCCAAGTCTAACCTTGCATATTGTTGCAAATCTGATATACAGTTGAGTTTTGTATATAAGAGTTATAGGGATCTTCACGTCAGAGACCCTAGAGCACAATGATGTCAAAGTATCTTATGAATGCATGAAAGAACTTTGATACATAAGTAGAACAAAGTTGAAGCTGTTGAGATCAAAAGGAATGGGTTTATGATAGGGCTGTTTTTCTGTAATACTAGAGTGAATTACTTATTTGAGTATTGTGCTTGACATTTCTATTTTAAAACGTTCATTATAGTTGGAAAAGTCCCATATCCTTCTACTTGCAAAATGTGAATATTTCCTCCCAACTTTCACCAAGTACAATCGGTTCTTATACGAAGTTAAAATCAAGTAGAGCAGTTACGAATAGTTATTTTTTAAGTACATAATTTTATAGGAATTATTACTCGAACTAAAATCAATGTTTTGATACAAACTGTCAAAGTATAATAGTTGCACAAGTAATTCACTTGTTAATACTATATGTGTCTACCCATTCTTATGAAATTTGCAACATTTCCCTTTCCAAGGATTAAATCTACACCGATAACATTGCTTAACAAACATTTGTTCGCGATAACATTGCTTAACAAACATTTGTTCTGCGACATTACTTGTTATTAACATGTTAATCATCTTTGGGTGCTGTTTATGGTTTATATATGTTTAATTATGTATTTTACATAACTCTTGGTTTGTGTACAGACATGGGCGTTGAAAGAGGCATTCGTTTGGAAGGGATGTCTGAAACCCAGATCTCTAAGGCGCTGGAGGACCTTGCGAAAGCTGGGTCGTCCCTTAAATCTTAAATAATATGTCACAGTTTCTTTTGCTTTCTTTCAAAATGAATAATCCCAATGTCAATGGGTGACTTGGATTTTTTATGAACTTTTGAAGTTGAACATCATGAAATATGCATCATCACCTTTCAGTTCTGGTGAATGGTCTTATGATCCATATCTCTCTGTGTGTGTTTGGGGCACTCTGCATTACCAGTGTGGGCACTCTATTGGTAAATAAGGTTGTTCACGCGTCAATTCTTATAAGTGTAAGTTCATTTGTAATTGTTGCACACTCAAAATCTAGCTTCTAGCACAGATTCAAGACTGAATATAACCGTTTGATGGTTTACCGAGTATCTGAAAAGTAAGTGTTTCAGATAGTTGCTTTGTGACCTTTCTAGGTAGTCAATATATACTCACCCTTATGATAATTTAATCTGTTTTGCACTTGGGCAATAAGAAAGTTATATTTGGAAATTTTCCTTTCATTCCAAATGAATTTCTTGTTAATTTCCATTTTAGGCTACGTATGGTCAGCATAATGTTTTTCGATGAATTATAATTCATGAAAGGAAGTGAAATTTTAAGGATATTTTGATGGTTTCGAATTTAATTCATTCTTGAACCAAATATTCATATGGAATGTAACTGAGATTACAATTCCATCCAATTTCATCAAATTCTGCAAACTAAACATGACCTTAGTTTCAGAATTCAAACACGAGCAAGTTCTAGAAGCAGTCTTGTACCGTCTAGCATCCGAGTCACCTGGTCCTGTTTTTAAGTCTAGGCAAGCCTTTTAGAAATACAAGCTTTTGCTATTTCAGTTACTTATTCCTTTATTAATATTATTTGGTAGTTTGTAAAATCTTCACTTACTAAAATTAGAGGTAAATATTTGTTGGAATGGGAAATACAAGCTTTTGCTATTCCAATTACTTATTCCTTTGTTAATATTATTTGGTAGTTGCAAATAGTTGTGTAAAAAAAACCGAAATCGAAAAAATAACTGAACCCACAACCAGTCAAAACCGGGTTTGACCAAAAACCAATTTCGGTTATTTAATAACCGTCGGTTTCTAACCGGTTTGGCATTTGACCGTTGGAATTGGTTTTGGTTATTTGCTAACCGGTTTGGGAAACAGGTTTTTATAACCGGTTTTTTGGACTAGCTGTTTTATATTCGTTTATATCCGTTTGTGACCGTTTTTGAGTTTTTTTTACCTTTTTGCCATCCTAAATTTATTATAAATAGTGTTGGATCGAATTTCGTGTTTGGAACAAGATTTGAGTGTAATATGTATGTATGTATCCGTATGTATATGTATGTATATGTATGAATATGAACACGTAATCAAATGCTTATGTATTGATACTTCTAATATGTTACAAGCTCTTAATCACTCAATCATGAAGATATACAAACGTACATATAATTTCGCTCAGATTCAACAACTACTTACAAATGAACACATGCTGTGTATTTATACTTGAACTTACAGGTGCCTGCGACAATCTATGATTGTCGCATTTACACCAGCTGCGACAATCATGATTGTCGCATTTTCACTTACTGCGACAATTTAGAATTGTCGCATGATCATTTTCTGCGACAATTCTGATTTTGTTGCAGACCTGGATTTATACAAGTGCAAATCCTATTTTATATCTAACAATCTCCCCATAGGATTTAGCATCTTGTTTTCTTGAATATCTTCTTTGAAGATCTTAATTTCCTTTTCTTTGAGTCGGCTTATTGTCTTGAACCCTTGTTCTTGTTCTGTCTTTGACATAGAGATTTAGAACTTTCTTTTGAATTCTAAAATTCTCTTTTCTTTGATCTTTTCTTCAAATATGATTTGTTGACCTTGATCTCCTTTTCTTGTGTTACTCTTTCATATTAAATTTCTTTGAAATTGATAGGTTGTCAATAATCTTCTCTCTTTTTGAACTTTTGTTTGAATTCATTTCTTGTCTCTCAACTATAGCTATAGCTCCCCCTTGAATGTATAATTGATCTTCTGGAGCTTATAACATTTTAACTTTAACTGAACCTTTTCTTTACTTCTTTCTTTTCTAAGTATCTAAGCTTGTAACTTCAGTCTCTTTCTTTTTGATAATAATTTTGATACAACATGAATATCTTGAACATGACATTTTAGAAGAATGTTTTTCCCATTTACTTAGTAACCAAGGGTAAGCAACGATTCATTTGATGTCATCTCAGAAAAGTTGATTGTACGATCAGAAAACACATTTATGAAGATACTATAACTCCTGGGTCACTTAGATTACCAGTTAACACAACAATTGAATCATTTAGAATGAAAGAACTGAGTGACCTACGTTCAATGTCGGCTTTGATGTTAGCATTAGTAGGACTTCCATTCAATCATTGTGGAATTCCTATTATTAAGGAATCAATATGAATGTTCCAGCTTTATCACTTAGATAAGCATAATGTCACAAAGACATGAAGTGTAATAATACACATGTGTCATAATATTATATTCTTTTTAGACTCTAGACTCGATTAGTGCATTAATGATGTCAGGGACTGGAACAGACTGTCATCTTATTTCAATATCAACAAACTCCAACAGAATTGTCGATAGATTATGTGTAAAATCTCCGTGAGAATACTAAAACAAGAATTTGTTAAGAAATACTTGAGTGGTTAGGAGGGTATATGTGCATTGCATCACAGGGTCCATGATGTCTTCTTCAATACCAGAAATCAACACATGATTTCCGATAGTAGATGTGGCTACCCGGCGATTACTTGTTTTAGTGAGGGTTTTCTTTTTCGTTTAACCCTTTCACACACTCCTCACTCAACCTTACTCAATTTTTCTACTCCACCCTCAGCTGGCATTTGTTTTAAAAATATGCTGTTCTGTACTAGTATTTTCACCCTCCCTCATTCTAAGACTTAAACTTTCATTCTAACTTTGGAAAGTGACTCATTTGGTAAATCCAATCGGCTCTGGAGGATTATATTAGTAGTTTATAAACTAACGCTCTTAGTACAAAAATTAACATTTTGCCAAACAATTTGATTGAAACTCGTGATCTGATTATCCATCAATCGTTGGAATCCCAAAAAGTCTTTGAGAATCTTTCAAAGTGTTGTGCAATTTGCAAATAAGATTGAACACTTGAAAGTTTTGGATTTTGAAAAAAATACTCCCTCTTAACATATGCATAAGATTTATAAAATATTACATATGAATGTGAGTTATAAAAACAAAATCTCTTTTTCTTTTGAAGATCGGGTTTTACTCTAAATTTGAGTAAAAACCATGATACATGAATATGCAAAATATTTCAACTCTTGATTCTCCCTCTCAAAATATGATAGTATTTTGAATCTCGAGTTGAAATTGACAGATTATTGCTTAAGAGAAAGCATGCCTAACCGAGACACCAAAAAATGAAATCGTTTGTCATTTAAAGGTTTGGTGAATAAGTCGGCCAATTGATAATCTGTTTTGACAAAAAATAACTTGATATGCCTTTTTTCAATATGATATTTTATAAAATGATACCGAATATCTATCTGTTTTGTTTTTGAGTGTTGAACCGGATTGCATGAAATGGCAATCGCACTATGAGAATCATAAAAGATAGGTATCTTTTCAAATTTAAAACCATAGTCCATAAGTTGTGACCTCATCCACAAAACTTGTGAACAACAAACAACAGCTGCAACATATTCTGCCTCAGCTGTGGATGTTGAAACACAATTTTGCTTCTTGGAAGTCCAACTTACAAGTTTATCTCCCAGAAATTATACTCCACTAGAAGTACTTTTTCGATCCAGTTTACAACCTGCATGATCTGCATCTGAATAGGCTGTTAGTTCAAAACCAGTGTCCTTAGGATACCACAACCCCAAGTCAATTGAGTATTTAAGATATCTTAAAATTCGTTTGACTGCTTAGAGATGTGAATCCTTTGGAGCTGCCTGATATCGAGCACAGACACATGTAGAATACACGATATCTGGTCGGCTCGAGGTTAAATACATTAAGGAGCCGATCATGCTCCGATATAATGTTTGATCTACTGATTTACCCGTGGTATCGACATTTAATCGGGATCGAGCTTCCATGGTTGTGGATATGGGTTGACAATCTAGCATTTGGAATTTTTTCAAAAGATCGAAAATATATTTTGTTTGATTGATAAAAATTCCATTTTATAGTTGTTTGACATGCAACCCAAGGAAAAAGTTAATTTCACCCATCATGCTCATTTTAAATCTATATACCATTAATGCCAAAAAATTCTTGCAATATTTGGCATTAGTGGATCCAAATATGATATCATCTACATATATTTGAATTAATATGATATCATCTTTTTGTTTCTTAATAAAAAGTGTGTTGTCAATTGTACCCTTTGAGAAACCGGATTGGACAAGGAATTTGGACAAGACATCGTACCAAGCTCGTGGAGCTTGTTTTAATCCATATTGCACTTTATCCAGTCGGTATACATCATTTGGTCGCTTTGGGTCGACAAAACCGTCTGGTTAACCCACATAGACCTCTTCATTAAGAATGCCATTTAAAAATGTTGTTTTCACATCCATTTGATAGACTGTGAAGTTCTTGTGAGCAGCATAAGCTAGAAAGATTGAATGGCTTCAATACGAGTAACCGGTGCAAATGTTTCGTCATAATCAATCCCTTCTTGTTGACTGTACCCTTTTGCAACAAGTCGTGCTTTATTCCGAATAATGACACCATTCTCATCCTTTTTGTTTTTGAATATCCATTTGGTGCCCACAATTGATTTGTCAGGTGATCTAGGTATTAGTCTCCAGACTTTAAGGCGATCAAATTGATTGAGTTCGTCTTGCATGGCATTAATCCAATCATGGTTAAGTAAAGCATCTTTAACATTTGCTGGTTCAATAGAGCTAAGAAAATTTAAATATAAACATTCATTTTGAGTGGCTAACCTTGTTTGAACTCCAGCTGATGGATCTCCAATTATTTGAGTACTGGGATGAGACTTTGTCCATTTTCGCTCAAATGGTAGGTGTTGATATTCAAACTGAGTATTTGAAGTATCAACATAGGGTATAAAACTTGATAATTCAACAGGGGAAACATTTTGCGGAGCCGGTGTAATTTCTGGCATTGATTCAGTAGATGATGAACTAACTGGTGATAATGATTATGGTGATTCAATTTGCACATCGTGGAAGATTATGGACTAGATAGATCGATTGAAATTTCAGAAGTTGAAGCATTATGAGGAAAATTAACAGACGACGAGGATGTTCCAAAGTATTCGTCATAAAAATCTAAAAATAGTTCGTCAATGTCATTCATAATTGATGTTTCAGATTTGTCTGCTTCTAAACTGGTTAAAGCGGGTTTTGAACTTCTTTGTTCAAAAACCATTTCTGACATTTCATCAAACTTGATATTAACATTTTCATTGACAATCTTTGTTCTCTTGTTATAAACCCGATACACAACTTTATCCTTTGAATAACCAATAAAAATTCCTTCGTCACTCTTTGGAGAAAACTTTCCTAAATCTTCACGATCATTTAACTCCTAGCAAGGACATCCAAATATTCAGAAAAACTTTACATTTGGAGGATGGTTGTTGATAATCTCATAAGGTGTCTTGCCGAACCGCTTATTGATTACTGACCGGTTTTGAGTAAAACATGCAGTATTTACAGCTTCTGCCCATAAGAACATCGGTAATTGAGAGTATATGAGCATTGTGCGAGCTGCCTCAACAAGAGTTCGATTTCGACGTTCAACGACACCATTTTGCTGTGGAGTACGTGCATCGGAATATTGATGAGTAATGCCAACCGATTCCAAATATGAAGATAAGGTTTTGTTTTTGAATTTCGTGCCATTGTCTGATCGGATTGAGCGCATTGGAAGTTGCAGATTCACTTGTGTTAGTTTGAGAAAGTTGATGAGGGTCTCTGGTGTGTCAGATTTATATTGTAAGAAGTAGACCCATGTGTAACAGGAAAAATCGTCCACGATTACAAGAATGTACTTCTTGGCATTGATGGTTTGAATGCACATTGGTCCACATAAATCCATATGAAGTACATAAATGACAGATTCTGAACTAGGTGTAGGTTTGGATTTATGTGATGTATGGTGCAGTTTACCTAGTGTGCATGATTTACAAAAATGATCCTAATCATATTGTAATTCAGGTAGACCATGAACAACACCAGAGCGAGAGAGTTTATTGATCTGATTAACATTGAGATGAGAAAATCGACGGTGCCATAACCATAATTGTTGAGAAGAGGCTTTTGATAATAGACATACATCAGCCATGGGTTGTGCACTATCTAGATCAATGGTATATAGGTTTGTGCCACGAGTTCCGTTTAATAATTCATGTCCATCTTCAGTTCGAACACAACAACTCCGTTTTCGAAATAGAACCTCTAAATCCTTGTCACAAAATTGACCAATACTAAAGAGATTGTGACCTAACCCTTCAACATAAGCCACCCGTTTTATTATAATTTTTCCCCTTACTAAATCTCCAACCCCCATTATTGCTGCAAAATGATTGTTTTCAAATCGAACAGTCCCCATAAATTTCTCAACAAAGTTTACTAGCAGAGACTTATCTCCGGTCATGTGTTTGGAACATCCTGAATCAAGATACCAAACATATACCGAGATTTTCTGCAAAATCAAACCATTGGAAAATCCTTAGGAACCCATTTTTCAACGAGTTCGTCAGGGTTAGTGCAGTTTATTGGTGACTGATTCCTTTTAGGTACCCATTTTGAGATAATTTTGGGTGAAATTTTAAGTTTAGGAACCCATTCGGAAATCATTTTGGGTGTGCTCTTTAGTTTAGGAATCCATTTTGAAACCCAACCCTTTGATTTCCATGATGTAGATTGATATTACATAGCAGGTTTATAGTAATTATTACGTCTAGCTACAATTCTATCATGCAACATAGATTCATTCACATTCACAAGATAATTTCTAGCATAACGCAAAGTATGATTACAAATGTTAATGCTGAAAATACAGCGAATCATGTTTGTTGACATTATTGTAGTTACACGAATAAGAACTTTTGAAAGTGCGATTAATCTTTTGACTCTTTTGACTTCGGGATTTGTCATGAAGATTTGTCGTTTTTAGATCTGAAACATGAAAAGCACCGGTATTAGTATTTGAAAAACCTGATTGAATGCTCTTGGTTGAAGAAATCTTAACATACTTTTTATTCTTTTGCAAAGAATAATTAGCAAATTGAGATTTTTTTGGAGCATTTACTGAGTGCTTTATACTCTTTTCTTTCAAAGATTGTTTAAACGTGTTAACATTGTTTCCAAAACCTCTTCGGATTCCATAATTTTATCAAAATCAAGTTCTTGAGAAGATTTTGATATCGATGCTAAACTAGATATCGAAGAAGAACTTTTGAGTTGTTCAATGTTTTGTAAGAGAGTTGTTCGTTTTTGATCAAAATTCAGTTGTAGAGTGGTTATTTGTTTTTCAAGATCAAAAATTTTATTTTCCAGAATTAAATTTGGAATATAAAGTTTTGTTTTAACCACTTGTTCCATAACCTCATTTTCATCAACAACTGGTGTTGAAAACTTGAAAAATAATCCTCAGAAAGAGGAATTTTCCTTGTGCCATAACCCGCATTTAACTCTCTATAACGAAAATTGTGCATTTTCTGCTTTAGCTTTGATGAAGTTCTCAATGACTTCTTCTTCATTAGTTGTTTTTACAAAAAATATTTTCAAAATACTTCCCAGGTTACCGTAGTTATACAAGGTGGATACCTTTGAAATGGCTTGTTGTAAATAGCAAGGATTTTCAAAACCTAATCCTTTTCTTGGATTGTAAAATTTGATATCCTTTGGTTTATATAGAAATATGGTTTGATCTGTTTGACCACGTTTAAACAATTTATCTTGAAGTTCTTTTTTTTTTTTGGTTTAAGAATGAATTCTTTTCACTAATAGCAAGTTCATATTGGTTTTTATAACTGTGTGCATGTTCTCTTAATAACGTGCATTGTTTATAAAAATCAAGAACTTCCTGATTCAAAGAAGTATTTTCTTTTTCATATTTTTCAGACCTAATTTTGTAATCTTCCATGTGATTATGTAAAAACATTTTATCCCTTGTCAAAGCTTTTAACAAAACATAATTACTTTCTAATTCTGTTATGAGTTCTTTTACATGATCATTTTCTAATTTCAACTTTCTTGTTAAATTTTTATTAATAGCATGCAATGTTGTGATCATGTGTTTAGAATTTTGTACCTGAGAGTCAGATTCTGTTTCTCCTTCAGTAGATGTAGTTGAAATATGAGCCTTGAATGCTATATTCACTTCCATTTCTCCTTCCTCTGAGTCGGTCAAGTTCAACCATGCATCATTTTCAGGCAAAAAGCACTTTGCCTGCTTCCTTTTGTTTGGCGATCAACATCTTAGCCTTGTAGTATTCATAATTATGAACTCTAGGCTTTTTGCAATCCCTTGCAAAATGACAAAACCCACCACAATTATAACATTTATTATCGCCATCCCTTTGTGGTGGTTTATCACCACCCCTTCTTTCCTCAAAATTTCCCTTGTAAATTTCTTCGGATCTGCCCTTGTATTCTAGACGTTTATTGGACGATGAAGAAGTACGTAGATGATTGTTAGTAGGTTTCTTATAGTACTTTTTATTGATAGCCTTTGTCATAAGCGCCATCTGCCTCATGAGCTCTTTGTACTCTTCATCACTGCCACTTTCTTCTTCTTCGGACTCAGACTGATACTTAATCTCTTTTACAGCCTTTTGTGAACGAAAATGAGTTCTTCTTTCAGCAACTAGAGCCAAAGGATCAGCCTTTTCCTTTGTTTCTCCACCAGTATTCTCATTTACTTCATCCTGATTGTGATTCAAGATCTCATAAACATCATGAATGTCAATTGCTGTAAGATCCCTATTTTGAATGATATTACTTGAAAACTGTTTCCATTCGGGTAGCAGGTTATTCAGAAATTTGATGTTGATCTCCAAGTTCTGCTTCAATAACTTATTCTTTCTTACTTCATTCAACAGTAAACATAATTGATTATAAGTAGCTTCAAGCTGTTCTCCGGACTTAGCTTTGAATCCCTCATAAGCCTGAAGACAATGAGTCATCTTCGTTTGTTGGCCTCTTTTGGATCCTTGCTGCTGTCGAGCAATGACATCCCACGTATCCTTTGCAGATGTATAACTGTTAACTTGCACATATATATCATTCGTCAGACCTTGAAGAATGTATGATCTCATTTCTTTGTGAGCTTTCTTAATCTGTTTCTGTTGTAGAGTCATCTCACTAGCACTAAGTGGTACTTCAGAATTGCTGTCTGACCTCACAAACGTTGACTCTAACTCTCCTTAGAGTAGTGAATGCATAAGCATTTCATCATTATCTTGCCTTTCAATAAAATCCAAAAATTTGTCCCACAATTGCGAGTAGTCTCCTCTGAATAAGACTGGAGGTTTATCCTTAGTGCCAATTGCAAGCGCTTCTCTAGACATTTTCTGAGTAGGACTTTTCCCTCCAAAATTTTCAAAAAAATTTCCCGGGGTAAGTTTAACTTTTCTCAACCTAAAATTATATGTTTGAACACTTAATTTCAAAATTTGATAATTGACTAATTTTCCCTCCAAAAGACTCACGTATATATTTTCTTTATAAAGAAAGTGTCTCAGGGAATTGTCGCACTTAACCTTTATGCGACAGTTTGTAAGACTGTCACAGGGAATTGTCGCGGGTCAGGAATTGTCGCAGGTACTGTTCGTCACTTCCATGAAGAACACTAAATCTGAGATTGAACAATCGATGATATTGAATGCTGAACTTGATTCTTGATTGATCCTTATCACTAATATAATACTTTGATCGGTGGAATTTCACTTAAACACGCTCAAACACTTCAAAAGTTTAACCGCCATTTTTGAGCTTGAATCAAATTTGAATAAACGAATGATTTTACCGTGAATTATTGCTTCAATCTGTTGTATATTACTTACTTAACCTTCGTTGATCCTTAGCTTGATCAGAAACCAAAAACTTACTCGAATTTAATCCTAAAACGGAAAGTTTCACTTAGAATACCCATTTTGCGTTTTTCTTCGAATTAGAGCTTGATTCCTGCAATTTGACCGTGTGATCTCTTCCAAAACACCTAACCAGTGCTCTGATACCAATTGTGGATCGAATTTCGTGTTTGGAACAAGATTTGAGTGTAATCTGTATGTATCTATCCGTATGAATATGTATGAATATGAACACATAATCAAATGCTTATGAATTGATACTTCTAATATGTTACAAGCTCTCAATCACTCAATCATGAAGATATACAAACGTACATACAATTTCCCTTAGATTCAACTACTACTTACAAATGAACACAGGCTGCGTATTTATACTTGAACACACAGGTGCCTGCGACACCTCCTGCGACAATCTATGATTGTCGCATTTTCACTTACTGCGAAAATCTAGAAATGTCGCATGATCATTTTCTGCGACAGTTCTGATTTTGTCGCAAACCTAGATTTATACAAGTGCAAATCCTATTTTATATCTAACAAATAGATAGGTTGAGTTTGGTTTAGTCACAACACTCAAACACTCTCAAAACACATACAAAACGCATACGAAATACTAAAAACGCATACAAAATATCATTTCTTAAATGGCAACTCAATGTTCTTCAACTTCCGCCGGTGTTGGTTCTTCAAATGCAACTACAATTGTTGAAATTTTAGAAACAAAACGAAACCAAGAGGTGTGGTGTAATTTCGACAAAGTGTTGTTGTAAGATGGCTCGATTAAGGCTCATTGTAAACGTTGTGGAAAGTTTTTGAAACCCGAATCCAACTCAACGTTGAAGCAACATAAAGAAAATTTTTGCTGCGCACACAAATCGAATCTGGAAGTGGGTCAAGCATCTATGTCACGAGATGGGAGTATAACAGAGCTTAACAGAATCAAGATCGAAGACAACTCGGGTGACAACATCTCGGGTGAAACCAGAGCTATTGTCAAGGGGGAGTCTGTTGGTGCACTTTTTGTGACAATAGCTTCTAGTTTGTAATAGTTAGGTTTAGAAGTCATTTTGTTAATCATTGTAATCGTTAACTTAAGTTTTGGATGTGTATTTTGTAGGTTCGTACAAACTTTTAGGTTCGTACGAACTTAGAGTATGTACGAACTTAGGTTGCCTATATCTACACAAGTCCGAATATTTCACAAAACGTTTTTAAGAGGTTTTCGGAGTTGTAAGTTCGAACTTAGAGTTGTAAGTTTGAATCATTCAATAAAAGTGATTTTTACACATCTGTATTACTTGTTTGTTATCGTTTATGTTTATGTGAGAATTCTGCACTCGTATAAACAAGTTTACCTCGTAGATCCAGGTTACGGGAACCTACAATTTACATACGAGGTGGAGCGGTGTCGAGAACAATTTGCAAGCTATATGATTCAAGAAGATTTGCCGTTCAACCACATCGACAACCCTTGGCTTACTGAGGTGATTCAAAATACTATTCAACCATGATATAATCAAGAAAGTCGTGCTACTCTTAGACGTGATTGTATTAAACTATGGAAAAAAGATAAAATACAACTAATAAATGGTCTTGAAAACTTAACTACAAGTGTAAACTTAACAACCGATGTTTGGTCGGCTCCTCATGGTTTGCCCGGTTCATACCTTTGTGTTACAGCGCATTGGCTTCATCCCGAAACGTGGCAAATGATGAAACGTACGATTGCCTTTGAAAACTTTGAGTATCCTCACACCGGTCAGAATTTATTTTATATGTTACGAGATGTATTAAAAGAGTTTAAATTAGAAAAAAGAGGTTTTTTCAATCTCATTTGATAACGCTATTAATAATACAACGTCGTAGGAAGACTAATCCTAAAATATCAACCACCTTTAAATGACGTTTTTTTATCATAGTCGATGTGTTGCACACATAATAAACTTGGTTGTGCAAGATGGACTAGCGGTGCCACAAATAAGTTTCATAAAAGACGCTTTTAAAAATATGTTACAAGATATATTTTGTAAGGGTAAAGCTAGATATAAACATTATATCAAATTGTGTAAGGATATGGATTTCGTTTTTTTAACCCCTAATTGAGACATGCCTACAAGATGGAATTCAACTTATAAAATGTTTTTATGTGGTTTACGTCAACGCCAAACTTTACAAAAATTTTATGATGAACTTGTCTGAAAGGGTAAAGCTACATCATTTTCGGTGATATATTGGGATGTTATTTTAAAAATAAGCGAGTTTCTCAAAGTTTTTAAAACTGCAACAACTTTATTATCGTGTGTTTATTATCCCACGATTCATTTGGTACTTAATCAAATTTATTTATGTGTGAAAAATTAAGTGAATACGAATTTTATGGTGATTTATATGCAACCATGGTTTTGCCCATGAAAGAAAAACTAAGAAAATATTTTCAAGAATTGCCACCGGTAATTACTTGTGCCGCCGCATTGAATCCATCTTTGAACACTTGTGGGGTGGAACTACTTATCGATTCCATTAGTAATAATTTGGATTTGAATGTCGCGGACCCATGGTTTGCGACAAATGCAAAAGAAGACTTTAAGAAAAGTTTTATCAATTTGTTTAATGTTTATTTTCGAAAATATGGTTCAACAAATCTTTATTCAAAAATATGGTGCTTTCTAAAGTTTCAAATAAACTTTCAAAGTGGAAGGTAAAAACTCTTTCAGTGGGAGTTCGTTTAACCCTATTGAAAGCAGTTTTAGGCGCCATTCCTACATACTACATGTCACTTTATCGAGCCCCACAGGCTGTTGTAACATCTCTTGAATCAACTTGTAAATTCTTTATAGGAGCAGAGAATGATGAAAAAAAAAACTAACATGGATCGCTTGGAAACGAGTATTGGCTCGTAAACAAGATGGAGGGTTGGGGGTAAATAGTATTTATGCTTTGAACCATGCTCTCTTGTTCTAATGGATTTGGCGATTCAGGTGTGAGGTTAATGCTTTATGGGTCCAAGTGGTTAAAGCCATTCATGGTGAACAAGGTTTGCTATCTACAGGTAGTCGGAAGTCAGGACCTAATACTGCGTGGAATCAAATTGTCAATTCGGTTATTGATCTTAAGGAGAAAGGGGTTGATTTATTAATGTATTGTAACAAAAAGATAGGAAATGGGCGTAATACTGAGTTTTGGAATGACGCATGGCTAGGAAATCAACCTCTTAAGTCAAAATTCCCAAGATTATTTGCTTTGGAAATGGAAAAAGATGTTTCTGTGGCCAATAGAATTGAGCAAGGAATGGATTTGAGTTCGTTTCGTTGGCATCCTAGAGGGGTGTTGAAATAGAGCAGTGGGAAGTCATGCAAAACATCATCACTTCAACTTGTTTATCTTCAATGGAAGATCGTTGGGTATGGTCTTTGGACAGAATGAGAATATTTTCTGTCGCATCAGCTCGTATCCTAATTGACAAAACGTTATTAATCACGAGTGGGGAAGCTACTAGATGGTGTCAACTAACCCCTATCAAAGTAAACATTTTGGCATGGAGGCTCTCTTTAGATAAGCTCCCAACTCGTCTAAATCTCTTGGCTCGAGGCTTGGATATTCCTTCGGTGATATGTCCAATATGTGGTGAATGATTGGAATCATCTGATCATTTGTTCTTTTCTTTTCTTGGAATTCGTTTAGTTGGGTCAATAGTAGAGGTAGATTGAAAAATTTAAGTTGGATCGGTTGCTTAAACACCTAACTATTTTTATTCCTAGCATGTAATTTTGTTTTGTTCTAGCTCCTTGCTAGCTTAATAAAATTCCGCCTTTCAAAAAAAAAAAACTTCGGCTACCGAATCGTTTAGTACATCTAGTTCAAGGGATCCGATGATTAACTTATATAATAGTATAAGATAAGAAAACACCAAACGGGCTAGGGGTGATGGTGGCCAACCATCGACTACCGAATTTGGGAGATATACGGGAATCAATTTTTTAGCCACCGTAGGACCCAATGAATTCTCACAATTTGATATTTTTGGTTGGTGGAAAGGAAGGGGATCTCAATTTCCCGTTCTAACCTCCATGGCCCGAGATTTACTAACCGTCCAAGCTTCCACGGTAGCTTCGGAATCCGCTTTTTCTATTAGTGGCAGGGTATTATCTATACGAAGAACTCACAATGGCCTCATTAGAGATGTGTATTTGCTTGAAGGATCACTTAGACGCCGCGGAACGTATACAACACATTTCAAGTCTTGAAGGTGAACTAGAATACGAACAAGATTTACACGATGTCGAGGTGGAAACGGGTATGGCATTCTCACTTTCCGATGAAGAAATCGCTCTCGATGAAGCTTCGCGCGAGGCTAGCTCTGAAGAAGATGTCAATCTCGACGAATTAACGAATTATACGAATTAAATTTTATGTTCGTATATTAATAAAAGTTGAAGTATTATGAGTTTATTAAGTTTATGTTTCCATTCCTAGTATTTTTGAACAATGTATGATGAGTTTATTTAATAAAAGTTGAAGTTTACGTTTTCATAAGTTATAAACGCTCAAAACCCAAAAATGTGAATTATATAGAAAAAATATGAATTTAGTTTTATGTTCGTATATTAATAAAAGTAGAAGTATGATGAGTTTATTAAGTTTATGTTTCCATTCCTAGTATTTTCGAACAATGTATGATGAGTTTATTTAATAATATTTGAAGTTTACGTTTTCTGAAGTTGTAATGCTCAAAAAACCAAAAAGTGTGAATTATATAGAAAAAACCAGTTATAACCAGTTTTTTTGTAACCGAACCGGTTTGTAACCGGTTATTATCGGTTTCGGTTTTCTAAGTTCGTACCTGGTTAGGTTCGTAACCGGTTTTTGGTCAAAACCGGTTTCTATCCATTGACCAATAACCGATTCGGTTATTGAACCCGAACCGATTTTTCAACATGTCTAGTTGCAAAGTCTTCACTTACAAAAATTTGAGGTAAATATTTGTTGGAATGGGAAATACAAGCTTTTGCTATTTCAATTACTTATTCCTTTGTTAATATTATTTGGTAGTTACAAAATCTTCAATTACAAAAATTAGAGGTAAATATTTGTTGGAATGGCTAAATATTTGTGATCCGTGGTGTATCACGAATCAATCGTCTGTAAGATTATCCCAAGTCGCCACGAGCATCTTTGTTGGTAAGAGAAGTGCTACTAGTTTGATACATCTGGATCACAATTGGAGGTTATGGAAGTCCACAAATGTGTCTTTGTAGTTTTCTTTAAACCAAGTAACTTTAGACTATTTCGGGACTTTGGGTACATCCTTGGATCCTATATTGCTCAGCTATACTAAATGAGGAAAAGATAAAACATGCACATAATTTTTTATACAACTCTAAACGAGTACCGGATGAGAACAGGTCAACCCGTGGTTAGAAACTACCTACTTGTTAATAAATCTTCATTCATCTTCGATTGCAATTCAGTCTTATACATAAGGTTAGAAACTACCTACTTGTTAATAAATCTTCATTCATCTTCGATTGCAATTCAGTCTTATACATAATCTTGGGATCCTTGGATACATGTCCACTTCCTTGATGATCTTTATCATCCTCATGTTACATTAACTACACAATTTCATTTAATGGTTTTGTCAATTTTGAAACGAAGCGACATTATTTATGTTCACTAACCGAAAAAGGCCTTATGACACTAACGCAAACAATTTATAGAAATTATATCAAATCCAAATGCACACTATACCAATAGAATGCAAACAAAAAGAATAGAGTAAATAAAAACTATTTATTAATAGAATGCTTAAGCCAAATGTTTCGATTATGAGCTTAGAAACTGACTGCCTTGGTTGATATCGTCATATAATTAGAAGATATAAAAACAAATCTCAAATCATGTTCGTTTCCAAGCAACTCATATCATTATAAGAAATAGTACTAATCTTGCTAAGAAGGTGAATGAGGAAGTAGATGAAACCAGCTATGTGCAAGCATACATCGATTTGAAGCCTACCACATAATACATTTGATCTTCAGATAGACGGAATCTTTGATTTTGGTTAAATATCTCGCTCCATCACATTGATTTGGAGAAAATTGTAAATGAAAAAATATTTTGTGTTTAGCTCTAACTAAAAAATAAGAAACAAAATTTGCAAGGATGAATAAGAGAGTGCCATGTCATATGTTGGAGTGATATTTTGACTAAATAACCCACATTTTGCTATATTAATCAATTAAAGTGAGGCGCAATATAAAAACGGTGACAATGCGCTCCAAATGAATAAAATATTAAAAGAATTCTGTCAGGCCTTTAAATGAGTCCAATGAGACAAGCTTGGAAATTAAAAATGATGAATTGAATGAAGCCTTTGGTCCACTAACTGATCATGTCCATGAATCTGATATGTATGCTCAAGGTAAAAGAAAGAAGAAAGGGAATCCATGGCTAAAAGACTTTGTGAGCAAATGATATATGGCTACTGCTACCTCATACTTTTTATTTAATTGTTTCTTTCCTTATAAGAATCAATGTTATTAAAATGAGGGTGGTTAGTCACGTGACTTCTATGACCTTATATAAGTACTGTAATTGTAAAAAAAGGGTATGAATGAAAATAGTGCAATTTCTAGCATTCTCATCTCCTTCTCATTAAAACCTAGTTCCTCATCCCCAAATTCTATTATAATACTTTGAACGTTATCCCTGACAAATTCATTCTAATGCTTAAGCGAAATTAGCCAATTAAACACCACAATTCACTCTAAGTGATCATAATTCGCTTGAAAATGTAAAAATTTAGAAGCATTCGCTCTAATCCTTCTATTTAAATCAATTGGTCATTGCATCTTTTGATTCTTTGTTTTTAATTAGAAGAAATATCAAGTATTTTTATATCACATTTCGTTTCGAATTGATGTGATGAAGCGATTAGAAGAAATATCAAGATTAAAATTGATTTTTTTTAGATTTTTTCTATTATTCGACTTTAAAGGTTTAACGTGACCATAGGTTACATGTGACTTTCTGTAATTTTCTCTATTTATTTTCTTTGTAAATATTTCAGTAATTTTAAGTAGCCATTTATGTAAGGGTTAATAATTACCAATAATAGATGATGGGTTCATATAGTAAGTTGTCAGGATCATTTACGTTGAGTTAACAGATGCTATAAATTGTCCAACATGAGAATCGTTATCCGAAATCCTAACTGTATCTCTTCCTCACTCACTTCAATCGCCATTTCCATTTTCGCTTCCAGGTGAAACCCTTTTTTTCTTTTTTCTTTTTTTTTTCTAAATCGCATAATCATTAATACATATAATGCTTTCGTAAACAATGTTATTACATTTTGATTAAAGTCGGTGATCGAAGGCAGAAAAAATTATTTTCAAGGGGTCAAACTTAGTATTGATTTCTCAAGTGATTTATTGCTCCCAATTATGTTTATGCGAGCTGATTTTAAAGCTTTTACGTTCCTTTTTTTTTGGTAAATTTGAGCTAAAAATTGTTAGAATCTTCAGGATTTATTTCTGATCATGCTTGATAAGTTTGTTTGTGGCTGTATGCAACTTTCTTAAGGAGATTTATATACACACACACAATTATGTTCTTAATGTATATTTTTTGTGAGCGTTAAGCTGAACTCTGTAAAGACTTGGTGCACATTAGTTTATTGATAACACTGTAGAAATTGGTTTTGTTTACCTTGAGTTTAGTACAGACATTTTTTTTTTCTTTTGAGAATTAAAGATGAATAACCGGTGCTTCATATATCTTTGAGAAACAATAAGGAATCAACTTCTCGTTTGTTTATGTATTTATTTATTTATTTTTCTGCCTCCTTCACTTCTACCATAGTCTCTGCGGGCGGGTGAGGTTGCAACGACGTCGTGAAGCTTGAAATGACGCGTATATCAAATCTCTATCTCTTCTTTTACAACTCCGTTCAGGCTTTCGGATGGTATATACATACACACACACATAAACAAATATATCAAATAATATTTAATGTTTATCATTCTCTTTCTTCTTTTAAGAGTTAAATACTTACACAATGACATTGTTTTGACAAATTGCAGGGCAATTGCTTTGTTTAGAATTTCAGTTGACTTTTTGTCTACAAAGTCAGTCAACGGTGCTTACGCTTCTGCTGGAGAACTGATTTGTAAGTCGTTTCAAAACAGTGTATATTCTTCTTATGTTGCCAATTTTTGAGTGCTTCTCGAGCCTGAGTCGGTAGTATCATGAAGGTTCGTCAAACTATGAAGTTGAGCGTGAGCTTAGCCCAAAAGTGCTTAAGCTGAACTTAAGCTCGAGTTAACTCTTGTGACATGTGACTGGTTAACTCGACGAAACCTGTCAATATACTCTACATTATACACAAATAATCTTTAACTGGCAACTAGTATCTTGTTTTTGTAGATGTGCATCTGATGAGATAGTATAAATATCATTTACTAGTTTCGGGAATTTGGATTTCGCAGATTAGCATACAATGGTCACAATGCTTTATTAGAATAATGAACGCGTGTGGCGTATTGTCACATACTTCACAGGATTATTTAGTGTATGTTTTTGTTGTTACGAGACAGGCTTGTTACAAACTCTTGGATTCGTAGAAGTGATACATGGAGCACTAGGTAAGTACCAAGAAACTGAACAAGTCCTCAAACCTTGATATATTTCTGGTTTATTGTTAATAAGTCTTGATCTAAAATTTTAATTTCCTATGTTTTCTCTGTTATATTTAAGGTATCGTTCCTAGTGGATTTCTTTTCCCTCTCATGCAATGGGGAGGTAGGACACATTTCCTGTTTGCGATCGTTCGTCAAATTCACGAGGTTTGTATTGTCTTAAATTTTGCATCTTGTTTTGCTATAATGCAGATTGTTAGTAGTAAACTCAAGCCACATAATCTATTAGAATTATTAATGAAAGAGATACAAGTCTGATGAATTTTGAACATTCTAACAGTTGCTTCCTTGTGCTTGTTTTCCTCCTTATGGGTGTCGTACATTTTTTCTCTGTTTCTTTTTTGTAGGTTCAAGAATCACCGGCTGTTTTCATTACATTTGTTGCTTGGTGTTGCATTGAGGTAAATTCTCTGTTCTCTATATTCATATGCTCGTGTTTGTATTCAAGCACATTAAGTAAACTGCTTCAAGCATCACATATAATTAATTTTAGAGAAGTATTAGCAATCAAGTTTCACAGATGGCTACTTGACGAAAATTTCATTTTAGATGATCGGGAATGCACTTATATTCATTAGCTTCATGACATTTACTGAAATGAGAGTTGACCAACTTGATGGAACAGATAATTAGGTATCCGTTCTATGCTTTGAGCTGCTTGGGTAACTGCCCCTCATTCCTTACCTACCTCAGGTTTGGTAATCTCATTTGACATCAACCTATATATTTACTTTAGAAATGGTAGTTTGATATTCATTTGATACTAACTAATATGACTGTTACCATTTCTCTAGGTACACAGTCTTCATCATCTTATACCCAATTGGGGTTGTGGGTGAAAGTAAGTGGTTTCCGTCTAAATTATTTTGACAGTTTTTTCAATGGTGCACATTTATGTATACTGACCGAGTCATTTTTTCTTCTTCTGATTTGATACTAAATAGTGTGGATCATGTACCAATCACTCCCAATCATCATGGAAAAAAATCTTTATGCAGATTACTTTGCTGCCATCCCTTTCAGCTACTATACATTTGTCAAGGTATCTTACCTTATGTTGAGAGGAATATTTTAGTTGAGAGATTTGTGTCCAAGCTTTTTTAGGGATTTCACAAATTTCTTGCTACATCAGAATTTGGTAACTGATTACCTGACACATGTTAAACTAGTAACTGGTTACCCAAATGAGTTTTTCCGAGAGTTCTAAGCTTTTTTATGACTGCATAAACCGTGTTGTCATTTACAAAAATCAAATTGAAGTTCATTACATTTTATGCCATATGTCCAATGCTCGTATAGTTTCTAATTTTCTTGTCTCCAAAATTTCTTGATCCAGGTTGAGCTAATCTGCTACCCATTTCTATGGTCTCAACTGTATCTCTATTTGTTCAAGCAGCGGCGTTCAAAACTACGTCCTCGCACTGAGAAGGAGAAAAAGATGGAATGAAGATGTAACACCAATCTTATCTGTTTTAATTTGTCAAGTATTTAAAAGTTGAATATTTGTTGACTTTCAAATAGTCAAAGATCAGTCAAACTTAGACCATATGTGGTCAAGAATGGACTAAGTTAAGTAATCTTTGTATTGAGGTAAAATGATAAATTATGAAAAACTGAGTGACTAAATATGCAATTTCGAGCTGCCATTTATGGCTAACTATAAATATCGATATATTTTCATTTCTAGAGATTTCTCAAACAGAAAAGGATAGGTGTATCATACACCGTGTATGTGTGTGTAAGTGATGGGAGCTCAAGAACAAGGAGGAATCTAACCTTTATGGAATTAAAGGAAGAATTGGAGGAATGAACCTTATAATTTGGTGTCATCCATAAATCAAGAAGCTAAGGTAATATATTCTAAACCCATTTGAATTTCTAGGGTTTATGTGTTTGATGGAAATTGGGGGATGTTGATAAAATGAGTTAAATGCTATGAAATTCTGATGATTATGTGAAACTTATGATGAAACAAGTAGGTGGAATATAGTAGATTTGAATTCGTTGGTTCATGCATGTTGTTTGATTTTGACATTAATAGGTCAAAACTTACAACCTATATGTTTAAATGAGTGAATTATTGTAAAATTGGCGTCTAAACGTTTGAAAGGTGTTGTTTAGGATGTCTTTTAGAATTTAATAAACCATATAAAAGATTGGAGTCAAATTTATATTTCTGATGATGTGGAGAATTGTGTTGTTAGTATATAATGGGGCAAAATCAATTGAAGTGTTAATACAGTAGACAATGGCCTATATTCGTTACGGGCATATCTTGAATTAGAAGTCATAACATGTTGTAAATTTCTTGAACAAAACTCAATTTCCTTTTATATATATCACACAAAATCAAAACTTTTAGTTTAATCATAAAAATTAGCAGATATGAACTAGAATAACATTCCTCGACCAGAACTTAGTACTCAAACTTATACACACAAAATAACATTAAAGATTATGATCAAGATGATCACAATAAAACTCTAATTTGAAATCTAGAGTGAAATGAGAGAGAGAACACGAAAGCCAAAAAATTATTAAATCAAAACTAATTAATTAAAAAGAATAAATGACTTACATCTTTTGTAAAATAATAAGTGCACATTGCACCTTTCACTTTAGCCTTGACAATTCTAATCCCTCAAATCTTCATGCTTCAACTCTGCTACCTCTAGCTTATACCTTTACTCTTTTGCCACACAATTCTTAAACTGAAATATAAAACCAACACAATAAACAACAACTTAAATAACAATAACACATATAACACTAGGGGTGAGCGAAAAAACCGAAAAACTGAATCGTAACTGAAATAATCGAAAAAACCGACCAAAAAAACCGAACCGAAGTTAAAACCGACGATTCAATTTTCAATAATGTAATAATCGAAATATTTCAATTCGATTCGGGTTACACATAAAAATGAAACCGATAAAACCGAACCGATATTTTTTAATTATTTAAATATTTATTTAAAATTTTATATATATTATTTTTAATATTACTCTAAGTCTCCGAGTCTATAATGTAATTAAATAGTAATTACATGTTTTGTTTTATTATATGTAAAATAGATAGGTATTATATTATAATACTCCATGACTCTCATCAACTATTCAAGCATCAATAGATGATGCTCCACTAATCCATTCAATCCATAGGTCCTTCTTAACCAATAAAATCAAAATCGTTAGTCCAATCCAATTTGTAGTTCCTTCTTAACCAACTAAACCATAACCATTACTCCATCTACATAGTAATTAGTGGTGTGATGAGTTAATAGTGGGAGTCTAGAAGATAATGAGATAATGCATTTTTTATTTATAAAATAATTAGTTAAATACATAAGATCATAAATTCTTTCAATTAAACAAGTAGAATTGTAGGATAACGTACTTAATTTATTCTATATGACAAAAGAATTATCACAAATTATATTTACTTTGACTATCAACGTTGAAATAGTCACCACTATCTTTATAATAAACAGTAATTTAAATATTACACTTATTTATCAACGGTCTACATCATAGTAACTAATTCAAAAAATTATTCAATGATTGTATTTTGAAGGTTGTAATGGTTATAATCAACGACAACTAAATTATACATCATTGATCTATATTTAAGAGATATATTATTATTGTTCAATGAGTCAATTGTACATGACAATTTATAGAAACTCATACAACAAATTATCACCCCATGTTATATTACTTAAACTGTATATATTAAATTGAATTATAATGTGACGATAAAATGTTACTTTTTATAAATATCTCAGGTATTTAAAAAATCTATGTGTAATCCTGCGAAACCGCGAGTTATAATATAGTATTTGTTTCAAATAAGATGTATAAAATAATATTTGTGGATCCTATAAACATGCTAAAAGAAAGAAAGAAACAAACTATACAACGGAATTAGAAAAATTAAAATTGGCTTAAAAGTTTTATTTTGATCAAAGTTTAGAATTCAGTTATTAACTGAAAATAACCGTTAAAAATCGAATTGAAATCGAAAAACCAAAAAATCAAAAAATCGAATCTTAAAGAAATCGAAACTGAACAGTTTTGATTATTTAAAAATCAAAATTTTCGATTCAATTCGTTTTTTGAATCAAACCGAACCGTGAACACCCATATATAACACTAATTAGATTGATATTTCTAACATCTTTCGCCATGGTAATGGCCTATACCCGCCATGGGGATGGCCAAGACCAGGAGCCGCCAATAAATTTGCCATGGGCAAGGCAGTCTTGGGCCACAACCATGACCCTCTGTATGTCTCAATTCATATAGTACTAATTAATATGATCATTAGGTACTTGAAAGGTGAATTACTATACAGTCCTAATCACTGATGTGATTACTTATATGTTTAAATGTTACATTTTCACCTTATTGATTTGGACCTTACAAGCAGATGGTAGCATATAATTATTGCAGGAGAACCTAGGTGAGTACATTACTTTTCCCAAGCTGGGGGGCACACAAAAAATAGTCGTTTAATATCACTTTTACACTACTATTGTGCTATAAATAAGTTGCGATTATGCCAAAGTGGCAAAGGGTTAAATGAGTCTAAGACTCATAGCCTAGCTTGGATCCGATGCTTAGGGATAGTGCATGTGGCACAAATAAGTTGTGACTGTAAGTAATTAGTATGTTTAAGTAGGCAAGTTGTTAAGTTGCTTTGACACTTCTACTCCCCTAACTTTGCTTGCTTCAACTCTTCTACCTCTAGCTTTTAACCTTTACTCTTTTGCCACATAACTCTTAAACTGAAACATAAAACTAACACAATAAAAAACAACTTATACTACAATAACACATATAACACTAATTGGATCGATATTTCCAACATCACCCCTCAATCTAATTAGTAAACATGTCTAAAAGCTTTAACTTTTCACACAAAAATTGATGTTGAGAACTTATTAAACTTTTTGTAAAAATGTTTGCAATATTATTTACAAAATTTACTTTAATAGTTTGCAAAACATCTACACTTATCTTCTCTCACAAAATGCAAATATATCTCAAAATGCTTGGTTCTTTCATGGAAGACATGATTAGTTACTATTTGTATAACATATTTATTATCCATGTAAACATTAAGAGGAATGAATCTTTAATAATTAAAATCCTATAACAACTTTAAAATCCAAATGATTTCACATGTAACAACAAGTACCTTGTATTCTGCTTTAGCAGAAGATCTAGACATTGTTGTTGTTTCTTGCTTTTCCAAGAAATTAAAGACCCACCCAGAAATAAACAATAGCCAGTAACAGATTTGCACATGACTCTTTTTCCCCCAATCAAAATCTACATAAGCACATAAGTCAAAAGTATAGTTCTTACATACCTTAACTCCATTACCTGGTGAACCTTTTAAATACCTCAAGACTCTTTGAACATGCTTAAGATGTGAATGTTTAGGAGAATACATGAATTGACTTAACACATGAACCACAAAAGAGATATCAGATCTAGTTAAATTAAGATATATAAGTATGCCAATAAGTTTTTGATGTTCACTAACGTTTTTCAAAGGTAAGTCATTAGGATTATTCTTATCAAATATTATATTTGGTTCCATAGGAGTAGAAGTAGGCTTATAACCTAATAACCCAAACTCAGAAAAAAGTTCAAGGCAATACTTCCTTTGAGATAAACACCTTCACTTTTATCTAACACTTCTATACCCAAAAAATATTTTAAGCTCCCCAAGTTTTTTATCAAAAATTTTGTACTTAGAAACTTTGTACTTATTTATCTCACTTACATCATTTCATGTAATAAATGTATCATCAACATATACTAATAACACAATAAACAAGTTATTATCGAATTTAACAAATAAGGAATAATCACTCATGTAACATCCCAAATAGCTGAAAAATTTAAAGTTTGAGAGCTTTGGTGGTGGCCTGCGACTTTAATGGTAAAGTCGCAGGTAGCGACTTTGCAGGTCCTGCGACTTTAGTGATAAAGTCGTAGAACAAATTTGGTTGAATTAAATTGAGGAGCTAAAGTGTAAATTATGATATATATATATATATATATAATATACTCGAAATTCGTCTAAACACTTCAAGAAACATTAAACAAGCTCCTGAAGTCGGTTTAGAATGAGAAACAGAGAAAAGAAAGAGAAAAAGTGAGAAATCAAGTTTTAAATCTAAAATTGAAGCTATTGAACCGTGAATTCAAGGTAAGACTTCAATTATTATGTGTTATAAGCATTATTAAGTGATTTGAACATATTAGAACGGATTAATTTGAGTATAACAAGTTTGAATTTGAGAATTTCGGATTTTGGGGTCTGAACTGTTCGTTATGCGACTTTAGTGATAAAGTCGCAGAGAGCTGTTCTGCGACACTAATCATAGTGTCGCATGATGTGTTATGGCAACCTTAAAGAAGTGTCGCTAAATTTATAAAAGAGTTTATTATTTTATATGTGGTGTACAAATTGATGCTTCGTACGTGATAATCGAGGACACTCAACCGCATAGTTTCCGAGGTAAGTAATAGAAGGATATAAATTGAATGAGAATATCCAGATTGCAGGAGTACTTGAGTGTACTATATTAATTCAGCGCTTAGCCGTGTTGATATCAGCCCTCTTTATGTTGAGTGATGATAAATGGCTTAGCAGTGTTGTTATTAGTCATCTTTATGCTGAGTGATCATAAATGGCTTAACAGTGTTGTTATTAGCCCTCTTTATGCTGAGTGATCATAAATGGCTTAGCCGTGTGCATATTAGCCCTCTTTATGCTGAGTGATCATAAACGGCTTAGCCGTGTGAATATTAGCCCTCTTTATGCTGAGTGATTATAAATGGCTTAGCAGTGTGAATATTAGGCCTCTTTATGCTGAGTGATCTTAAATGGCTTAGCAGTGTTATTATCGGCCCTCTTTATGTTGAGTGATCATAAACGGCCTAGCAGTGTGATTGTGAGCCCTAATTGGGCAAAGTGATTACAAATGATTAAAGCGTTTTATAAGATTCTTATTTTAAATTGTTGATGTGATTCTATTACTTACTAAGCCGGTGTGCTTACCCATTATGTTATTGCTGTCTAATACAGGTGGGCCGAGTAAGGGAAAGAGGGTCTTGGGAAGGAGCCGCAGCGTGAGTAGTGGTTTGCTTACTATTGCTGGTAGTAAGCGTTTACTCCTGTTAAATCATGCTCGGATATTGAGGGAGTCTTTTGAAAAGGGAAAACTCACGTTTGTAATAATTGTAAACATTGTGTTGTTTATATGTATATGAAAAGTGTTATTTACTTCGTTGAATGAAATGTCAAAAATAAAATAAAATTGGGTGTTACAACTCAAACAAGTTATCTAATTGTAACCATTTTCAACAATTTCATCAAAGTCAATATCCTCCATTTGATTATAACCTTTTTCCACAAGCCTTGCTTTATACCTATCTATTTCACTTGTAGATTTATTAATTTTGCAAATCCATTTACATCTTATAGTTTTTCTACCCTTAGGTATATATGTTACAATCCATGTTTTATTTCTGTTAAGTGCTTCCATTTCAACATTCATTGCATCAACCCAGTTTTGATCTTTACAAGCTACCCAATATGTATTAGGTTTAACACTTTTATTTAAAGTTGTAACAAAATAGTAGTTCCTAGGACTCAAATTTAAATAATCAACATCCTTTTCAAATTCATACTTGGCTTTCCCTTCCACAATATAATCCTCAAACTTTCTGAGCATACTTGACATCCTATTTGACTTTCTATGATTTTCACTCTCAGTAACAATAATATCTTGATTATTATCTATTGTATCCTCGGGGAAAACAAGTTTTCATCAAAATTTGTTGCACCTGAATTATCATCATAATTAGACTCATGAGAGTCACCGGAATGTGGAAAAAACTTTCCATCACCTTCTATATATCCTTGATCTCTCCCTTAATCATTGAGATTTTTAGAATTTTTGTTATTGTTGTTAAACAAGGTATCATTAAAAAAGTTAAGATGATTTAATGATTTGCATCTTTCTCTTAAATCTTTTTAAACTTTGAACTTAACTTGAATGGAAAAACATTTTCAAAGAATTTAATGTCTCTTGAATAAAAGAACTTCTTTTGATCAAGACTTCAAAGTTTATAGCCTTTTATTACTGTTGAAAAACCCATTAAACACTTTTTTTAGATCTGCTACTAAATTTATCACCATTTTTTAAACTACTAGCAAAACACAAACACCCAAAAACTCTAACATCAGAGAGATTAGTCTTAACACGATATACTAATTCAAAAGGACTTTTTCAATAAAGAATAGAGGAGGGAAGCCTGTTAATCAAGTAAGTTGCAGTTAGCACACACTTAATTCACATATTTAATGGAATTCCCCCTGAAACATGAGAGCTCTTGCTATATTTAGCAAGTGCATATGTTTCCTCTCAGTTAACCCCACTTTGATACCATGAGCAGTGTAGGTGTTATACCCGTTGTGAAATAAGAAGATATTGAAGATATTATAAGAGAGAAAAAAGAACTCTTGAGAGAGAAAGGTTTTTAAGAAGATGTAAGAAATAAGACAATATTTTATATCATACTTGGATGCCTTACAATGACAACATACAACACTATATATAGCCTTTGTTGAGTACAACTTACAAGCTTATAGTACAATGACACTTATTTTTTACATTATTGATGGATGACATAAGTGCTTATGTCATATAGGGAATGACATCATTATATATGTCATTAAAACACACTAGAAAATAAAAACATAATATTTTACATAATTCAATATAAAATTTTCTTTTGTTTAAGGACTCCAGTGTGCATCGGGATGGGTCGGGTCATCTTCATATGGATCATTGTGGTTATTTACATATGGATTATTGTCTTATTCCCAATCAACATAGTCTTCAATTTCGTTAGAAGTTTCTGTAATTGCTTCAAGAAGATTTTGTTTCCACTCGCATGTTGCATGTATCCATTTTGCTTAATCTGAATGGTCATCACTCCATTGATGGATGTTATGCATGATGAAGAACGGAATTTTTGCGGGATCAACACCATTTGCTCTAGCCATAGTACTTCTTTGGCAAGAAATCAGACATATAGTTAACTAGTCCAAGGAACTGTCAACATGACAAACATACGCTAGTGATAAGATGCCCCTGCTGAAATCATACATTTTAGCTATTTCTTTGGACTAGTCCACTATATGTCTGATTTCTTGCCAAAGCTTTCAAATCATACAGTTTGGTTATTTCCCATGCTGAAAAAGAATCATGCCCCTTGGACAACACGACAAACAACAACTGTTAAAGATATTAAAAAGATAGCTGATAAGATGCCCTCGCTGAAGATTCCTGATTTGACATAAAAGGGTTAATAGACAAATTAGGTATCAAACTTTGTGTAAATGTTCAATTTCATTAACCAACTTTTTTTCGTAACAATTCCATGAACGTACTATTGAAACCGGTCAAAATTTTGAGGCTATCCGGTTTCACCGGTAAAGTGTACACGTGACATTTTTTTTTTATGACGTGGCTTTTATTAGTAGACAAATAGGTAACTAAACTTTGCGAAAATGTTCAGTTTGTGTAACTATATTTTTTTATTGACACTTAGATAACTAAACTTTGCGAGAATGTTCAGTTTGGGTAACTATCTTTTTTATTGACATTTAGATAACTAAACTATGGCTAGAGCAAATGGTGTTAACCCCGCAAAAATTCTGTTCTTCATCAACATCCATCAATGGAATGATGACCATCCCGATTAAGCAAAATGGATACCGACAACCTGCGAGTGAAAACAAAATCTTCTTGAAGCAATTAAAGAAACTTTTGACGAAATTGAAGATTATGTTGATTGGGAAGAAGACAATAATCCATATGCAAATAACCACAATGATCCATATGAAGATGACTCGACCCATCCCGATGCACGCTGGAGACCTTAAACAAAAGAAAATTTTATATTGAATTATGTAAAATATTATGTTTTTATTATCTAGTGTGTTTAAATGACATATACAATGATGTCATTCCCTATATGACATAAGCACTTATGTCATCCATCAATAATGTATAAAGTAAGTGTGATTGTACTATAAGCTTGTAAGTTGTACTCAACCAAGGCTTTATATAGTCTTATATGTTGCCATTTTAAGGCATCCAAGTTTGAAATAAAATCTTCTCTTATTTCTTACATTTCTCTAAAAACCTTTATCTTTCAAGAGTTCTTTTTTCTCTCTTATAATATCTTCAATATCTTCTTATTCACAACGGATATAACACCTACACCCCTCATGGTATCAGAGTGGGGTTAACTGAGAGGAAACATAGGCACTTGCTTCAAATTGTTCATGTTCCAACAATCACAATAATAGACTATTCGCAAATCATGGCAATAAACAAGTCACATACAAGAAAATTATGAATAATAAACATAATGCAAGTATAATGAGAAGATATCACTAAGAAAATTAGAGCATAATATTATTATCGAATACAAGTTTAATTTTTCAATTCTAACATCACTAATTTAATCCTAATTACCCTATAGTCAGTTACTAATTTATTGTTGATTCATAAGTAAAATAGAGAAATGAACTAAAGTGTGATAGTAAGAAAATGAAGAAAGTTGGATGGAATTTGATAGAATATGATTGTTTGGTTATTGGTGACGTTAGAGATATATAGGAGGTTTCCTGGGTTGTATTTTGACTAGTCTACCGATATTTTACCTTGTGAAAAAACACACGTATTGACGAACCGTATAAAGATCAAAGATGTACGCATATACGGATTCCGCCAGCCATATACGGCTCGTGCAGGCTGTATACGGCTTGCTTTGGGCCGTATACGGTTGGTGCAAGTCGTATGTGCGGGATCATTGAGTCATGTACGGGATCGTAATTCTTCATTGCTTGTTTTCGCTCTAAAATCTTCGTTAGTCGTCCATTTTCGTTGATTCTTTTTGCATTATTTTCTTAATTTCCTAATTAGAAAAATAACACAAATAAATGTAATATTAGGATTTGTGACAACCCTCAAAATACAAATTCCGTACATATTAGTCTAATTCCCTATAAAATGCAATCTATTTCAGTACAAGATACATTCATAATTCGTAAGAATTACACAAAACAATCAGTAAAGACCGAAATACCCGAACGTTGTGATCGAATTTTATAAGTAACGTAAATCTATTCAATTATAATAGTAGTTTTAATTATTGTGATAATGATGCTAAAGAAATAGCATGACAACCCTTGCAAACCCATAAACGTTCATGTGAATTAAGAAACGTGCAACGACTAATCAAGTTATGAAATTAATCGAACGAAGTATCAATGAATGCTTGGACATTATTGTAAACAATTAACAATATTCTAATAACCCTAATCTACCTTAATTAACCCTAAATTACCTTAATTACACAATTAGCACCTAAGTAATCGAGATTAACACTTAATGACTAAAATATCTAACCTAAACCTAGATAGTTGGAACCACAAAGGGGCCCCCCTTCTCCCCCTTGGAAAAACCGGCCAAAAGGGGCCCATGGACCCCCTTTGCAACCCTTGAAACATGCAAGGCACAACCATCCCTCCTCCCATGCCTCCTTGTCTCCACACCTCCCATACTTAGCCCTATTTCTCCTTCATTACTTCACAAACAAACTCACAAACTCTCTCCCTTCTCTCCCTCTCTAACCTACAGCCAAGACAGCAGCCCTCCCCCCTTCTTTTGTTCAAACAACCACCATTAATTCACCATTCAACCACCACTCAACCACCTTGAACCACCATGAACCACCACCTCTAAAACCCTCAGTTTACACTCTTTCAACTCACAAACACTTATACATCCTAAACCCATTTCATTTCATGAATAAAATAAACTAAACACAAGGATTTGAAGTTAGGAAGTCATCCACAAAGAGATCAAACATTCATCTAAAACCACCTTTTAAAGCACTGTAAGGAGATTTTCTTTCTATTACTTAACTTTAAATGCATATTCATGCTATATTTGTTCATTCATGCTAAAATACGATTTTAATGAGTTACTTTATGTATTAAATACATTAACTAGTGATTTTAAACAATAAAAGAGATTATATGCAAGTTAGAAACTTTAAAAATGATAAACATGTGTTCTACACTTTAAACTCTTCATCTTTATGTACTAAACACTTATTCATGCTAAAAATAGTTATTATGAACTTAATAACATAATAAACTTGCTAGAACATAAACTTTGTACTTTAAAAGTTAACTAAACATACATTTGTATACAAAATGTGAAAAACAAGACTTTAATGACTATTATGCAAAATTCAGACTTTTGAGTACTTATATGTTAAAAACAGATTATATAAAGTTTATAAAGTAAATCTATGGGTTAAAGTGTTAAAAACATAAGTCTTATGGTTAAAAACTAAGAAAACCCAAAACTATGTGGTTAAAAGTGGAAAAATGAGAAATAAAGGGACTACATGTACAAAAAAAGAAAGTTATGGACCATGGATGTGATAAACAGTAACTTATGTGTATTTAAGTATAAATCATGTATTAGAAAAATAGTTATGTTGATTAAACACTAAATAACCAAAGTATTGTGTTAAAAATGGAATAAAAAGGAACTAGAAGGACTTAATGTGAAATATCCGTGACTATGGGGACTGAGATGTTAAAATTAGTAAGTTTAAGTATCATAAAGAATAATCTATGAATTGTAATGTTAAGATCAACAATTGTATGGCTAAAAGTCGATAAACGGAAAGTTAAGTTAAAAATGAGATAAAAGAGACTATAGACACTAAAGGTATAAAATTCATAAGGTATGGGCTGAGATTATGAAATCAGTAAGTTAAAAACATATTAAAGTGTAATTTATAACTTAAAGTGTTAAAAACAAGTCTTGTATGGTTAAAATATGATAAATCCAAACTTTAGGTCAAATATAGTAAAATCGGAAACTTTGGGGACTAAGAGGCTAAAATCAGAAATTACATGGACTAATAACTAAAAAACAGTAACTTAAACATCCTCGAGTGAAAACTCTAAGAAAAGAGGTTAAAGATATAACTTACACGGTAAAAATCGAAGAAAACGAACGTTTCGACTTAAACCGGCAAAATAGAAAACTCGAGGATTAAGAATGTCATTTTAAAACTATGGGGACTATCAAGTACCTCCTGAAAATCAAGGGACTCTGTTTTTTAAAAACATATATCAAGTTATGATAAGTGTATAAATCGAGAAATTGTAAAAATAAAATTTTAACGAGTTAGAACGTATTATAACGACAAAAAGTCATAAAAATGAATTATATAACTTATAGCTTTATAAAAATATAGTCTATTAATAAATATCTTGATTATATTACTTTGATATATGACTCATGATTTAAAAACCGATATAATGAAACCATGAATCTCGAACCAAATAAAATCGAGACAATATATATATATATATATATAAAGAATCAAAAGTGAACACTAGTGATATATTATGTATAATAATGTATTATGAAGTTGACTTAAACATTTTATAATCTTGAAAACCAATAAAGATCACAACGTATCTCTTTCGCCTATAATGACATTTAAAACTCTAGTTGAGCGAACAACTAGCATAGACGGACTGTTAAGTCGTCTACATTTATTAACTCGACCTCATGCGTTTAGGGCGCTAAGAGGCTTACTCAGATATTTTTACTTAAGCTATATTTTCTAGCACGCTCGGACTCAGGTGAGTTCACAGCCCTTTTTTACTACTTTTTTAAATGCTTTCAAATATTGGGGTGAAAAACATATAACTGATTTATGCGATTATTGAAACTTGACAACCTATCTTTATGGGCGACTAAATTCCTCATGTTGTAGCATAGAAGTCCTTTGTGCTGACAATCACTATAACCATTAGTTAGATGACGCTAACCACTGAGTATACAGATAGTACTATCGGGGTGACGTCCCTCCCACTGTTTGTAGTTAGTCGCGCTAGCTAGCGACGTTGTTTCGCATCGAGGATCGTATACTCAACCGGTCCAATGCAACTGATTCATTGTATGTTAACTTGATTATAGGTTTAGTTCAGCATTTTAACTCGAATGGTTTAGCTAACCTTCGAGGGATCACAGTCAGTAGTTTTAATTGAGAATAATCGTACAATAGGCCTTCGATGCCACTTTTTGAATTACTGATAAATTTTACTAAATGATTGTTTATGATTGAGTCATTAAACCTGTGGATTCACTCAACAATTATGTTGACGTTTTATAAATATGTTTTTCAGGAATTAGCTATGCCGTAAGATCACATGCATATTTGGGACCGTACCTGCCACGATAATTTGAATGCCACTTTTGAAAATTATGGGATTTATTTATAATATTAACTTAATGTAGTTCTTCTTATGAAATCCCGGAACCTATCTTTTATTAAAATACTATTTTGACGGCTTGATAAGCCGTAATGCTCGTAAAACTATTATTGGCATCTTAATATTATAGATGTTCTGCGATAATTATACGCTCTCGATGTATTGTTATTCGATCATTGTCACGCCCTGAAGCTTTCGCATAGTTATTATACTCTTAATTTTTGGGGGTGTGACAGGATTAAAAAGTTACTTATTAAATAAAAATGGGTAAGATAACGTTTGTAAAAATGTGACTTTTTATGCGTTATCAAGTATCCCACACTTAGACTTTTGGTTGTCCTCAAGCAACACTTAAGTCATTTTCTTACGTAAAGTTGATCTTCTTAGAAAATTTTTATAGACTTTAAAATGTTATTGAAGAATAACGGTTTTCAAGGGCACGACCTCTGATTTTCGAGGGAAGATTTTAAAACAGGGCTTCTATTTAATAAAATATGGATATTTCTCTTAAGCAGTCTTCAATTCTCAATGTACATGACTAGGTTGCCTTCCTAAATGAAGACTTATACGAAGATGTATATATGACTCAACCCGAAGGGTTTAAAGACAAGGAAAAAGAGCATCTTGTATGTAAATTAAAGAAGTTAACTTATAGGCTGAGTAAGTTTCACGACTATGTGTTGGGTCAGAGACCCCACTAAATGTAATTTATAGATGACAAATTCACTTAAGTGTTATAGTTCACTGCATCAGTTAGCAGTGAACAAGTTAGAGTAGAAAAGAGAAACTGTCGCTGATCAAACCTGATCAGCAAACAGAAACACTTAGAATATGTTTCTTATTCTTCTCTAATCACTGCATATGTTAGCAGTGATTCTCTTGTAACTTGAAGCATTCTCAAAGCATCATCATTCGCTGATGATCATTTAACCTTCATGTTACTAAGGCTGTCGCTGAAAAGATCAAGTTCCATCTGCTGAAGTCGAAGACTGAAGACAGAGACAGAGAGCAGTTCAATGATGTGGAAATCATCACTGCTCTACTGACCAGAGGTTCATGCCTTTACCTGAAAGTACATTGGGTCTGACAAATACCCAACGTACAATAGAAGGCCAACTTATGTAGCATACAAGAAAGCGTGCATATCTTTTCTAAGATATGTACGATCACTTATTGTACATTTGCATTTAATTCCTTGTACCTTCTTCTGTAACCTAGGAATAAAGTAATGTATAAACTTTAATCCTAGGATGTACTGTCACTTTCAAATATTGAAAGTTACTTTACTGTCCCAACCAATATGGTGTTGACACGTGTTGTACTTATATCTCATTGTGTGAGAGTATAAATACCACGCTCAATAACCATATTAAACGTCCAAAATTTTGTATTCAAGATCAACTAGTGGTAAAGCACGTTCCTACTCTTTAGTGAACCAAGTGCCCTCACTTATCTGTTAAGTGTTGATCACTAAGCCTTATCAGCGATCTATTCGCTGATAAGCTGTTGAGACCAAATTTGTCACAAGTTAGTTTACTTAGACTTGTCTGTCTTGTCTATTTCCGCAAGTAAACTTTGTAAAGTATTCAATTGAATCATATCAATAACAAGAAAACTTTAAACTTGAATTTGTTTGTCTATTTACATTTATTGTTAGTAGTTAAAACGTTTTAGTTGACAAACCGGGACCAACACTATGGTACTTAAAGTTTGATGAGGTTATAAAACGATTCAACTTCACCAAAAATTATACTTCAAGAACAGTGGGAGCAAATTCTCATTTCTGGTTTTATATGTTGATGATATACTTATTGCTAGCAATAGCAAGGACATGTTGTTTGAGACTAAATGTTTCCTATCAAAGAACTTTGATATGAAAGATCTCGTTGAGGCATCTTATGTTATCGGTATTGAAATTCATCGAGATAGAGGAAAAGGGACGTTAGGTTTGTCTCAAAAGGCCTACATAAATAGGATCCTTAATAAATTCAACATGCAAAATTGTGCTCCTACCATCGCCCCTATTGTAAAAAGTGACAAATTTGGCTCTTACCAATGTCCCAACTCGAAGGCGGAATGTGAACAAATGAGGCTTATTCCATATGCTTCAGTAGTTGGGAGTTTGATGTATGCTCAGGTCTGCACCCGACCTAACATCGCCTACATTACCAGTATGTTTGGTCGTTATCAATAAAACCAGGGATTGGACCATTGGAAAGTAGCCAAGATAGTGTTACGATACTTACAAGGAACAAAAGAATGCTCACTTATAGAAGATCAAGTCTTCTCGAGGTCGTAGGATATTCAGACTCAAACTTTGCCAAATGCAAGGATGATAAAAAATCAACTTCGGGGTATGATGTCGCGCCGAACGGTCGGTTATTTGTCACGGCGGTGTCGTCGTCGGTTGAGGTCGCCAGACGGTGACCAAACGGTGCGCTATCAGTGGGATGTTTTATATTTATTGTTTGTCGGGGCCTAAACCTCCGTACTACCTACTAGATACTAGTATCTGGTAAGGATGATTAGGGTCGTCTCTATGACGGTCGAATTTGAAGTGGAGCTCGTTTGGACAATTCAGTATTTAAGATAGGGTTTTGGATAGTTGGATAGTTTGGATATGGGTTTTTAAATATTAACTAATAAAAACAATAAAATAAAATAAGCTAGCATGCAAGGAACAACTAAGGATAAGGATACGTGGTTTGCCATGATTTAGTATAATGTTGGCTTATGGTAGTTATGATGTTATGCCATTAGTAGTAATAATTTTCACTTGTGTGGTGGATACACATGATCATATAGCACCGGGATGTCTCCAAGTACTGTAGCCAACTTAATATGACAGTCATCCTCGAGTCCTGTTCCTCATTCTCAGACATCAGAGATATCTGTATTGATAACATGAATTGTTGAATGAACGAAAACATGAACGGGTGTTACCCCACCGGAACAAGTTAGGATGACTTTGTCTAGCGGCCAGTTAAGTTGTCATCATTCATACATAGAAACTATAACTACTATTCTACTACATTATTATGAACATACAACAATCAATTTATAATCAAAGACCTAGTCATGCATCTAACCGAGTGGTGTGATAAATTGATACTAACTAAATACCTAAGCAACAATCAACAAGAACATGCAATAGGTAAGCGAGGGCAGTATTCTGTTTTACGAATCAGGTAGAGAAACTATCTAGGTTGTGGATATTCCGAAAGTTCTTTCAAAAATATCAACTATGTGATACCAAATCTAACCTATCTCTATTCCCATGAATCGTGTGTCCCACGGACTTATTTCAGTCAGGAGAACAGTCACCATATCGAGATCAATGAATCTTCTTACACAGAATAATTCAGTGACATACACCTATGAATTAATTACGTTCATTTTAGAGGCAAGGTTTTAACCACAACATGAGTTGGACAGGTAAACAAAGAGATTCGGTTCACATATTCGTATATTAATTAATTATCATGGGGAAAGAGTAACAGTATAATTGGTTTCATAACTACGCCAAATAATTACGTAAATCATGGCAAACGTATAAATAACTACTCACAAAGCATGGTAATAAGCATTTCTAATATTAATTAATGACAAACATCAAACAAGAATATTATGACGAATTAATAAAAGAAAAGGATAAATATTACCCGTAAACGTTGCGAGCAGAATAACACTTGTATTTCCTCTGAATATCCAAAGCGTTACCTTGTTAAGCTAGCTACTACTAATAACTAATACATTCTCGTACTTAAGTCTCCCTAGATTAATTAAGTTAATCTAGAGAGAGAAAGTAGTGAGAGAAACAACTAACTAACTAGAAAGAAAATTGAAGTGAGGTGTGTGAAAGGTGTAAAAGGTGTATGAATGTTGGATGAGGAGGTTGGTATTTATAGAAGGATCCCCGAACCGTATTTTGACCATCTGAACTGTATTTGACCTTCCAAAAATCAATCCGTATTGCGCGAACCGTATCAAGATGCAATTTTTACGCATATACAGGTCGCACGAACCGTATACAGTTCGTTTGAGCCATATACGGTTCAATTGGCCCGTATACGGGTCGATTGGGCCATATATGGTTCAAACGAGCCGTATACATGTAGTTTGGCTTGTATCTCCGGGGTCGTAGGTCGCGTGTGCGGGATTGTAATTCTTCGTTTGCTTGTTTTGGTTCCAACTTCTTCGTTTCTTATCCGTTTTTAGCGATTCTTATATCCATGTGATCGTAATCAAATTATATTTAACTTAATATTGATCAATGATAATTTCTATAAAATTATCAAAAAGATGATTTGAACGCGAGCGAATCGCCTTCTTTTGACTTGGCTCCATTTTACTCGTTTTTCACCTGTTTTTGGTGAGTTTTACAACATCGTCTTCGTAATCACCTAAATAACACGATAAAACAAATAAATGTAATATTTGGATTGAAATGTTAATTATATAATAAATATGGGTAAGATAACGTGGGTAAAAACGTTACTTTTTACACGTTATCAGGGTACATATTCATGCTTTCAGGTGGACCCATATCTTGGAGGAGTCGTAAACAAGAGCTTACCACTACTTCGACAATGATGGCGGAATATGTAGCATGTTATCATGCCACTTGGTATGCTATGTTGTTAAGAAACCTAATTAGTGGACTCAAAGTTGTTGACACCATTTCAAGACCACTGAACCTTTATTGTGACAATAGTGCTGTTGTTACCTTCTCCAACAACAACATCTCAACTGGTGATGGATTGTATCTCGACACCAAATATCTATTTGTTCGAGAAAGAGTGGAAGAAAATTGCATAACTGTGGAGTACATTAATACAAGTGACATGTTGGCGGATTCTTTTACAAAAGGATTATCGCCTAAGATTTTTGTTGAGCATGTGACGAGAATGGGCTTAAAAGGCAATCTCGCATGATGTCACGAAGTACGATGCATTATCAAATGTAAGCGCTTATAACTTTATCTTTGACATGATTTTATTTATTAAGCTCCATTGATTCAAGTTAACGCTAATTGACTTCTTTAATATTGGAGCAGATATGATAGCCATAAAGTATTAAGTTGTATTTCGTGGGAGTATTGAGGTATAATTAATGGGGATCTCATATCTTTTAGGTATGTACGAATGTATCCTTTAGCCTCAATGCTTTTATCAAATATGTTCTAATTATATTAGTAAAATGGTCAACTTATGTGATATAAATGGTTATACGGCCAAGTAGGAGAATGTTAGAATTAATTATTAATATGGCCTAAACTATATTTATTATTTTAATTAAATCCCACATTTACATGTAGGTCCACCAATTGTTGTGATGGGCAGAATTGGTCCTTGTAGTTAAAGTTATATTGTGGTTATCATTATTTTATTTCACTAATTATCAAAATTATTGTACGGGTTTTCTCTCCCTCTCAAAATTCTCCAGTACCAAAATCACAAGACCACAAAAACTTCTTGTAATTTTTCCATCATAATCAAAGGCAACTAAGTGATTAATTGATGATAATCATCATGGCTTCGTCATCTTCACATCCCACAAGTTTTCCTTCAAGTATGTATTCTTCCCTTCACTTATTTATAGAATTCGATCCTTGTTCATGAAATTGATGTTGTGTATTCAACAAAACATTGCTAACACCCCACCTCATTTCTGTAATCAAATAGTATGTTGCTGGTCCAAGAGCTTCATTTTCTTGTTCATGAACTATTTGACTTGAGGAGGTAATTTGAGGATCACCACAATTGATTCCAAAGGTACTATCTGTAAACTAACACGAACGTAAAGTGTTATAAGTTTAGAATAACAATAGATATTTCGTGTTGTTGCTTACTTACATATCGGTGATCTACAATTGCAAGGGAAATTCCGTTGGAGACAATTCAATTATGTTGGAATGCTATTGGAGATACAAGACGTCACATTTAAGATAGCCAAGACTTTAGCAATTACCAATAGTTTATACAAGTATCAACGATAAGTAAAAGTAATTTGGAACTAAAATATAATTACCTATTTTCTGAACCTTCTATAGTAAAGTTGTTCATAACTAAGCTACTGCACATTTATAAACATGATATTATAATGACATAATATAGGATATATGATACCTTGTATGTGTTCAAGAAACATTGTAAATTCCTAATTCAATTTCTTTAAGAATAAACATCAAAGATAACTAATATGGCTTCCAAACTAAAACTAAAGAAACTCTATTTAAACATAAGTTTTGTAAAAGTTCAAAGCTATGTCAACTATAATAATTATAATTTAAATTATTGTTTATTTTATATTTCAAATAAAGATAATTATGAGGCGTATAAATTAAAATAAGCAACTAAGTATAAATTGATTTGAGTTTTAATTTCTATATTTATATATTATTGAAAGGGATATAAATGTAAATTTTGATCTTTCAATTTTTAAACGGTAAATCTTATAGCTAAATTCTTTATAAGGGTTTAAAATGTAAAAGAATAAAAGATACATAGGATTTGAACCCTATTTATAAGGGTAAATTCTTAATGCGAACAAAAGATGAGGGACTCATATTGTAACTTGTGATGTTTTTATAAAATCTGAAACCCTACCTTCATTTCAACACTTTGTATCCTTTCCTCACCACTGCAATCGCCGCTGCCGTTTTCGCTTACAGGTAAAACCCTAGTTTTTTGTAAATTGCATAATCGATCCTACATACAGCTCTAAAAATATGTAAATCATCGTTTTCTATTTCATTTATTTAATTGTTTAAACGATTGATTCTTTCGTAAACAATGCTATTAGATTTTCATTTGAATAAGTGATTGTAGGTATTACGATCGGTTTCTCAAGCGATATTTTACTGCAAGTTATGGTTTTTTGAGCTGATTTTAAAGCTGTTTTGTTTCTTTGTGGCAATATTGATCTCAAAATATTTTGAATCTTCTCGATTTGTTTCTGATTATGCTTGATAAGTTTATTTGTGGTCGTATGCAACTCTCTTGAGTGTATATAAACATACATATATTCTTACTTTTTATGTATAATTTTTTGTGATTGTTAATTTGAACCCTCTTTAGAGCTGATGCATATTCGCTATTGATAACACAGTAAAAATTTTGTTTTGTTTACCTTAACTATATTATAAACTTAGTTTGTATTCATTTTATATCTAGGCTGAAAACGATGCAAGTGTTATCTTGAAGAAATAGACGATGCATCAAAGTTTAGTAAACTTAACTTTTGAAAATGTTTTGTGGTGATTTTGGAATTAGAATATCAAATTGTATTGAATTTGTTAAAATGATGTGTTTTATAATACACATCAGTAGTTTGTTTTAACAACTAGGCAGTAACCCAAACAGTTGTCAGTAGTATTGCTTTATTTTATTCCTGACTTCAGAGCTTCATAGGTTTAACGTGTATTGTTACATGTTTGCAATTGTCTTATATTATTACTGATTTCTGATGCCCCGTATTCTTGCAGCATCTAGATTTTGTGAGGATGGTGAGGGTTAGCGTATTGAATGACGCTCTCAAGAGCATGTACAATGCCGAGAAGAGGGGGAAGAGACAGGTCATGATCAGGCCTTCTTCAAAAGTGATTATTAAGTTTCTTATGGTCATGCAAAAGCATGGTTTGTTCTTGTTCTCTCTCCGAATACTTGTAGCTGAGTTGCACCTTGTATGACAGTTGGAATGCACAATTAATAAAATCTATGGTAGCTGACATACTTGTATACTTCAACATATGCAGGTTATATTGGGGAATTTGAGTATGTCGATGACCACAGGTCAGGAAAGATTGTCGTTGAACTGAATGGACGTTTGAACAAATGTGGGGTCATTAGTCCTCGTTTTGATGTAGGTGTTAAGGAAATTGAGCCCTGGACTGCTAGACTTCTTCCGTCAAGACAGGTTAAACATCATATTTATTTGAGCTGCCAAAGTCTGTGGGTCTGTTGGGTAATGAGGTTGGATTAAAATTGGCAAATCTGGACTCTGGATGAAATGGGTAATCTTTGGGCTATGGTTAAAATGGGTTAGGCTGAACATAAATATTAATAGTGTATCATATTTGATTACAGTAATGTTATTACTCCTTCAATGATACTCTTGAGTTTTTAAATTATTTGATTTCAGTGGACTTTTGTGTTCAAAATGCACTTAGGGTGACCTTTAAGCCCTTTGACAAACTGTTTTAGTTGGTTTATTATTTTCTTTTGATCAATTAGAAATAAAACTTAATATGAAATATGAATTGTGTTCATTATTACATGTGGCGCAAGTAGCTACCTCTACCACTTTTCTTGTTTCTTGAAAGGATAGGATTATTTGGTGAGCATTACTTCAATACTAATGTAGAGGAACCTGATAATATATGCAGTTTGGGTATATTGTCTTGACTACATCGGCTGGAATCATGGATCACGAGGAAGCTAGGAGGAAGAATGTTGGTGGTAAAGTGCTTGGTTTCTTTTACTAAATCTCAAGATTTCGACGATCTAAAGCTATTTTAGGCTAGGGCTTGAAAGAAGTTATGGTTATCTTTTTGAGATTGGATTTTTTTCAATGAGGGATTATTTTCAGTTTGATTGTCTTTGAATTGCCATGTTGAAGACATCATTCCTATCTTAGGTTTGAGATACCTGTTACCGATGTTAAAAAGACAATTTATTTGAGAGTTTGATCATTTAATGGTTAGTGTCATTACCATATATACTATTAGGCGGTGTCTTTTGTTGTTTTAATCTTTAAATTTATAACATAGAGTATATATAGGTTTTATGATCATTAATATACCTATAAAACTCGATCTATCAGGCCGAATAAGACATAATATTGAACATGGATTCAGAGACTTGAACTACTATTCTGAAAATAATAAGTAAGATCGTAAATTGGAACACCTAAACTATATAATTATATATATTGGGTAACAGGATAATATGCTTGATAAATTGCCTTATTAAAAAGATTACCAGCTTTTTTAAAAATTGCTGCAGTTTAATGTTATGAAAACATATTCGGCAGTAAATTGGGTGTAATACAAAAGTGTACTGTCTTGTGGGAGGTTGATTTATACTCCATTAAACTATTGATACATCACAAAAGATGTTTGTTATCATGTGATGGAGACTATGTGATTGAATTTAAATGATGATGATATATTGATTAAAAAACACCAAACTCAAGCTAAGGCATCTCTAAGACTCTAATGGGGAATAATGTTGGGACTATTAATGACTAAAGAGTCGCCGGAAAACAACAAAGTTCGTTAACAGACTGTTTAATGTATTTTTTTACTCATTGGAACTCGTAGAGGATCGAAAGGAAACGAAAACTGCAAAGTCTTAACCACCATGTGAACGTGGTGGGTTTTGATTCATTAGGAGCAAAATCGAAATAGTCTGTTATTTAAATGGTTCACCTGAACGGAAAAGGGATGTCGACCAAGAAGCAGAGAGTTTTTCGCCTGAATTATCACCGCTATTCACCTATGGCATGGGTAGGTTTGGACTTTGGTCAAACATAAACAATGTAATTAAAATAATGTAAGAGCATTTTTGTAACCTTGCTTGAATCATCCTTTTATAAACCAATTTCCTCATTGCAAAAATCACTGTTCCATCTAATATACTTACTTCGTCTTAATTAAAGTTTCCGCTTTTCAATTACACATAGTTTTAAAATAGTTAGTTTGGGACATTCAAAAATGGAAATACGGATTATGAATTTGAGACGGATGAAGTATCATCTTTACTAATTACAGACTTTTTAATTGATTAGTACTATATGAAACTGATACACCATTTGTTCCAAAATAAGTATTAATATTTATATTATAGTTTATCTCAAAATAAGTGTTAGACTTTTAAAGAGATAATCAACGTAACTTTTTTACTCTTATTTATATTTTTTTCACAAAAATCTAAGCCTAAAGTAAATGACAAAGTGACATTTGACTCTTAAAAATAGAAATTTTTGTACTTAATCCTAAAACTGTGTGACAATTATCAATGAGACATTTATTTTGAAACGGATGTAGTATTTTTTTGGAACAATCTAAAAGAATAGACACTTTAATTGAGACGAAGGGAGTATAACTTTTCCTATAATCCATTAGACGAGTAATTGGAAGAAGTCTTTTCAGGTTACTTAGAGAAAGGGAGTATTATTACTTAGATGTATGTGGCTTAACTAGGGTATTCCCGTGATCATTTTTAACACTTTTCCTTACCACCTCAATATGTACAACTAGTAAGATTTAAACGTGAAATTTTGATTAAAATATCACAACTTCGAACACTAGACATTTTAAGGAAATTTTTTTCCAATGATGCATTATACTCCATAAACAAGTTTAATGCTTGACAGTTAATCTATTAGGTTTATTTTACTTGTTTTTTCTACCTATTTCATATATTATAACTAAGGGTCAGTTATATGAATTATAATTTCAATATTATTAGATAAAGTCGTTTGAATGTTAAATTATCATCAATATCATAACAAATTAATATTCTATGAAATTGATTGGACGTCAAGAAATCAAATTACGTTAATTAACATAAAAATCATTCGCTTTTAATCAAAATTTTGAAAACCAATCTTTTGACCGAACTGATTATTGATTTTTTTTTTTACTTTTTTACTTTTTTAAAACTTTTATTAAAATTGATTATAGGTTAATGTTTAATTACACTATATTAACTGTAAATTTTACGAATTTGAAATTAGAATTTTTTATATCAAGTTATGAGTGATTAAAGTGCATTTAAAAGTGTAAATTGTCAAAATTGAAAATAAAAAAGTTCGAATTTCAAAATAATCACTTTAATACTTACAAATTTTACAAATTTTAAGTACGACGTCCAAATGCTATGTAAGTGGATATAGATATAGTTATAGACGGATGGTGTATTAAAGTGCACTAAGCTTAAATTTTTCCTTATCAAGACCCTTATGATGATGTTATTATAAGTCTTAATTAATTTACCATGTAATATTATAGGTCTTAATTAATTTTCTTGTAATAATACTTATTGGTAGTTTATTATCAAATTAATAATTCATTTTCTACGTCAATTATCAAACTTACAAATATCAAAAGCAAAGTGGAGCAGATTCATTCCATTCAAGATTTCAATCATTTCAACTACAAGACAAGAAAAATTATTTCTACTTTTAAATTATGAAGATACAATCCGTTCAAGACCTCAATCATTTCCATTAGAAGACAAGTCCTATTATTTCTACTTTGAAGAAAATGTTAAAAGACTTTAAAGAGAAGAATGATATGTCGGAAGAAATTTTGAAGAATCTTTTCAAAATTATCAAAAGAAGAATGAAGATGTCGGCCAATAGAGAAGAGATGCCAAGTCTAGTTCCTTTTAGAGAATTATAAAAGAAGACATTATGGGAAGAAAGAGGCATGCAAAGAACTACTAGAAAAAACACTTAGAAAAATTTCCAAATGTATGAAACCCCAAAAACCCTCAAAACTATTACTCTCAACCACCTGATGCTCCAAGACCTTAGATTTTCAAATTATAATTTCTCCTTCCATTTGTAAAGATTGTCAAGATAGTACTCCTTGTAATTTTCAAAACAATTATGATAATAAAACCTTAGGTATTTTAATCTATACTACTATCTTATTTCAATTTTCTTAATTATGCTTGCATTTTGCTACTTTAAATTTATGCTTCTATTTATTATTATATTTCATTCTAATATATAATATATCACCTTTTACATAGTATAACTGTTTTGGTATCAGAGCACTATATGATATTCAAGCCATCTGATGGCACATGATATTCAAGCCCTTCGCTGGCACCACATGATATTCAAGCCCTTTGATGGCACACGATATTCAATAAACAATTGGGCAGGGATGACACGTGATATTCAAGCCCTTTGATGGCACATGATTTTCAATGAACAATTATTCGTCGCGGATGGCACATGGTATTCAATAAACGATGATTTGCCATGGATGGCACGTTATGATTTCGAAATGATTACTCAATAATTGGTTTATGGTAGACTCTTAAACCTGTAAATTCACTCAACAATTTTGTTTATGTTTTAAATATGTTTTTCAGGGAATTAGCCATGACGTAAGAACTTGCATGCATTTTGGGACCCCCGCTCAGGATGCCATACTTTGATAACAAGGGATTTATTTTATATATGACTAGGATATGGTGGTCATACACATTTTATATGGAAACAATTATCGTTTTGAGACTCGATGAATTGTCAACATTTATTAAAACTATTTATGGCATCTTTAGTATATGTTTTGCAATACTCATACGCTCTTTATCTAATTAACGATTGATCGCATCACGCCCCGTTCTTCCACACTTGATTAACTTTGATTAGATTTTGGCGGGGTGTGACAAATACAATCTATTTGGAGCTAAAGACAGAGATTAGACAAATGAATTTAATCTGTATTTGATTTCTTGTATTTCTCATGTAATTAGTTTACTAGTTGTTTTGTCATTATCAATTAGGGGGAGATTGTTGGGAAAATTAAGTGATCTAAATTTTCCTACATTATAAATTTGATGAGACAAATTGTAAACTGAAATTAGACTAGTTTAATATGTGTTAATAGTCTAAGGGAAAAGGGATAAGTCTAAGAGTTCAAGATATATTCAAAGATATTCAAGATAAACTTGAATAATAGATGACTTAGTTTCCTTATAGGACACTTATTCCTAATGTAAGTCTTGATTGGACTCTATAAATAAAGAGATCACAAGACATTTAAAGGTGTCTTTCCAAAGGTTTTTGCCTTGGTTAAACCACGATTTCATAACTTGAAATCGTTTTCCCCTTATATCCTCTAAGTCGTGCTTAATTGATAATATACATATGACTTAGAATATCTTCTTCGTCTTCTTCATATCGTGAATAATTGTTATATCTTTTGTTTTCAATGATAAACGGGTCCTACACCTTTGATGTCCAGGGCCCTAATTTGGATCTTTTCTTGGTAAATGGTTGAGATGGTGGATTCTTGATTGGTGGGACCTCACTAACGTTCACTGGAATGGTAATTAGTGACTTTGAGGTAGCTGGTGGTCTAGAAATGGGGGTTGGATGTAAAATGTTTGGTTGCTTTTGGATTAACTTAGGCAAAGACACGGTCGCTGGTTTTGGAAATATGTGTGCTTCCACAACGCTTGGACTAAAGCCCTGGAATGGCAATCGATCATAGCTATCAAACATATCTTTAATGATCGGTGATAGAAATCGAGTATAAGGAACATACTCCAAGTGAGTGGAGGCAGCGACCCGTGTAACAAGCTCGTTGAAGATTGCACCAGCATAATCAATATTTAAATTATTGGTCAGTGACCAAGCAAGCTGAGCCTCGAATGTATTCAATTGATCAAAACTTCCTTGTTTTGTTCCAAGGCATTGAATGACTGTACCAAAGAAAACATTTCAAACATCATCCATATTTTTCTTGTAGATGGTTCCAAAATGTTTAGATCCACCAACCACAATGGTGACTTTAACATCGATATTAGTTATATCGATGATTCCTTGCTTGGAATCGTCACCATTAAGATTTTATGATTTTTGAAAAAGTTAATTATTTCCTCAAAACCCTTTTTCTCAATCAGAAGAGCAACATAATTGTTTTACTTGTTTGTGGGCTCAAAAACGAATTGAGAAGCAGTTTTGCCCATTTTTAAGAAGTTTTTGATAAAACAAAGTAAGTTTTAGGGTTGAGAGAAATGGGGAATTTGAGATTGTTAAAGATGAAATGAAAACGGTAAATGAGAATTAATGTGAAAATGGATATTTATACCGTTTAATCTTACCGTTAAAAAAAACAACTCAAGTAATGATTATTGGTGGTGGAAAATGGGTTGGATAATAGTGCGAGTTGTATTGAGGTGACATTAATGGCGATGGAAAGTGGCGCGTCAAAAAAACAGTCATGTAGAAGATAAAATGTCAGAAAAAGTGTCAAAGTTTATTAGAAATCTGATGAGATAATTTTTTTTTGATATCTGAGTCTCACATTCAGTTCTCGTTTTTATTAAATGAAGATGATTGATATTAAATATATGACAGAGAGTGTTTTTGTGTTTTTGAATAAAGAAATATCACTATTAAATATTTACGGTAGAGATACGCAAAAGATGTATCACTGAGAACCTAACTTTATAATAAGTATCAAGAAATGATTATAAGTCAATGGTAAACATTCTCGCTGATCAAATAAGTTGGAGAGTGTAAGGTATGAAATGTAATGAATTAATGATAGATGTTATAAACTTATATGTGAAAATAGAATTAAAGAAGTATAACTCACTATAAAGGTAAACTCGCTGATCACATCAGTTAGAGAACATCATTAGCAAATTATACTTGGAAATTTCTATAATACATATTCAAACCATGATAAAGTTTAAATAAAATGACTTTAGGTCACTAATGGATACTTTCGTTGATCTAATCAGTTGGAGATTATCTTTAGTGACTTAAGTCATTCATTTAGTTCAATATGCCCAACTCACTTATGATAAAATTAAATTTTTTCTAAGGTAAAGGTTAGTGAAAAAGTTCAGCGAGTTGGTTCATTAGGTATAAAGTGTAGTTCAATATCACATTTCATTACATGATCTCTGATAAAATGGTAGCGAAAGTCAATGTGCTTTGTTCTTGAGTGCATCACTGGGTTTTTTTAGCGATAGCTATGACTCTTGTGCTATCACAATAAATTGAGACAACGTCAAAAGTGAAACCATAGTTAGCTAGTTGGTTTTTCATCTAAAGAATTTGAGCAGTGCATCCACTAACAGCGACAAATTCTGCTTCAGCGGTTGAAGTTGAAACAGAGTGTTGTTTCTTACTTGACCAGCTTACTAGCTTTTCTCCTGAGAATTGGCAGCTACCAGATGAACTTTTTCGATCTAATTTACAACCAGCGTGATCAGAGTCAGAGTATCCCTTCAGTGAGAAATCTTATCCGGATGAATACTAGAGACCCAGTCCAGCAAATCCTTTGAGATATCTGAAATCCTCATGACAGCGAGTAAATGGGATTCCTTTGGATCAACTTGATACCTAGCACACAAACAAGTAGCATACATAATATATGGTCTACTTGCAGTTAACTACAGTAGTGACCCAATCATGTCTATATAGGCAGTGATGTTTACAAATTTAGCATCTAGATCAGTGTGCAACTTAATAGCAAGTGAGGTAGGTGTAGCGAGTGTTGAACATGAAGTAAGGTTGAATTTCTTTAATAAATCTTAACATATTTTCTTTGGTTTTTAAGAATTCCAGTTTTGGATTGTTTTATTTGTAATCCCAAGAAAAACGTTAACTCACCCATCATGCTCATTTCATAGCCTTTATTCATGAGGTCAGCAAACTCCTTACACATTGCCTCATTTTAGATCCGAATATAATACAATCAACATATATTTGAACCAGTATGACATCTTTCTTAATGAACAACGTGCTATTTTACCTCTTTGATACCCACATTGAAAGATAGATAGGCAAGGTGTCATACCAAGCTCTTAGAGCTTGTTTTAAACCATACAAGGCAAGTTCTTGTAGACAGAGCCAATATGATTTGTATTAGCGAATCCAGGTGGTTGTTTAACATACACTTCTTCTTGTAGTTTACCATTAAGGAATGCACTCTTAACATCCATTTGGTAAACTTTGAAATTTTTGTGGCCGGCAATGCAAGGAAGATTATGATAGCTTCAACTCTTGCAATAGGGGCAAAGGTTTCATCATAATCAATGCCTTCTTGTTGGCGATATCCTTAAACAACCAGCCTTGCTTTGTTTCTGACAACAACTCCATCACCGTCCATTTTATTCCTAAACACCCATTTTGTACCTATTACCTGTTTGTCCCTTTGGGTGAGGCACCAATTTCCGAACTTTGTTTCTTTCAAATTGAGCCAGCTCCTCTTGCATGGCTAATATCCAGTTGTGGTCAGTGAGTGCTTCATCAACCTTCTTAGGTTCCATCAGTGACATAAAACTTACAAACAAACAAAATCTAGCAGTAGCAGACCTGGTTTGTACCTTGGATGAGGAATCACCAATAATAAGTTTATTATCATAAACCTGTTCCATTTTGTCATTCGTTGTGGTTCAGCATTGACAGGTACAGATATATGAGTGTGCGATGGATCATATATATGTGCAAGTTGGGTGGATGCATTAGTAGAAGTGTCAGGGACCAGAGATGATGACTTTGATATATTACCCGTTGGTGTATCATTTGATAACCTAGTCATCATTATCATTATCAGTGTCTGAAGAGAAATTTCGAATATCTCATCAGTAGGTTATGAACATGAGCTATCGTCCTTGGATATATGAGTTTCATGGAAACCCAGTGACTCATATTCTTTTGGATCAATAGATAGCTCATTATAGACTTCTTCAATGCATTCCCTTCGTTTAGTGTAGACTCTAAAAGCCTTGGAAATGTTTGAATAACCCACAAATATACCTTTATCAGCCTTAGGGTTAAACTTACCTAAGTGATCTCTTTTATTTAGTATGTAGCAGGTTTTACCAAACACATGGAGAAAACTTACGTTAGGTTTTCTTTCCATGAGGACTTCATAAGCTGTCTAATTATGTCTTTTAACACAGATTGACCTATTTTGGATAAAGCATGTTGTGCTTACAGCTTCTGCCCAAAAATAGGTCTGTAGACTACCTTCTATTAGTATTAATCTGGCACTCTCAATTAAGGTTCTATTTCTCCTTTCTGCTACCCTATTTTGTTGGGGAGTCCTATCGGATGAGAAGTTTTGAGAAATGCCATTTGATTCACAAAAGATTTCTAACTCACAGTTTCTAAACTCAATGCCATGATCACTGCTTATTTGTTTCACTAGTTGGCCATTATAATTTCCATCATTTTAATGAAATTCATGATCTCACATGTTGTTTCATTTTTGGCTTTAAGAAAGAATACCCCAAGTATATCTAGAATATTCATCTACAATCACTAGGGAGTACTTCTTTCCACGTAAGCTAGGTGTACTCACTGGTCCAAAAAGGGGTCCATGTGAAGTAAATGAAATCAAGCAGAGATGGATGAAATTTGTTTACTTTTAAAAGATGAAGAATGTTGTTTGCCTTTTTCATCAGCTGAACAAAGCTTATCTTTAACATAGGTCAGGTTAGGAAGACTAGTGACCGTGTTGTTTTTGCTTAATTTATTTGTAACTTTTAAGTTCAAATGTGAAAGTCGCTTATGTCATAGCCATTTTTCTTCTGAGACAGTTCTTGAATAAAAGCAGGTTCCGAACTTTGTAGTGTCCATGTTTACCACATAAGCGTTCCCTCTTCTATTGTCAGCGAGTACAACACTTCCATTTTTATTTTAAACCACTCCAGCTTCATGATCAAATAACTTTGTTCTTAGCATCACATAATTGACTGATACTCAACAGATTCTACTTTATTCCTTAAACATAGGCCACCTTTTTGAACAACACTTTACCATTGTTTAATTCACCATACCCTTTGGTCTTTCCTACATTGTTATCTCCAAATATGACATCAGGACCTCTTTCTTCCTAATAATCACTGAGTAGGGACTTACATCCAGTTATATGTTCAGAACATCCACTGTCTAGATACCCAGATAGTCTCTCTTAGAATGCCCTGCACAACCAATAAAGTAGGGATTTGGCTTCCACTGATTTACATAAATGGTTTTGGGTACACCATTGACTTTTTTTGATGAAATCACTTTGCATTCAATAGTGAGGTGGTTTCTGTTTCCACATTTATAACACCTTTTGTTGACTATTTTTGTCTTGTTTTATGAACTAAAATACTTCTGGAATTTTTATTTTAATGTCGTTTATTGACTTTTGATTTTGTCCTTTTTGACTAATCAAAAGTTGATTTGACATTTTCTTAACATTGAACATTTTTAAGATTACAGACTTTTCAAATTTTTTAAACCTTTTTGTCTTTACTATTGCTCTTTAAGTTACTAATAAATGGTGAGCATTCATCAGTGACTTGAATAGTGACAAGAACATCTTCTTGCTTCATATCAGTGACAAGGGATATTCGACTAACATTGATGGTGGATAAGTGACCTTAGTTTGTAAAGTCCTTGATTCATCATCAATAGAAGCAATGGATGTGTCTTCAGTGATCTTAGAAGCTTTAACAAATTTGTTTGGCTTTGGATAAGTGAAAACATATTTTCGCTCAAAGGAGAAATGAGAAAAGCTATAAGTGATATTAAAAATTCGATCATTTGTAGATGACTCAGCTAGTGATGCAGCAATTTGATAATCTCCTCCTATAACAGCTTTTACTTGTTTTAAGATTTGATCATTGATGCATTTTGAGACCTTGTTTGTAGAAACACACCAAGAGTTCACAACTTGTTCGAGTTGTAAAAATTTGGTTTCAAGTTTGATTTTCTCTTGGATACAAATTTATTTTGCATAAATCTGATTGTTAAGTTCATTTTTCAATTTCTTAATTTTTAGCTCCTTTACTTGCTGATTTATCACTTTTGACTTTAACTTAATGAGTTTAATTTTCAATGTGTTTTGAATGTCATAAGAGTTTGATAAATCAACAATTAAACATTCAATCACTGTGTTGTTCTTTTCCTGGGAGCAGGTTCTTTACTTATGTATCTTAGATAATGTTTCAGAATCTCATCCACTTGCTGAGCATTTCCTAGTGACTTCAATGATGTCATCTTGGAATTCAACATCACTTGCAATTAGATAAAAGTTCTGGTCCAGGCATATTAGTGTCCAATCTTCTTAATCAGATGATGAAGTGTCAGAGTCACTAAACGACGCTTCTTTAGCAACTAAGCTCATGCTCCTTTTCTTGCCACCCTTAGCGAGTGCTTTCAACTTTTGCATTTAGCTTTATACTTTTGATACCTATCCCCTTTAGAATTTGATCGATGGTCAATGGGATTTGTTGGCTTTGATCTACAATTAGCAGCGTAATGGCGAGGTTTGCCACAATTGTAACAACTACTTACTTATTTAGATTAGCCAGGGATATGAGCACCGGTGAATTTGGTGTTTCTAATTCCCTACTGAAGTTTGACACTAACATAGCCATATCCCTTTTTAACTTACCAAGCTGATCATCATCAGATTCATTATCAGTTTGTTCTTTGATTTTAGCTTTCTCCTCTTTTTTTCCTTTAACACTTTTATTTGTCTTTTTAGCAATTAGTGCCTGCTGATTATCTTCAAATTGTTGAAGTTCCGCAACTAATGCATTGGAAATCTTTTGGGTTCCTAGATTAGCCCTAATGTGATCATTTTGATCAGCTTGTATCTCTAATTGTTGCGAATTTAGCAAGATTACATAGACTTGTGTTATGTTTAGAATTGGATGGTCATTTCTCAGCTTGGTACAGGTGACTATTGTACTCTAGATTTTTCTAGGTAATATGTCTAGGAATTTTTCAAAAATGAACCTACGTCCTTTACCAATACCAATGATGTAACATAAAAAGTCATGTTTTTACATATATTATTTAACTCATATTGGACTTAGAATTAACAAAATCACACTAATGTCATCATTATCAAGCATATTTTGTTAACTTGGTCAAAACTTAACCAATATTTCAAAGATAGTAAAAAGGGACGAAAAATGCGATAAAAATGGCATAAATTAAGCACACGTCCATTTTTCTGTAAACTCCGAATTATAACTTGAAAATTATCTTAAAATGTTCCTCAGAATATTACGAGAACGTGAACGCAAGAATCGCCTAAAACGGATCAAGAATGAAGAAGTTAGAGCAAAACGAAAAATTCACGTTATGATCCCGCACTCAAGACTCACGCAACTAATGCATTGGAAATCTTTTGGGTTCCTAGAGTAGCCATAATGTGATCATTTCTCTGCTTAGTAAGTACAGGTGACTATTGTACCCTAGATTTTTCTAGGTAATATGTCTAGGAATTTTACAAAAATAAACCTCTGTCCTTTATCAATACCAGTGATGTAAAGTAAAAAGTCATATTTTTACATACATTATTTAACTCATATTGGACTTAGAATTAACAAAAACACACTAATGTTGTCATTATCAAACATATTTTGTAACTCGGTCAAAACTTAACCAATATTTCAAAAGATAGTAAACAGGGACGAAAAATGCGTTAAAAAATAAAAAGGGCATATATTAAGCACATCTCCATTTTGCCATAAACTCCGAAATAGAACTTGAAAATTATCTTAAAATGTTCTCCAAAAGATTACGAGAACGTGGATGCAAGAATCGGTCAAAACAGATCAAGAACGAAGAAGTTAGAGCAAAACGAAGAAATCACGTTAGATCTCGCACTCAAGACTTACAATCAAGCAACATATGGGCAAGAGGCAACCATATACGGCCTCCATTGTGACCGTATACGCCCTCCCAGGCTGTATACGGCCTCCCCAAACGGGTGTATTTATTTTTGGTGATTTGCACTCACTATTTTGCCTTGTGCATACACCAAATGTTCAAAGGTGTCAATGTTGGGGGGGGGGGGGGGTGGTGGTATCAAGCTTTACCTTAAAAATGACATTTCTATACTATACCCCAATACGAGTGGTGAGCACTTTAGGTGTATTTTAGGGGTGCTTAAGCCTATAAATACCCCTCTCAATCAACCTCCTCAACAGTCATTTATTACACAATTCACGACTTCACCTCCTTTTTATATCTCTAGTTTCTCACTCTAGAAATTAGTCTTGAAAATATTAGTTAGTTAGTAATAATTAAGCTAGATCAGATGAGCTACTAATTATAATTAAGGATTGTGGTGTATAAGCTTTAATTCAATATTGCAAAGTTCTCGATAATACGTTACTTATCTCCGGGTGATATCTATTCTCTCATACTTATAATATGTATATCTTGCATGCTTATCATATATGCGGTATATTTGTTGTCATGATTAGTTAGTAGTTTATTATTGTGATTGTTGAAATGTAGATAATAAGAAGTATGGATAATGTTAAATTAATCTTTTAATTATATAATAGGGAATTGTTGCGCTCCGTATTTGGTTAAACTTATCATGCACTAGACTTAATTTATGAATTACCCTTTCCAGCTCTTCACATGGCTATCACTTAAGTATTAGGAATTGATCAAGTTTAATTATAGTAGATAGTTATCTGTGTAGTTGTATGAAACGACGTAATTACCGTAATTCAGCTGATTACCTGGTATAGCAATGGAAACACCATTATGTGTAGTACAATTGTGGAAGCCTGGAAAAAGCCATTGGTATCTTAGTTTGTAGATTACCTAGAAGTCACCCTTCTTGAACATGGTCGGAACACGAAAGCTATGAACATACGGACAACATTATATTCATCGTAAGTAGGTTTAGGGATGAACAGCTGATTGTAAAGGAAGGTCTAGGCCATGACAGAAGTAGTTGAGTGATAAAACGTTTTAAATGGAGTCTAGATATGTAAGCCAAGACTCAGCTGTAGTCTCAGATGCTTAAACCACTAAAATCTACTTAAATGACACTTTAGCATACACAGTAAACAATTAGTATGTACCTTAATAAAATCAATTAGACTTAGGTGCTAAGAAAGGTCAGATACTATAAACAGTTTGTTACCTTATTCATGCACCCATGATATCTCTCCAAAAAGGGTCACTAGTCCTCATTGGACAGTGTTAGGGGTTGAACGACCTGATCTAATCAGAATCATGATAGCCTAGTACTCAATGACATACATATTTAGGTTCTAGACTAAATTCGTAAGGTGCTAGTGTTTACACCGACAGTTTATCTAATGTCTATTTAGGAATGTCCCCGATTATCTTTATAATGAACATCATCCAGAAAACTTAACTGTCGAAGTTTCAGAAATCACACTCTTTCTATCTAATTTATCTTTTTGTAGTTTAGAATTTAGGGTTTATTGATTAGTGATGCGTTTAACTTTCACGTTTTTATATTGTATGGGGTTAACTTTGAAATTTTATATTGTATGAGGAAAGTTTCCTTTTTTGTCTAGGTCAAAAAAGACAAGTTAACTTACAATAGAGAATTTTTGAAAGTTTACCCCATACAATATAAAAACGTGAAAGTTAAACGCATCATGAATCAATAAACCCTAGAATTTACTTTTATGCAATTAGTTTAATTAAGACAAAACTAAACCTAACTACTACACAATCCCAGCATAACATAGGACGTATCTTAGGCTTAAACTTCATTTCAATTCGTTACGATCTTTGAACGACCTCGAGTTATACTTGCTGCTTACTCACCAAATGTAGTAGGTAGTACATATAGTCTGAGCCCCAACTATATATAAATATTAAAACAACCCTTATCGTGCCTTTCGGTCAACGTCCGACGTGGACACTGTCGACGCCTCGCTGCATTATTACTTAGATTACACTTTCGACCCTTCTATATTTGATGTATATGTTTAAATTAAAAAAGTCGGTAACCGTATAAAAAATGACTAGATATTTTATTCATTTATAAAAGTTAAATTCGTGGCGTCTTATCGTGGGTCTATAAACTACATAAAAAAATCAGCCACAAATCTACCACAATATTTTGTTCATTTAAAAAAATAAAATTTGTCCCGTGTTATTGTGGTTTATGACCTAATATACATATATATGTATATTATATATAGGGAAAGAATCCATAAGGAAGCTCCAAATTCTGAGGAAGGAGGGAAGCAAATCTCAACCCTTGATTTCATCATTTATAACATTCATTCTAGATGAACGTTAACTCATATTTTGTTATTATACATTCATGAATGCTACTTAACATCATTTCTTAATGAATATTTAGTGATAAGATTCACTCATAAATGGTATAATCAGTGTATAATAACATATATGAGTTAATATTTATCATAAATTAATGTTCTAAGAATATTAAGTTGAAATTTTGACTAACATTCATCGCAAATGAATGTTAAATGTCGATTTTGAGAGTTTTTTGTTTAAAATGTAAAATTATAGCAACATTGTTTGATTAAATTATGTATATAATTGATTCATTCATATCTCAAACTTTAATTTGATGCATCTTGCTTGAAAATCATTTTTGATGGTAAATGGGTATATGTTTCCCTAGTTCCTTAATTTTTTTGCACCCCTCTTGATCTACACTATATATATATTAGATAGAAGATAAAAGATATATAAGATAGCTAGGTTCAAATAAAAAACATAAATATCATAGGAACGTACAAAATGACTTCAAAATCATTTTTAAATATCCAAAATACGTTATTTTACAAAATTTTCTTTGTAGCTCTTTATTTAAATAACTTTTAAAAGCTATTTTTTAAATAATATTTTTTTTTTGACATTTTTTCTTTTTTTAATTATTTTTAATTAAATTTTTAATTAAATTTTTTTTTCAAAATAATCACATTTTATAACAAGATAATCACATGAATAATATGTGATTATCAAAACTCTATTTTGTGATTATCTCGAACACATAATAATCACATTATATTAGAAAATAATCATATGTGATTATCATGTTATATTTTGTGATTATCTTATTATCTTGAATAATCGCAATAGTAACGACTATAAAAAAAATTCGAAATTTTTTTTAATATTTTTAATTAAAATTTTTATCATAGCTTGCAAAAGTTATTTTAATAATATAAGTACACACGTATTTTTAATAATATAAGTACACACGTAAGAATAGAAGATACACGGAAGATTAATTCGAACACTTTTATAAGGGTTAGTTCTTAATGCGAACAAAAGATAAGGGACCCATATTGTAACTTGTGATGTTTCTTTAAAATCTGAAACCCTAACTTCATTTCAAGACTTTGTACCATTTCCTCACCCACTGCAATCGCCGCTGCCGTTTTCGCTTACAGGTAAAACCCTAATATTTTGTAAATTGCATGATCGATTCTACATACAGCTCTAAAAATATGTAAATCATCGTTTTCTATTTCAGTAATTTAATTGTTTAAACGATTGATACTTTCGTAAACAATGCTATTAGATTTTCATTTGAATAAGTGATTGTAGGTATTACGATCGGTTTCTCAAGCGATATTTTACTGCAAGTTATGGTTTTTTGAGCTGATTTTAAAGCTGTTTTGTTTCTTTGTGGCAATATTGATCTCAAAATATTTTGAATCTTCTCGATTTGTTTCTGATTATGCTTGATAAGTTTATTTGTGGTCGTATGCAACTCTCTTGAGTGTATATAAACATGCATATATTCTTACTTTTTATGTATAATTTTTTGTGATTGTTAATTTGAACCCTCTTTAGAGCTGATGCATATTCGCTATTGATAACACAGTAGAATTTTGTTTTGTTTACCTTAACTATATTATAAACTTAGTTTGTATTCATTTTATATCTAGGCTGAAAACGATGCAAGTGTTATCTTGAAGAAATAGACGATGCATCAAAGTTTAGTAAACTTAACTTTTGAAAATGTTTTGTGGTGATTTTGGAATTAGAATATCAAATTGTATTGAATTTGTTAAAATGATGTGTTTTATAATACACATCAGTAGTTTGTTTTAACAACTAGGCAGTAACCCAAACAGTTGTCAGTAGTATTGCTTTATTTTATTCCTGACTTCAGAGCTTCATAGGTTTAACGTGTATTGTTACATGTTTGCAATTGTCTTATATTATTACTGATTTCTGATGCCCCGTATTCTTGCAGCATCTAGATTTTGTGAGGATGGTGAGGGTTAGCGTATTGAATGACGCTCTCAAGAGCATGTACAATGCCGAGAAGAGGGGGAAGAGACAGGTCATGATCAGGCCTTCTTCAAAAGTGATTATTAAGTTTCTTATGGTCATGCAAAAGCATGGTTTGTTCTTGTTCTCTCTCCGAATACTTGTAGCTGAGTTGCACCTTGTATGACAGTTGGAATGCACAATTAATAAAATCTATGGTAGCTGACATACTTGTATACTTCAACATATGCAGGTTATATTGGGGAATTTGAGTATGTCGATGACCACAGGTCAGGAAAGATTGTCGTTGAACTGAATGGACGTTTGAACAAATGTGGGGTCATTAGTCCTCGTTTTGATGTAGGTGTTAAGGAAATTGAGCCCTGGACTGCTAGACTTCTTCCGTCAAGACAGGTTAAACATCATATTTATTTGAGCTGCCAAAGTCTGTGGGTCTGTTGGGTAATGAGTTTGGATTAAAATTGGCAAATCTGGACTCTGGATGAAATGGGTAATCTTTGGGCTATGGTTAAAATGGGTTAGGCTGAACATAAATATTAATAGTGTATCATATTTGATTACAGTAATGTTATTACTCCTTCAATGATACTCTTGAGTTTTTAAATTATTTGATTTCAGTGGACTTTTGTGTTCAAAATGCACTTAGGGTGACCTTTAAGCCCTTTGACAAACTTTTTTAGTTGGTTTATTATTTTCTTTTGATCAATTTGAAATATTATGAATTGTGTTCATTATTACGTGTGGCGAAAGTAGCTACCTCTACCATTTTCTTGTTTATGAAAGGATAGGGTTATTTGTTGAACATTACTTCAATACTAATGTAGAGGAACCTGATAATATATGCAGTTTGGGTACATTGTCTTGACTACATCGGCTGGAATCATGGATCACGAGGAAGCTAGGAGGAAGAATGTTGGTGGTAAAGTGCTTGGTTTCTTTTACTAAATCTCAAGATTTTGACGATCTAAAGCTATTTTAGGCTAGGGCTTGAAAGAAGTTATGTTATATCTTTTTGAGATTGGATTTTTTCAATGAGGGATTATGTTTTCAGTTTGATTGTCTTTGAATTGCCATGTTGAAGACATCATTCCTATCTTAGGCTTGAGATAGCTGTTACCGATGTTAAAAAGACAATTTATTTGAAAGTTTGATCATTTAATGGTTAATGTCATTACCATATATACTATTAGGATGCGTCATGGATTTTGTTTTAATCTTTGAATTTATAATGTAGACGGTAAAGCTATATATGGGTTTTATGATCATTGATACCAATAAAACTCGATCTAAGAGGCCGAATAAGACATAATATTGAACATGGATTCAGAGACTTGAACTACTATATATATTGGGTAACAGGATAATATACTTGATAAATTGCCTTATTAAAAGATTACCAGCTTTTTAGAAATTGCTGCAGTTTAATGTTATGAAAACATATTCGGCAGTAAATTGGGTGTAATACAAAAGTGTACTGTCTTGTGGGAGGTTGATTTATACTCCATTAAACTATTGATACATCACAAAAGATGTTTGTTATCATGTGATGGAGACTATGTGATTGAATTTAAATGATGATAATATATTGATTAAAAAACACCAAACTCAAGCTAAGGCATCTCTAAGACTCTAATGGGGAATAATGTTGGGACTATTAATGACTAAAGAGTCGCCGGAAAACAACAACGTTCATAAATAGACTGTTTAATGTATTTTTTTACTCATTGGAACTTGTAGGGGATAGAAAGGAAACGAAAACAGCAAAGTCTTAACCGCTATGTGAACGTAGTGGGTTTTGATCCATGAGTACATCAGCAACTCAAGGAGTTCACAGTGATGAAGAGTATGACATCATGCTGCATTGTGATTGGTGGAAATACAACACACGAAGAATGCATGATTTTATAGTGAATTGTATCTTGATATTTCTTCATCAAGCGATAGCACATTCACATAGTGTAGTCTTCATCTTATTAGCAGTGATTAGGTTATTCAACGACTAATGATATAATTCATCTTTGGAGTTTTAACTTCATCATTTCTATGAAGAATTCCAGTGATTTAGCCAATCACTAATCAGTGACCCAACATAAATGCACAATTTATATAGCATATGGTACATGACTCTCTTGCATACTTCAATATATGTAGGTTATGTTGGTGAATTTGAGTATGTCGATGATCACCGGCCAAGAAAGATTGTTGTTGAATTGAATGGATGTTTGAACAAATGTGGGGTCATTAGCCCTCGTTTTGATGTTGGTGTCAAGGAAATTGAACCCTAGGCTGCAAGACTACTTCCTTCAAGACAGGTTAAACATCTTATTTGTTCGAGCTGGCAAAGTGGGTGGGTTGTTTGGGGAATGAGATTGGATCAAAACGGGCAATTTTTGGATGCTGGATAAAATAAGCCATTCATTTTCGGAATGTGGTTAAAATGGGTCGCGCTAAATAGAAACATTTATAGTGTCACACTTGATTACATTGATGTTATTATTCCTTAAACAGAACTGCTATTCTATATAAATTGATTCAAGTTATGCGTTCAAAATGCACTAACGGTTACTTTTTACCTTTTTGACAACTTTTTTTTGTTGATTTCTTTTATTCCTTTTATTCCATTAGTGATAAAACATGATGTTATTATTCCTCTACCATTTGTTATTTCTTGAATGGATAGGGTTAATGGATGAACATCACTTCAAAACTAATATTTTTTAATCCAATTATATTTTCAGTTTGCCTACATTGTCTTGACTACATCTGCTGGAATTATGGATCATGAGGAAGCTAGGAGGAAGAACGTTGGTGGTAAAGTGCTTGGTTTCTTTTACTAAATCTTGAGGTTTTGATGATATAATGCTATTATACGCTAGGGGCCGGGTTCAAAGAAATTTTGTTAATGCGATCATGTTTTTGGTTTGATTCATCTTTAAAATTGCCGTGTTGAAGACATCTTTCCTATCCTTGGTTTCTAATACCCGTCTTCTACTGGCTGAAGTATTTGTCACCTCAATGCTGAAAGACATCTATTTGGTAATGATCTTTAATGAATTGTGCACCAAACTAAGTTATAATTGTATAAGTTGATTTCCTAATCACGCTATGGCTGTTATATCATCTTTGTCAACATGACAACGTGTATGATTATCTGGTAACAATATACGGAATGATGAATTTATATTTTGTTATTTGTTACTTTTAAAATTTTATTTCAGAAAGTGACTCATTTTTAACCTTTATGTGAATATCCAGTTTGGCTGGCATTGTATCGAATCCTTCCTCATTGTTCAAACCCAAACTCCAGATATTACTCCGTATATTCTTGGTTGAGATAATTGGATGTCGTGCAAAAGTGTACTATTCTTTTTAGGAGATTGATTTCTATACAATTTAACTATTTACATCAATTATGTTGGGATGATAGGTGTTGCATTGTTTGATTATATAATTAAATGGGAGACATATAATTAAAGGGAAGTGATATAAGGATGAATTTTATGTATAAACTTGTTACATCTTATGGTTAAATGTCAATTTTTTGGTGCAATAAAGAGCATTATAACAACAAAGATGTGATATGGGGTGATAAGATGTAAATAGTGGTACATGTAATCAAGGGTAGAGACAATGTTTTTAGATGAGACATTTGACAAAAAATTCTGTAATTATGTACGATTATACGAGTGTGAATTGATCCAAAAACGAAATCAAACGTACTGCAACTTTTTTCCTTCAATATGAGGGGTGAATGCACATCTTATCTAGAAAACTCATTCATTCAATAGTAATAGACACACATAACAACTAATAACATTGAAATCAACAATTCTCCAAACTCATGAAAATCAAACATGAATTATCTTCTAGAGAGGATGTTACATTCATATGTTTCGTGATACGTGAACTTACATGTCTATAGAGATTTAATTAGTACAATACTTCTGTTGGATCAAAGACCAATTGATTAGATTACCCTCGCGCGTTTCTTATCACACTTATGTCAAAGATTGTATAGTTGCCGATCTGATCAACGTATATAATTTCATAACTTCATCGACCACCAGAAAACTTGATCACCGCCTCACCACCATATTTCTCTGCTGCGATGCCACTATGGCTGACAGTGATGTCAGAGGTCCACCATTTTGGTGATGAAAAGAAAGTTAAGTGCTGAGATGTATGATAAACTTTAAAGGAATGGGTTTATAGTTCAGTTGGAGAAGAGAAGAATCTTAGAAGCATATACTACAAGAGTCAAATAATAGTATGCTACTTTTTGCTTGTTCATTTACCACTTGAGAGCTCAAATTTTACCCTTTCAAATTCTATGGTAACATTGTCCACGGGTATTAATAGTGGTAAAACTTAGTTAAATTGTGGAGGGAAAATCAATAAATTTACTCTTTACAGAAATATATAACTTTTTATCTACGTAATACTCCGTAACTAAATTATTTAATGTTAACATTACATATGTTTCTTTCACATTCCATTTGGCTTCACGGTTAGTTGTTGTGTCTAGATGCAAATAGTCGGCTCATAGGACTTGGCCAAAACTTGGCAAAGAAACTTTCAACTTTCAATGGGCACAAAATTAATCTAATGCCTTTAAGATTTGGATGCTTTTATACGTTATTTGACCCTCTAAATAATTGATTTAGATTTCTTTCTGTTTTAGAACTAATCAATAAGTATTAATGATTAAATACTACTACGCACTTACGTATTTGCTTCAAAACATATGAAAGTCACACAACTTTTTGGAAGATAATAATGAAACCTCACAATGTGGAACTTATAAAGGGAAAATGCTAACTATAGCCCTTAGGGCTATGGTTAAGCATACTATATTTACAAAACTTCTAAAATTATAAACTCTTTATTTCCATAAATATTAAATACTTACATATGTATTTATGGAAAGTGAGTATAAATATAGAATATAATCACTTTAATTTATTGTGAATTAAGTTTGTAATGTTATTTAAGGCAAACTTAACTATAGCCCTAAGGGCTATAGTTAGCATTCTCCCTTATAAAGGCATGGTCTTTTTAGGTGTCAATTTGGGACATATTCCATGAGTGGATAGGTCATAGAAAGTTTATTTTGTTGATAGTAATAAAAATATAGAACTTTACAAATTTTCATTAAAAAGCTCGTTTGAAAAGAAAAAATTAGGAGGTTTTTGTTAACCATACAAGTATGCAATTAAGCTCTAAAGATACCAACTTACATCCAATACAACTAAAGCTCTATAGAAATTGAGAAAACCTATTGGATCATACTTTTTTACACACACAAAAATATGAAATAAATTGATTTACATATCAATCAATATAATTATGCACCTATTTATTTCACAAATGAAAGGTTTTTATGCATATGAAACATGGAAAATTGTAACATACACTAATTTATATTGTGCAAGTGATTTAGGATCTTCAAGTTTGAATATCTAATAATCTTGTTAACATACATTAACTGCAAGCCATTAATGGGTTAATGCTCAACAGAAAAGAGCTAAAGCTTATCTAATAATCTTGAGATTTAACTACCAAATAGATCCATTAACAAAAAAAGAGAGGCTCATTTGGTCACATCACATGACACAGATGTGTCTTGTTGGTTAAGTCATTAAGCAACATCCTTAAACCGTTAAGTAACACTACATCAAAATTACGATTCTTTATGATATCTGCAAAAATAGCTATGATTTGAATAATGTCAAAAGTCAAAAGTCAAAAGTTACAAAATATTAAAAAATAAATAAATAATTCAATGCTTTATTTAGTTACGTTGAGTGCCCCTAAATAAACAAAATAATTGTAAACAATGCTAAAAATCTCCAGCTAAGATGTAATCATCTACAACGGATACACGGTTATAACTATGATCAAACAACTTTCAAATCATTTCCTTTATATCCAACAACTGTCCACCGGTTAATCTTGTGCGCGTCAACACCGGAACCTTTCTCCCTCATTCTTCTTTTCCCCAATTTTTGCTAACTTGCGCGGGGGTGATCAGCGCACACTTAAGAACAACACCAAAAACAAAAATGAAATAGCCGGCGCATTTTAGCCCGAATTAATTTGTTTTTAAAGGTAATAATCTATCTCTATCAATCTCAACAGTTCTGAATGGTGGATCTGTTATCAATTATTGTATATAAGTTATGATACTGATAATTTGAATCTGTTGGTGATTTTTTCTTAATTGTCTGCTACAGATATATATTTGTGTGCATCTATATACATACGCAGCTTGTAAGTATTATTTAATTTTGTTAATTCTTTCAATAACTCAATGGCCAATCCACCGGCTAGGGCACGAGCTGATTATGATTACCTTGTTAAGCTCCTTTTGATTGGCGATAGCGGTAAGTTTTAAATTTTAATTTCTGTTATTATATTTCATTTGATTTCTTGACTAGGTTAATATGTTTTTGTGTATATGGTATTGATATTTTTAATTATTGTGTATTGAAGGGTGATATTGATTGTCAAAAAATTCATCAAATTAAAATATTGGAGGTGTTTTATATTGTACGGATCTCTGTTTAATTGGTGCACAAACTCACTTATAGACTATAAACATGTATCATGATAGGGGAGAATCTTTTTCTGTGAAGAAACCGTTAGTAAGTTATGTTATCTTCTCAAATGTTATAAAGGTGCAGGTTCATACTTATGAGAGAACTAATGTAGGAATAGAGGTCAATATATATGGAAATAATTTGATTTCTTGTACTTCCATTGACTAGATAGTTTTGCATCGGACATACATAATACTTACTGGTTTCTAATATAGGAAATTATTACTATTACTGTAAGTTCCAAGTTCATACTGCCTTCGCTGTTGTTATCCCATCCTCACGAGTCATGTTTTCTTCTTGGACTCTACAGGAGAAAAATATTTGTATTTTTATTTCATTTGTTTTTCTCATAAGCAACTAGTTACTGTAGGATAGAAGAACTCTATTGGGGCCATTCAGATGGAGTATGATTTTAATACAATAGGATATGCATTTCTTTAAACTGAGGCTTTTGAATGTTGAGTGTTTCTGTTCAAGGTTAAGCACACTGATATTGAGTTTTCGTATGTTTAAGCAGTCAAAATTTCATTTATGGCATACCCTTACATACGTGTTTTTACATAAATCCAACTTTCCTATTTCATATGGTACCATTTTCCAGCTGTCAATACCACATAAATACGTAATCCTTTTGTGAACATTAACATGATCGCAAGGAGTTAGGAATAGAAAATTGTGATACTGTGGTTCTGGAACTTCTTGTTAACATTATTCTTTAGTTCTGCTGCTACAAACTTTTAGTTTTTGTGATATGTGTGTATCTTCTATATCATTTGAGTTGTGCATGTAACTTGGTTTCCTAAGATGATCGTTCCAGACTTCATATCGTGCTTATCTATTATTTACCCTCAAGTGATAGTTTTGTGTCTTTTCTTTTCCTTGCAGGTGTGGGAAAGAGTTGCCTTCTTTTGCGTTTTTCTGATGGTTCTTTCACTACCAGTTTTATCACTACCATAGGGTGACTTTATCTATCCTTTTCTACATGAAAATATGAATTTTTACAACAAATTTTAACATTTTTGACCTCGTGTTTCTTACAGTATTGATTTTAAGATAAGAACCATTGAACTTGATGGCAAACGGATCAAACTCCAAATTTGGGACACAGCTGGTCAGGAGCGATTCCGAACAATCACAACTGGTAAGTTCCAGTTTCTATTCTTGTAGATAATTTTATTGTATGCATATCACATGTAGGCCACATACGCCGCTAGATTGTAGTATTCATAGTGTAACAGCCCTATTTTTGAGTTAGAAATTAATGAAGTTCTATAATCATGATTATCTTAATTAAGTAATTAAAGTATCATTAGTAAACAAGTAGCTTACAAGTAGCATACAAGTAGCTTACAAGTAATGCACACAAGTAGCTTACAAGTAGACCTCAACAACCACAAGATTTTCAAGAACAAAAGTGAGTTGTTAAAAGAGTAACTTGCTGTCCAGATTTTTAGCCACAATAAGAACACCTTACTAAGCCTAACTAGGAGCACTACAATGCAAAGCTAGGTAGTATAGATCCAATACATGTCAAGGAATAAGGAGGAGAGGTACTTTGCACTTTCACTATAAATAGAGACTAGATTAGTTCATTCATTTTCATCAAAAAAACACATCAAGTAAGTAAAGTAAGTAGTTAAGATCATAAGCATCCTAAGTAAGTATCAAGGATAAGCAAGCATCAAGATCTAAGGTGAGTACTTATGTGATTTAAATGGGATGCATACATGCTATAACAAACTTTATACTACTTTACCATGTTTAAATTATTTTGTATGTTAAAGTCATGTTTATGGTATGTGATCAAGTAAAGCATGAAAAGTTTTGCTCATGTAAGTATGGTCATTTAAATACCCAACGTACGGGGTATAGAATGAAGGGACATCTTGCAAACGAACCTTATGGGACAGCCCTTTGTGGATCCCGAGGATTAGAACGGACCTACTTACATGTGGCTATGAGATCTCAAAGAATTTAAAGCATGAAAGATTTTATAATCATTATTTTGCATTAACTGTTTATGTTATATGTCAAAACCATAATTACTCACTAAGCTTAAAGCTTACCTATTCGTGTATGTATCTCAGGAGCCAAGGAGTAGGACCAGTGAAGTGTTATTAATAAACTAGATTTTTTTTATGTTACGCTTTTTCCGCATATGTAAAACTCTGTATTAAGTATGTACTAAGTTATGATGAAATAAAATATGAAGTTTCGTTTATTCATTTGTACTAAAGGCAAAGATGATACCCGCGGAAACGGGGTGTCACACATAGGCTCAAATATTCGGCGGGTTAGCTCCTCAGATTTAAGATATGCAAGAATTTTACTTTTGAGTAATTAATTGCAACTTTGAGAAACAGTAACTCAAATTCTGCATGAAATAGTTGCATAAAGTGTGCTCTATAACTTTCAGATTTGGTGGTTGCCTCTGAAAGCTTTTACAGTGAATGCTTACCTTTTTTTGCATAGTGATTCCTTTTTTCGTATTCTAGAATAATATGTAATTTACATAATACTTCTTCTCCAAATTACTCCAGCTTATTACAGGGGAGCTATGGGAATTTTGTTGGTGTACGATGTTACAGATGAGTCATCTTTCAACAGTGAGATTTTGTCCCTTTTGCATCAATAGTACCCTCTTCCCCTTTATTTCCATCTTACCGTTATGTTGGATATCGATTATCATTGCTATATATCTATCTGTTGTTGCCAGACATAAGAAACTGGATTCGCAACATCGAACAACATGCCTCTGACAATGTTAACAAGATCCTTGTTGGAAATAAGGCTGATATGGATGAAAGCAAGAGGGTATAGTGTTCATTTTTCATATTTATGCTTTTGATTTCAATATAAATCAAAGTTTCCCTAGATTGGAAGTAGATAAATCTGACACTGTCACAATATATTGTAGGCTGTTCATACCGCAAAGGGCCAAGCACTAGCTGATGAGTATGGCATTAAATTTTTTGAAACTGTAAGTAGATCAGTTATATACGCTGCTTTATATTCTAACAAAAGAGGTGGCAAAAAGTGAGCGGGTTTGGTAATCGGTGATTATTTTCTACTGTTGGAAACGGGTCAGTTTGCGTTGGCTTACAATGCTTTTTTCCAAAGATTGAGATCCCTTATAAATAGTTAGTGTGTCAAATAAGATTGCATTTTTGTAAAAGCAAAGAACCATATTATAAAGTACAGTGTATTTTACCTCAATAATTTATCTAATTTCCTAAATGATTTAGGAGTTTATATACATTAAAGAAATGCACTTGGGACAAGTTTCAGCCTGTTTGACCCATTATCTTTCAGGCTAAATTCTTATATCTAACCAGTTATACATAAAGCATATCCCCAGTCAACCCATTTATGGTTTATAAGTAAACGGGTAGAAGTTGTCACCACTACAAATTACTTTTATCAAAATGAAGTTAAGAGATTTTCCGGGTGAATGTGTTATGCTTACGTATGTTAGACGAACATAATTTTGTTTTCACAGAGTGCAATGACGAACCTAAATGTGGAGCAAGTTTTCTTTTCGATAGCAAGGGATATTAAGCAAAGGCTTGCAGACTCGGACTCCAAGGCTGAGGTATTTGTTACAAATTACTTCCATAAATTATTATACGAACAAGAAAGCTAAAGGGGTTTGTTTTGCCAAGAATCAAACACAACTATACCTACACACACATACACATATAAAAGGGGGGAATCATATAGGCAATCTACGTGCAAAATTTGTCAAGTACTTACATTACGGGCATTTTGGATGTGGAGACCGCGCATAATGCATGTCTAAAGCACAATCCGAGTGACGGCATATAAAGTTTGTGTAAAATTGTTATATAGTGTATATTGGCATGTATATGTAATTATGTATCATCTATGTATGTACGCATGGATATGCAACAGACCCCCTAGTAAATGCAACTTTGGCTTAAGTGCAGTTTAATGGAAGTGCTTTAACTAATAATCAAATACCTAGAATACCCTCAACAATAACAAAACATATGAATCTTAGTGATGGTTTCTGCAAGCGGCGTTTCCCTCGAATGATACTAATCAACTCCCTTGAACTGGTTAGTATATTTGTATATGACTGTTCCAAAAAGGTTGTGCATGTGATGATTACCAATACTCACGTAAGTTTGGACCAAAACTTTAAAATAAAGGCCATATTTGTTGCATATATGTTGGGATGAATGATTATATGTCATCGAAGTCTTATGTTTCAGATGTATATCTTTTTGTATTGACAAGATTTTGGTTAACTTTATTACAGCCATCAACTATTAAGATTAATCAACCAGACGGCAGAGGTGCAAATGGTGGAGGTGCACAAAACTCAGCTTGCTGCGGTTCTTAAACAGCCATAGAATGCTTCAGAGGTGCTGCGCTGCATGCGGTTGGCTGTTGTTGGTGATACAGACACAGCCAGGGTGGTAATATACCAAATGCTATGACGGTATGATGATGGGGCTGCTCGACTTATTGGTCATTCTTTTCAAACTCTGTTATGTTAAACCATCATAGGTTTTAATCATTTGTTTTTTTTCTCTCGGTTTCACATCTATTTTAAGAGGACAAATTTTCATTTGGCATTTTGTATTTCTTTACCATATCTAATAGCCCATAGAAGTAAACTTGTAAGGAAATTTGTAGATGATAACTTGTTTAATAAACATGGAGTGTTGCTTTCTTCATTGAAATCTTGGAGCCATTGCATTTAACCTGTTCTAGTCTTGGAAGAGGGTTTTAAACATAATTTTCAAGCTTAATTGTTCCAAAGTTGTCATCTTCTTCTTAGCAGAACCCAAACCGAGTCGTGGTCTATAGTGTGTGTAACAGTAAGTCAAGATTGACAAAATAAAAGAACCAAACCCGGATCAAACCTGTTGGTGTCTGAAACTCACAATACTCTTGTTGCTTCTAAGTTCTAACAAGTTTTAATACATCAGACATTTGGATTGTACCGTTACTATATCCATCAGATCCAGATAATAATTCTCAAAAGAATGCAACTTTTTGTGGAGTAATAGACAGATCATGCTAAAAGTCTCTTTTAATAATTAACAGTATTTGTATAAAGATCTAACATCTCAATTTTAAAACCCCATCACAACCTTAACAAAATAAAAGAAAATATATACAGAACTTTATGTACATATATATATTAATCATTGTTCACCACAATCATCAACCGCATGTGTATTCTCTTTTTAGCAATGCAAAAAAACACACTGAGGAATTATATCTTACATTGAAAACAACCTGAAACCTAATAGTGACAACATTTACTATAAATTCAGTTCATCCTTCCCATATATACGTTGAAGTTCACGAGTAGCTGCTTGGAAAGATTCTGAACATTAAAAATCGAACATAAGTAACAGCAAATTGCAATCTTGTGATAAAGAGATGAATATCTTAATTAGAGGTGGCAAATTTGACCCATTAACTTGCCAACTAATCCTTTTGGGTCAACCCAAAAGTAAATGCACTGAAATTGGCACCCCTTTTGACATGTTACCCAGCCCACCCGTTTTTGCCACATTTGATGTTAATGATGATTTACTCTTTGTAAAATAGATTTACCTTTCCAGCTGCGAAACGCTTTCTGATTGATTGGGGAACCAGTTACAGTCTGAATCGCATCAAATAATAAACTCCCGGGGGTGCTCCTCAACTCTTGAACTATCTGATATATCGTCTTCCCACTCTTAAAGTATATGTGATTGTTTGGGTGCTTTGTTTTGCAACCAGCATGACGCTCAAACTCATAAGCATTCAATGCCTAAGCCAAATAACCAGTTTCAGTAATACAACAATTAATTGTATTTTATATTTTGGATATGTACCATTAGATTGTAGATCATATATGTCATGATTTTAAATCCACATGTGCGAAACAGTTGACACCAACAATGTATTATATTATATACCACAAAAGGAACTTACCTTAGAGTGGTTACATAATTGACAACCACACAAGTAGCCAGAACCTTTTATAATTCCTCCGAGTTCCTATTAATGTAGAAAAAACTCATCATGAACCAACAAAATAAAAATATAAATAATTAACTTAATCATAATACTTGGACTTTTTGTTAAAAATACACCATCTAGCTTGTAAAAATGCAGAAACATTACATTTTATAGCCATTACATTTTACACCTTCTAGAGTGCATTCCAATACGGGTCAGTAGATGTCGGATTGAATCAGCCCACCAACAATTTTTTGTTCCTTTTTACTTTGAATTATTTAGATATTTATCAAATTTGGTATAATAGATGTTATCAAATCAATACAAAGATGTTTATTTACCTCCCTTGATATTGAAACATATTTGACAGGGACTCCATCAAGTATACCAGTAGCCATCAAACTTCTAACGTTTGAGGGGAAACTATTAGGTGCCTCCTTTTTAGCCGGTTTTGTTTCTGACTTGTTCTTTGATTTGACACCCTGACGTGTGTTCCCAACAACAATCGCGTTAGATGCATCCAACTCCTTAATCCCAGGAGACTGCAACGTAGATTGATCGAACGATAACCCGTAGTTATTTACGTCTTTCACATAATAACCATTCATTGGTGGGTCGATCTCAGAATCATCCTGAAAACCACCAAAAGATATGGCATTGGCAATTGATACAGAATTTTCATCATCTTTACTCTCTGTAGGACCCATTGACCTATGAGTAGGCTCAAACCCACTGTAAGAATGACCCATTAATGTTACACTTCCATCTTCTTCATTGCCATAGTTAGGCATAAAACTAGTCTCATTTAGTGCATCAGTATCCTTAACCCGATTAACTTTGACTTTTCTAATCCCTCCGTAATTCACACACGTCTCGGGATCTTCAATAGCATAAGACATAGATAAACCGGCTATATTCCCATTCCCCATTTGTTCATGAACTATCTTTTTATCCATCCCAACAGGAGACCCCAATAAGCGGTCAATAAATTGATTTGGGGGCGATTGGAGAGCAGAAATGTTGTCCCAGGATAAATGAGAAGTCGGTATACCAGATATAGATTTGCTATTTGGAGATTCTATAGCTTGTCTTTTATTAGGGAATAATTCAGCTTCAGTTGCATCAGCAAACCATTGATTCGAGCGTTTTGATTCTACTCTGGACGAGTTACCAAATATGCCATCCCCGTCGTTTATATGACCATTCCCTTTTCCCATCCAAAATCCCTTCTCATGAAAAGACTGGTTCATAAAAATCATAATATTAAAAAAAAGATTAAAAATAGTTACGCTAACTACAATATACGACCTTGTAAATAAGAAATTTCTTACCACATTTTCAACATAATGCTTACAAAGTATACGGTTTCAAGTGCACATAAAGTACTAAATCTATAAACCTATCAAAGTATATGAATTTAGATGATTAATTAATATAACTTCATTGAAACCAAGAAATGTATATATACAAACAGATATACACACATACACATACATGGTTTAAATAAAGTCATCATCTCACATCATTTAAAGTATTTCAAACACCTAAAATAAACAAACTAGCTACAAAATAATCATATTGTACATAAAAAGGTAAAACTTTCAGAAAAAAAGCTTACCATTGTGCTAATCGATATCCCTCCCAAAGCCAATAACAGGTACAAATTGTCTGTGAATAAAAATATAATGTTACACAAAAAAGTAACAAACTTTAGTACTTAAGAACCCACAGGAATGAGCTCCTGATAAATAAATAAATAAAAACCCTAACTTACAACTAAGAAACTACAAAATGAAAATAATTTTGTTATTAAATGATCACCTTTGTTTGTTTGTACGGATAACAGTGATTTATGTGGTTGAACTAGAGGTTCAGATGAGATCCATTGCCGGCGGAGAACGGCCGGTGATCGGAAGAAATGAAAGATAGGTTTTGGAGGGGTGTATGGTTACGACGGTGGATGAGGAGCACAGGATCTTTTCTCGGAACATAAAATGTGAGTATGTATGTTTACGCGATCAGGTGTTAACCTAACTAGTCTTTCGTGATTGCTATCAATGTCAACCGTTGGATTCGATTTGGGCGTCTTTGATGACGAGAGTTCTATGTATCTACCGAAAAAGAAAAAAAAAACCACTTAAAAATAAGTTATTTTCAGAAACAAATTTAATTAAAGATGTTAAATGTTAAAAGAAATATACTAATAGGATCGTTCATTTTAAATTACACATTTATATGTTTTAAAAGGATTAAGAGTAAACTTCAGGTGGACATCACTCCTTAGGAGAGATGTAAAAGTGAACAATTTTTTACTCAATTAGAAAGTGATATATGTTATCCAATCAACTTTTTATTTTAAACTCTCTATTTTTTATATATTATACTTTAATCTCTCTTATTTGTTCTTTACTCACACTCTCAACTCCACCTTCATCAACCACCACCTGCCACATGTTCCCACCATCTGCCGCCAGCCATTGCTAGCCGTTGCCATCGGTCACCAGATTCTGACGAAATCTTTTTTCCCTATAAAAATTTTTCGTTTTAAAAAAATAACTTTTTTTTACTAATCACCCCCTCTATTTTATTTATATAATATATTTTCTTTCCTCCCATTTCTTCTTCATTCATACTCACATCACCACCACCACCACCACCAATCACTAACTGCCACATGTTGCCACACCTGCTGCCATGAAATGTACGTACTGTTAATAATCCGAGATTATCAAATTCATCGATTTCATCAAGAATTTGTGAAATTCAACAGTTTAATCTCACAAGTAGCATCTAAATTTCAAGAACCAAGTGCTTAATTGTTTAATTACAACTCGAAGTTGACGAATCACGTCAAATTGTCCTAATAGGGCTTTTGATACGGTTCATTACTATGAACAACATTTTATATCAATTAAACATCAATTAGTGAAATTGATCCGATAGAAAGTTTCATTTGATCAAGTAATCGCTGAATTGATCATCAAATACGGTTCAAATTCATCAGAATCAATCGTTTGTGATCGGTTTTCGTCGAAAAGTGTTCATGTTCATTCCGGTTAAATTTGATCAAATTCACCAAATTTGATGTTAATTCGATTGATTTAATCGGTTAAAAAGCTTCACGTGATCATGTTAATATATACGAAATCATGGTTAAATTCCTTCAAAGTTTTAGAAGGCATGTGATAAGAGTTTGTTCTCAAACAAATGCCCAAGTTGAAGCCATATCAAACTCGATATGTGAAAGGATTAAAGATTACAAGTGATATCGAAGTCGATACAGACATAGGTTTAATTGACAGTTCATATCGAGAACATGGGATACACTAGATATGTACATGTGCTGAACAAGTGCCTTGGGTATCGAAATTAATAGGTTGAAGATCATGAATTCAAATATCGAATTCGATACAAGATTGAAGAGAGGTGTTTAAATATCCAGTTATATACGTAAGTTCATATCGAGTTCCCTATTAACAAGCATAGGTTATATCGATATCATATCGAGTTCGCTATTATCATGAACATTGATATCGTTCTTCACAAGAAGCAAGTTTTTATTTGAATATCAAATTCGACACTCATACAGGACGTTCATTTCAATTTTGATATTGACATAGGATTCAACATAATTTAGATATTGATATTAACATGATATTGAGTTGGACACTTTGTATTGGATACCGAATTCGATATATATGTTAATTGAAATTTATTGGTTCAAAGGAGTTTGATAAGCAAATTTTAGTAGATATATCGAATTTGATATAAAGGTTTAAAGAGTAATATCAAATTCGATACAAACTATGAACAAAAAGAGAATATCGAGTTTAATACATATAGGTTGAAACAGGCGATATCAAATCTGATATTGCAGCTTGTATATTGAATTAGTGGGGTACAAGTTTGGAAGCATGTTTATATCAAGATAGCTGGTCGTTCACACCTTTATATCGAGTTCTTGAACAGGTTATCAAAGGAAGAAAAACTCTAGATGGATATCGAGCTTGATATCCATTTGATATCGATATCAGGGTGTGAAGAGAAACTGGATACTAACTTGATTTAAATACCGGATCCAGAGACTGAGCCGAATTTTATTTTGGAAACATTTGATTTTCATTTAATTTTCATTTCATATAAAAAAGGGATTCTTTTGTTTGGTTTTAGTAAAAAGGTTAAATTTATTTTTTTACTAAATTTTAAATTCAAGCAAAAAGTTTCATAATTTTGGTTTGAAAATTTTTGGATTTTATCTTAGGAATTTTTGAAAAATTTGGAGGGAAAATTTGGACATATAGAATTTAAATTTTCGATCAACGTTTTACTCAAAAGAAAATGATGCTATAAAACTTCAAATCACAAATATTTAAAGATCAATTGAAGCAATGTTATAATGGTTATCATGAAAGAAGAAGAATTAAGGACTCTGGCTCACGATTGGGAAGCAAAGTTCTGGAATAAAATGCTTGTGTTAAACTATTTGCCGAGAAATCCAGTGCTTTAAGCCAAGTGAAAAGTCTTTAAGAGCATATGATGTTGCACATTGATGATGGAATAACGAATACATATGATGAAGATTTTAATGAATTAAAGAAACATTGGATCCTTAATCGGATGCATCAAGGACGAGGGGAGCACACACCTTATGGGGTACAATTTGTTACACCATATAAGGTTCACAATCATAGAGCATTAATATCTAAACAGATTAACGATTTTCAAACTAAACTTAAAACGGATTTGGTAGTTAATTTGGAAAAGACATTAAGCTTTAGATTTCAGAACATGGAAGTGAAAGTAGTCAAACTATTGCACGACTTCCACTTGAAAATGACCATTTGAAATCTAAGGTTTATGAACTAACAAACAAACTTCAGATTTCGGAGTTTGCAAATGTCGAACATGTTGTGAAATATAATTCGACTTTGATGAAAGAATTAAATTATATGCAGAGATTAAAAACTTTGAGGACAAATTTATGCAAATCTTCAAGCGGAAGAAATCATTTTAACTAAACTGAAATATAAAATGGCAAATGTTAGTCTAAACTAATAATAGATGTTGTAGAGAGGGGGGAGGGGGTTGAATACAACTTTTTATTTATTTATTAGCTTAAAGTGAATTATGTTTAATTAACAGGTTGTAATAAGAACAAATAGTAATTTTCAATTTAATCGTTTATCTAAATAAGTTAAAGAATTACAAGTTAGTTGCAGAAGAACTAACTCAATTGAGTACAAATTGAACACTCTTATCAGCTGAGAACAAGTTCAAAGCTGGTTACAAGTACTGCTATTTCAATCAATATAACTGCTCTCTTAATTCACTATAAATTCACTCAGGATTCACATACACTTGACTTCATGGTTGAAGTCCAGTATTTATAGTTAAGTTTGCATACCACTTGTAACTTGTTCAACTAATCATAATCATCAAGATGTTAGCATCTTCATTGGAGTATTCTGGACATGCCAATATGTTTGTTTTGACCTGTACTGCACGACCACTTCTGCTGTCTGCACATCTGTCAGATCGTACACTGCATATCTTGTTTTATTGGCTGACATTGATAAGAAAATATTTTATGTACAATCGGCCATGGTTTGTAGGTGTGTTCAATGTGTACAACATCTAAAGATGTCATTTGAACATACACATATGTCTCAAAGTGTTGTTAACACATTCACTTAAATCTGCAATAAGTGAAATGCTCTTCGATTGCTGTGCTATGTAATTTACCTTTTTTATTGTCTCGGTATGCAACAAACCGAAAAAAACCGTGTCGATATCTTTAAATTTTTACCGGATAACATTTTAAATTGCAGACTAGGCAACCATGTATGATGCCACATGGACTTTTTGGCCACGTCAGTTGCATACATGGAACAAATTGTAGTAGTACGTTGCATTTCGCAAATAATGTGTAGAAGTTCAATATCAACTTAAAATCATGAATCCAATCATGTTTCCATAGCATCTGTTGAGATTATATACATTTTAACATTACATGGCTGCAAAATTTCGACTGATGCTCAAATTCTGGTAATTATTTAGTCAGCTATTATTACAATCAAATTATCCGGCGGGATTATGTCGGAGAAATAAAAGATGAGGAACGGGACTGCGTTTGAGAAAGATGATATGGACGTTTTAATATATTATATTTTAACTCAATTCAATAACTGAATAAATATGTGGAAAATAAAAGTTAATTTAACATTTTTTATTTTAATTATTTCAACAAAAATGTCATGTTTTATATCACTTGTAAAAGTAGTTAAATAAACAAGGTAGGTTGCATACATGGAAAAAATTGTTGCAGTACGTTGCTGATTCGTATAGTTTCTCCAATTAATATTAACCGTGTCACATTTAAAAAGAAAAATGCTTACAAAGTCAAGTTTACCGGGTTAACCGGTAACTGGTTAACATATTACCTATCTAGACACGAATTCTTCCGGCTTGTTGCATTCCTAGACAATAAAAAGGGTAATTACATACATAGAACAATGAGAGACACTACTTTACATATCTATTGCATTTACCCTAAAATGATCATGTATATTTTATACAATTAGAAACTGTGAGAAAGTAACATTAAAAAACTTTTCATTCAAACTATTAACTAAGGAAAAAAGATATGAAAGAACCATAATATGGTTATATATAATGTAAACATTTGAAATGGAAGGCGGAGACGCAAAAGAGTGTCTATTTAAATGTAGCACTTAAGATGAGTGCTATAATTGTGTAATGGGAATTTGTTTTATTTTCTTATAGTTGTTTCTAAAAATATTTCTTACAACTCATGCATTTTTACTATATGAAAACAACATTCTATGTAGTCTCGAAATGTATCAACTAAAATAATTTTTATAATTAATACAATAATGGCATACTCATAAGAAATAAATTTCAGGCGAGTATATTACTTTTCTTAAACCCTTGACTCCGAATTCACATTTCTCTTACTGCTAAGTATTGTTATATCTATATGCATCATAATCAATTTTTAACTTAATGAACTCATCAAATATACATGAGCCTAAAAATATAATTTTATGGAGATGAAAATAGGTTGAATATCGCAAAAAGTTATATTAAGTTAGACGTAGAAACTTCTTTTGATAGGTTAAAATTGAATGTTTTATTTACTGGTTAACTAAGCCACCCCATATAAAACAGGATTCAAACGAACCGAATGATTAACATTTTCAATTGGCACAACCATTTTGCTCACTAATTTCAAAGTTAAAAAATAATGTTTAGTAACAAAATTAGAATTACACATATTTGTTGTTGATTGTCAGGTAGAAACAGTTTGTGTAAATTTAAATAAACAAATATTCAAGCAATCTTATGATGATTCTATGATAGTTGAGAGAGTTTCCTTTGAATGTGTCTTTCTATTAAGTGTAATAATGAATAATGAACTTGAAAAACTTACAAAATGCTTAGGCTTAACTACCTATTTATACTCTAAGTGCTAATCATGTGATTAAGCACTAAACAAAATTTACAATCTATATTTTAATATCTAACATTTATGATCTGGTTTTACTAGATGAAGTATAATACTTTGCCTTTTTTTTCTAAAAATATATTTAAATCAATAAAAGCTCGGGCTATTTCCGTACTTGTAACAAAGTAATGTTTCTCATATCTTTTTTCCTTAACATAATAGCGTTGAATAGTAGACCAGGGCATTGGACATGCGGAAATTCAAGAAACAACAATAAGATACAAATCCTGCCGACAGTAGGGTACGAGAGATGTAAGATGTAGATAATTGTACCTTTACTCGAAAGTAGAGAAACTGCAATCTTACTACGCCAACTCGTACGTAAAAAATGCACGCGCTCACACACACATATAAATGAAAGGATTAATAATAATAATAATAATAAATAAATAAATAAATAAATAAATAAATAAAAGATAAAATAAAATATGGTAATGAGATAAGAATAATGAAAATATATATGTGTGTATATATATTATATATAAAAATATAAAATAGGTATATGTATAAATTTAAATCTATCTACCTACATCCCTACTCCACTTCAGAATCCTACCTCCAAGAAAAACCCTAAGAAATTCAACGAAGTATTATCAAATAACTTTATCGGACATGTTGAAGACCAAATGTGAAAAATCGAATCGAATTTCGTACTTAACCAAATTACTTTTTTTCAACTTTACATACCTTAAAAGATAATTTATTTGCAATTCAATTCAAAATAATGATGATAATATATCACCTAAAAATTTATTATTATTATTATATTATTATTATTATTATTATTATTATTATTATTATTAGAGTTTGTACTTATTTTTGTATGAGATAATATGATATAAGTTTTTATATCTTCAATTGTAATGTTATAATTTATTATATGATATTATACCATATCACATGCATCATATCATATATTATAATTATAATTATAATAATTATATAGATACTATATTTATGTTAACTTATTAGTACTGTTATTGATTTATTTGTTTTTACCATAATCATCACCTATCCTATAATTTTTGAGTTCTTGAAACAATTAATGTGTAATAAATAAATGTTTAGTCTTTATCTTTATTATTATTATTATTATTATTATTATTATTATTATTATTATTATTATTATTACTTATTACTTATACTTATCTCATAAACAATCTATAATAATAATAATTTATCTTAATCTATCTATATTTATAATAATAATCCTATAATTTTTTAGTCGTGACATTATTAATAATAGTAATAAATATTTGAATTTTATCACTAATGTGTGAAAATCACAAGTTATGTTGTTCTTTAGTGCATTAAATTTATTTATTTATTTAATATTGTGAGTTATGGATGTTGATATATTGTGTTTCTCATTTTGATATTAGATTCAAAAAAATTAGGCTTTGAAAAGTTACGAGTGCTTGTATAATCTTTAATTTCTAATATTACATTCATCATTTTAAAAAATAACAAGAAAAACAAGTTTTATGCGTCATACACATTTTGTAATAAAGTTAAAGTTGACTTTTGTAATAAATAATAAATGGTGATACTAAATTCATATGTTGACCACAAATAAAAAAACTTAAATAATACACTTTTTATTAACTTTTGAAATCTCAACATTATTATTATTACTCTGTAATATAAGGTCCTAACATAAAACAAAGTGATAATATTGAATACACATAGAAACTTAAATACCTAAAATAATAAATTAATCTAATTTTTTTTACCTTAAAAGTTTTAACGTTAAATTAAATTATTAGAATGAAATTTTTAGATGATTAAACAATATATATATATATATATATATATTAATTTATAAGTCTGTAAGTAGCTAAAGTTATTAAAAGTTGCGTATTTATAAAACTTCAAAAGAAAAACAAGGTCTTAATTTTCCCTATGTTACAAAAATAATTCATTTTAATCCAATGCTCAACTTTTAATTTTGCGATACACAGTAGTAAAAATAAACTTATTACACCTACAATAATTATTAAATAAAGTGATTAAAATTAAATAATCTATTATTTGTTAACTTCTAAAGTTTTATATAATCTCGAAAAACTCTTTTAAAAGAATAACACATAACTTGACTCAATCAACTTAACTCAAACTTATTTCCTCGACTTTAAAAAATTGATCATTTAAATTGTAATAAGTTTTGACAAGTTATTCGGGCGGTTCATTTTGCTCATCTACCCAAACCTTCATAAAATGCAACACAACCCTCCTCAAAATTAATTAAATAACATGAAAGTTAATGTAAGTATTTCTTACACATGCAAAGGTTTCAAACTACTTTTCAATATATTATGAAATGATTATAGCAAAAGAAGTTTTATTAATGCAAAATATCTTCAAACTACATTTATATATGATTCAAGATTATATCTTTTATTATTTTCTTTTTTATCAAAATATTAGATACTAAATCTAAACCAAAACATAAGATTAATATAACTAAATTAAAAATGACAATGTAAATACATAAGAGATGTTTCCCTGTTCAAATACTAAATTTAAGAAGAAATGAGGCAACGTCGATAGATAAGATTATAAAAACATCATCTTAATCATCATCATAATCATCATCAAACAACACCAGTGTATTGAATGAATGAATGAAATATGTATATGAAAATTATCAAAATATGATTAATAGTAGCGACAATTATCAAAATATATATATGAAAATCTCGGAACATAATAAAATTCGTGCATTGCACGGGTCATCCCACTAGTTAAATTTAAATGATTTTGTATTTGAAACAAATAATCATAATTAGCTAACATTAAAGTTGCTATTAATGATAACCTTAGTATAACAAATAACTAACCAATTTTTGATTATATATGTTGCTACAATAATTCTTTAACGTTTTTGTATCTTTAAGCATTAATTTATATTTTAATACAGTTATTCGCAATAACTATTATTTAGTATTGTTAGTGTTATTATTCATTTCGTTTAATTTTTTTACTAATTAAACCTAGGGCTTATAGTTTCAATTTCAATGTGTATGAAAGTTTACACACTTTATTATTTGTATGTGTTCAATTTTGAAATGTTCTATCATACGTAGTTAATTTTTGAAAATGTATATTCATATATTTTGACTGTTTTTAGCCACACGAAATGACGCTTTTTGTACGTTCTATACGCACAATAGTAAAATGCATAATATAAACGTTTTTAGAATTCAATATCTACAACATGAAATTTCAAAGTTAAACACACATATTGTACAATTTGTAAAATTTTAACATTTTAAAACTATAAACCCTTTATTCTAAACGTGTTAGATTGCTATGCTAAATATTTTATATTCCACTAACCACTTTTTCAATTTACCTTGCAATTATTTTCAATATATTTCAATTTATGCTATCTTTGATTTTTCCAACTATAATACGATGGTCGTGGTATTCCACCTACTAACATTTATTAAATGTGTAGTTTCATTGTTTGATTGCATCCAAATTTTTCTCTACCATTACACCCGATACCCATGTTATCATTAATCATTAATAATTTATAATTTATAATCATAACCAATGTGAAAAGAAGAAAAAACATATATTGTCAAAACGATCTACCGTTATATAAAATTATTTCCCACTACATTGTCACGTATATTTTGCTAGTTTAATAAAAAACAAAAAAGGTATTCTACAAAACAAATTATCTGCATATTTAACTAACATAGTACTTACATAATGCGACACTGACATTATTTACGCTCGATAATATATTGACTTGTAACATGTTATAATTAATTAATTAATATAAACATCTTAATCTAAAGGGTTGAATAAATAAAAATCAGATAATAAAAAATGAGATCACAAAAAGATAATTAAACATTGGTTACACCCATAAATTTTATATTTTTTTTCCTCTAGATGAATAGTGCTATCTGCTGGATAGTCCCGTTTTGTCCAATTTTTGACCTTTTTTCAAATTTCAACTCCAATTATAACTAAAGCACATTACATTGCTTCCAATGACCAAATATACTTACTACAACAACAATTTCGACCATTTCCAACATTTACTAATATAATTCACATCAACATCAAACGTAACCCATTTTGACCCATGTCGACCCAAATCCAAAACGACACACTCAAATGATCAAAAGACTAGTTGGGGTGTATTTGCAACAAGTTAATAATAAATGGAAATTCAAAAGATACCTTTGCCCAAACCATGCACAAGTGTTAGTCCACGTCACCCTTGGCTTACTCCCTTCCCTTTCTTATGTTCGTCATTGACTTTCAAACCACTCGTACCTACAACATAGTTAACTAAAGGAAGTAAGCAAAATGCTTAGTGAGCTATAGGTAATTACATATACATGCAACTCAAACGAATATGGAAAATCCATATGAGCAACTAGTAATTCAAATGAGTGCAAAGTAAAACATCGAACAACATAGTATCGATAATCAACTTGAAAGCAACTAGCAAACTGAATTCAACTTGTAATCAAGTGACGACATATATCCAACTTGTAAACAAATTGAACTCAACATATAAACAATATTCAAGTTGTATGCAACATCTAACCAACATTATGATCTCTCATGATCACCAACACTTGTACATACGGGTAATGTACACCACCTATGGATCCATGGTCAACTTTAATCTCACATGACAACTTGGTTAACACAAGGTCAAGGAATTCTCCATTTTTCAACACAATTAGAATATGTCAACATACAACATGTGACCAAATTCACAACTAAATAAAAGAATCCTCTTATACGGATGTAATCCGGATTCATACAACTACTTCAATCAACCTCCACTATACTAAATCAATGAATCCTCTTACATGGGTGTAATCCGAATTCATACAACTACATAAACATTCAATACCTATAAAACTCACCTCTTTTGTTTAAGGATGGATATTACTTGACAATTGAGGATCACCACTTTTGTACCACCTATCAAACATCATATAGCAATTTAACAAAGATTAAGATTGTATCAACATTCCAAACAACCTCTCTATCCCCTAATTCATCAATCAACTTCATATGGCCAGTTTGACTTTTAAAGTCAAATTAGTCACAAATCTCAGCACTTTAACTCAAATATTATTGTATTGTTCAATTACTATAAACACCACTTTAATCACTACTACTAACATCAAAACAACTCAATTCAACAACTAATGGTTAAAGGCTCCTATTAACATCAATTGAACAAGGATTCAATATTTCAAATTGGGTATTATACCCTCCTATCAAAATTTCACCACTAGTTGATTCAAATTCAACAACTAATGATTAAAGGCTCCTATTAACATTAATTGAACATAATCCATGGTTTATCTCATCAATTATCATCATTCTACTCAAAATCACCACTCCCCCACCATTTGTAGGTCAAAAGAAACAAGAACATACACTTACCTTATGTTAGGGATGACAATTTAAGCTTCAATTTGACTCTTCTAGGTTTAATTTAGAGGTTAGGGACTGATTTCCCTTCTTTCTTTATCCTTTTTATTTCTTCTAGCAACTACAGGGGTTTGTGTTTGGATATGTATGTGTACGTACATGTATGTGTGTGTATATAGAGTTTATTTGTTTAAGTATTTACGTTTCCAACTTTTTAGTCTCATTTTCTGAACAACACATCACTCCCAACTAATATACATAATTTATTCAACAACTCATAAAATTGAGCATTTAGGTGTATTAAGCAACCTAAGAAACTTCTTCCCCATGCAACATCATCACACGTTAAACTTCTTCAAAAAGACTAAACCGTGCTAATAGAAGAAGTTTTTTCAGAAAGACTGGAGGACCCCACCATTTATTTAATTACAATAAATACAATAAACAATATAAATTTTAAAACATAAATTTAAGTAAAACATTCATTAAAAATAAAACATTACATTAAATAGTTTTATTTTTTAAAAAATAACATTACAATTAAAAATAAAAATACGATTACAATAATTATTAAATAAAACACATTAATTGACTAAAAAATAAAAGTTCGACTACATTATTTATTTCGAACACGGAAATTTGACCGAAAAATCCAAATGTGTTCGATAAGAACATTTCGAAGTTGATGATCCATACTCAAATCTCGTAATTATCTGTCAATACGAAGTTGTAGTTTAACCCTCTCCGACCACGATCTCCGCGGACGATTACTCGGGTCTGAGAGATAGTCTTCCTCAAGTTGACAATATTGCGTCTGTTGTCTTCGTTTATCATGTTGTGTAAAATCACGCAAGTGTACATGATTCTTCGTATCTTGTTGATGCTATATGGTCTTGCCGGGTTTTTAATGATTGCCCAATGACCTTGAAGCACACCAAATGCTCGTTCAACATCTTTTTTTTTGCAGATTCTTGGAATCTCTTGAATTTCATAGACTTTTCCTTAATAGGACATTTAAACGACTTTACAAGGGTTGCCCATTTCAGATAAATTCCGTTAGCGAGGTAATATCTTTTCTTGAATTGAACCCCATTCACATTATACACTACATTGGGTGCTCTATCTTGGAGTAAATCACTAAACAAATCCAATTGATTAACAACATTGATGTCGTTCTTTGAACCCGCGGGACCAAAGTAAGGGTGCCAAAATCCACAAATCGTACGATGCCGCTGCTTCGAGCATGATTGTAAGACAACCTTGATCACCCCGTGTGTATTGACCTTTCCATGTTACTAGAGAATTTTTCCAAGGCCAATGCATACAATCGATACTTCTAATCATTCCCGAAAAACCATGCAATTCTTGATGTTTAGAATGTAAATGTGATATTGTTTGATTTATGCATCCTCACACTTAGAAATATCCGGCATTTAATTGATTAAATCTGATAAATTAGTGGACTTTCAATACTTAAAAGGATGAAATTATGTTTTCAGGTGTAGAAGTCGGTTTTAAGGTGAAATGTACGAAAATGCAGTAGAAATGATGAAATTATGATGAACACTGAATACTCTCCCGCCCGGAAATGAGTCTCCCGCCGGGATCCTTATATGAAACTGGAAACCCTAGCTCAAACGGGAGAATCTCAACAGAACTTCTTTATCCCATTTTTCCCCCCAGGATGCCATAATCTCCCGCCGGGAGGTCTTGAATCTAAAAGGGACAGTTTAACTTAAACGGGAAAGTTTGATCAGGGATTCAGTGAATGAATTTCTCCCGCCAGGATATTGTTCTCTAGTCGGGAAGTGATGAAATCCAGTTTGGGATTCTAGAAGCTAGGAGAAGAAGTCAAACCAGGGGGGAATCGGTTTCTCCCACTGGGAGACCCTTTGTCCCGCCGGGTCCTTTCTTCTGGGCGGAATTCTCAGCTTAATGTTATCATTAACCTAATATTTATCTTATCTTTCACTTAGCTTTTACTCTAGCCGACTTTGGGCGATTTGGTGAATATTGGTGATTCTTATTGTTATTCAACAATTTTTGCTACAAGATTGAAGATTCAATTATTGTACGACATTCACACCATTTGGTTACTAGATTAAATTAAGACTAGTTTAATTAAAAACCCGTAGTGAACATGAAAGGTTAATTCTATTTAATCTATCGGAAGGAGTGAACACGAATTCCATACTTGATTTAGTTTGATATACAATGTTAGGAATATAAATAGGATTTGCATGTGTATTATTTGTATTAAGTGTGAAGAATACAAATTTGAATGGGTATTTGAAGAAGATATTTCGGTTTTGTGATCAAAGTCATCAAAATTGTATGTTTCTGTACAATTAAAGCATCAACGAAGCTTATAATAGTGATATACAACAAAGAGGAACAAGAATTCACGGTCAAAACTTACTGAAGTTCAAATTCGATTCGTAGTTCAAAAAGTTCAAAAATGGCGGTTAAGTTTTGATTCAAGGTGTTTGAGTTCGAATTAGAGAATTTCAACCGATCAAAATGTTCTTCTAGTACTCAGGAACATAAAGGAATCGACTACAGGTTTTAATTTCAAGTTTTGATCCAAGCTCAAATTTCTGTTCTTCACGGTCTGTTCAACAGCTTCTGCGACTATATTCAACGACTTTATTCAGCGACTTTATTCCTGCTATCCTCTGCGACTTTATATCTGAGACCTTAGTGTGAGACTTTATTGTGCGACTATATTGTGCGACTTTATTAAGTTTGCATATCAAGTTCGCATAACAGTAAGTTTGCATACTCTCAAAATTTGAATTAAAGCTTCCCGTTGACTACTTTTAGTTTAAGAAAATTTTCATTTTACTCGAGCAAAATTCAAAAATTTTGGAGGGAAAATTAGCATACAGGAAAAATGTCGAGAGAAGCACTAGCAACAGGAACTAAGGATAAGCCTCCAGTCTTGTTCAGAGGAGACTATTCTCAATGGAAAGACAGATTCATTGATTGGATTGAATGACAAGACAACTATTCATTATTGAAGGAATCATTGACTAAAGGAGAACAACCGTTTTATAAAGCTGGTGATACCTCGGGAGTACCACTTGGTGAAAACGAGTTAAGTCAAGAACAGCAGAAGTTATGGAAGGCACATAAAGAGATGAAATCATATATTCTCCAAGGCTTGACAAATGAAATCTAAGTGCAAGTTGACAGCTACAAAACTGCAAAGGAAATGTGGGATGCTATTGGTAGACAACATCAAGGGTCTGAACGAGGACAACAAACAAAGATGACTCATTGTCTCCAAGCATATGAAGCTTTTAAAGCAAAATTGGGTGAACAACTTGAAACAACCTACAATAGGTTTTGTTTACTGTTGAATGAAGTTCGAAAGAATAAGTTTCAGAAACAGAATTTGGAGATAAACATTAAGTATTTGAACAATCTGCTTCCCGAATGGAAACAATATGCAAGTAACATCATCCAGAACCGAGATTTGACTTCAGTTGATATACATGATGTATATGAAATTCTAAATCATAACCAGGATGAGGTAAATGAGATGGTTAAGGGTACTGAGGAGAAAGAAGCAAACGATCCTCTTGCTTTGTTTACTGATAGAAGGGGACACATCAGATCAAGAAGAGTTGAAAAGGAGATCAAGTATGAATCTAATTCAGATAAGGAAGAAAGTGAGTCGGATAAGGATATGAAGGAGATTGTAAAGCAAATGGCACTGATCACCAAAGCCATGACAAAGAAGTATTGGAAGAAACCTACAAACAATCACTTGCGTACTTCATCATCATCCACCAAACGCTCAGATTTCAAAAATAATGATGATGGGAAATACAAGGGCAGTTATGAAGGGAAAAAGGTTGATGGGAATTCACGAGGAGAAGTAGATAACAAGTGTTATAACTGTGGAGGATTTGGACACTTTGCTAGGGATTGTAAGAAGCCAAGAATTCGTAATTCTTATTACTACAAGGCAAAGATGCTGATGTCCAAACAGAAGGAAGCTGGGAAAGTTTTATTGGCTGAGAATGATGCTTGGTTAAATTTGATTGATTCAGAAGAAGAAGATCTGGAAGTCAACATGGCATTCATGGCCAACATATCAGCTACCTCTACTGAAGGAGATGCGGATTCAGATTCTAATTCTGAATTCTTACATACTGCATTGCATACTATGAATGCTAATCTGACTGCTAAATTAAAAGATGAAAGAATTCATGTGCGTGAACTGCAAACAGAATTAGAAAGTAAACTTGCAGTATTAAAAACTATGACTCGGGAAAGGGATGTTTTTAAATTTTATAGGGATGAGTATCTCATTACTAATGAGAAACTTGAAAAAGAAAATAAATCTTTAATAACTGAAATCCTTGAAATTTCATCTCGATGTAAAGCATTAAAAGACGTTGAAAATCGTGTTAAACAAAGGTACGATCATGCAATTACTGAAAAAATGAGTTTGTTAAACAAGGTCAAAGAACTTCAAGATAAGTTGTTTAAATGTGGTCAAACAGACCAAACAATCTTTTTAAATAAACCTAAGGATATCAAATTCTATAATCTAAGAGAAGGACTAGGTTTTGAAAATCCCTGCTATTTACAAAAAGCTATTTCTAAAGTACCTACCTTGTATAACTACGGTGACATGGGAAGTATTTTAAATTTCTTTTTGTAAAGACAACTAATGAAGAAGAAGTTATTAAGAGAATTCTAGAACTCAAAAGAAAGTTCTAGATCTCAATACCAAAGAATTCAGAGAAGATATATTAAGATCTCAAGCAAAGAAAGCTCAAAGAGTTAAAGCAAAGAAAATTCAAGAGTTTAAAGTAGAAGAATCAAAGAGAATTAAAGGATATATCAAAGAGCTAAACTACGAAGACAAAAAGAGTCTGCTTGATAAGGAAAATGTGTTCAAAATACAAGATGCTAAATCCTAGGGGGAGATTGTTAGGAATATAAATAGGATTTGCATGTGTATTATTTGTATTAAGTGTGAGTTGTATGAGATTAGTATAAATAGGTGGTTAACCTTTGTCATTTGTAACACTTACCTTGTAAAATCATTTGTGCTCTTAATAGAAAAATCATTCAACCAAATTCTCTCTCAACATTCATTATACATTTGCTTGATTTTAGACTAACATACAATAACATATAAACTGGTTTAACAAACACCCCGACATCATTAGTGAGCTAGTCTAGATGAATGTTTCTTCCTAATATTTGATACTTCAGTATCCACTTGCCTGTCATTTACTTTAATTTAATTAGTGATAATTGCAAAGCAACAATTCGGTTGCAAACCCCCCCCCCCTGTTTGCTTACCTGTTAGATTATTTACATTCACTACACACTCTTGGTTATACGGTCGTCTTGGTTCGACTCGGACTTACCTTAGCTATACTATTACATTGACAGGGTTCACTGCCCGGTTGTGTGATAGTCTAATTTCGGTAGTTCTTAGTTACAAATTTTATAACTAGATTTTACACATCAAGTTTTTGGCGCCGCTGCCGGGGACTGTGTTTATATCAAGAGTTTAGCTTGACTGTAGTTAATCGATCCTTTCTTGGATTTATTCGAGAAAGTTAGATATTATTGTCATTGGTGTTGCACCGGTGCGTTTGACGGTTTGGTCTTTTGTGATCTTATAGGTTTATTCAGGTAGTGGATGAGCACTAGGGCTTCGGGTAAAGAACTCGTTAGTCCGTTCTCCGATCCAGAGAAAACCAAACGTAAGAGAAACAAGAAAAAGAAGTAGTCAAGTTCACCTTTCATATCGGAATCCGAATCTACTGATTCCTCCCAAGCTAACATCATTGAAGAGCCTTTGGATCTAGATCCCGAGGTTGACTTTCACTTTGGGGAGGAAGAGTCGATTCCCGATCCAACACCACCACCACAGCCCGAACAAATGGCTGCAGATCCAAATGATACTCCCATCTGGAATAGTACACGAACGGTTGCCCCTACACCGTCGGCTACTATTTGCCGACCCGCTACCGATAACAACTTTTCCATAAAGACGATTCAGGAGAATCAGTTTGACGGGAGATTGAGGTCCGATCCTCATAAACATGTTGGAGATTTTCTTGAGATATGTGACATGTATAAATATGGGCCGAATATGGATGAAGCTGTCTGGTTAAGGATGTTTCCTTTTTCTTTGACCGGGGAGGCTAAGATTTGGTATAGCGAGCTAGAAGCCGATTCCATTCGAACATGGGATCAAATGAGGGAAACCTTTGTTGAGAGGTTCTTTCCTCCCGCTTTGGCTGAACGATTGCTGAATGAGATGAGAGCCTTCCTACAGTTAGATAGAGAAACAATAGTGGAAGCATGGTTACGGATGAAGGACATGGTGAGAAATTGCCATGGTCACGGGTTGCCTAAAGGAGAAATAATCTCCTTGTTTTATAACGGGTTGGATGAGCTTTCTACATCCTCACTTGATGCTGCAGGTGGAGGATTATTTTTGTATCTGAGCCCAAATGAGGCTTGGAAAGTTTTAGAGGATAAAGTCCTCCTTAGACAAACCCGGGCTAAAGACAAGCATATCCGGAAAACCGTAGCTAGTGCCGATACCAGTTATGACAACTCTGCCATGATAAAAGAACTGAAGGCTATCTCCACCAAATTTGATAATCAGTTCAAAAGTTTGAAAGGGTAAATTAAAGAGCTACAAGAAGGATGCGGTAATTGTGGAGGCAATCATGCCTCACTTAATTGTCAAAGGAACGATCAACCGATGATTTCTCCCGAAGATGATTATGGAGATGAGGATGTGAATTTTGTCCAACAAGGGAATTATCAAAGTAACTACCAACGGGGTGGTTACCAAAACCGGAACCAAGGGAACTACACCAGTAGTTCTAATTATCAAAACAACCGGTTTTCTCGGCCAAATCAATCAAACTATAACCAGTATAGGGCGAGAGATGATCCCCTACAGGTACCTAAGAAAGAAGAAGCTGCCCTTTCTGCTATGGAGAAGATGACGATTGGACTTTATGGCGAGTCAAACAGCTACTACTGAGAGCTTGAGGACTCAAATCTTGAATATGAAGCTTGCTATGGAGCAACGACAAAAAAAATCAACAAGCTTCTATTCAAGACTTAGAGAGAAAAATGGATCGTATGGCGGACAAACAAGCCATTAGACCACCGGGTGGGCTACTGAGCAACACTCAATAGAACCCTAAACCACCATCGGGTTCGGGTACAAGGCCGTACCAACCACCTCCTGCTAGGAACGAGCATGTCAACGCCATTTCAACGAGAAGTGGTAAAATATTAGCTTTATCTGTAAATCCAATATTTCTAACTCTATTTTGCAGGATAATATTGATATTGATGTGGAGGAGGATGAGATTGATGATGAGGAGGTGGCAACCGTTCCACCTGTGCCGACACCAACTGCTACCACTACTATACCGGTTGTATCGCCTACTGTCAAGGCATACAAACCGAAGATTCCTTATCCTCAACGCTTGAGGAGGGAAAGGATTACGGCCCAATATGGTAAGTTTGTGGACATGATCAAGGGCATTCGAATTAACGTGCCATTGGTTGATGTTCTTGTGGGTATACCAAATTATGCCAAGTTTATTAAGGATTTTGTAACTAACAAGGAAAAACTTGAGGAGGTATCCTCTACCTTTTTGAATGCCGATTGTTCGGCAGTTTTACAAAATCGGATACCTTCAAAGTTGGGTGACCCGGGTAGTTTTCTCATAAGTTGTACCTTGGGTAAATCCTTGTCCTGTGATGCTTTGGCTGATTTGGGAGCCCGTATAAATTTAATGCCCTATTCCTTATATGCTAAATTATCATTAGGGGCATTAAAGCCTACTCGGATGAGCATACGATTAACATATCACTATTTTAAGTATCCAGTAGGTATAGCGGAAAACATGATGATTGATGTGGGGAGATTTACTTTCCTTGTTGATTTTGTTATTCTTGAGATGGACGAGGACAGTAAAGTTCCTCTCATTTTGGGTAGACCCTTCCTTCACACGGCCGATGCCATTATCAATGTGAAGCGAAAGGAATTGACTCTAGGGGTGGGTGATGATCGCATGGCTTTCACAATTGATAAAGCCATGAAACACCCATATTCTAATGATGACACCTGTTTTTCCATAGATATTGTGGACGAATCTGTTGAACGGGAATTACAGGTTGTGATTGGAGATAATGATGAGGAGCTGAATAAGTTCAGCCAGAGTTGTGATGATTTGATGACTAAGGAGGAGTTGTTGGAGCTGATAAAGCTTAGCATGGATGATTCCCCTCTTGTTGTTGATAGGTTCAAGCAGCTGAAAGAAGGAGATGAGTTGAGGATTAGAACATCAATTGAGGATCCTCCAACAGATCTGGAATTAAAGCCTCTTCCTTGCCACTTAGAGTATGCTTACTTGCAAGGGTAGAAATTTTTACTTGTTGTCATTTCTTCTTTATTATTAACTGATGAAAAGTGCAAGTTACTAGATGTGTTAAAAGCTCACAAACAGGCTTTTGCTTGGCGCGCATCCGACATATCGGGTATTAGCCCTTCTTTATGTACACATAGAATAAATTTTTTAGACGACATTAAACCTGTTGTCCAAAGACAAAGAAGGCTAAACCCGAATATGAAGGATGTTGTCAAGAAAGAAGTTATAAAACTTCTTGATGCGGGTATTATTTACCCCATTTCTGATAGCCCATGGGTGAGTCCGATCCATTGTGTCCTTAAAAAGGGAGGCATGACAGTTATAACCAATGACAGGAACGAACTAGTGCCTACTAGGACTATGACAGGGTGGCGAGTTTGTATAGATTATAGGAGGTTAAATGATGCCACCCGGATGGACCATTTCCCGTTACCATTTATTGACCAAATGTTGAAGAGACTCGCGAGGAATGAGTACTTCTGTTTTCTTGATGGGTTTTCGGGATATTTCCAAGTCCTTATAGACCCACTAGATCAAGAAAAAACGACCTTTACCTGTCTTTTTGGTACTTATGCATATAGACGTATGCCTTTTGGGCTTTGTAATGCCCCTGGCACCTTAAAAGGTGCATGATCGCTATCTTTCAAGATATGCTTGAAACTTCCATGGAAGTTTTTATGGATGATTTTTTCGTTTTTGGAAATTCATTCGACTCTTGTTTGTCTAACTTGGACAAAATGCTTAAGAGATGCTAGAAGGCTCACTTAGTATTAAATTGGGAGAAATGTCACTTTATGGTGAAGGAGGGAATTGTATTGGGACACAAAGTGTGAAGAGTGGGTATTGAAGTTGACAAGGCGAAGATTGATGTCATCGCCAAGTTACCTCCACCCACCAATATAAAAGGAATTAGGAGTTTCTTGGGACATGCAGGATTCTACCGTAGATTTATAAAAGACTTTTCTAAGATTTCTCATCCAATGACTAAATTATTAGAAAAGGATGTGCCTTTTAATTTTAATGTTGCTTGTTTAAAGTCGTTTGACATCCTTAAGGATAGACTGACCCATGCCCCTATCATGGTATCATCGACCTGGAATGTTCCTTTTGAACTGATGTGTGATGCTAGTGACTATGCCTTGGGGGCCGTTTTGGGCCAAAGGGAGGATAACCATTTCCGTCCCATATACTTTGCTAGTAAGATATTAAATGGAGCCCAACAAAATTACACGACCACCGAAAAAGAACTATTAGTTGTTGTGTTTGCTTTTGATTAGTTCAGACCCTATCTTGTCTTGTCTAAAACCGTGGTGTTTACCAACCACTCGGCTTTAAAGTACTTGTTTTCCAAACAAGATGCTAAGCCTCGTCTCATTCGTTGGGTTCTTCTTTTTGCAAGAATTTGACATTGAGATAAAAGACAAGAAAGGTGCTGAAAACTTGGCTGCCGATCACCTCTTTAGGTTAGAAAACCCCAACCTAGACGACTCTAGGGATTTTGATATTAACGAAACATTTCCAGATGAGTTTTTGTTACAGGTTGATGCAGGTGATACAGATGATGATACTCCTTGGTTCGCAGACATTGCTAACTATCTAGCTGGGGGAGTCCTAAGAAAAGGTTTGACTCCTTGGTTAGTAGAAGAGTAAATTCTTCTATGATTTGAAGAACTATTTCTGGGATGAACCCCATTTGTTCAAAATGTGTGCGGACGGAATGATAAGGAGATGAGTAGCTGGTGCTGAAACTCGGAAAATTTTGGATGAATGCCACCACAGGCCAACTGGTGGGCATTATGGACTAACAATTACAGGTAAGAAGGTATTTGATGCAGGTTGCTATTGGCCAACTATTTTTAAGGAGGCCTATACACTTGTACAAACTTGTGATGCGTGCCAAAGAACAGGCAACATCTCTAAACGAGATGAAATGCCCCAACAAAGCACCCAAGTTTGTGAAGTGTTTGATATTTGGGGAATTTATTTCATGGGTCCCTCTCCACTATCCAATAAATTTGAATATATCTTAGTGGCGGTGGACTATGTGTCAAAATGGGCCGAGGCTAAAGCCTTACCTAGGAATGATGCCCAGGTAGTAGTAGACTTTCTTAAGGCCTTGTTTTGTAGGTTTGGTATACCAAAGGCTTTGATTAGTGACCGTGGTAGCCATTTCTGCAATGCTCAATTAGAAAAGGTGTTGAAAAGGTATGGAGTAACCCATCGGGACAACTCTAACCGAGCACTTAAGAGAATATTAGAGAAAACAGTTCAAAATAACCCTTCTGTTTGGTCTAAAAAACTAGATGATGCTTTGTAGGCGTTTCGAACCGCTTACAAAACGCCAATCGGGACAACTCCCTATAGGCTTTTGTATGGTAAGACTTGCCATCTCCCTTTAGAAGTTGAACACAAAGCTTATTACTGTAATATGGACCTAGTTGAGGCAGGTGAGAAACGTTTCCTTCAACTTCCTGAGCTTGATGAGTTGAGGCTACAAGCCTATGAAAACTCTAAACTTTATAAGGAACGCACTAAGGTATGGCATGACCGTAGGATTAAACGTAAAGAATTCAAGTCTGGAGATAAGGTGTTATTATTTAACTCAAGGTTTAAGTTAAAACAACCAAAACTTAGATCCCGGTGGTCGGGACCTTATATTGTTAAACATGCATATCCATCCGGGTATGTGGAATTGTTTAATTCCGATGGTTCAAGCTTTATAGTCAATGGTCATAGGTTAAAGCTTTATTGTTGTCACACCCTGCCAAAATCTAATCAGAGTTAAGTGCGGAGGAACATGTCGTGACGCGATTAGTTATCTAACTAATCAAGAGCATATGATTATCAACGGAACATAATATTAGAATGCCATAAATTGTTTGTTACAAAACGTAGCGACTATTTAAGTCCCAAAAGTAGTAATGTTATCAAAATACAAGCGTTTGGAGATTTGCAAATATAACTAAGACAGTTTATAGTAATACAAATGAAATCTCGTGAGTTTTCCCAAAAATGGCATCCTAAATGATATGGTAGGCGCGGGTCCCAATATGCATGCAAATCTTACTTCGCTGCCAATTCCCTGAAAAACATAGTTAAAAGGATCAACAAGATTATTGAGTGAAATCCACAGGTTTAAGACTCAATCATTTAAACCAAGCGTTTAGTAAATGTTTCGCAATTCATATCGTGCCAACCATGGCCAAGAGTATGATGACATACAGTTTAAAACTATAAATAGCCGACGGTGATCCCCTGAAGGTTTGCACTCCTTACGAGTTAAAGTGACAACACCTAAGCCTATAACCAAACCACAACTTTTATTTTTTTTCCTGGGACCATTAAAATATACGCTCCTCGTCTCGACTTATAGTCGGCAGTTAGCATGACTAACAAAAGTGGGAGGGATGTCATCCCAATAGTACTATTCGCATATTCGGTGGCTAGCGTCATCTAGCTAATGGTTACAGTTTGTAGTCATGAGGACTTTTATGCACTACAACTAGTTTAACATAGGATCGCACAAGGATTCATTGTCAGGTTTTCAATCATCGCATGAAAACAGTTTGTATGTAAACAATACATATGTTTTTCACCATAAATTTAGAAAGTAGTAAAAAGCAGTAAAATAGGGGCTGCGAACTCACCTAGTGAGCTTTGTGAGTGCTAGCGTTTAAAATGAATAAGTTTGCCCAGAATTAGCCTCCTAGCACCCTATACGCATGAGGTCGTTTGTATAAGTAGATAGCTAACCGCTTATCTAAGTTTGCATAAGTAGATGCCTACCCGCAAATGTATGTTCATAAAAGTAGGTGGCTACCCGCACACCTAGAGTTGTATATGTAGATGGCTACCCCGCTCATCTATGCTAGTTGTACACTCAACTAGTAGGTTGAAAATGTATTTCATTTTGGAAAAATGCACGACCCGTTGGTGATAGTCTTGTATGTATACTTGTATGTTTCTCGAAAACATAGTCACTTTGCTATTAAAGCGTACGTTATAGATTTATACTTTCAAAACGTATACTGTTTTTGAAAACGCGCCTTTCAATTCGTTCAATAGTTTTCGTTAACATTTGTCTAAAACGTAAAGTTAAATACGCCTTTTTACAAATCCCAATTGTTCATTTCATACATGTTTTACCCTCACAATCTCTCGCGTTTTATCCGTATTTATCATTAGTTTAACGACTTTTGGTATTTAATATGTTTTAGATGTGTTTACTATCGTTAGGAACGGATGCAAGTAGGAAACGAATGAAAACGTCGAAGAAAAGATAAAAAACGAAGAAGTATTGTAGTTTCGGCAAGGCTCTACGGTTTTGGCCATAACTCTCTTATACAAACTCCGATTGAGGTGATTCAAGTGTCCAAATTTTCGTAACTCAAAGGGCTAAAACTTTCAAGAAGAAGTCGAATGCTGAAAAACAATATTTCCCGCCGGGAAGTCCAATCTCCCGCCGGGATCCCATTCTCACGCAGGGAAAATGCGTCTCAAACGGGAAATTTGTCACAGAAACTTGTCACGGGAATATTTCCCACCGGGAACTCAAATCTCCCGCCGGGAAGCTGTTAGAAAACGAATTTTTGACCTTTTTAACCTAAATTTAACCCAAATTTCACATACCTTTTAGCTATTTTAATATACTTAAACGCGTTCTTAGTCAAAATAAGATATTCGAGGGTTTCATTACTCATTTTAAAGTCTCTTTTTGCTTTTCATTTATAAATCCGTTTTTCGCTCGTTAAATGATTCTTTCACCATTTTAGCCACAAATCCATTTTTAACACTTTCAAACACATCATAATATACGTATCATCAAAATCATATATCTAGGTGCTCATTTTAACACTCATTACGTTCGTTATCATTTTACAGTAGTTTTAACATTTTTAACCGTTTAAATCTTTCAAACAACCAATTTTAACATATATAATGTTGATTTTAACGTACGAGTGAACATCTAGCATATAATCATTCAAAACTAAGGAAATAAAGAGATGAAAGTAAAGGTTTCCTTACAATGAGTTCTTGGATGACAATATAAAAGAAAAGAAAAGAACTTGAACTTGAGCCTAAATCTTCAACCCGAAATCCTTTTATATAATACCCGATTTTGCTAGCTTTCCGTTAAATAGTTGAAACCTCAAGATTATGAGATTTAAACCATGTAGATGAGCTCAAATGAGTGTACAATTAATGTAGTCGTAGTGTAAAAAGGGTGGATCATAGTAGTGTTCTTGAAGCTCTCTTGGAAAATGAAGATAATAAAAATGAAGATGATGAAAATGTAGATGATGATGGAAGTGGCGTGGAAGAGAGGGAGAATAGGGAGAGGGAGAGCAGATTTCTTTTGTAAGTGTTGTGTTGTGTGTGTTGTTTGACTCTTGCAACATTTAAAGTCTTGTAAAGGATCACAAGAGATGTTTGAAGCATGGTTTCCTTAATATTAAATTGGGCAAGGAGGGGTGTTGCATTGTGTGTGTAGGTGGCCAAAGAAAAGAAAAAACGTGGGTAGCATGGAGAGCGGAGAAAAATCTGGCCAAAGGTAGTATGGTGAGGGGGCCCCAATTTTGACTTTTTGACTATCTAGTTAGTTTGTTAGATATTTAGGTGTTTAGGATTAATTAGTGGCAAATTAAATGTAATACATATAATTAGGGTAAATTTGGAAGATTAATGGTAAATCAAAGTAGATTAGACAATAGTAAGTTGTTTCGATAATATATCTTTGTTACGATTTATTAGTTTAATTAAACCCGTATTTGTAGAAATCGTTGAGCTCAATTTAAACTGTATACAACCCGAAACGTTATGCTATAAATCTTAGCATAATAGGATTTGTAAATAACTACTATTTATATTATCAATAGATTTACGTTATTTATGAAATTTATCACCAACGTTCGCATTTGTCGGAAGTCATCCGATTTAAATCGCGCAATTCTAAAGAATAACGTAAATGTAATGCGTCATGCATTAAAGTAACGTACACTAAAATGTGCAACGTGGCGTGTGCTAGACTTATCTCATGTTTTAATCAAGTTTGATTTCATTAAGAGGGAATTAGCGTAAGAATGCATGTTAATTGTGTACGGAAATATACCGGTTTTTCGAGGGTTGTCACAATTGTGAGGAAGAGCAGGTGGGCGAATTTGAAGTGCTCACCTTGTACCCCAAGGACAATTGAATTCGGGGTCGAGTCTAGCTTTAGACTCGTTTGTAACTAAAGCGTTTCTCGGGAGGCAACCCGTGTTTTTAATAGTATAGTATGTTTGTGGAGTTTATTTGTGATTTTTGCAGGTTTGGATGTTTTGTGACCCGTTTGTTTTGGGTTCATACGACACTATCATTTAGTGCAACCGTGGTAGTTGCAATTTAACCACAGGAAAGTCTTGTACTTTTTAATCATCCTTTACCTATTAAATTGCAAATTGCTTGATTTATGTGTTAATTTATTGATTTTATGTTTAGGAATATAATGTTAAAATAAAAAAATAAAAAAATAAAAAAAAAAAATAAAAAAGATCTCGCGGGGAAAGTAGGCCCAAACGGGAGATGTGTGACAAAAAAGTTAGAATCTATTTTCTCCCGCCGGGAGATGTGAGATCTCGCCGAAAGTCATGTCCTGTCGTTCTATTTCCAAACCGGGAGACCAAAGCCCAAACGGGGGGGGGGGGGGGGATTTAAAATTTCCACCCGGGAGATGAGACGTTTTAAATTTTTTTTGTGCCCTAATTCTCACTTTTCACACACTAACTCCCTATTTTTATCCCCAAACCGACTCACATACCTCCCCTCTCCCAAAATCCGGCCAAGTTAATCATTTTTCATCCTCTAACTTCCATCACAATGGCACCTAGTATTACTAACACCCAATTCTTTATTTATTACATGATTTATTTGTTTGTTATGATTGGAATTCGGAGTTTTACATGTTTTAAGTGTGGGGGTGTTCAATAGTAATTCTTAGGATGATTATGCGGTTGAATACTGTAACATTACCTCCTGAGTACCTCGATTCATTGTTTAACTGCATGTTTGTGGATATTCATGAAACTAGGGTTTATTGAATTTGAAATTTCTGAATTGTGCTTAATGTTACTTTTCAATGGGATGTTATTGCGGGTTTTTAATGCCTCACATGCGGTAAATTGCTTTTAGTTGTTAACTTGCATGTTTCAATTCTTTTTGGCGGTTACGGTTTATCACTTTTGTATGATTGCTTACGATATATCCCTAGTCATAATGTTGAATCTCTACATTGCATGTCATGGTTATTTAAAGGAATTGACATGATTTACGCCGTTTGTGCATTGTATCTTGCATTGTTGTGTTAATTGTCGTGTCTGGATCAGTAGGGACTGTCGATTATATGGTCATGAATGTGGTTTGATATAGAGTAGCTAACACTCCTGTTTTGGGGACTATGTTTTTCTTTGTTGTTTCTTCCCGTTTTGTGTGCAGAAACAAAAGACCAGTTCCAAACATGCACAATCATCTCAAGCTCTTAGAGATTCATCCTCCTCTTCGTCTGATGAAGAGGGAGGTCGCCCGCAACCCCTTGGGATAGCTGGTCAATTGCTACCTAACAATCTACACCCATGGTTACGCTTCCCAAACACATTGGCAAATTTCAATGATTTTGCCATCCGGTTGCAGAATATGTTGGGAAAGAAACTGGTATGTCCTCGGGTTGTTGACTGGGCACCTTTGGAGGAAGTAGGTTTGGCACATCCAGTTCGAGAGAGATTAACTCAACGGTTTGAATTTAGGGGTGAAATTTTTGAGTACAATGAGTGGGAGAAGTTGTTTTCTCTTCAGGCTCCTATTTATCAGGAGCTATGTTATGAGTTTCACCCCACCCTTCAATTCTCGAGCACGGTCACGTCTGTTGTTGACCGTAGTTTTATGAGATTTCGTCTTGGTGGTCGTGCTCAGTCATTGTCTATCCGGGCACTTGCTGAAGCCTTGGGTATCTATACACAGGAGGAGATTAGGGCTCCCCAATTTGAGCATTATTTGTTATCGAGTGTTCGGATCTAGTCGACAAATGATTTTCATACTCTGGATGTTTGGGGTTTGTTTAGTGCTGAACCCTATGTTGCTCCTACCGTTTCCTACTTGGCCATTACGGATGTTATTTACCGTATTATCCACCGGTTCTTAGCCCACACTATTGCTCACCGGAAGGAGAATACCGAGAAGGTTACACTCTCGGACCTTTGGTATCTTCATCAGTTCAGAGAAAACTGGCACGTGAACATTCCTTATTGTGTTGGGTGGTATCTCCATCATTTGGCTAATGGGATGTTCATCATCTAGTTTTCTAAGACCTTTTCCCAGTTTGGACAAGTTGGTCTAACGTTCGTTACATGGACCTCATAGAAAGTCACAGGTTTAATTTGCTTATGAAAGAATAATAGCACTAGAAAACTTGATTAGTTGAAAACTTATAGTAGATTTATTTTAAGAGTTCCAGAAACTTAACTTTCTTGGCACATATGTGAAAGAGCTTTGTAGCATGATGCTTAATTGGTCTAGTAGTTAAGCTTACAGATTATCTAACTCCTTCATACCACGATTCTAACATGCCCTTATTATCTCCTTTGATACTTTACTTGGCGGAGTTGATCCTATTGCAAGTCCATATTAACATTTATAATTATCTCAGGTTTTTACTATGTGTAAGGTATATGCTAGACAATTACATTGTGATTGTCCTTAGTGATTCCTTGGTGAAACCATATTATTGTTTACTAATTGCAAGAGGGGTGGTTTTGTAATTATAAATCATGATTTGCTTGAGGACAAGCAAAGTTCAAGTGTGAGGGAATTTGATATTGTTCGATTTATGCATCCTCACACTTAGAAATATCCGGCATTTAATTGATTAAATCTATTAATTTAGTGGACTTTCGATACTTGAAAGGATGAAATTATGTTTTCAGGTGTAGAAGTCGGTTTTAAGGTGAAATGTACGAAAATGCAGCAGAATTGATGAAATTATGATGAATACACAATACTGTCCCGCCGGGAAATGAGTCTCCTGCCGGGATCCTTATATGAAACTGGAAACCCTAGCTCAAACGGGAGAATCTCAACAGAACTTCTTTATCCCATTTTTTTTCCCGCCGAGATGTCATAATCTCTCGCCGGGAGATCTAGAATCTAAACGGGACAGTTTCGCTTAAAAGGGAAAGTTTGATCAGGGATTCAGTGAATAAATTTCTCCCGCCGGGATATTGTTCTCCAGCCGGGAAGCGATGAAATCCAGTTTGGGATTCTAGAAGCCAGGAGAAGAAGTCAAACGTCGTGGAATTGGTTTCTCCTATCGGGAGACCCTTTGTCCTATCGGGATCCTTTCTTCTGGGCAGAATTCTCAGCTTAATGCTATCATTAACCTAATATTTATCTTATCTTTCACTTAGCTTTTACTCTAGCCGACTTTGGGCGATTTTTGGTGAATATTGGTGATTCTTATTGTGATTCAACGATTTTTGCTACAAGATTGAAGATTCAACTATTGTACGACATTCACACCATTCGGTTTACATCTATTCCATTGAATTTAATGTTTACTCGTGTTTTGTCTATGTTTATTGTTGATTCTATGCTAGCCATGAGCTAAGTTAATTACATTCATTTAGATGAAGTGAACTAGTGATTAGGGGTGTTAATTCTTGACGTTTATTATTGTTTAATTAACGTTTAATCGAATACCCAATTGTGATCAAGCTCTATTCGTTTAATTTATCTATTAATGAATCATTGTTTGTTCTAGTGAATACTATTGCATGATTGTGATTCGTTTTAATCATTTGTCTATGAATGATTACTAAATCAACGCGAACGCAAGATTTAAATAGGTTAACTAGTTGAACTTGATTGTGATTGTATTGAATTTAAGTAGAGAACTTAACTTGAGTTTAGTATCCCTGCGAACGTAGGTTTACAAGATTAAATCGTTAGTTACTAGATTAAATTGAGACTAGTTTAATTAGAAACCCGTAGTAAACACGAAAGGTTAATTCTATTTAATCTATCGGAAGGAGTGAACATGAATTCCATACTTGATTTAGTTTGATATATAGTTACATATAAACTGGTTTAACAAACACCCCGACATCATTAGTGAGCTAGTCTAGATGAATGTTTGTTCCTAATATCTAATACTTCAGTATCCACTTGCCTGTCATTTACTTTAATTTAATTAGTGATAATTTCAAAGTAACAATTCGGTTGCAAACCCCCCCCCCCCCCCTGTTTACTTACCTGTCAAATTATTTACATTCGCTACACACTCTTGGTTATACGATCGTCTTGGTTCGACTCAGACTTACCTTAGCTATACTATTACATTGACAGGGTTCACTGCCCGGTTGTGTGATAGTCTAATTTCGGTAGTTCTTAGTTACAAATTTTATAACTAGATTTTACACATCAAAATGTTGGATATCTTGGACTATTGATTTTCTCAAGTACTCAGTCGAGTATAAATGAAATACACATTTATGACGTTTGTTGACCAATATGTAAGTATTCATCAAATGCATCAGCGACATAACTGTATGCCAATTGTCGTATGGCAAAAGTACACTTTTGATAAACGTTAAAACTAAGTTTGCCAGCTGCATCAGGTCTTTGATGAAAATAACTAAAATACGGAGGTATCGATAGTTGGGAGTAAGACGTCATACCTTGACAAATACGGACAAACAATGACTAGCTCATCCGAAAGTGTCTTTGAAAGTAATCTTGCGGGATTGTTAGATTAGGGGCAAAGTAGTCTTGCCATAAACATTCACCGGCGCCTAAACGATTTCTAAGTAAGAATCTTCTAGGTGCTCTTGGTCATGAACTTTCTACTTTGTTTTCTTCATCTTGTTCCAACGTTACAATAGCATCGAGCATGCCAATCGGAGTAAAACAAGCATTCAACAAGTTCATATCTTCAATATCGGATTCTTCGTTCGAATCTTCGTCGTAATTTTTATATGGATCCATTACGATATGATGTTGTTGTAGTTGTGGTTGAAATAATAGAAATTGTTTGTAAATAATATATGTTTTTTTGTTGTCGTGGTCGAAAGAATTGTAATTATAGTTGAGATAATTATAGTTGTTTTGTGAAAATATAATGAAATAGTATGTATATATATTGAGAAAGAAAAAATAATTAAAAAAATTGTTTCTGGCTGTTGGGGTGACAGTTTGAAATCCTTTTTTTTTATAATTTTTTAACCGTTTGTTTATTTAAAAAAATAATTAAATGATAAATGTTGGACCGTTGGGACTTCAAAACAGATTTAAATTGTTTCTTCTACCTTTTGCAGGTGGGGTTCACTTTCAACCCGTCTTTGAGTTTCTTCTTCACGATGAAATTGAAAGACAGGGGACAACCGAAGAACACTCGGTGTCAGTACAAAATACAAAAGACGCTCCTGTTGGCGCATATCCCAACATATCTCTAAATGTGAAAGTGATAATTATACAAATAACTATAACCATATCTATTTATTTTACAAGGAAAAACACAAACCCGTAAACCCTAAGTGCCAATAAAATTTGAGTAAAAAAAACAAAAACATAAAACACGATTGTTTTAATCGAAAACTGCAAATAGGTGTTAAAAATGCAATGACCAGCAACGGTATATGCGTGTCACGAGTCACGATTATCAACAAATGGACACGGACGGCGACGATTATGCCTACAACCGTCAGCTTGTTCCCGTCGACGTCGTAACTCCGATTTCTCATGATATTTCCACTTCATCTTCAATCACTCCTGATGACGATTCCGCTGTTAAAAAGGTCTCCGGCCTTAATTCAGTTGTATATCTATATCTATTTCTATACACTTGACCTAATTATGCAATGCATTTTACTTAATTATTTTATTTCTGTAAATTGCGTTTATATTCTTGTTACATTTTCGAATTAGTTGATTTACGTATTATTTTTGTAGGTTTGCTAATTGTGTAAATCAATTGAGTGGAATACATTTTGTTTGTGTGCAGATTGATTTGCATGAGCAACCTATCATTAGCTTAAGTGATGCGAATTTATATATGTTAAAAAAAATTAAGATAATTTTTTGCATTCTATACATCATACATTTATACTGTAATCAAAGTGATGTGAAGATGAAGATTAGTTTCCTAAAATTAAAAGAAGATTTACTCAAAATTTTTACTGTGAAGGTTTATCCAAAAAATGGTGTGAAGTTTTATTAAAAAACTGTGTGAAGGTTTGTCCTTAAAGCTTCACCGTATATGCACGAACCTTCACCAGTTGAGTTTTCGTTGGTAAATTTTTCTTTTTAAAGGAAATGGATTTTTGTGTTGCCTTTAGCGGCTATAATGTATAGATTTGAAACCAAAAAAAAAGAAAGAAGGAAATACAATCTTTTTTTCTTTTCTAGTGTAAGACCTAATCTCCCCAGAACCCAATGTATATATATATATCAATCCGACATGGATCCAGAGATAAGCTAATTTTGTGTGAGAAGGTGTGAAATGACATCGATTTAATTAAGTTATAGCTTGGATTCACGATTTTTCATTTTGAACGGATTCAAATTTTTTTGAAAAGAAGTTGCAATTTGTGACTTTGATTTACAATTTTGTATATATATGAGATCATGATCAAGTAAAGATGATTTTGGAAGGACAATTGTGAATAGAAGTTGTAAATTTAGTGAATCAATGTCTTTTCACTTTCTCACCGAAAATTAGCTTCTCATTCGATCATTCTCCTATATATATTATTTAAAAAACACCTTATATTACAAATTAGAGGGAAATACTCTATGGTTTACATGTGCTAATACTAATAATTATTGCAGGTATCTCCAACAACCTCTAAGTTTACTCTGCCTGAAGGTTGGTATGTGAAAAAGGTACTTCGTAAGTTCGGAGGTGCTTCTGACAAGGTAATTATAAACTGCTTTAGACTATTAACTAAGTATAGCAGGCGGAGATAGTAGTAGTCGTTAATTTATCATTGTTGAAGTACTATTATACATTCTAGGCATATTATCAAATAGATTAATCCTTTCTATATAAACCTAAGTTGCTAATGCTTACATTGGAGTATTGCCACTACCAAATTATCAACCAACGATACTTCAAACACGCATAGAAGAAGATAATGAATGTGTAAAATATTAAGTGATGAGTAATCATCACCTGGGAGAAACTATGACTTATACTTGGTCTTTTCCATTGTTGTCGTAAGTCTTAGAAGGCTTAGGAAAATATTGTTGCTTAGTCATGATTTCATACCAAAGGGCCATAATCATTACGAAGAATGTGGGCTAGTGTAGGTTGACTTTCTAAAAAAAGAAGAATGGGTTATAATAATGATTGGAATACGATAGCTTTAACATATGTATTTAAACACTAGAATCTTTTAAAGAACAATTGCATTGGTACTTTTTCTACTAATGAAAGTAATTATAATGTAATCTAATAGGTTATGAACTAGAAGTTCTAAATTCTAAACACATAGATTGTACAGTTACAGATATACTGTTATTTTTGTGGCCATTGATCTAAGTATAGTTATTTTGTGAAACTTAAAATGACATGGTTCATTTACTTGGATTAGTTGGATCATAAATGCAATCACGATTAATTATTCAGTGTATTCGAACAAGATCTATTTAATTGGATGATGGGTTAGATCAAACTATTAGTCTGTCTTATCACGATTTACTCGGATCCAGGCATTTAGGAATAGTTGCTGTAGTTAAACCAACTACCATGTGACTTTTTTTCTTTTTTCTGTTTCAGTACTTATCCTCCCTTCTATCATTCTCTACGCATGATATTTTGGAAGTAATAAATCCCATTATGTAGAATCATACAAGTATTTCAAGTAGCATTTATAATGATAGATAAACAGTTTCGCTACTTTTGTGCAGTATTACCGTGATCCAGAAACTGGACGATATTTCAGATCCCTCAGAGAGGTTGAAAGATACGTTACTGAAGGAGTTTTACCTTCACCATCCAGGAAGAGGCCAATCTATTATGATGAAAAGGTTGAGAGAGACATAACTGAAGGAGTTACACCTTCAAAAACCAAAGCCAAGAGGCTAACCTATCATCATGATGAAACGGTTGAGAGAGACATAACTGAAGGAGTTACACCAACAAAAACTAAAGCCAAGAAGCTACCGTATCACCATGATGAAAATGTTGAGAGAGATATGTATGAAGGAGTTACACCTACAAAAATCAGAGCCAAGAGGCTAAGCTATCATCGTAATAAGAAGGTGAGTTCCATAAATGCTTTGTTCATGTGTTGATGATGATATTTGTTTTAAGATACGCTATAAATTCTCAAACTTGTGAACAAGAAATATGTTAGTTATCAATATTTGCATTTTGTAGAATTCAGGCAGTCGACATATGATTGTGGCCAGTGATAAGTTTAGTTTTAAACATGCAGTCTTGCAACAACTATTAGCTTGTTTTAAGTGAAATAACTTGCAAATATTGCATATCTTTTTTCTTTTATTGTATATTGTATATCTATATTATACGAACATTTAACAACGCTTATAAAGTGAGATGGAAATGAGGCGGCCCCTTCTGTCTCATGCATAAAGCAAATACCACTTGTTTCGATTATCTTAGATGTTATAGTTTGACCCAATTATAATTATGAATGAGTTGATTTGGGGTATGCTGTATCTCTATCTGGTCGAAGGTTAAAATAACAAACTATGCTTAAAAGGATTGAAATCGCCCACGGTTTATTTTTGAAAATATTAATTCTTTTGAGCATTTTATTCACAAAATTAATTATTATTGAACAACACGATTTTTTGTTACCTTTTATGACCCAGCAAATAAAAAATTAAATTTTTGGACATAAAGTGTTTCAGGTCGGTAGCCTTACCAACCTGTTTCATCATTTACAAAAAATTACCCTAGTAACCCTCGCCCAATATGACCCATTACCCAACCTATCCAACCATCATTTTGCCACCTTGAGCTTCTATTGTTCGGTCTATCCTATGCTTGAGACATTATATACAATACTCTAGACGAATATTAGTTAAGTTATTAACTCACTGTTCACGGGACATTCTACGATATAATTTGATGCTTATGGTGATACTAATGACATTGCAGATGTTAGATTTCGAAGAGAATAAAAATAACCAGAATCAGTTGGCTATCGTGTCTCCCACAAGCATTTCACCTCGCTCTCCCTTCAAACTCCCTGATGGTTGGATTGTGGAGGAGGTGCCTCGTAGATCTGGAAACTATATTGACAGGGTACCATTTTTTTTCTTCTGTAACTTACATGTCTTGTTTGTATTGTCCTCTGACTTTGGAAGCCATATTTGATCTTTATTCTATTATTAGGATTTTTGTCAATACAGTTACATTTCTCAAACCATACATATATCTACCAAAGTTCATTCTCCTTTCCAAACACCACATAAATTAATGAAAGACAAAAATCTATATTATATTTTCCTGTATTGATAGTTTATATGTACTGTTTTAATGTTATCTTTTCATATTTTAGTATTCATTATGCTCAATTAAGGGAGGTTAATATTTCTTTCCTATGCTATAACGATTCAATTTTGCTAAATTGACAATTCAAATGACAAAACATCTCCCACTTTTTGTGCAGTATTACCATGAGCCAGGGACTGGACAGAGGTTCCGATCTTTGGTAGCAGTTCAGAATTACCTTGCAGAACTGGAAGAGCACTCACCATTATCAGTTGTGCTGGAAGAAATTAAAGAAAACAACTTACCCATTTCCAAGGCTTTCAAGTTAAGCAGTTGTATAAAGGTTTAGTTCACTGATTAACTTATGTTTGTCATCCTTTTGTTACTCTACCATTGCTTACCACTAAAGATGTCAATTTTGACCCATTTACCTACGAATAGGTCGTCTGGATGCTGTTTGATATCTAACAGGTCAAACAGTTACTAAAATAGATTAACAGGAAACGGGTCAAGTTGGTCGAAAGTTGCCAAGGTGTAATTTTTGTGCACTTAAACTCCCAAGTCATTTATTTTGAAAACTAGATGATTCTTGAAGTTAAATAATTTTTTTAAAATCATGTTTGACTCACTAATTGATTGTAAATTATTTAAGAGATTTGGGCAAAAGTGTTCCTGGTCAACCCGCTCTGACCAATTTTGACCCTTATATAAAGTACATATTGTTATATCCCGTTACACACCCTGTCTGATTCACTCTTTCTGCCACCTCTACTTACCTTTGCTGTCTTTTCTTTATTAGAACTGTGGCTCGTACAATTCATGGAAGAAAACTGTATCTAGAAAAGAGAAAACTTCATCAATTGCCAGTCCTCCAAGCAAAATCAATTGGGTTATTGCTGGTAGTGGTGCAGACGATTGGAATGCTTTTGTGGATGAGACATTGGTTCAAGATTCTGTGAAGCAACAATGGGGAAATGCATTTATGATTGCCATCAATACCAAACAGAATACTCCACATACAAGGTAACAAGGTACCTAAATCTTGTGAATAGAGATTGCAGTTTCGACCTATTTACATCTTTAATGAGTTGAGTTGAGTTATGTTAGATCTAAAACTGGTCAAATGCGTTGAAAGTTGCCCATCGTTTACATTTGATGCTCAAGTTCTCCCAAGTCATTCTTATTTATAAAAGTACCTGAATATTGAACTAACGTAATTTTTGTGATCATAATTCACACGCTACATGCATTTCGGATCAACCCAACTTAATATGTATAGAAGAATGACCTATTTTTCCACGTCTAGTAATGACATACATATCTTAATTAGTTTTTGTAAGTTTGGTTTGGGCACTCTAGTTATGAAACTGCAGGCGTGCTTTGGGGAGAGGTTGGAAGATCTTTTCATGTTCATTTTGTTCTGCTGTCTTTTGTTTTTCAAGAAAAAGATGTTTTAAGACTATTACGATTTGCAAATGTTGATTACATTTCAGGTTTGGTGCTGAAGCTGAGTGACTGACTATATTGTGGAAGATCCTTTGAAATGGACTCTGATGTGTTGACAGGTTAAACATTATCATTATCTAATATGATCGAAGAAAAATCATAAAAAGACGTATGATTTCTTTTATGAACAAGAAGGCTCTTTGTGTGGAACTCCAATGCCATCTTAAAAAGGGATCATTTTCAGTAGTGTTTGGGAAAACTTATTTTGGGGTCTTCTAGCTTATTGCATTTTTTTAAAGCCAAAAATCTTCTAGAAGTGTTTGGGTTTGGAAGCGCTTAATTGGAGAAAGCTTATGACTCATTTCAATGGAAATAAGTGTGTTTTTTTTAAAAGCACCTAAAAGGTGCTTATTTTTAATGCAAAAGGAGTTTTACTAAGAGGTGGGAAACGGGTGAGTCAGGCAGGCTAGCTAACATATGGTGTTGAGAAAATACATGTGTTGACTCGATTTCATATAAATAGATTGAAATTGCCACCTTTAATTTTACCTTAGAATTAGGTTTTGATAGTTTCAAGTATTGAATTGACTGTGACTTTTTATTTAAGTGGAGTCAAACCAAGCAGTGAACTGAAGTATTGTTTGTTGATTTGTGAAGCTAGGGTTGAATCTGCAACATGAGTTGTAGTTTGGGGACTATCTGGAGATGATGATGTAGTTGTACAGTAGTGTGTTATAACCTATAACTAGTGGCTTGTATATGTTTGACTATTTGACTTTCAAAGTCAGGTGTGCATGGTTAACATTTAAATCTAGTTAAAGTTAACCTTCTATCACTCGCCTTTTCATTTTTAATATTTGAAAGTAGTATAAGTTGCCCTTTTCTACTTCATCTTTACACTTTAGGGGAAAAGGAAACTACGGAATAGTAGTGGTGCACAACATATGCGTTAGATAATGGTATACTATCATATCACCGTCCATCATCTATCTAGTGTTTATATTTATATTACTAAAAATATGGGCAACTTTTACATAATTCTATATTATAGAATATTTGAGTTGTCTCTCTTCTTTCTTTCAATCGATACACTCGATGCAGATAAATTCGGTGGTCACTAACGCATATGCTTAAAACATCTCATTGGAGGTGTGCTATTGCTTCACGAGAAACAAAATAATACATAATAGAAGCTTCTAGGCAATTAGCCCAATCAAGCTGTTGACGCAGTTAGCCCAAGAAAACTGGGCTCAGTGACTACTTTCATTTATGGAATAATGGAAAATGGGAGGAAATGATTTTATATTATTATACGTATTTGGTTACATGATATTTCTCCCAAGTTCAGTGACAGTAATAGGCATAAATTATCAATAATGGTTGAGTCTCTCCATCAATTTCTTCTTTTATAATGTTGTCTTAAACTCATATTTACCACCTAATAACTGAAGGTGATGTAAATGATATTTATGTTTGTTACAGTATATAAACGGTACTTTGATAATGTTATACCTTTTTCTTTAGTCTATTAAATTCTTTATTTATTTGCTCAAAAAACATTGATAGATTTATTTCTTTCGTACGAAAATCATTTTTGACTAGATATCTTGTTTCTCTATTATTCATTATTCTTTATTTTCACAACACTTAATCAGCATGAGTTTCTAATTTTGAGTTCGTAGGATCGGCAATGAACTTTGAGCACGAGCCTGTAAACTAAATCCCGAGTTCGTGGTCTGTGGTTCGGCTTTAAGGCTCTAAATATGTTTTTTAATCGATGATTTATTTTATAATATATTTGAGCTACATGTTATTCTGTATGTATTTTAAGTTGCATGTATTAGTCAAACTTAATGTGTGTCAATCTCTTATGAACCCAACACATGTATGCCACATATTTATTCATCTGACTTTATTGAGATATTGATACTGCTTGTTAAAAGGAGTTCATGGAATATTGGGGTCCTAGCTTATTAGTGGCTAGGTATTTAACCATAACTAATTTATATTAATTACGTCGTTAATAGAATGGAAAATTGAACATGGTTCTATCGGATAATGGAATATAATTTTGTGTTAGACGTATAAGGGAATTGTCTTGGTATAGTGATGTGCTACAACGAGGACATAATTTTTCTAAAGTTCAAAACGGTTTTAATCTCTGGTTCTATCGGATAATGTTTACGGGGATCTAATGTACACTTAGGATTCTATTGAACAGTTATGGTAATAAAGATAATGAAGTCATGTTTGAATAATTAGCTTAAAATTAATACTAAGGAATACCATAATCGTTAATACATCAAGTTCGCAAAGAAGATGAAGTTTATTAAATTTTATGAGCTATACAATTCTGGGTTATGTATTATAAAGTCATAGAACGTGATTTTTGGTAATAGATGGAACACGTGATTTGGAGGTAACATTTGAGTGGTTTTTAATTTATAAGTAAAGCTCATGTTAATTGGGAGGTTTTGCTGTACAAAATTACGAAGAGATTGGTCACATAAAGAGACCTATTAAATAACATTCTTAACCTATTAAATAACTGTCTTGCCTTAGGTTAACGTATACTTACAGGACCATTTACTTTGACGTATTGGTTTAACAGATATTTGAGGATTTAACTATTTACTGCAATTGCGGATGTTGTATCATCAAATGCAAGATAGATGGATATGGTCATTAACAGGTAGTGGAAACTTTTCAGCTGTGTTAGTTCGCAAATACATTGACGATCAAAGTTTACCGGCGTTTCATAATCCAACTAGATGGGTCAATGCAATGCCGATTAAAGTAAACGTTTTAGCTTGAAAAATTAGCTTGGATAATATTCCTACTAGACTGAATTTGTCTATCAGAGGAATGGAAATCAATTCCATTCGGTGTCCAAGTCGAATCAACGAATCATCTCATGTTCTCTTGTTCTATGGGGTATGATTTGTTACGTAAGGTGATGATTTGGTGGGGTATTGGATGTCCGGAGTTGGCTTCCTATGACGATTGGTTATCTTGGTTTAAGCAACTTCATATTCATTCGAAAGCCAAGAAAATTTTGAAAGGCATATTTTACGTTATGTGGTGGCAAATTTGGAGATTCCGAAACAAGACCATTTTCGAGAGGACTATTCCCAAGAAGACGACTTTGTTTGACGATTTAGTCACTTTAACTTTTCAATAGTGTAATGCTAGATGTAAAGCAAATATGAATTGGATAGGATGGTTACAAAATCCTATGGTAATTATTGTGTAATTGTTTTTTTCTAGGTTCTTGCTAGTTTTTATAAAAATCGCTGTTCAAAAAAAAAAAAAATCGATTTACTGCGTTTTTCCTAAGTTAATATTACTGTCAAAATTATTACTGTTAATTTGAATGAGGATAGATTTTTGTATTTAGTTAGTGATTAACAATTACTTCCTGATAACTCCTATTAAAATATACTAATACAGATATCCAAATGTCGATCTTGACATATTATGTATATTCTTTGCATGTATGATATTTGTCTAAGTGATATATGTCAAGCTAGATCGGTACAACGTCTGGTGGACTTGATCTCGATATATATATATATATATACTATTTGTTGGTGTCAGTCGGGGTCGATACAACCTCCGGTTAAATATTGATAGTTATGTGGTTAATTGTATCTTAATTAATATATACTATGCTATTTACTTTTTATTTGTGTGATTATTTGATCAAATTTATGTTATACATATAAAGATAATTAGTTTACAATCCAAAGTTACATGTATGTCAGAAACATGCATTGCAACTTTATTAGGTAATTAGATGGGTTAAGTGCGTACGAATGCACTCAACTTTGGTTGAAAATACATAGTATGTACCCAACTTACGGGTAGTGTATGTAATGTACTCAACTATAAAAAATCATCCAATGATGTACCGTATGACCGGCTTGACCCTTAGCCGGTCACCTGTTGTGTTTTTGCAAATTTTAAATACACGTGGCTTGCTGAATCACAAATTATTTTTCACGTTTTATTGAATAATTTTATTTTGAATATGTATGTTTGTTTATTACCCTCGTTGACATGCTGCATGAGTAACATTACATTAAAAACACCCCTTCACCAACTTCAGTACACAAACATTACTCTCTGTTTCATTCGGCCAAATAATCTGGAATTAAACCCCGAAGATTGGTCGTCGTGTTCGCTTAAGTTGCTATCAGGTATGATTCTACTCTCGTAACCATGTTTAATTGATGAAAATCAGTAAGCGGTGCTTAAAAATTAGGGTTTTAATTTTTTTTTTTTAGTGATTGTTTGTTGTTGTTTTTGCTTTGATTTAGTAGGTTTCATAAGAATTTCGTGTTTTTTCTTCATTTTTGTGCAGAAATGGAAGGTAAAGCCCAAATGTATCCAATACAAGTTCATTTATGATGGGGGTTTTATGTTTCTTCCACTTAGGTATGTTGATAGTCATGAAATGTCATTGTTAGTTACTAGAATGAGTCATGTTGAATTTATTGAGTTATTAATTCATAAAACTGGGTCTCTAATGTCTAATGCATATTATCTCCTACCTGAATCTGGGTTTGAAAACATATGATAATAGAAAAGGATGAAGATCTTGATGTGTTTTTTTGACATTGTCGAAAGCTATGGTAGACTCCATGTATATATAGATCATTTAATGATGGATCTAGGTGAGCATGTTGTTAACAATAAAGAGTCGTTAAGTGAAGTAGATGAAGAGAGAAATGAAAATCAAGTGATACAACAACAGATAGGCAGTAAGAAAGGTAAACAAGCAGTAGAATGTGAAGTTGCAAAAAAGAAAGGTAAGCAAGTGGTTGAAGAGAGTAGACTAGGTGAAGAAGAAATGATAGAAGGAGTAGGTAAAGTGAAAGTTGTGGCTAAAAAATTAGATTATAATCCACCTAAAAAAACCAGATGATGGGGGATGTAGTAATAAGCCTGGAGTTGGAGTTGATGGTGTTGTTGATACTGATTTTGATGATGAGGAATACATTGACTCTGATAGTGATGTTGCAGCCTCACTTGACCATTTAAGTGAAGGGGAAGATGAAATGGCAGAGGTTAGGAAAGGTAATCCAATACTTAAGGTACCAGAAACTAAACATTTACCACATTTAGGAAACTCAAGTTTCCATGTTGAAGATAAGGAGGATATGAAAACTCAAGTGTTTAATGAACATGCAGAGTTTATTAATGAGTTGGTTAATGCCTTGAATTCAAAGTCTAATGATGATATTCCAACTAATCCTATGCCTGTCCCTGAACCCCCATTGGAAAAGTTTCCCATTCATGACAGTTCAACTCATTGGAGTTTGAGAGAACCCAAGGTATTATTTTATTGTGTTGTATATTCATGTTAATCACTCTACTGACTCTGACACCTTTCTTGTTTACTTTTATAATGAAGGTTGGTGAGAGGTTTGAAAGAGTGCTTGGCTTACTATGTACTAGCTAATGGTTATTCAATCTGGTATGAAAGAAGCAGCTACAAAAAGATAATTGCAAAATGTGGTACAAGACCACCCAAGGGTAAAAAGGGTGAAAATAAACCAAAGCCTAGGATGACAAGGAACAGTAGGAAGTTAGTTTGTGAGTTTAGGTTGATGGCTAAATAGATGGATGATGAGAAATCATTCATGATAGTATCATTGAAAGATAAACACACATGTTCCAGAAACTTTAAGTTTGGGACTTTGATTAACTACAAGTGGGTTGGCAAGCATTTTGCTGATAAGATAAGATTGAACCCTGAAATCAAATTGTGTGAGCTGGCTGACTTGGTGTTGAAAAAGTACAAGTGTACAGTAAGTGGACAACAATGTAAGAGGGCTAGGGCGTGGTGCTTAAATGAAGACACTTGAAGAGCATTATGGTATGCTGAGATCTTATGGAGAGGCTTTGCTACAATCTAATCCAGGTTCAACATTTCAATTAGGGGTGACAATCAATCCTGATGATGTTACTTATTTTGATAGAGTATATGTTTGTTTCGAGGCATTAAAGGATGGATGACTGAAAGGGTGTAGGAGAATAGTTGCTTTAGATGGATGTTTTTTAAAGAGCACTTGTAGAGGTGAGTTACTAACTGCTGTTGGAAGGGATGCAAACAATCAAATATACCCAATTGCATGGGCAGTAGTGGGTGTTGAAAATAAGGATAACTGGACTTGGTTTTTAAGGTTGATGAGTTATGATTTGGAGAGCCCTTCTGGTAATGACTTGACACTAATGTCTGATCAACACAAGGTATGTAATATTGTTGGTTACTGTTTCAGTACATGTGTATCTCTGATCAAAACATTAATGGTAATAGGGTGACTAATATTATTTCAGGGACTCATTGAAGTTGTGAAGGATGTGATGCCTGCTGCTAAACATAGGCAATGTGCTAGGCACATGTATGAAAACTTCAGGAAGAGATATAGTGGAGTAGCATTTCGAAACCCCAATGCTTATAATTATTTAATGGAAAGGAATCCCAAGTCATGGTTTAGGGCATTTTTTTGGTTGCATACTGGATGTGAGGCAGTAGAGAATGGCTTTAGTGAGTGTTGGAATGTTGTGTTGATAAGAGTTAGGAAAAAACCAATAATTACCATGTTAGAAGCAATTAGAGTGATTGTGATGATTAGGCTTGAGACAATAAGGGAGATCAGTAGCACATGGCAGAAGGATTTAACATATATCACACCAAGTATAAGGAAGAAACTATAGTGGACAAAGGATCAAATTGGTGATTTGTTGGTCATCCATGCAGGTGGCAGTAACTTTGAAGTTAGGAAACACAATCAGGGGTTTGTAGTGGATATAGAGGCTAGTCAGTGTTCATGTAGGTTATGGGAGCTCAGTTGTGTACCTTGTGTACATGGTGTGTCAGCAATACTAAAGTGTAATCAATTGCCAGAGGATCATATCTCAGGTTAGTTTAGAATCTCCATGTATCTTAAAGCTTATATGTATCACATGAATCCCATGCCAAGGATGGAATTTTGGCCACATGTTGATGAAATTAAACCACTACCACCAAAACCTAGAACAATGCCTGGTAGGCCAAAAAAACAGAATGAGATCATCTAATGAACCAAGGGTGTCAGGTAATAGGGTGACCAAACATGGTGTGACCATGACTTGTCAAAATTGTTTCCAAAATGGACATAATTCTACAGGTTGCACAAATGAGATAGTGATTAGAGTAAAACCTCCAAAGCAGAAGGGTGGAAGAAAGAAACAGGTGCCAGAGTCATGCAATGAATCAGCAAGAAGAACTCCAACATAGTCAAGTAAATCAAAAACTAGTGATTTGATTGATGAGCCTGAGTGTAATAATGCAAGAAAGAACCCTGGATCACCAACCATGTTTAAAGTCAGGGTGACCAAAAGTGGGTTTAAGTGGGCTTCAAACACATCACCAATCAGATAACCAAACAAAGGTAAAGTTTCTGTTTCAATTCATGTTAATAACTTAGTAACATAATATCATATATAATTTGATTTTAAACTGATGATAAGGATGTTTGTATAGTAGCTGCTAAAACAAGTTCAACAGTACAAGTGAAAGATGCTTGTGGATCAAAGGGTGGTAAGACAGTAAGTTCAAGAGGTGGAGGTCAAGCAAAAACAAGGAGTGGTGCAAGAGGTGGTAAGATAATTACCACTAGACATGCAGATCAACCAAGGGCAGTAGTGGGTGGTGCAAAGGGTAAGGGTGGTGCAAAGGGTAAGGTAAAGGTAGCATTTGGCAGGACATTAAGCTGGTTTACTAGTGGGTTGGGTTCATCTGGTACAGTGGTTGCAGACAATGACTCAAGTCATCCACCTAATGTCTCAACTCAAGAAAGTATTTCCGACTTCATATATCCCAATCCACCTGCAGTCATGTTAACTCAAGAATCTGTGAATGCCAAGGTTGTAAAGAAAAGAAAGGGAAGTGAAAGAATTGCAATGAAGAAGCTTGGCAAAAAGATTGCTGGACCAGGACGCACACAAGATAGTGCAATGAACCTTGAATAGAAGATTATGTGTTGCAATTTTTTGCAAGTTGATCCCACTGCTACAATGTTCATCACAACTTTAACTTATAGCAATCAGATTGTATGGATCAAACTTATAACTTTGTATTTGTACCTTGATGATATAATTCCAAGGTTTAAACTATGCATATTTTTGAAAATTTACATGTTCATGGTTGATTGTGATTAGCATAGTTCTGTTTTCTGGTATTGTCAAACTGTAAAGAGGATAACATATTACAAAAGTCACCATTTCATTCATATAGTCATGTTGCCTGAACAACTTACAAGTGATGAAACATACAAACCCTACGTTAAACCAAGTCTAAATGACAATTACTTTATAACAAGAACAACTATAACTATACACAACATTAATACAACACCAATCAAAACTACAAACACTTGGTCAAACATCTTCAATTTTGACTTCAGAATAGTCAACTCTTCAATCTTCCTCATCAACACCATTTTTGATTCTGCATTTTCTTCCATTTCTGTCATCATCATCTTCCGTTTTGTTTCTAACCTTAATTCATACATAATGTTCTTGAATAATCGCTAGGAAGCTCATCATCTATAAAATGATATCTAGTACAAAAACGAGTTTTAACCTGAATTAAAACAAAATGATAACATTAAAGCGTACAGTAGCATCATAGTAGCGCGTATAGTAGCATCATAGTAGAATCAAGAATCCATTGTATCATCATTAGAATTCTTAAAAAAAAAACCCTAAAAAATTAGGTTAAAACTTACATCGGGGCATTTCACGAATCTACGTGCAGGGTTTCTCTCGGTCCATGATGTTTGAACATACATCTTGTCTCCACAATGGCAGTAGTAGAATTGGGGTTCCAGCATTTGATTTTGACCAGAAGAAGATAAAGATGATGCCATGAGGTTTAGGGGAAAATATCGAGCGGGAAAATTGTAGGTCAACCAGGACCACATTTATAATCAATAACACATAATTATAACATATTTTGCAAAATTCTACGTGGCATTTACGTGTCGTTATACGTTGCATCTGACATGTTAACACATATAGAAACCGGATTCTACGTACACAATTACAGGTAAAGTGCGTATTTTGTGACTTTTAACAGGTTGAGTACATTAAATACACTACCCATAAGTTGGGTGCACATTATGCATTTTCAACCAAAGTTGAGTGCATTCGTACTCACTTAACCCTAATTAGATAACAAGTATATAATATATAATGGCAAATCATAATCAGAATCATCATAATCATCATAATTAGTATCCAAAGAAAAGAAAATTTTATTTAAGGATGTTAAGACGTTTACGTGTCAGTACTATTTTTTTTGCCAAATTTAGTCTAGCTTATAGACTATGATTATATTTTAAGGCTATGTGTTTAAACAATTATATATGATGTATGCGACGGAGGAAAGTTTAAAAAAGAATGTTAAAAATTAGAGAATAGGAGAACCAATATGATTGCTCTATTTCAAATACTCATTTTCACATTTTTCTTTCAAATTAAATATTTCACAAACCGTACATCAATAAATTATAAAAATTACATATTTGGAATAAGCATTTTTGTATCTTTAATTAGAAAACCCTAAAGCTACACTTTCGACGAATTTTTTTCCTATTTTTTAATGGGTTTTAAAAGTTCGTTAATGTTAAATCACATGTGATTTAAACAGTAAATAATAATCACGCACGATTATATCTCCAATCACATGTGATTTTAAATAATAATCATATATGAATTATCAGCGGTAAGTTAATTATCAAAGATCAAATTTTAATTGAAAATCACAAGTGATTATATACCAAATCATATATGATTAAATATCAAACTAGCAATCACATGTGATTTTTGCTTAAAACAAACGCAATTTTTAAAATTTTATTTATAATATTTATGTGAATAAATATTAAGTTGTAATCATGTGTTAATAAAAGTATACCATGAATAAATAATGGTGTAGCAATTTTAACTTTTTATCATAAATCACATGTGATTATATTTTTAATACCAGGCAAAAAAAAGAAAAAAAAATTGGTTAGAAGTATAGTTTGAGGGATCTCTAATTAAAGATACAAAAACACTGATTCCGAATATGTAATTTTTATAATTTATTGATATACGGTTTGTGAGATATTTAATTTTAAAGAAAAATGTGGAAATGGATTTTGTATTAAATGGAGAGATCTCATTGGTTCTCCCATTCTCTACTTTTTTGTCATTCTTATTTGAACGCACTCCGTATGCGACATATCTTTGTCTTAACTGCTACTACTCTATCTATTTATAAGTTTGATTATTGGATAATCTATTAGATATGTTGATTATCATGATAACATAACGGGTTTTTGATAAGGATCGTGAATTGAAATATATCCAAATTGAATATGATGCTTTCCTTTTAAGTGAATGTGATAATACAAATATCCTTGTAAAGGTCCTGATTTTGTACAAGAATATCTATATGGACAAGATAAATGTGATATATGATTAAATTACATAGTGGTATATTTACTAATGATAAGATTTGATAGGAGAACATGATTAATGCAAGGGACCGATTTTTGTAATATATATAAACTGTAAATCATTGAAGGCTTTTGAAGAGCTAATGTAAAATGGTTAGATGCCAAACTAAAGTTCTGATGTACTAATTTCCCTGATATTCTCTCGCTTGTATTATAAAAGGAAAGTGCAATCTAAGCACACACGATTATAAGCTTTGTTAATGGATCTTGATTATAAATTAGTATGACTTGTTAGACCATCACAAGTCAGTGATGATGCGAAATGTATATAAGAACCAAGAGTTTCTAAAGAATGATAATTTTACATGAGTTGTATGCTCTCAAAGAAAGTTAATCAATACAGACTAAAGTTGAGATTGACTTGATTAAGATTTGGATATGATCAAAGGGGATATATGTGGACCTATATATCCACCTACCGGACTATTTATTGTTACAAATCGATGCATCATCTAAATGTTCATGAAAATCGCAACTAGAGTTTGCGTGATTGAGTGACTTGGCTAATGAGATTGCGAGCACATACTACATATTATCATATTTATTTTGAATATGTCGGTAAATGTAACATATATTATGCGCCTTCAGTTGATTGTAATAAATCTTGAACGTCTATTAGTTCATACATAAGATTACTTTTGTTGAAACGCTTACCGAGAGTATAAAATTGATTGACAAACTATGACTATGATGAGAGCAAAACTATTACTTATTCTGGGGCCATGTTAGTATACATGAGATAATATGAATTCGCATCGGGCAACAAGGTTATAATTTCTCCCCATGATAATTGTTTTTGGTCAAGAAAAAATCTATCCCATCTTAAAAGTTTGAGTTATTTGTGCGATATATATTTTAGTTGTTCCATCATAATGCACAATGTCTAGATTTGAAATAGTATGTATAGAGAGGGGATAAGCAACATAAATTGGAATTATCACTGTATGATATTGATCCTCATAGTGAAGAATAAAAATTTTAAGTTCAACTGGTAATTCATGTTTAACAAATGCCAGACATATTTGTCCACTAATATAGAGTGACTAGGTCACCTAATAAGCTGTAGATGCTCCAATTAATATTGGTAATAAGTCCACGACACGTGTGACATGGTAGATTTATCGATTCCAAATAAAATCCTAAAAGTAAAAAGGGAGCAAGAAATTAAGATGGTCAAATTGAGGTAATAAAGACCCATGAGAAGTTAATAAAGAGATACTAGACATGAAGGTTATAGAAAAACCTCGGGTACCCGTGAAAGATCGAAAAGTGAAAAGATCTCAATAAATTATATGATGTCTAGAAAAGTGTGGAATCAAAATGATTGAAATTGACGTCGTAAATATGCTTCTATATAGCACTACATATTGTAAACGAGGATCGTAAAAGTATTGATGCCAGTGAGTGCATATGTAGAGATTATTGGTCAATATAAAAAGACACAAGAAACTTATGGAAATGAAATATCTCAATGTGAGATGGTTAGGCTTAAATCTATACATGTGGAGGTGTAAAACTTATCGTATATAAATCGGTCTTAATGCAAAGACCAAAGAGTATAAAGCTAAGAGGTATAAGGCAAGAGTGATGATACAAAGATTATTTGCAAATACTTATATTTGAGGAAACATTTTATTTGGTGGAAGCATGTCGCACCCCCCCCCCCCAAGACGCGTGGCAGCGGAAGGTATGGGGTGTCATGGGGGCGCCGACCAAATCAAATATCACAACACAAGAGTTACAACAAACGACCTCTATATGAGACGTTTTCAAAAACCATTACCTTACAAACTTAAAAGTGTTTACATAAAAGCTAGGAGTTCGCATCCGATACGTAGAATTACATAACAATTATTACAAAATATAGTAAATGCAATCTAATTCCTTGGTTGTTTCAAAATATGCGACTCGAGCTATTGCTTCCAAAGCATCCTACTGCGGCTGGTTACCTGAGAATACATACTAAAAGAGTCAACATAAAGTTGGTGAGCTCATAGGTTTGAAAACAATTGATATTACATTGTATGGAACGTGTGGAACACAAGATTTCCTGTTTGTATCATCCAACAATGATAGTAATGTATTACAAAAATGTAAAATAGGTGTATATTGTTGCCATGAGCCCATAGTTCGAGCTTAACTGTGGTGTCGGGTCACAATCAAGTGCCACGATCGTGGTGCCTCCCAGCGAGTGCCTAATCCAACACTCGTAAGAACAAATGATAATGCGTCCATTAACATTCACGCTATATCGATACTAACAAACTATGTGTGGGGGACTTTCAGGATTAGTTAATAACTCATGCAACCAATATATCGTGTTTTGTACTTGCGTTCACATTAAATAGCAGTTGTTAAAAGCAGTCGTATGTATTCTCACCCCTGAGTGGAAATAGTAGAAAAAGGGGCTATGAAACTCACCTGAGGTTAGTATGTTATTTAACAAATAACAGCAAGCAATTTGAGTTCCCAAGAGTAATCTTCTAACGCCCTAGACGTATAAGATTGTGTAAGTAGATGTCTCAAAAGACCATCTATAGTGATTGTATAAGTGGAGGGTTAATGTCCACTTAAGCCAATCGTGTAGGTGGAGGGTTAATGTCCACCTATACGCTAGTAGTTCACTTAACTAGTATGTCCATTCTTGTTTGGTTATTCGAAAACGTGTACGACCCGTTGGTGAAAGTTTGTGAAAACATAATTTTGCTTAGTGTGGGAAGTGGGTGAAGCCCACGAATGACGGGGGTCCGGGGGCAGCGCCCCTGGTGGCGGGGTCCAAGGGGTGGCAACCCCTGGTGGGGTCCAAGGGGCAAGGCCCCTGGCTGGGGTCGAGCTAATGTGGTGTTGGCGACAATTTTTTAGTGTCGCAGAGGTGACAGTTCAAATGTTATAGCGACATAAGGGTTGTGTCGCAAATGTGACGGTTCGAATGATAGAGCGACACAAGGGTTGTGTCGCAAATGTGACGGTTCAATTATTATAGCGACACAAGGGTTGTGTCGCAAAATGTGACGGTTCAATGCTATAGCGACACAAGGGTTGTGTCGCAAAATGTGACGGTTCAATGCTATAGCGACACAAGGGTTGTGTCGCAAAATGTGACGGTTCAATGCTATAGCGACACAAGGGTTGTGTCGCAAAATGTGACGGTTCAATGCTATAGCGACACAATGCTAGTGTCGCTAATGACTACTGGGCTTCTGCGACACAGGGTTAGAAACAGATCAGTTTTGTAGATTTTGTTTCGTAATTCAAATGTTGGAGGAAAAATCCAAGAAAAATATATGTTGTTCCTTAGTATGTTAGGTACTTAAAATAATTTTTACAGAATTTTTAGACAAGTTTAAGTATTTATTACAATTGTAAGTTTCTACAGAGGACAAAAAGTGGCCAATCAGGAGACATGCAAGGAGATTGAGTTTCTGGGAAAAATGCGTACACATTTGGGACAAAGTCATCTCTACCACTATTATTCTTAACAAAATTTCTGAAGTTTTGGCGTTGGTTTCAAGTCGTTTGGACATGTAAATCTCGAGTTATAACTAAAACAATAAGGGACAAGTTTTCTGCCTTTTTCCCAGCCCGTCTACATGATTTTGTAAAAATTATTTCGAGTATCAAACGAGCTCCAAAAATTATGAGACCAGTGGCAAATGAAAGATAACTTCTTAAACTTAGTTTTAGCGTTTTTAATCGTTCATTTTGGTTAAGTTTTGAGGGAGATATCACCTCCCAAAGTTGGACAAAGTTTCTGGCCGGAATTCATGTAAATTTCTTGAATGTTTTAAGCTATGAAAACGATTTTTGTGCAATCTTTTGGACATATCCTTGTTAAGTGAGCCTTTTAACATGTATATATATGTATTACAAGTATTATAGATGAATTAGATGTTCTTACAAGCTTGAAGAACTGATCGAAATGGAGAGGAAAGTGAGGAAAGAGCTTGATTCTTGACTTTTTCTTGAAAATGTGATGGCGGCTCGTGGTGGTGGAGTGGTGGTTGATGGTGGTGATGAGGTGGTTGATGGTGGTGGGAAGGTGGTAGTTGATGGCAGATTTTAGAGAGAGAGGGAGAGTAGAGAGAAGGAGGAGGGAAATGTGTGGGTTGTGTGTGTGCAAAATGGGGTGTAGGGAGGTGTTTTTGTGGGGTGGGCTTGGGCTTATTTGGGTGGGCCTAATTGGGGTGGCCTCTTGGACCAGCCTAGGCCGAGTTGGGCCTGGCCCAAAGGTGGTTAGGGCTCGTGACTCGTTTTCTCAATTTCGTGTTTCGTTCCCCGTTCGTTTAAACGTTAATTTGTGATTTAAAAAGTTGATAATTTACGTTGAGCTTTTGTTTATATTTTTAATTTGTGAATAATATTCGGGATAAGTAAGTATTCTTAAAATACTAAATTGAGTCACAAAAGTATATTTCGGGTGTTGCTCGGGTGTCGGGCTCGGTTTGCGCGTTTTCGCCGCGTTTGTTACGTTTTAAACAAAACGTCAAAGTTTTTCGTGTATTATTATTTGAAATAATAATATAAGGTATATAACCACTATTTTAACTATAAAATATGATTACGTTATCTATGAAAAGTTTTCACCAACGTCGTATAAATAGTCGGACCACGTCCGGTTGTTTCGCGTAATTACGAAAAATTATGAAGGTGTAATTCAAACAATTACATAAGTGTATATACACATATATACAAATAGTTGCAGGTAATCACAAGTACTTAGCCTAATAAAGAACTAAATACACGAAATTAGAGTTCTAGTTTAAGGAAATCATTACCCTAAAGTGTCGGATGTCACAATGCAACTATCTTATTAATATATTATAAGTTGGTGTAGCTATATAAGAAGACTTAAATCACTTCTATTGGATATTATGAGAGCTCATTTAATATTGAAATTATGTAAAAAGGCCTTAAGATAGAAAGATTCTCGAGAAATTTATTTAATTAAATTTAATAAGTCCTTATATCGAATAAAGATCATTTGGACACATATGATACAAATCGTTTTTGAAAATATTTCTTGAAAATAATATACTATAATCATTTGTGTATAAATATTTTGAAATTCATACTATTTGGGAGTTTCCAAAAAATGATTAAATACTCATAAAAGAAACTGAAATGAACGATTTTGTAAAAAAAAGGTTTTGTCATAGTGAAAGATTAAACATCTTGATGATATAGTATTTGTATATATAAGAAGAAAAATTATGGGCAAATGGCATTTACTAAGGCACTTGAATAGTTGTAAAATTATTTGATGTTGATATTCCTTAAGGGGTATAAAATGTATGAAGCATGTCTCGTGATTACTATGTTTAAAGCATATGAGTAAAGTTCTCGAGAACAATACTTGATTGTATTGAATTAATCACGATGTGGGTTAAAAGCTTAAAGCCAGATAGGCATGTGTATTATAACCGCCTTAGTGTATGAAGGTATTCTAATTGAAATTGTGCAATACAAAGAATTATGTTTGCCACAAACTTTTATTATAAGACCTAAAGTTAAATTTGGTCAAGTTTCATACATTTTGGTTTTACAAATATAAATGAACTCGTTGAAAGATTTTAAAGCCAACTAAATCCTTACCAAATGATATTGAAATAGAAGACAAAGTTTGTCTTCATTGGTATACACATTGAACATCTTAAGGATTAAATCCTTGTGCATCATGAAAGATGAAAATGATGTACGATCTATATGGATAAATGACGCTCATGTTTATGAGGTCAAATGATGTTGAACGACCCCTTTTGACTTCAAAAGATGATGATCACACTATCAATTTAAAAGTGTCATACGTAAATGCATATGAAACATTGTTAGATCTCGCTAGTGGTCATACATGATATCATACATAAATTATTTAAATTATTGTTGGTATTGTATAAATTGTGAAGTACTAGGATGTACTAGAATGATATGTATGACGTATGTCTAATACTTTTAGATATGTGAATAAGTGAAGGACATTTGTTCATGTGAGAATCACACAACTTTATTCTATTAAGACACTTACTACGTTGATTAAAGAAGTTGGTTTATGCTATTGGATTTCACTGACTAAAGGGTTCAATTGATGTGATCATTACGGGGAGAAAAAATACGCGTTGCACTCTTTTTCTGTTGATTATGATTTTGTCCCACTGGGTTTTTCTAACAAGGTTTTTAACGAGGCAACATCCCAAGCGTATCGGAAGAATTATGTACTCTTTTTCCTTCATTAGATTTTTGTCCCTCCGGGTTTTATCTAGTAAGGTTTTTAATGAGGCATAATCCTTTATACACTGGACATCCAAGGGGGAGTGTTATGGATAAATATGAATGGATGTCCATATGTATTATATTAGTTAGAGTTTGTATATTAGGAGACTAATTACTTGTAGATTACTCCATCTTGTATCTATATATATACCTCCCTGGTGAGATGAATAATACAATTCACTATTCTCTCTTCTCTATAACTTGTTTCTCTATTGTCTATTATTCTTTACTTTCACAACATAATGTTTGTTAATTTCTTCTAACTTATTTGATTTTCATAGTAACATATCTTTAAATAAATAAATAAATGTTATGAACCATTTTCACTCTTCCAAAACTGTACTTGACTCATTACGGGGTATAAATAAAAAATTACAGATCAAAACTAACTAGTTTGATGTTGTTTTAACTCCATGAATCTCCATTTCTTTTATAGTAATATGTTATCTTACCAAATGGCCTAGATGAAGAAGGTAAGGTAGATTTTGAGTTCATAATCAGTTCAAGAACTCTTCATTTAACAAGGAAATTTAGTTATTATTGTTCACGCATCTATACCTTGAAAGTATGATAAATCCAAGGACCTTGTATTATCTATACTCTTTTATAACATATTTTCATACTTTGACTTAAAAAAATCAAAAATACCTAAATTACCCCTTTTGTTCAATAAACATGTGTAATAACTTCTATATACAATGTCCAACAAACATTCAAACATTTTATATCTCCATTTACATTTAAATTTTATTATTAGTATATTTTTGCAAAATAGACATAATAGTTTATACTTTTATCAAACTTCAAAATCACTTTATTCATAAATTCAGTATGCTCCTACTGAGATATTATCTATAAAATAATGAAAAAAATAGTTATATTGCTATTCAAGGATGACGCGTCCCAAACGGTCGGTGTCGTTGGCAACCGAGTGGCGTGCACCAATGGGGTGTGTTTTAATATTTGTAATAGCTGGGGACCTAAGTATACTACAACTAAAAGGATTATAGTAGTAGGTATGACCTAGGGTCGTTCTTTAAACTACAACGGGCATAGGAATTTAGGAAGTTCGTTATCTTTTGTAATTTAGCTGGGGGTTTTTATAATAGTTGGATAGATGGTTGTTTTGGTTTTTATCTAATTAAAACTATTAAAGCATAAAGATAAAGGGGAGCTAGCATTTATGTAACACTTAAGGATAAGGAAGACGTGGTTCACCATGATTTGAGATAGTGTATTGCTAGGATGATATTCATTATAAAGATAATCGGGGACATTCCCTGATAAAATTCAGATAAACTATCGGTGTAAACACTAGCACCCTACCACTTTAGTCCGATTTCTAAATTGGTATGTCACTAAGTACTAGGCTATCGTGAGGCTGATCAGATCAGGCCGTTTCAACCCCCAACACAGTCCGGTTAGGACTAGTGACCCATCTTGGATAGATATCCTGGGTGCATGAATAAGGTAACTGACTGTTTATAGTATCTGACATTTCTTAACACCTAAGTCTAATTCATTTTATTAAGGCATGTGCTAGTTGTCTACTATGTATGCTAAATTGTCAGTTATGTAGAGTTAAGTGGTATAAACATCTTAGACTACTGTTGAATCTTCGCTTACATTTCTAAACTCCATTTCAAACGTTTAAAAGCTCAACTACTTATGTCATGGGCTAGACCCTCCTTTGCGATCAGTTGTTCATTCCTAAACCTACTTACGATGAATCTAACGTTTACCGGTATATTCATAGCTTTCGTGTTCAGACCATGTCTAAGGCTAACTCCTAGGTAATTCCCGGCGTACTATACATACGACCTTTCCATGACTTCCACGACTGTACTACACTTAGGGAGTATTTTCATCGCTATACCATGTACTTAATCGATTTACGGTATTTCTGTTGTTTCGTACAATAACACAGATAATTACCTACCATAATTTAGACTTATAGATTCTAATACTAAAGTGGTAGCCACATGAAAAACTGGAAAGGTAATCCATAAATTAAGTCTAGTGCATGATGAGTTTAGCTAAATACACAACACAACAATTCCCAATTATATAGTTTAGAAGATTAATTTAACATCATCCCTAATTACAACTATCTAAATCATGGAAAATATACAAGCAACTACTCACAAAGCATGGCAATAAGCATTTCTAATATTAATAAATCACAAATATCAAACAAGAACATTATGACGAATTAATAATAGAAATGATAGATATTACCTGTAATAATTGTGAGCAGAATAACAACTTGTATTTGTTCTGAATAATATTCCAAGCATTACAATGCTAGCTCCTACTAATTACTATTACATAGCTAATCTCATACTTAAATCTCCCTAAATTAGCTAATTAAACTAATCTAAAGAGAAAGTAGAGAGAGAAACAACTAACTAAGTGTGTGTAAGTAGTGTGTGTTTGAGGGTGTAGAGGAGTGTTGAAATGAGGAGGTTGAGGGTGGTATTTATAGGCCAAGGGAGACCCAAAATACAACCCAATTTCCATTTCAATCGTATGTGGGTGTAGTATAAAAATTCAATCTTTGCACTAAAATTCGACACCCCACATTGACACCTTTTAGAGCTTAGATGTATTTACAAGACTAAATCAGGAGCAAAAATCATCCTAAGGGATTCACCCCCATTTGGGAGGGTAAAATACGCCCTGATGGCCGTATACGCCCTCAGGTGTGGTGGTGTGCGGCCTCGTGCGATCTTGAATCTTCGTTTGGTCATATCTTATTCATTACACGTCCGTTTTGGTCGTAATTACCTGAGGAACATTATGAGACTAATTAAGAATAATTTCTCATTTTATAGCATAAGGGTAATTTTGAGGGTGGTGAACCGAGCATCAAGAATTTTGCCTTGTTTTGCCTGTTATTTAGTCGTTTTCATTGATTTTTAACGCATCGTTATTATTTCAACCCTTTTTATGAATTTAAGTAATTAATTGTTTTAATTAAGTGTTTTCATAAAGATTAGGGTTGAAATTAGTGAAATAATGTACGTAAAAACATGACTTTTTACGTTACATCAAAGGTAACGTGTGTTTGTTTAACGAACATACAGTTCTACTGAAATAACATATATAATTTGGTGGTCTCTACCTTATTGCGCAGAAAAAATGCTAGTTGTATAGTAAATAAATAATATTAATATATGTAATGTCATCGAGGAACAAGATGATTTTGTGTTGCTGTTTTGCTAAATATGAGAACATATCTTCTTAAGTGGTGATATATCCATCATACTTTTTGATAAATCATATAAAATTGTAGGCTAAAAACTTATATCATACACACAAGCGACGCACAATTTTAATGAATTTATCATCGCCCTGTTTGTTAATAGATGCTAGAGTGTAAGATATCTATGTCTTACAATAATTTAAATGATATTTAAAATATTTTTGTAACATCAATATAATTTTACAATTCCAAAAAGGTTAGAATACTAGAACTCCAACTTGTCAATGGTAGGCTGTCTCACGCACCTCATGTGACAAGTAAAAGAAGTGTAGCATTCTAAAAAGCTGATCACTCAAGAAAACGTTTATATAGTTTGTTGTTATAGAAAATAATTAAGAATATTAGAAATGAGTAATTTGTAATTAAATGTGAATTTTGAAAGTTGATATGTTAGGAGTTGTTGTCAAACAAGTCACAAAGGTTAAGGACATGTTTGCAAAATCAGATAAAATAATACATATGTGGAGTTAGTACCCACACGTGTCAAGATTCTTCGATATAAAAAAAGTAATTACAAAATTGATTGCATATATTGATAGAACAAACAAACAATCAAAACACGCAAATCAATTTAGAAAAATTCTAACGGGTACTGAGTGAATTAGTGCAAGGAACATAATGGTTCGGAAAAATTCTTAGCCATTCTTTGAATTAAATAAATACAAAGCTTCAGTTTTATGTCCTTAATATGGCAGTTCATTCAATTTCAGTCCATAGTTATGTTTGATTATTCGATTGCTAAGTTTTATATGTTTTGAAATGGGTTTCTTTAAAATAAAACCTAAAGTCTTATAATTTGAGCAATATATATTGTTTTATAAGTCTATATTAAACATATAAGTTAGATGTATTCATAATGAGGTTTTTAATTTCGAGAATAATGATATAGAAATCATCAATTTACAACCTTTTTCATGTATTTTTATTAAGAACAGAAAAAAATTCCTAAAATTATTTAATTAGCTTAATGTAGATTGTGTTAAGTGATGATTTTTATAATGAAGGTTTGTTTGATGTGTTTAAGTAGAACCTCACTTTTTATTGTATACTTGTTATTGAACAGTTTATAGACTTGTGAACTGTATGCGTAGAAATGTCTGAACTCACTAAGCTTTTGTTAATTACTGTATGTAAACATGTATCTCATGACATAACAATAAAACAGGTACAAGCAAAGATAGGAAGAAGATCTGAATTTAAGAAGATTGTGCATTTTAGTGGTTATTTTTGTTATGCTAAATAAGATATGTACCCGGCCGTCTAAATTTTTAAGACTTTCAGTAATATGTAATGTAAGAAACTCTAGTTTCGTATGTAATTATGTAATGCCTATAGTAGTAAGTCATGACATGGTAAAGGAGGGTGTGACAAGTTGGTAACAGAGCTCGAGGTTTAAGCGAACTAGGTGTTGAATATAGTATACCAAAACTTAAACTAATACACTTAAGTAATATTTATGTAAATTGATGTTTATTATATAGACTAATCACTTTTATATATAGGCTAAGAATGGTCCGAACTATATATACTGCCAGAAAGTCGGTTCGACAAAATTTCCAAACTGAACCTAGGTTTTCTACTTATAGATATCTACTACCAGTTGAGCCTTCACACGTAAATGAATTTGAAGGTTCATCGGTACATAGTTAACGATATTCTAAGGAACATTCAACACATTATATTAGTAATTCTACATGTCGATTGGTCACAGAACCAATGATAACAAAGAGTTCCTCGTTACCTTATTCTCTAAACGCATAAAGGTACATTAGAGCACAAGGTTGGTCTTGCTATACTAGTGATGATTTTAGTGACCATTCAACCACGAAACCAACAATGGTTGAAATTTACCATAACACCCCTTCGTTTGAGGAGTATAGTGAACCAGTTCCAAGAGTAAAGCCGGTATGGAGAATTCTAGAAAGAGGAGCGGTTCAATATGAGATGATAAATAGAGCATATGTAGCGGTTACTCCTAACACTCGTCTACCTATTTCCTCAACAAAAAATGATGTAGAGGGGGCAGTGTATAAGTTTATTGATTAGGTGAAAACTAGACCCACTAACAACTAAGTTGCTTCCTTTATCATGAATAAGTAGAAATTACTAATATATTTCACTATGTCAACTTATCTCAATTATAGACATAGTTATGTTAAACTCGCTCGTTATTTCTATATAATTATTTATGAATAAAGTCTTTAAGTTTGATGTTGTACCGAGTTATTATATCTGAAAAACTCGTAATTGTATCAGTGCAACAATGTCAAAGAATGATGCCCAAAGAGGTGAAAAATCTATTCCAAAGGAAATTAATATAGCAGATGAAATCTCCAAAGCCTTAAAAGAAAACCTACCGTCGATTATTTAAGAAACAACAAAAGCTGCTATTAATGCAACTAAGAAACAATTGAACGATGAAAAGACTGATGGAAACGTTGTTCACAGTCGAAATGATAAGGCTAAAACCCTCACTACAGTCAGCTCAACCCCAACTACTACTGAAACACCTACTGATTCTTTTACCACTAAATGTTGCAGTTATAAGGACTTTACAAATACTCATCCCACTGTGTATGAGGGAAAGGGAAGTCTCATTGCAATCATTGAATGGTTGGACATAATGGAAACATGTTTTGAAACATGTGAATGCGAAGAATCTCAAAAAGTGCTTTCCGGGAGCACTATGTTAAGATATGCAGCCTTGCATTGGTGGAAGAGCATGAGGAGATCTATAGGTATAGCTAAAGCAATGTCAATATCGTAGGAGAGGTTTGTGGAAATTTTGAAAGAAAAATTTTGTCCTACATGTAATATTGATAAGTTGGAAGAAGAATTTATGAATCTATAGTAAGGGAATGAGACAATCCAAGAGTATGTGAAAATTTACGGAGCTATATTGTTTTGCTGAGCATCGAGTATCTACTGAGAAGAGGAAAGTTAACTGATTCATAGTTGGCTTACTCCAAGACTTGAAACAATTAATAAGGTGTTGCTGCACCCACGAAATTTCTACAAGCTATAGAGATATCTAAGATTGTGGGGAGAAATGCTGAAAAGTCACCTGAAACAAAGGTCGATACGAAAAGGAAGTGGAAATGTGCTAGCAGTGGATCTAAGAAAGTTAAATTCGGATCCTCGAATGATAAGGGCAAACGGTCAAGTGTTCCTACGTGAAGTAAGTGTAGCAAGAATCATTTTGGAGAATGTAGAGCAGGGACAAATGTCTGCTATAGGTGTGGAAGACCAAGTCACATGGCGAGAGATTGCACTGAGCAACAAATTGTGGTTCTTCCGGGTACACCAAGGGTGATTGCCCTCGACAATAGAAGGGAGGCAACGTGACCGTTTCACAACGTAGAGGGGGAAATGACAAGAAGTTTGAGGCACCTAAAGCCAAAGGAAGAGCTTTCAAGATTACTAATGATGAAGCTAAGGAAGCACCTGATGTTGTGTCAGGTACGTTCCTCATCAACAACATACCTGCACGTGTTTTATTTGATTATGATGTCAATAGATGTTTTATGTCTACTACTTTTTGGCCCTATTTGAAATGTGAACCTAAGAAATTAGCTACAAAATTAGTAGTAGAAGTAGTTGACGGAGAACACATTGTAAGTACTGAAGTAATTGATGATTGTCTAATTAACATTAATGGAATTAGATTTCCTGTTAAGTTATTTCCTATCCATTTGGGAGGATTTAATGTAGTGATTGGTATAGATTGGTTGTCCGATAATAAGGCAAGAATTATTTGTGACAAAAAGATGATCAAGCTTACAATACCTGACGGAAGAAAGATAACCGTTTATAGGGACCGTAGAGCCGGAGAATTCAAAGTCATTTCCATGATGAAAGCAATGCGATACGTGAAGAAAGGTTGTTTAGCTTATCTTGCATACGTGATATATGCAATTAACGAAAAGAGTATAACTACAAATGTATCAGTTGTAAGGGAATATCCTAATGTATTTCCTGAGGATTTGCCTAAGATACCACCAGACCGTCAAGTAAAATTTAGAATAGACATTCTTCCATTGAGTGTCTCGGATAGCTCGTTCACCGTATCGATTAGCTCCTTCATAAATGCAAGAGTTGATAAAGCAGTTACAATAGTTACTTGACAAAGGTTTCATACGTCCTAGTACGTCCCCTTAGGGAGCTCCAATTCTTATCGTCAAGAAGACAGATGGCTCAATGCCTATGTGTATCGATTATCGTGAGCTCAACAATGGTGAAGAATAAGTACCCACACGAATAGTTGATTTATTTGATCAACTTCAAGGTGCCAATTATTTTTCCAAGATCGACCTGAGGTTAGGCTATCATCAGCTGAAGGTTAGAGAAGAAGATATTCTAAAAACGGCTTTCAGCATTATAAATTTCTTGTCATGCCATTTGGATTGACAAAATGCACCAGCAGCATTTATGGATTTGATGAACCAAGTGTGTATGCCATATTTAGATAAGTTCGTCATTGTATTTATCGACGACATTTTTGATTTATTCAAGAAGTCAAAAGGAACATGAAGAACACCTGCATATGATCTTGGAGTTGTAAGAAAGGAGAAGTTATACGCCAAATTCTCTAAATGTGAATTTTGGTTGTATGAAGTTCAATTCCTTGGTCATGTTATACGTGAGGAAGCAATCAAAGTTTATCCATCTAAAGTGGAAGTTGTTATGAAATGGGAAGCTCCAAAGGCAGCATCAGAATTCCGAGGTTTTCTTGGGTTGGCCGGCTACTATCACAGATTTATTCAAGATATTTCTAAAATCGCCACCCTGTTAACATCATTGACAAGAAAATCCGCTAATTTTGAATGGGGAGAAAAACAAGAAAGGGCGTTTCAAACACTAAAAGAGAAATTGTGCACTACTCCTATTTTGGCTTTACCTGAAGGTACCGAAGATTTCGTGGTGTATAGTGATGTGTCATTACAAGGTATGGGTTGTGCTTTAATGCAAAGAAGGAAAGTTATTGCATATACATCTCGACAGTCGAAAGTTTACGAGAAGAAATACCCAACACATGATTTGGTACTACCTGTTGTAATCTTTGCATTGAAGTTATGAAGGCATTACCTTTACGGTACTAAGTTTGTGATCTACACATATCACAAGAGTTTAAAGTACTTATTTTCTTAGAAGGAACTCTCAATGAGGCAATTACGTTGGATAGAGTTATTAAAGGATTATGATCTTGAAATTCTTTATAACCCTGGGAAGGCAAATATAGTTGCAGATGCTTTAAGCGGGGAAATTAGAGTTGAACCTTGAAGGGTACGAGCTATGAGAATTGAGATAGTCACCAAGATGTATAATGATTTGAAGTCATTGTGCTGGTGGCCTGGAATGAAAAAGTCAATTGGAAAGTATGTCGAGAAATGTCTAACATGTTTAAGTAAAAGCCAAACATTAGAAGCCTTATGGTAGTTTACAACCTCTCGAGATTCCAATGTGGAAATGGGATCATATTACAATTGACTTTGTAACTAAACTACCAAGAACCAAAAAGGGACATGATGCTATTTAGGTGATTGTAGACAGATTGTCTATGTCAACCTATTTTTTTCCAACAAAATAAACGTTTTCTATGGAAAGATGGCTAAGTTGTATATTAATGAAATAGTATCAAGACATGGAGTACTTTATCGATAGTTTCAGAAAGTGATGCTCGATTCACTTACAAATTTTGTGAGAGTTTTCAAAGACAAATGGGTACTCGGATCAATCTAACTACGGCTTACCATCCTCAGACTGATAGGCAGTCTGAGAGAGAAATATGTACCTTATAACACATGTTACGAGCATATGTAATCGACTTTGAAGGCAGTTGGGATGACCATTTGCCGTTAGTCGAATTCTCTTACAACAACAGTTACCACTCTAGTATTAAAGCTGCACCTTTTGAAATTTTATAAGGGAGAAGGTGTGGAACACCCGTATGTTGGAATGAAGTCGATGAAGAGCCATTAGTAGGTCCTGAAATTATTCAACAAACTGCTGATAAAGTCAAACAAATTAGAGAAAGGTTGAAAGTAGCTCAAGATCACCAAAAGTCTTATGTTGATAAAAGAAGAAGGCTGATAGAGTTTAAAGTTGGCGATAGAGTTAGGCTCAAGGTTTCACCATGGAAGGAAATCATACGATTTGGTAAAAGAGGAAGGCTAAGTCCTCGTTTTGTTGGACCTTTCAAAATCACAGCGAGAATCGGCAACGTAGCATACAAGTTAGCGTTGCCCAAAGAATTACAAGGAATTCATGACACTTTTCATGTGTCGTACTTACGAAAGTGTTTAGCAGACGAAGATTCCAAGATTTCATTTCAAGATGTGAAATTCGATAACAAGCTTGGATATGTTGAAGAACCAGAGATGATTTTAGATCGTCAAGTCAAAAAGCTTAGAAAGAAAGAAGTCAATTTAATCAAAGTACAATGGAGGTTTCATAGAGGACCCAAGGCAACTTGGGAATTAGAAAATGAAATGAGAGCTAAGTACCCTCACTTGTTCAGTTGACTTAAGAAATTTCGAGGACGAAATTTAAATAAGGGGTTAATAATTGTAGCATCTTTAAAAATCTGATCACTCAAGAAAATGTTTATATAGTTTCTTGTTATAGAAAAGGATTAAGAAGGCTAGAAATGATTAACTCATAATTAAATGTGAATTTTGAAAGTTGATATGTCAGGGGTTGTTGTGAAACAAGTCACAAAGGTTAGGGACGTGTTTCCAAAATCTGATATAAAAAAATACATACGTGGAGTTAGTACCCATACGTGTCTATATTCTTCTATATAAACGAAATAATTACAAAATTGGTTATATATATTGATAGAACACACTAAAACCATCGAAATGCACGAATCAATTTAGAAAAATACTAAGTAATACTGAGTGAATTCGTGCAAGGAACATGTAGATGAACGATTTAGGTATAAATTCTTAGCTATTCTTTGAACTAAATACATAGAATGCTTCGGTTTTATGTCCTTAATATGTTGGTTCTTTCAATTTCAGTCTATAGTTATGTTTGATTAACCAATTGCAAAGTTTTATATGTTTTGAAATGGGTTTCTTTAAAATTAAATCTAAAGTCTTATAATTTGAGCAATATATATATATATATATATTGTTTTATAAGTATATATTATATATGTAAGTTAGATGTATTCATAACAAGTTTTTAATTCCGAGAATAATGATATAGAAATCATCAATTTACAATCTTTTTCATGCATTTTTGTTAAGAGCCGAAAAAACTACTGAAATAATTTAATTAGCTTAATTTAGATTGTTTTAAGTGATGTTTTTTTATGATGAAGGTTCATTTTATGTGTTTGAGTAGAACCCCACTTTTTATTTCAAGAAAAAGATGGTCTAAAAATGAGCAAAACCGAAGCTCAAATGGCTGACCCGTAGTGCTGCGATCAACAACTGTAGCTGTTGATCTGGGCTGCTGATTTGGGCTGTGTATTAGGCTATTTAACTGACTGATGGGCTGATTTTGGACTATTTAAAATGCAAATCCAATTACAAGTCTATTATCACATTTTTAGCCCATATCATTATATGCTAAATATAACTAAAAAGCTTATAATGTATATTTGAAAATAAATAAATAGTTGACTTATACATATTATAATGTGTATATTTTAAATTAAATAAATTTATGTATTAAACTTATAGTATGGCAATTTTAAATGTAAACGGGTATTTTTTTTGTTTTGGACAAACTTTGGACTGTAGAACGAATTTTAGACACTTATACTATGAACAGTCGGACTTTAGTATTAATTACCTACTCATTAAGTTATGGTGACTGATAGAAATGATATTGAAATATAGGTAAATCCGTGAGATAGAAAAATGGCAAATTAGCAGAGCAATCAGGTGAGTTCACATTACTTATATATTTGAGATACATGTTGTATTACACTTTGGTTTTCATGTAAATATTGTTATTATGCGTTATTGTTATTCATGCATGATTTGAATATATATTTGAAAATGTTTTTGTGATGCATCGGTGGAAATGTCAGGATGCTGACTAATGATTACAAATTACATATTTACATGAACCTATATATGTGTTTATACACTAAATTATACTTGGTTATGTCGGGGCACTAACCAATCTTGCAATTACAAGTATATATGTTTATACACTAATTTATACTTAGTTATGTCGGGGCACCAACCAGTCATGCAAATTACAAGTATTAGTGTTCAGACACTAACAATAAGCTTTTGCTGATTAGTGTATGTAAACATGTATCTCAGGATATAACGATATAATAGGTAGAAGCAAAGATAGGGAGAAGATCTAAATTTAAGAAGATTATGCATTTTGGTGGTTATTTTTGTTATGCTATATAAGATGTGTAGCTAGTCCCCTAAATTTTTAAGATTTTCGTTAATATGTAATGTGAAAAACTCTAGTTTCGTATGTAATTATGTAATGCTTATAGTAGTAAATAATAACTTGATAAAAGAAGGAGTGACATTAAGTTCACTTATTGATCCAATTTCTTCTTAGATTTTTCTGTTAAATTAGATTTATTTTTAATAGTATCTTTCAAAGTGCCATATATCCGGAACCAACTTATTTATCCATTAGGGCTATTCAATTGTATAGTTAGTTAAAATAGTTAATCATCATCAAATATGTAAGAGCGTTGATACGTTTAATCATAGCAATCGATCATTGTAATGAATAGACATAACATTATAATGCTTTAAGCTTTGTAACTAATCAAATGATACTTACATTTTTCACATAATTACAATTACTAAAAGATTTATTAAAACATGTTTTTTTAATTAATATATACCTAAGTTGAATAAAAACATTCCTTGTCCAAAAATTTAAAGAACCTCGTTTTAGAGTCGACAACGTCAAAAATATTAATTGTCCCTCGTGTTTTTTTAAGACATAATATATTTGGCCCATAAAGGATCCCATTGCTATATGTTTTCTGACCATTCACGTGGCACGTGGGATGTTTCCATGTTGATACCCAAATCATCATGCTATATATATATGCATACAATTTGTTTTGGACCTCGTGTGACATCGATTATTATAGCGTGTTGTTGTATTTGGAGGAGATTTTGTTTCCTATCTACCGATTCACGTGTTTAGAGGGTCGGCTTTACCTGTTATATCAACCCATGGATACTTCATTATATCTTATCTTATATATAATACTAGTGTTAAAACTCGTGCAATGCACAACAGTATAATATTATTTATTTATTGAGTTAATGTATGCAATTATTAAAGTTTATTTGTTAATCAAGTTACATTTTATTTTTATGTATAGATAGAATATCACAAATTTATGTTACTTTTAATAAGAATTATATAGGGAGTTGAATTGTGTTTGGTGAGTGAAAATTATGTATTTATAGTCACATAGATTGAGATTTATTTTTAGATTGTTAAATTTCAAATTTTGTATTGATAAAATGGAAGTAGGCAATTGTATATATGCTTTATAAAGTTGTTATACAAACTGATGTAATACGTTAATTCAAATTATGTTTATGATACCACAGCTTTTAAATTATGTATATGATACCATAAGTTGACAATCAAATGATTCTAATACGTTGATTCATTTCCTTATTTTGAGTTAAGATTTCCTAATTTTGTTAAGTTATAAAGAAAATTTAATATCAATAATGGTAATTAATTAAATTAAATTAATTTTAAAATTTAAAATTTTCCACCTAAGACTTATGACATGGAAGATTAATTGTGAGAAAAAATAAGAAAATGACACCTAATTATTTTGTATACTTGGCAATATTTGATTGGTGCCAAATAAGCATATTTAGACATCCTTAACAACACTTTTAGATATAATAAAGATATCTATATAGATATCACAAATCTACATTCAAAAAGCTATATATTTTAAAAGAAGCTTGTACAGTTTAGGAAGGATATCAATCAACTTCAGGCCAACTGAATCTCATTAACCAATCTAATCCAACCTCTTAATAAAAATATTGCGTAAAACTGTGGATATGTTATTCAATCTTATTCAGTAAATATGTTATAACATAAATACGACTTGATCTAAACACTATGTCTTCAACATGTGGATTCGCTTTCGTTATACGAAAATTTGGATTCATTTTCGTTATTGCATATGTTTACGCATTATTACAGCCGGCTTTTGCGTTTCTTGATTATACCTTTTTTAACTAATGTTTTTTTCACAAATAATTACCAATTGGTAATCATAGGATATACTTAAAAGGTGTTGGTTTGTAATTAACGTATTAGATGGTTGACATGTAAAGTTAGACTAATTTTTTAGCCTAAATATCATCAACAAATCTTCTTCTTACATCAACAAAACACTGTCGAGAGTTGAAACTAATTCTCCATTAAGACGAATAAAAAGGTAATGTTCTATTATGTTAATATATTTTCACACAATTTGTAAAATTTGTGTTTACTACAAAAGGAAATTAACATAATGAAATAGAAAATGAACTAATTCCAAGAAATCATCAACGTGCCGTAACAAGCACGGGACGTCTCCTTGGGTACAACAAGTCAACAACTATATTCTTTTGGAAAACATAGAACCCGATACTTTCTAATTATGGTAACCCTTTTTAAAAAAATATATATATATTTCTCATTTTTAAATTTTTTTTTAAGAATGATTTGTTAGATGTTAGTGTTTCAGTTCTAACAGTGACATCTAATTGGGCAGTATGCTAACGATTCTGATACTCTCATGTTCCTCCTTTTTTTATCGGCTGAAGGGGTAAAAGTCCCGGGTGATACTCGAATTTAAGACCTCTCATAGCCAAATATCTCATCCCAAAGCTTCATAAGGAAATTTTGGTGGCCAATTGAGCTAGCCCAGTTGATTTTTCATTTTTAACTTTATATGAAAGAATACTATGTTTACCGATTACTCCGTATTATATTTTGTAAAATTCGTAAGTTTATGAGATAAAATGGCTAGCTAAAAACATATATAAAATGTGACAACAACTCTAGTATGCCACATAAGCGTCTTGAAGGTAAAAAAAAAAAAGGTGTGATTTTTTATCCGAGTTATATCGAATAAATTGCAATAACATAGACATTTTCACTTTAAGAACAACTACATTTTAAAGTATAATCTCTATAATTTTCTTTCATTTTTGAACAGATTTCTAAGGTACATTATAACTGTTAGATATGTAAATAAATAAGGGTATATTTGAATTATGGATTTATTCACGAATCGTGTATGTTCACTTTCCGAATTTAATCTTTCGACCTTTAGTGCCAGAGTTATACAAAATTCAAATTAGGTAGATAAGACACGAAGATCAAACAGGATTTTAGCTCAAAATTGTGTTCAGAGTTTTAATGGTAGAGAGAAATTTGTTTCCAGAATATGTATCAAAATGAAATAAATGTTTTCTGTTTTGGAACCAGAAAGTTATTGACGGTTGGCGACAATTGAAGCAATATTTTCACAAGCGGTCCCTCAACTAGCGTTAAGCTTCGAGACCCCCGTCATAGGCGCTACCCCTTGAACCCTGCCAGAGGCGATACCCCTTTGACCTGATCGTTACTGTTGAACCAGGATTAGCCTAATTTAATACAAGCGTGCATTCCGCACTTTCAAATTTATAGAACAATTAAAATAAAATTTCATAATACATGTATTATTTTTATTAAACTAAAACGACTAGATAACACTAACGAGAATAATAACTCCTCAATCACAAGTATGGGTCAGGGAGTAGCAATTTCTTTGGCGTAATATAAACTACATATACGTTTGGGCATTGACTACTTTCACATACTTCACATGTGATTTCCACCCCTACCTATTTGCATATTAAAACCCCATTCTCAATAAATCAATAACAATAAGATAATTAAACTGACTTCAAATAGTTAGCTTTTAGTTTACCACATAGATAAAATCATCATAAGTTTTGCTTATTTCTTTTAATTCATATGTTTATATTTATTAAAAAGTTCTTCTAAAACTTTAATGAATATATAATTTTTGTCGTAATATTTCTATATAAGTTTTAAACACTTACAACAATCTAACTTTTCAATTACTAATTATAAAAAATAAACATTAATATCAAAAAATTCAACCAATCTAACATCTTTATCAGAAAATAAGATTATTTTTACTGATTATTGTCGTAATTTGTAACAATAATCTTATGTTATTGACAAAATATTATATTTGTTGTATCTTTTTAAAATTGATTTTTTTTAGTTGGTAACAGCAATCTTTTGCTAAAAAAATTAGATCTGTTGTATGTGCTTAAAATTCATATAAAAATAGTTACGGCAATAATTAGTAACAATAATCGTGTTTTATTGATAAAAGTATTAGATTTATGTGTATTTTTTTAATATTGATGTTTGTTTTTTTATAATCAGTAAATCTTTTGATTAAAAAATTAGATTTGTTGTACGTGTTTAAAATTTATATAGAAATAGTTAATGCAAAAACTATATATTCATTAAAATATCAAAAGAATGTTTTTAACACACATATAAATTATAAGAAATAAGCAAAAGATATGGTGTGGGTGGGTGCAAGTTGTAAAAGTCGTTAGTTGCGAACTAGTTGGTTGGGACCTTGTAAGGACTAATCCGTTAAGTCGGAGACTAATTGACTTTTCTTTTTTACTAATTATATGTGTAAAATATAGATAAGAATCATAAACATAATCAAAAATTGAAAGTAGTGAAATATTAAATCATATTTAAATAATAAATTTCAAAATTATTATTTTTTAATTTTTTTTACCAGCTTTGACTTTGACCAATTTTGACCGACTTTGATAAAGCAAATCCGACTTTTGATCGACTAAATCCGATTTTGGCCCGTTGATCGGCGTTGACCGATTTGGGCCTAGTCGAGTCGGCCTGCTCCCAAAAATCGACTAGTTGAGGACTAGTCGGTCGCGACCGACTTTTACAACACTTGGTGGGTGTAGCGTGACAGAATGTTCATGATAAAAAATGGATAGACTGATAACACTAATTGATTTGACAAATAATTTAGTGTAAAAAAAGAGTAAATGACTAGTTTGTTTGTTGTTACGTGTCATCTTTCTATTAAGGATTAGTTTATTTGATGAATACGTGTGAGGAGTATATTAGTGATCTTCTCAATTAGAAATTTATTATCTTCCATGGGGCTCAGAGGAGCTAATGGTTATTTCTATCTTTCTTTCATTAACTCAAAAATTAATCGTTAATAATTTGATTGACTTTAATATTTAAACCCATTAACACCATCAGCTTTCATATGGACACTAATGAATAAATTAGTTTGTTAGAAAATATATGTCAAATGATGAAATTTGTGACCTTTTCTTTTTATTACATATCACGATGATTGATGATTGGTGCTACGTGTCATAATTTTTGTATCACTTGAGAAGCTTCTTTTTTGTTTGTATTAATTTTCTCAAAGATTTCATGATCTTCTAACCCATTCCCACGAACACATGACATGTTTATGAAAATTCCACATATCTATGCTAGGATTTGGTTTGATCGATATTTTGGTATTATAACAAACGTTCATACATTTATCAACATTCATTGTTAGTGCTGGAGGTTTTAATTAGAAAAATAAAAAAGAGTTTGAAATCTTCTCATGAATGAGAGCATTTTAATATTTGAATCATTTTCTTTAGTTATTATATCTTAGTTTTGACATATTCATTTCATTACTCAAGTCCACTGTCTCACACGTTTACGCTTTACACCATACAAAGTCTTTGCTTATGTAAACACAATATAGTGTTTTGGCAGCAACCTGAATGAAGTTAAAATTGTGGTTGAAGTTGAAGCTGGTGATTGGAAGTAGGGGTGAGTAAAAATCGCACCAAAGAAATCGCATTACGACGAAAATTGGTGGATCGGTTTTAGGTAAAAGAAAAACTGCAAGTGCGATGCGGTTTCGGTTTTACCCATAAAACCACACCGATATACCCACACCAAACCGTAATTGCTATAAATAATAATATTTAATGATAATAGTGTTTACGTGTAATGATTTGCTTGTAGTCTTTGAGCCTTTAATCAACTATGCAACTTATCATCTCATTTATTTTAGTTTCTTATAGTTGAATGAAAAACATATAATTAGTTTTAAATGTGATGGATATGATTATATTTACATTAAGCCTAAAATTACTTTTGGGTTCAAGCCCAAAATTACAAGATAACAAAATGTGGTGCGGTAAAAATCGAAAAAATCGTATTTTTAAACCAAACACCACAAAAACCGAAACTGCAAAAATCGCATGTTTGCGGTTTCCACTTTTATAGAAACTGCAAGTGCAGTTGTGGTTCGGTTTTAGAAAAAAAAACGCATCAAACTGCACCATGCTAATTGGAATTATGACTGAAGTTGGAGATGGTGGTTTGAGTTGGAGATAGAGATAGAAATTGTGACTATAAATTATTGTTTTCAAAATCTATTTAGCGTCTTTGAAAAGGGATTATAGGATCCATCACGTCTGATGATAATTATAACAGTAGCAATAGTAAGTGGTGCCAATGATAACAATACATATTCTAAGGGTTAGTTTCGTAATGGAGGTTTGAGGATCTGCAGTGCGAACCTCAGTTAAGTCCCTATAGATTGTAATTATAAGGCCAATCAACTCTCACGTCGTGCTCTTGCTTAGAGTAGTTATCTTCAGAGAAGGATTTTGCATTAACATGATAATATTTTTCAGTATGAGTGCGAACACTTAGTTCAGTGAGGCGATAATTACCTTAAATATAGGATTTCACAGAAATGCTTATAGAATATGTGGCTAGTTAGCATTATCGACTATTCTCGTTTTACAAAGAAAATGATATGATTGCTACGATCATTAATCTTCGATAATTAACTTGAAAACCCTTCTATATCTTGTAACTAAAAGATATCGTTGACAACTTAATAACTTATTAACAATTCAATATCATACATATATTGCTGCATGTTAAATCAATATTAACGTGTTATCAAGATACAATATGTACTAACGTGAGAACCCAAGTTCAATCCCTATAGATTGTAATTATAAGGCCAATCAACTCTCAAGTACTGCTCTCGCATGGCATATTTTGTTTCAGAGGGAAGAAAGCATTAGAATGATCATACTTTTCGGTACGGATGTGAACACTTTTTTTAGTGGGCCGCTAAATTAGTTTGAATATAGATTCTCAAATTAATGTTTATATAATGAGGTATGACAAAAAGAGAACTAATTTTGATTTCTTTATAAAAGTATAAAAAGTGAGATATAAAATATATAAATTTGGGAGAAAAGAAAAGTTTAGGGTGCGTTTAATCTGTATCTTTTATTTTTTATTTTATTAGAGTTTTGTCTCCCTTTAAAATTTAAGGAAATTCAAAAAACAAATTCAAATGTTTGAGATGGAGTTTTTATTTTTTAGAATAGGGAATGTAAGTAAGTCATAGATTTCATTTTATAGAAACTTCTTTAGAAAATTACAACTTGAACACTTTTCTAATTTTTCGATTTTCTTAAAAAAAAGTTCGAAAGCTAAAGGAGTTTTTCGTAACTAAACGAACTTTTAAACTTTCGGTGGGTTTTCTACCATCTAATGATTCTAGAAGCCGTGGAGCTGAATTGATGTTGTGATTCGGGCACCGGTGAGGTGAGGCCACCATAAGTGGAAGAAAGTAGAGATGGGGATGGTTTGGCGTGAGTACCTTTTTAATTTTTTTTGTAACTATATGAAACTATGATCATGTTAATACTTTGTAATTTGATTCAGAATTTCTATGATTGTTTGAACTTTTCAACTTTAAGTATATAATAATTTGTGCGTTTTGTAGGTGTTGGTCTGTTACAAGTTACATTAAAGAGAGAAGACAAAGACAAAATGGGTAAATGACAAAGGGTGTGAAGAGAAAGAAAAAATTATATTTGATGACATGAAAAATCTGGACAACAAGTGCCTACGTGAAACCTATAAGAAATTGCAAATCAGTCATCGGGTTACTCCAAATGAACAGTTTTCTAATACTTTCGTAATCTTGGTATGTATTAACCCTTTTAATAAGTAGGAGGACATAAGAGTCATTAATAGCCAGGGAAACAACTGTCTTTGAGTTAACAAGACAAATACCATTTATGTAATGGTTCCACCTTTTGACACACAATACATAACACGATATTTAGAACGAGAGCTTGCAACAGTCCACTGGACGGATCTGCCATAGCTGTTTTGTTGACACCCTACCTATGTTTATCACGTGGGATGCTTCTAATAGACTGGACCCGCTTCTTATACAAATACGGAGTACAACGGAACATACATTTATGATTTATAAAGTGAAGTCAATATTTGAGTTTATTCATTGTCACACAAGACAAATTCACTTTTTTCTCTTCGACTTTACTTGCATGTCTCGAGAAACTAAAGTCATTCCTTCTCTCTACATGCAATATAAATATGCAATTTAATTATTTTTAACTAACAAAATTTTGGTCACATTTAAAAAATAATGTAATTGATAAATAAACCAAGATAATTTACTACGTTCGTACCGCAAAATAGAACATCATCATTTCATGTATACAGTACAAAACACATGTAAAGAATAAGTTATGGTGTTTAAAGTAATTTCTTTATCGTAAAAATCACCTCTGACCGAATGACCTGATTATCGGTATTAGAGCAACTCTAACGATAATAGATTATAACTCATTAAAAATATAATATTAACAGTATGTGTTCCGCAGTTAGAAATATGTTTATATATTTGCTTTAAAAAATAAAATATAAATCGTTAAATCTCTGATCCTACTAATATAATTTATATATGACAAAAACAAAACTTAAGTAAGTTTACTGGTCGCTGCATATGTTAGCAGGGACCTTAGAATAGACTTATTGATTGGTCGTTGTACATGTTAAGCAACATACCTTTTTATTCTTAGAATATTATCTTAAGTCTATCAGTCGTTGCATATGTTAGCAGCAACACTACTTGTAACTTAGAATAATTTGGTGTTCTTATCATTTGTTGATGGAAACTTAAATCTTAGAGTAAATTACAAGAGACTGATGCTGATGCTGATGGAAATAACTGAAGCTTTTTATCCAAGTCAAAGATTGAAGACAAACAGAGAGAAGCCTACGCTGAAGTGGAATTTGGTGTTCTCATCTATGTTACCAACGAATCAGAATAGCACCCACCAAAGTAGTTTAGGTTTGAAAAATATCCAATGTACCATAAAAGATCAACTCATAAAGTACTACAACGACTGGAAGTATCTTGCATAACGATATGTACAACTGTATATTGCAACTTGTCAAAAAAAGTACATTTTTTTTTTTTATCATGGGAATAAAAGTCAACAGTAAACACTATGCCTAGAATGTAATGTCACTTCCATTGATTGAAAGTTTCATTTAACCTTCTCCAATATGGTATTGACACATGTTAGAGTTTAAAGCATCAAGCAAGTAATTATGACCCTATAAATACTTCTGATTCTGGCGCATCTACGAGTAATGGAGTCACGCGTTTTTCACTGGAGATGTTGAGACAGACTTGGCAATCAGAAATTATGGTAGTAAGGTCTGTTACGTAGCGTCACCTGAAGACTTTGGCAAGGATAGGAATCCACAATCTGGAATTACAAGTGGATTCAAATCAATGTCCATGAACATTAAGTCGGCTGAAGATCAAGTTGACATGCTTGCATCTTTCATCGCATCTCATGAGAACTTCATAAAGGGTAAAGTCACAAATTTTGCTATGGTGAATGAGGATTATGACCAATTAGACCCTGACGATTTAGAGGAAATAGACTTGCAATGGCAAATGGCTATATGGGTGTAAGGAGAGTGCAAAGGTTTATGAACAGAACTAGTAGGAAGTTTGTTGGTGGTAAGGTCGGGTTTGACAAGACCAAGGTAAAGTGCTATAACTGTGATTGTTTTGGGCACTTCGCAAGGGAATGTTAGAGACCTAAAAAGGAGCAGACTTCAAGTCAGAATGGGTAGAGGTTCTCTTATCAAGGGACATCAAGCAGCAACCACAACTCCGGGAATAATACCAATTCCAGAGCCTTAGTGGTTCAGACGCAGGATGGTTCGTAGATTGGAGTTCTAAGGCCGACGAACCTCAGGCGTTTATGGCCTCTATCGATGAAGAGAAGGCTGAGACTGATTGTGAGAAGAGCTCAGAGCAAGAGACGGAGTTAGAAGTAGCTACTTCAGTCGACTGAGAACATGAACTCAAAGGATTTCATAGCTTACATGGCCATCTTGGATTCTGAGAAGCATAAGGTATTACTTAACTTAGATTTTGTTGTAAATGCATGTGTTTTATGTACTAACTTTGGGGAACAGGCTGAGAAATTAGTAGAATCATCTAACTTGATGACGGCTCAACTTAATAATTTTAAAGAAGAAAACACTGTTTTAAGACAGAGAAACTCTGAGCAAACTAATAAATCTAAATCTGATAAGGAAGATTTAAAAGACAAAGTTAACGAGTAGAGTCAAATAATTGATTTAGCTCATGAACACGTGTCAGATTTTACTAGACAATCTTCTGAAAAGGAAAAGGAGTTAGCAGATGCAAAGGTTAGGATTACAGATCTTAATAGAAAACTTGAACTAAGAAGATTTTCAATCGAAACCTTAGATAATCTGTTAAGTGTTCAGAAACAACCTAGAGATTACCGTGGAATGGGATACACTGAAATCCCTCCACCATTTTATCATAATTACACGTTCATATCTGATGAATCTGAGCTGTCTAACGTAAATGACTCTACTAATCAATCAGCACTCCCTGAGTTGATACATTTTGTCAAACCAGAGAGAGCTGAGACAATTAATGAAATAGAGTCACAGTTAAATGAGACTTCCACGACACCAATTCCTAAAAGGAAAGTAACATTTGAAAATGATGGTGTAATGGAAGTAAAATCAGTTAATGAGGAGTCTACTGAAATAGTTGAATTTGTTACACTCACACCTGAAATTGATAATATTAAAAAGGCTAAGGGAAAACAAACAGAACTAGTCTCCTCTCTTGCTTTACCTAAGAAAGCCTTAGAGAAATGTTCGTGCTTCGTGTGTCATTAGAAGGGACACGTAGCAATTACGTGCCCAAATAAGAGTAAAGGTGGTAAATCGTCACAGGTGAAGAAGACCAATCACCTGTTAAGTCTAGTTCGTCTCAGGAAAAGCTAGTTCTGACACTTGAGATAACTAGTGTTAATAAAAGGATGACAAGCATTTTTAATGAGGAAATTAAAATAAATATTAAGGAAAATGCTGCCAATTACCAGTGCAGTTTTCGACTAGTGATAGTTCAAGGAGCACTACTCCTGTTACAGGAAGCTCCTCTCGACAATCTACTAGGTCGAAAACTCCTCAATGTTTTCAAACCCCAAATAATCGTTTATCTAACCAAAATAGTAATAAAAGGAATTATCATAATTCAAATTATAACTATCCATCTAGGGTTCAGATCTATTTCAAACTCAAGGCCAGTCAATCCGAGACTTTTCCAAAAGTCTCCTCAGCGAAGGCCTAGTGCTAGCTCCTCCCATTCTTCAACATGTGCGACTCCCAAAGTATCTAACTCGCTTGATAAGAGTGATGGATACCTGAAGGAGTTTGCATTTGTTGAGAATGGCCGACCCAAGAGCGTGGCTTGGGTCCCCCTTAATAACTAATTGTTTTCATTTTGTGTGTAGGAGTTGACCAGAAGAGCTATTAATTGGTGGGATGTTGATAGCGGTTGCTCCAGACATATGACAGGGGAGAGGCAGAATCTTGTGGATTTCGTGCACAAGAAGGGGTTATGTGAATTTCGCAGGAGCGAAAGAGGGACATATCACAAAATTAATAAATGTCACGAATGGGAAAATTACGATAGAGCAAGTCAACTATGTTGAGGAGCTGAAGCATAATCTCATGAGTGTATCTCGGATCTATGACAAAGGACATCGTGTTCACTTCACAGATAGAGATGCATTAATCTTGAAACCTGGATTTGTTATACTAGTAGAGTGGATTGTAATGAGGGCACCAAGGAAGAACGATACTTATGTGATGGACATGAGTGTGGCTGAATTTTTGCAGGAGTCAACATGTTTACTATCCAAAGCTTCTAAGACTGAATCACAACTGTGGCATAGGAGGATGGTAGATCTGCATTTCAGAAATGATGAAAACAATACACATGCCTAGAACATTATTATATGTGTGGCTTTTTGATGTAGTACATACACAGTACAATGTACCTTAAAATCAACGTAACTAATAGCTTCATCATACGATGTATTGGTAGGCATCCAACATAACGGTTTTCAGGTACCTAATAAACCTTAAATAAGACGATTATTCTGTGCAATCTCTATTTTGATGTATGACCTAAGTCTTAATTCTTAGGTGATAGATTGTACCATAATACATGTCATTGGATAGATGTAAACAAATTCATCTGGGGCGTTTACTCAGTCAGTGTAACCTAAAATAGAGCAAATTCGACCGCGAAACAAGAATACTGTTTTCAAGGTCTCTAGTCAAACTACGTCGCTATGTTGTACGAAATTACAGACCTGTCACCTCTTGTTTGATTTTAGATTTGTTTGCCTCTAACCCTAGTCTTGTCCAGTCACTACACTACACATGTTCCAAAGTACAATGTTCTAAATATAAAAGGACTTGACTTTAGAGGTGACATAAAATTAAAAACATCCATTACATGGAATTATGGACTTTCTTGATCGTAAGTGTATATCAAATGTGAGATACATAAATTATCGTGAACAATAACTAAATACGTACATGAAAATTCTGAGTGTTGAATGCTTAAGTGGATAACAATACCGATAATCATCTTGAACTTTAAATTACATACATAAGAACATAGGAATAATTCAATTCCTAATTGTGTATTGTACGCATCATGGCTAATACGATCTTTGTATCAGTGACATTCTCAAAAAGAATGTACGTTTTTAATATGAACAATTTCATATTTGTCTCTTTAATCTTCGTTATTTTAATTTTAATTTTACTTAAGTTCTTAGTATATGGGAGATTCTTCTATTCGTTTAGATTAATAACTAAAAACCTGATGAATTAAACACCTAGGTATTTTGGTCATAGCGAAACGGTTTTCGTTCTAAAGATCTAAGTTCTTACGACTAAGTTCGTACTAGTTCGTACGAACTTAGGTCAGGTTTGAATGGCAGGTTCGAAAGCCCAAGTTCGTATGAACTTGGACCCGGATGGGTGTAAAAGAGTTTGACCAAGTCAAACCCTCTCATTTTCAAAACCCCATTGAACTTACATCCCTTCGCACCTACCAGTGCCTTCGAACTTACCCACTGTTGCATCCATTTCGAACTTAAAATCAAAATTTTAATCCATGTTTGAAGTTTTTGATCCGTTAAACATTATCTATTCCTTATTCCGAAACTAAGTAAGTAAGACATTTGCAATTTGAGCCATTAAACATTTAGATAATCGGATTTTATTTAGGTTTTATTAAAACGAACTTAAAATCAAAATTATGAAAGTGTTTATGGTTTAAAATTTGTTACAAAAATTTCAAAATTTGAACTCGCAGTTCATCGTTCGAACTTACTAAGTTCGTACGAACCTAGCTCCTGGTGTAAGCTCGTATGAACTTAGTTTGACTTGGTGAATGTCAAGTTCGTACGAACCTACTAAGGGTTGTAAGTTTGTACGAACTTACTTGTCCAAAGTCAAGTTCGTACGAACCTACTTTTGTTCAAACAATGATTTTTCTTTAATAAAGTAATATACCTCATTTTCATAGTGTGAACTTCATTATCAGGTTCTAGAATGATTAATCTGCGTATTTAACTTTTTCTATTGCATATCTTTGGTGTGCTTTTGTCTTTTGTGCAGGACTGGCTTATCAACTGAAGCAATTTCACAACAAGCATAACATGGCGATTTCTTTCGATCTTGAGGATCCAGCTACAGCGCAATACCGAGGCATGTTGTCGTTTCTAATGCGCTCGAGGGTTCATCATGCTCTTTTCCACTCACCGACATTGAGGATCGTTTATCTTCGTCAGTTCTAAACGAACGTTGTATTTAAGTGTAAGCCAAACCCACCGGTTAACGACTTGGATATAGAGTTCTCTACAGCATATCTTCGTATAATTCTACAATTGGGGACTGAGGCTCAGGAGAATGGCCCAACCTCTTTCCCATTAGATATGCGAGCTGGCGCATTTCATCGAATGGGGTATGTAGGTGACGTTACCCACAACCAGTTCACAAAGAGCTACCTATACGGTCAATGACGGTATTCAAGGCATATATTGCTTGTGTCATTTGGACCGAAGAAGGCTGGATTCGACACGATGAACCAGAAAATGTAGTCTGGCAGGGTTTCCTTAGTCTACAACAAGCCCTACTGCTTCTCACAGTTCTTTTTTGATGAGATGGTGCAGCAGATAAGGGGCAGTGTTAAGGATCGGTTCATAATGATGATTATAAATGGATTAGTCCCTGATCTTCTAGCTGTTGACCCAGTAGTGCATCTGTCCTCAGTTGATAAGAAAATTTTCATGTACTCTCTGAGTCACAACAGTAGACGCCAAGCTGCAGACAGACCTCAGGCCACAGATTTATTTGGGGCAATACTTAATGCCAACTATGTGGCCCCACCGAATGATGGGTGGTAGGACAAGCCACAACCCCAGGCAGCGGCTGAAGCACATGTACTAGAACAACCTCCGGTTGCTGCTGTCGAGCCACAACAAGAAGTCGTTGGCAATAATGTCTTGATCCTGGACATTGAGGAGGCTCTGGATGCGATTGATAATTATGCTAGAGAGGCTGAAGAAGAGTTAAGATTGATGGATGATGTTGTAAGAAGTTTGGAGAGAGATGCGGAAGCGACCGAGAACGACCAGGACAGTGATGACCATCCACCTTTGGATGTCTATGGGCCGAAAGTCCTTGGGACTCGCTTCGGGGAGCGTTCTGCGAAGGCTAAGGGCAAAAAGAAAGTTAATGATGATGATGACTTTGTCCTTAGGGACGAAGGCGATAATGATTCTGATGATGATGACACTCCTCCGTTAATATCTGGTGTTCTAATATAAATGTTATTCAGGGTGTCCCATATAAATGCGTCAGAATCAGAAGTATTTACAGAGTTTATAAGTAGTTTACTACTCGCTACATATGTTAACAGCGACCTTAGAATAGACTTGTTAATTGGTCGCTGCACATGTTAAGCAGCGAACCTTTTTATACTTAGTATATTATCTTAAATTTATTAGTCGTTGCATGTGTTGGCAGTGACTCTACTTGCAACTTAGAATACTTTCGGTGTTCTTATCATTAACTGATAGGAAACTCAACTTTTGGAGTAAGTTACAAGAGCCTGATGCTGATGGAAATAACTAAAGCTTTTTGTCCAAGTCAAAGACCGAAGACAAACAGAAAGAAGTCTACGCTGAATTAAAAGTTGGTGTTCTCATCTATGTTACCAGCGAATCATGCTAGCATCCAGTAAAGTACATTGGGTTTGATAAATACCCAATGTACCATAGAAGGTCAACTCATAAAGTACTACAAAGGCTGGAAGTATCTTGCATAAAGATATGTACAACTGCTTATTATACCTTGTCAGAAAAAGTACATTGCTTTTTCTAATCCTGGGAATAGAAGTCAACATTAAACATTATTAATAGGATGTAATGTAACTTCCATTTGTTGGAAGTTTCATTTAAACTTCTTCAATACGGTATTGACACATGTTAGAGTTTAAAGCATCAAGCAAGTAATTATGACCTTCTAATTACTCCCCTCAACTACCGTATTGAATATCCAGAATTGCATTACTTCAACCTTTAATTTAAATAATCACTCATGTCTATCTGTCAGCATTGTCCCTTCACTTTTAGTAAGTGTTAATCATTGATCAGCTTCTGTTAGCTGTTTGACTTGTTAAAGTTACAAAAATGAATCAATAATAAAAGTTTTAAAATTGAATTACTTGTTATATAATTACATCTATTGTTAGTAGTTAATATTAATATGATTAAAAGGGACAGACATGAATATCACTTAATATGCTTCATCACGTTTTCTCCTTCTATAGCATACAAAAATTTTCCCCGACGCACCGTTATATTTGCCAAGTTGCCCTAATATAAATCAAATAAATTGCCAGAAGATATGATACTTAATATATTAGATATTTTCTATACATAACCAATAATGCACAGAATGTGTTAATTTATTTACCACAAGTCATAACTTACGTTAAAAAGTTGATGAGACATAATTAGATAACTTTAGATCAACTAACTTTTAATCTTAATTCTAATTTTTGAATGCACAATCTCTATCTCTAACTTTTATATAAGAAAGTCAAGTCAAGTAGTCAACCTACAACTGAGTCACATGATTTGACTTTCATATTACCTCTTGTCATATCATAACAAATTAGTAGAAGTACCACTATACTCTAAAACCCATTTTTACTGCATACATTATATAATTTCGAAATTTACCGATTTCCAGTATACGAATTAGACCGTTTAATAGCTGGGAACACCTCCTTTTTTGTCTCAATTAAACTCCCACTGAAATATTCTTTATCCTCTGTCATTATCTGTTTTTTAATTCTCCGGTTCTTTCTCACAACGACGGCATCGTCTATCGTTTCATCTCCATTCCCTTTCGACCCCACGCCACGTGGCAACATCCTTGACTTATAATGTGAAATCAATGAAAAACCCGGGTTATCTTTTACATACGCACCGGGCCCACAATCGCGAAACGATATTGACCCACACGAGATCAACTGCATCAACACTGATGATGATTTAACTTTATTTCCAACCGTTGGATTTGATTTACTATTATTATAATCTTCTATTTCTGGCCGGAGGATTAGTTTTCCATCAGCTTCCATCAACGACTCTAATGTTTCCGGACTTGAATCCGACGGCGGAGGTGAAATCTCTTCTCTGCTTAATTCCAAACTCTCGTTTTCACGATACGATTCTTTTTCCTCTTCTTCCTCTTCAATTTCTTTAATTATTGATCTCTGGTGCCGGCGTTTATCGTCAGTTTGAGTAGACGCGTCGGCGGCAACTTTTCCGGTGGAGATCCTACCGGAGTGAACTTTATACTCGTGGAGATCGATAGCGCTCCATGACTGATTCCTTCTACGTCTGACCACCGGAAAATCGCCGTTGACGGATTTTTCAGATTCCGGCGATAATGTTTTTGAAATCAACGACGGTCCTCCTCCGGTAACAACAAGCTCCGATCCTTTTAAAATATACTCTTGACCGTGGACAGGGTAAATATAATCATTTTCCGATAAATCATGCCACACGAATCCGCTCTTGTAAGTCCTATATATATAGATATATATTATATTATATATAATATATAAAACATATATATAATTTCACAGAAAGATTAGTCATATCAAAACATATAGATATAATAGATACATATATATATGTACGGACTAACCGTTTAGAAGACCAAGAGTATAATGCCGCCATTCCTTTTCCACGTAGAGAATTTAAACGCTCGATTACATCTACACACAAAAAAAAGTATTACCTAAAAACTTATTTATATTTTTTATTTACCATAAAATTTTATATTCTGCTTTAACGCAGTAACCAAAAGGTGTTTGACTTGACAGTCCAGAAATTGCGTTAGAGTTAAAATGTTGTTGATCAACATATAATATGTTTGATTTTACATAATAAATGGACCAACCTCGGAGATAAAGACCATCAGGGGAAGAAAGAGGAATTTCGATAAAATGCGGATGTTCGAGGTTACCGTTTCGGGAAAGATAGTAAACAACAGGGACTTTACGTGGTTTAGTGTGGATGGGGTGTGGTTCGGACCAGACTTTGGTGTGTTCAGGGCTACGTTCAGCGCTTCTTGAGTCTATCCATTTTCTGGTCATGTGATGGAGCTCGGTTGTGGTAGTTGGTCTAGTGGATCTTGAATGTGGTTCCATTTGGGATTGTGTTTTTGGTGAGGAAAGAGATGGGGGTGGGTCTATATGAAAGGAGTGTGTGAAAGGAGGGAATGAAGTGTGATAATTCAAATATGGACGCGTTGTGTGATGGATAACCAAATAAAAAAGGACGTCAAGGAGACTGGGGCTACTCTGGTGTGTAGTTTAAGTGTTGTTACTTTTTTAAGAGGTGTAATTATAATACTTAGAGCAGTGTTCTTTTAGAAAGTTGTACACTGTAACAAAAGTTGTGTTTAGGTGGATTTTTTTTTTTTTTCTTACAAGAACTAAGTGTATAGTGATTGTATTTGTTATAAGGGTGATGATTTTGACATAGAGAGAGCTTTAATAAAAACACATTAAAAATGTGTAAAGGCCTTTACAGTACCTAGAGTGGTATTGGATGCTGTTGGGATTGGCGTTACGTCACTCCGAAATGATGTACCCGACGCTCCCCCCTCCCCACGCCCCTTTTATAATTTAACGGCTAGTTTTGAAAAGTTAAAAAAAATTTAAAATTTAAAAAAAGAGAGATTATACAACCATTTTTTTATAAAAATAAATAAAGGTTTTAATCCTATTTTCTATATAAATACGACACTTCGAACACAATTTTAAACACACCAAAACACTTTTTTCTCATCTACAAACACACTCAAAAACTCAAAAATTCACAATTATGTGTTCCGATTCTTCTTCCGACGACGAAACAATGTTACGACTCCTCATTCAAACTCGTAATTCATAATGAAGTTTTAATTCCTCAAAAATAAGCCGAAAGTTCCAACCGAACACGTACACGTCGGTACATATATCGTGATCGGGTTGGTGCACACCAAATGTTAATGAACGATTATTTTGGTGAAAACTCGAAATACCCCAAGGAGTATTTCAAACATTGCTTCCGTACGAGAGGACGACTATTCCTCTGAATTATTGAAGGTATAACTACTTACTCTATTAAACCTATACCAGAATATTTTCTATATTTTCGACAACAACCCGATGCACGTGGTGTTCCGGGTTTTAGCACTATTCAGAAAGTGACATCCGCCCTACGCCAATTGGCATACAGCACAACACTGGATGCATTTGACGAAGATTTGCAAATGTCAGAAAGAACGCCACATGAAACATTACAAATTTTTCCGAAGTGCATGATCGACTTAGATGCAAATGTTTACATGAGAGAATCAACCAATGAAGACATCAGTTAGTTGTATGCAAAACATGAAGATATTCGTGGTTTTTCAGGGATGCTTAGACACAATACCCAAATACATGGAAGGGCAATACACACAAGGCGATCACGGGTATCCGACAATAATGCTTGAAGTCTTTGGCTCATACAACATGTGGATTTGGCATACATACTTTGGGGTTGCGGGGTCGAGCAATGACTTAAACGCGCTTAATTCATCTCCACTATTCAACAACTTGTTAAATGACTCTGCTCCCCAAATCCCGTATCAAGTGTGTGACATGTATTACAAACGAGGATATTATCTTACTGACGGGATATACCTGTCATGGGCAACATTCGTTAAGGGGTTCTCAAGTGTTGTTGATGCAAAAAGGGTGAAATTTACTAAAGCATAAGTGTTTGCTCGAAAGGATGTTAAACGGACATTTGGTGTTACCAAGGCCGATGGAATATACTCGAAGAACCAGCAAGAGCTTATAGCATAAACGTTATAAAGTGAATCATATATACTTGCATCATATTGCATAACATGATTACCGAAGATAACGCTTTTAATGTTCCGAATCAAAAGAGTATTATGTGCCTGTTAGGAATATGCAAATTACTTGGCACGAGAAATGTGACACATATAGGAGGAAAACCCAAAAGTTACATGCACGAGGGCCTTTGATTTGATCTTGTGAAACATATTTGGAGAAATCGTAATAGAACACAATTTGGAATCTTTTTTTTATTACATGTTAGGACTTTTTATTTATTTTATTTCAATTATTTATTTTTATTTTTAGGACTTGTAATTTTATTTTTATTTTTAATCAATTTATTTCCTTTATTTTGTTATTCATTTCTATTTGCTAAATTATTTGAATTTTCTAAAAAATAAAAAAATCAAAAATAAATTCCCGAACACTGTCCTGAACACTGTTCTCACTCCCCCGATTTTTAGCAACAGTGTTCCCGCTAAACAATATTGCTAAACATTGTGACACTTGGGTCACCACTTCGTGTGCTCTTATGCCTATGTCATGTTAGACCACCCGTCATGGTCTCGTGGTCGTGGTCCGTCCTCCGAGCACAAACAACCACAGACGGAGTGAGGACCGTGGTGGCGGACCGTCGTCACAAACAACACGAAGAATAGCAGGGCCCATTGATTACTTTATTGCTTTTTTTGTTTGTTTAAAAGTGAAAAAAACTCTTTTTTGAAGTAACACCTATTGCTACTTTTTAAAAGAATGTAAATAAAAAATATGACCATTTGTTGCCTGTAACGATTGAAAACTTCTCGCACACGCTTTTAGCAAAACAACAAATTAACCAATTCACCGGTATACATATTCACCAACACTATAATTTTTCTAACCATGTTTAATCAAAACGAAAACTTCTCATACACGAATCTTCTCAATTTCGGCACTATGAATATCCCGGGTTCTATCTCATCATCACCATACCGAATAATCCACAATCCAACATGTTTTTAATGATCGTTTGACTAACAATTACAACATTTCCAACAAACAACATCAACAACACAACAAGAATCACCACAACAAGCATCTGCATCATCGGACAAAAAAGGGAAAATAGAAATTAATGGAAGATTTAAAGGTGTGCCGGTCATGTGTTAAAAAAATAAAAAAAATTGGACACCTAAAAGAAAGCGTGGTTGCCACAATGTTGACTCGATACCTCGAAAGACCACAAAGACGACAACTCTCGAAGACATACTAGTTTTTGGGAAAAAATGGAAAAGAATTCAACAACAACAACAACGCGAGCTATCAATGAGACGATAATCAAATTACCTCCAAATGGCGAAACATTAACCAACTTTGTGGTCAATTTAACGCAATTTTCAATGAAAACTACCACTAATGGGGAAGTGGCCAAGATGACAGGACTATCTATGATCGAACAATGGCCGACTTCTTAACCATCACAAAAAATCCCGTTAGTATGAATGAGTCTTGAGAAATACTAATAGACAAACCAAAGTGGTATATGCAACAACGAGTAGGTGGTCCGACGAGGTGATTATTTGATGAAGATCAAGAATATGAAAATGAGACGGTTGATCTCAAAGACTATTCTACCAACGATCTCTTTAGTGATGATGCGGTTCCACGACTCCCTGCCGATTGAGTACACGGTCACGAAAAGTCGCAAAAAGTCAAAATTCTTTTAACACGACGACTTTTTCTCGTGCTACCAATTCAAGGATCGAAGTTGTGGTTGAACGCATAGCGAGCTAAAAAGATAGAATGGCAGCTCAACGTCTAGAAGTTGTGTGTGAGATAAAAGAAGTCGAAAAAATGTGTGAGACAATTGAGTCACTAAAAAGTTTCTACCGAGGGCTACAAGTCAAAGGACAAAAGGCGAAGTAATAACATGAAAAAGTATATTCCAAAAAAATATGGGGAATTCGTGGACCTCAATGCAGACGATGATGAAGATGAAGATGAAGAATAGTTTTAGGATTATGTTTTTTAATTATTTTGTTTATTAATGGGACGATCGTTCGTCGTACTAACGTCGTGATCCTTTGTGAAAATACCCCTATTATTAATAATGGGATGATTGTCCGTCGTACAAACGTAACACTCACGACGGGTCACAACGGACTATCACCATTACAGGTAGTCTTATTTTACCCTCTTTTCGTCCATCCTCAAAACCCCAGTTGACTAACAAAAAGGTTCATTTCTTTGTCTCTTTCACTTCCGCTTCCAGGTAGCCTCAATTCTCCAACGACAGAATATATTTCGCGACCTAACCCAGCTACCACTCACTTCCAAGAGTGAGGGAATTATTACTAAGGCCTACAACAATAGAATATTGACATTCCTTTTTAGAAGTTACAAAAAATATATTAGTGCTACAAGTTTTGCAGTTCGGTGCGTTTCCCCGTAAGTTTTTGTTTTCATTTTCACATTAAGATATGAACGTATTGTTACATGCTATGACTGTCAAACTATTTGGCTTATAAGTTTTAATTGTTGAGGTTTATTTGGTATGTTATTTCAATTTCTGCCATAGCCTAATTCGATCTATATTCACTGATAAGTTAGATTACCCGAGTGTTCATTAATGGAATATTTAAGCAACGTTTGACGATCAACCAAAAGTAACATCGAAGCAAACGAATTTATTGACCGAACAAACATATTTACTCTATAACACCTTAGGCAAATCCTACATCGGCCGTGAAAATGAGAGATCTTGAGCTTAAAATGTGAATCTCATCCTTACCAGACACAACACATTTTGGGGCCACAAGCACTGCAGATCCCATGAGAATTCTGCAATTAAGTGTGCTCGAGTGGGATTAGTACTAGGATGGGTGACTTCATGAGAAGTCCTCATGTGGTCACCGAGAAAAAGCCGTGTGCCTGCAGGTAAATCCGAAAATATTGTGATTGTGGTAAGGTGAGATGTTACAAATGGTATCAGAGCGACTCATGTACCGTTCGTGATGGTGGGGCAAACCTCATCGAGGACGATGAGTCCCAAGGGGGGGTGTTTGTAACACCTTAGGCAAATCCCACATCACTCGTGGACATGAGAGATCTTGGGCTTATAAGGTAAATCTCATCCTTACCAGATACAACGGTTTTGGGGCCACAAGCTCATCAGATCTCATGAGAACTCGGCAGTTAAGCGTGCTCGAGCGGGAGTAGTACTAGGATGGGTAACCTCCTGGGAAGTCCTCGTGTGGTCGCCAGGAAAAAGCCGTTCGCCTGCGAGTAAAACAAACAATATTGTGGTTGTAGTAAGACGGGATGTCATATATTCTAGGCGGGATGTTACATACTCTCCATCAAGCTGCAATACAATTGAAGTGACATGTGAGGGTGCGATGGGACTTAATCGGGCGCCATTGCCGGAGGTGGGAGTGAGGCTGCGGGAGTTGGAAGAGACGGGGTGGTTCTCGTATGCGATACGGGTGAAATAATTTTAAAGACTTAGAGATATAACTGTCCATACATGTTAATTTCCTGTGTAAGTACAAAAATTATCTGTGGTAAAATGAAGCCCCTTTGTTCATCTAAAATCAAATGTTCATTTCTATAGCATATTATTATGTGAAATGGATTTCGTTTCTAAAAATATTTGTTGACTTTCTCTATATTGCCATATACGAAGGGGTTTATTGGACAAAAGAAGAAAAAGGGGGAAGGGAGACGAAAAGAAGATTTTTTATAATATTTTGTTTGCGACAAATATCATCCGCATAAATTATTGTACTTTAATTGATTATCATGAGACATAGAGCATGTTATAACTTACATAAAAATATAATTTTTCCATTTGGTAATAAGTGTAAGAGAACAATGATATTCTTACAATTACTTTTTGCATAATATTTTATGAATCAATTATGTGAAAAGATAAATTATGAATAAATTAGTAAAGTTAATATATTATTTTGAAATAGACATTTATTTTAGAATAAATTAAAAATAAAAAAATTGACATTTTTTTAAGACGTCGGAAGTAACATTTTATCTAAAGCAACAAAATCAAATAAAAATATTCGAGTTACTTAATTAAGAAACATGTTGTTGCTATTTTATAATAAGGTGACATTTTATCCGAGCCAAATATGTGTTGACATAATTATTGAAACAATATGAGATTACAAATGCAATAAACAAATCTTATCCAACAATGTAAAATGACATATGAGGCGTCAACGAAAATCTATCCATAAAAATATTAAACTTCAAACCTTGTGACAACTAAGGATACGTGTGACGGTGGACGCCTAATATTACCAAAGTGTGTAAAGTATAATGTAGTCAACGCGAGTTGACTGAAATTATTTCCGGCCTACAACTAACAATTCGACTTTGGACGGTAGCGATTACGGATTCAAATCACAATTACGACGATGCCGTTGAGATCTTCCTGGATAGATACTCTTGTTCCCAGTGTTGGAATTCGGATCGACCAGAATAGTCAGATCGTGACATGAACCCAAAATCGGGCCAAGCTAACTCGGGTTAATAACGAATTTCAGCTTGAAATGAACCGGCCGGTTTGCCAGGTCGAACCGGGTGAACCAAACCTGTCTTTGACCCGTTTTTTTTTCTTTGTGACTGGAACCGCGTAGTTTAATGTTCCAAATTAGTAGGTCAACCATAGTCATATTGAACTTACTTTTGTATTTGGGCTTGAAATTTATAGAAGGTTATTGTAGGTTGTAATTTGTGTTACCACTAATAGGGGATAACTTCAACATTAAAAGAAAATAAAAATACAATAAAAATGTATGCCCCTTATTTTGAACCTCAGAGATCTTATGCTTGTTGCCAACTAATCTAACCCTAACTTTGTGATAGTGTTATATTTATAATTAATTATTACTAAAATGTAAATGATTATTTTAATGATTTTTCTAATAGCTCTTTTAATGATTATTTTGAAAATTTTATAAAAGTTCATAGCGATTATATATTGGATTTCAAATATCATAATTTATAATTATAGTTGTAAAAGTTTGAGTGCATAGCTTCAAGTCATCATTATTTTTATTTGAGTTTTATATGTATTTTGACCACTCATAAATTGCTATAGAAAAATTCTAATTTCAACATTGTAAAATCTACAGTAAATATGGAGTTTCGTTAAACATTAACACTCGATCAATTTTGATAAAAAAAAAAAATTCGAAAAAGTCAAAGACCAGTTTGACCCTACGGTCCAACCAGTCCGACCAGTCTAACTGGACCTGGGAAATCGACCGGGTCAAGCATTGACCTGGTTTCAAACATTGCTTGTTTCTTGATGAATTTTTTTTAATATAATTAGAATGAGAGGAAAGATATTTAAATTAGAATGAGAGAAAATATATTTTCTCGTGATGTTAGTCCAAGTGAGTACATGATTATTTATGAGAGTATGATAAGCAATAAGAGAGTTTCATCTGACAAAAGTTTACTTTCTCCTCACGTTCTATAAAATTAAACATCTCAAAAACTGTTAGTCAAAAAATTAAAAAAAATCAATAATAAAAAACATTTTTTTAATAGATATCTCACATAATATATTTTCAATGATTTTTATTTTTTTTTCATTTGTTGATGGATTTTGAAACGACTATCACATTTGATACAAGCGACTGTCACATGTGATACAAGCAATTGTCACATGTGATATTTAGATGTTATCACATGTTCTAGTCATTTCTAAACCTACCAAAAAATGAAATTAAAAAGTTCGTTGAAGGTATACCACGTGAGATGTCTAATCGAAGAGAAAAAGACGTTGATTTTAATGGTGCAACTTTTATGATAGTTTGACTAACCGTTTTTCAAATATTAAATTTTTAAAAATATAAAAGAGAATGAATAATTAAAATTGATACATATATTGTCACAAGATTTTTGGAAATTTTCTTATTTACCATTAAAACTAAGTAATATGATGGTGCAAGGGTAAAAAATATTACATTTATATTTCTCTAACTTTTTTAAATATGCACATTTTGAATACTTCTTTCAAAATTGTTGGACTTCATTGATTATCTTTCGATGTAACATTAAATTCATTCATTAGATTAATAACCAGAGAAGCATAGTGAAAGTCGAGTCCTTTTAAAAAAATATATAAAATAAAATAGAATTTGTGTTGCTGAAGTCAAACTAAGTAGTTGGGAGTAATGTGTAGTTTGACAAAAAGAGTTCGTGTTCCCGAAAGGTTCAAACGGATTTCAAACACTTGAATGAAAAAGTATTTGTTTTATGAGGCCAACAACATTATTATTAATATAAGTAATTAAATGAGCTTGTTTATTGTCTTCATGTGCACAAAGTACATATATATATATGTTTACCATGGTAGTGTTGACCCAGCAGTCAATCAGTCTTGTATCCCATGCATACCTCATGAAATCAATTTTCATGTGGTTGCTGTTTAAATTAATAATTGTAACTTGAAATAAATGCTACTATGTTGATGATTTTTCTTTGGAATATAAGAGAAAAAATCACTCTAACAAACAGCTAAATATGCAAAGCGAAACAATTACAAAGGGTTAGAAGTATAATTTGGATCGCTTGTTCACATTTAAGTTGCCTACTTTTTATCCATATAATTTCTGTCAATCCTTTCACTATGAACAACTTGGGCCCATCAACTTTGTAGACCCACCCATCTTTATTCTCATTAAAGCCCATGTCACTTAACAGGCTATTGAATTCTAAAAGCTGATTACAGTTTGGGCTGCCAATGATGGGTCTCCTTTAGGCCCATTTGGAGCTAACTTTTGTTTGGGCTAACAGAAGATTGCTCCTTGAAGGTAGACGTGTACATCCGATTCGCGATGACCGGTTTTTATGGGTTTGGTATTCTAGACCTTTAAACCGGTTTGAAATCGGATTCGTTGAAACTGGTTTCAAACCGCTTTGAGAGTCTATCCGTCGGATAGCTCTCCTAGCATCAATACTTTTGTTGTTTTTTGGGAGTCTTTACCCCATTTTGATAGTATATATATGTATTAGATGGTTGGGGTTTATTTACAATAATCAAAAGCTTTGTTAAATTCTAAAAACTCTCTCGAATTGCAAAAACGCCACATATATTCTTAACTCTCAACTCTCATTCTCGCAACTTTCAACTATCAAACGCAATGGCATCATCATATGGGCAATCACAATCTTCAGTTGGTATGGGGGAATCATATAGTAATGCTATGGTTGTTTCCGTCATAGCGATGAAAAGAAACCTGAATATTTGGTGCAATTATGACTTGTGTGAAATGTCGAGCGGCCATAGAAAAACTTGATGCAAGAAATGTGAGGCATTTTAAGGAAACCGGGAATACTACTTTGAAGAATCATTCAACTCTCTATTGTAAAACGATGAAATATGGGTTGGGGCATGATCAAACGACAATGGCGAATGATGCTACGATTTGGCAATACGAAGCGAGTTTGGTGTGGGATAGGATGGCCAAGTTTGTCATTAAAGAAAGTTTGCCTTTTGACACTTCGACAATCCACGGTCGACGAAATTCATCCAAGAAACGCTCCAACCTCGTTATACACATATAAGCCGTTCAACTCTTAGACGAGACGTTATTAAAATGTGAAAAATTGCTAAAAATGAAATGATTTTAGGTTTTCAAAATATAGAAACCGGTAAAAATTTAACTTGTGATGTTTGGACGGCTCCACATGCTTCACTAGATTTGTACATTTGCGTTACCTCTCATTGGGTCAATCCCCATATCTGGCAAATGATGAATCGTACGATTGCGTTTGAATTATTTGGATATCCGCATACTGGCGATAATTTATATACAGTTTTAGATTAAGTGATAAACAGTTTTAAACTATAAGAAAAAGTATTTTCTATATCTTTTGATAATGCATCTAATAACATCGTCGTCATCGACAATTAAAATTAAAATATAAACCGGTTTGCAATGGTGTATTGTTTCATAGTTGATGTGTTGCACATATCATTAACTTGATTGTGCAAAATAGACTTAGTGTTATTGCAAACATAAAAGAAATTTTTATACACATAAATACCATAAATATATGAAATTTTGTGTCGATTTGAATGCCCTTTGGGTAGGTCCGAATTGGGACGTATCTACTAGATGGAATTTGACATGTAATATGTTGGAAAATGTTTTAAGACAAAAAGAAACTTTAAAAATATTTCATGACCTTCTTGCGAAACGTAATAGGGTTACACCTTTTCCGAAGTCGAGTTGGCGTACTATCCAACTAATTACCGAAATGCGTAACTGCTTTTTTTGTTGAGTGTTTATTATCCGACTAGTTGTTTAGTATTAATCAAATGTTTTTAATGTGTTAAAAAATAAACGAGTTTGAATTGAGGAGCGACATTTTTGTACACATGGTACAATTAATGAAAGCCAAATTTATAAAATATTTTAAAGAAATGACTCCCGTTATAATTTGTTCTGCCGCTTTGAACCCGACTTTAAATGTTGGTGGGGTTGAAACTTACTTCGAAACATTTCTTACAATTTGGTTTGTTAAACGAAGACCCGGATTTTGCGGCAAATGAAATTTCTAACTTTTCCGAAGTTTTTAAAAGTTTGTTTGATTTCTATTTATTAAAGTATGGTTCCACATCCCTTCATGATGATATTTGAAATGAGACGGAATCGGATCAAGTTCGCACGCAATAACGAAATGATGCGATTATACAACACTTTAAGAAATGAGTATCCGAAAAGAGCTCGATCAGCACTCCTAGTTGCGACATAGGAAGGTATATTGGTTCCGACGTTTTGACATACATCACTATTGAAGAGTTTATCAATTTGGATATTTTAGCTTGGTGGAAAGAGCATGAAGCTCAATTTCCAATTATAGGCGCTATGACCCATGATCTATAAAACGTCCAAGCTTCTACAATACCTTCGGAGTCAGGTTTTTCGGTTAGTTGTCGGGTTATCTCACCAAGAAGAACCAAACTCACCCATTTGTCGGTGGAAGTTTGTATATGTTTAAAAGACTATCTTGACAGCGTTGAACGGATACAAAACATTTCACCACTTGAAGGGAAATGGTTAGGGTTGAGCAAGAAATACCTGAGCAAGAGATTGAAATGGGATTGTCGATACCACTTACCGCGCAGGACCTTTCTTATGAAGAAGACTAAATAAACGACGACGATTCAAAGAGTTTCATTTATGTTTCAAGATGTATTATGTATTTCCAATTATTAGTTGAAATGCAAATAAACAAGAAAATTACCTCAAAAACGTGTTTTATACATTTTGTATTTTATTAAGTTGGCTTTGATCAGAAAGACTATATTCGGTGGATAGGTACATCCTATCCGACGGATATAACCTTTCTCATCAACATATGTTGATCAGAAAGGACCTATCCGCAAGATAGGGTGGACCTACCCGTCGGATAGGTCTAAACCGAATTGTAAAAATCGGTTTGTACCAGTTTGAAACTGGTTTAATCCAAACCCGTTTGAACCAAACCAGTTTCAAATCGGTGTGAACCGATTTGAGATTTCCTCGGCTTAAATTGATTTTGACCGGTATTAACTCAAATCGATTCGATTTCCGAACCAATTCGGTTTGAGTCTAGAACCGGTTTTGAACACCTCTACTTGAAGGTACATTCCGCTTCCAAAATTTAATATTGAATCCATTTTCAACTTCTTTTAAAAAGTGAGTCAACATTGTATTTTTCTCTTTTTGATACCACTTATCCTCTTTCAAGGGCCATTTAAACTATATGAAGATACCACTTTGTTACATTAATAAAGAGATAGAATTAATAGCTACCAAAATATATATACAAAGAAGATAATGGTATATCGTTTCTCTTCGTATTTCCTATCTTGTAGTACTGTAGAACTATATGAAGAGACCGCTTTGTGTTTGGCTCCTCAGTTACCGAGCCACTGTGGTCTGAGGTCGATCTCGATTAAGAGGGCAAACTTAGATTTGCACAATGCCATTTAGTTCAATAGTTGCTACTTGTTAGTACTTGGTAGTCTTTTCCTGTACATGATTGTCAAAATTGATATTCACCTTAATTAGTACTCCGTATAAAGAATAATTTCATTCCTTAACTAATAGTCTAATACACTAACTGATTTTTTTCCTTACAACTGCTTCCAAGTTCGAAGAGCCCCTTCAAGTTGGTACGTAGAGACCTTCGGAAGTCCCGGCTTGTCAAATGAGTTGGGGAAGTTGATATTGCTGATTGCCCTGGTTAAGATATGTATGCAAGTTGATCACAAAGTTGACTAACGGAAAACAAATTACTTTTTCTTATAGTTCTTGCTTGATGAAATATCGATCCACATCATCATATTTTGTTATATTATTCCTAGACTCCTTTGTGAGTTTTATTTCAATCTTATAAAGAAGATAAAAAGTTGTCTTTCTTGGAGAGGACTTTGAGAGAATATAGTCACATTCTCAATTATGGACGTAGACTCTTCTAGTCAGCTTGAACATTGTCTTTCACATAATGTCTTGTCTTTGAAGTAGGACGTGTGAATCGCCCAACGTCACTGATTATCGATGTTTTACAAGAAAAAAATGTCTTATTCAAATTGGAAAACTCTAATGTTGCAAACTATTGCTAAAATTAGAACAGTCCAATGAGCTAGAGGCAAGAGTCAAGGTAGTGACAAATAGTGATGTATAAGAGCATGATGAGAACTACATCCACTTATCAATCCATTTGATGAAAGAATCAGGGCCGGATTAATTCAAACACCACCTCACCCCACCCACCCACTTACTTCCATAACATAATCTTTATAAATGGGCTCACGTCACACTAATTGTGACCTTGTAGTGTTCCCTTATCATCACAAGAACTCCACCAACACGTGTACGGTCCTGATCAACTCTTCAATCATTCTCATAACCCTATCACAAGATTAAACTCTCCACTCACGACAAACGATATGTTAAGAACTATAGTATAAATTATAACCCTAATGTCCATCAAAGTTTCCAAGTTACTCATCACTAAATTTCACCTGAAATAAAAGAATACTTTAAGAGCGAGAATCAAAGAAAAAAGTAAAAAAAATGAAAATGGGACAAGAAGATGATCATATGATGATGATGAGAAAAGGGCCATGGACCGAGCAAGAAGATGTTCAATTGGTTTCATTCGTAAACATGTTTGGAGATCGACGATGGGATTTCATTGCAAAAGTTTCAGGTTTGAAGGTGGCGGGAGAAACAAAAATGAAAAAATAGGTAGTAATAATTGGTTACGTCCTGTTAGGGTTAAAAGAGAGGTCATGAAAAATTATCCATAAACAGAAAGCTAGAAGTAAAAATAAAAAAATATATTGGTACACTAATTAGTTAAATAAACTTTTTAATTAATTACCTTCTTCGATTTGTCTAACGTATGTACTCATAAATATATTACATTTTGGGGTATTATTTTTTTTCTTCAAATTTTAATTAATCAGGTTTAAAAAGAAGTGGGAAGAGTTGCAGATTGAGATGGGTGAACTATTTACACCCTGGTTTGAGAAGAGGGAAGATGACTCCACAAGAAGAACGTCGAATTCTTGAGCTTCATTCTAAATGGGGCAATAGGTTTGAATATTCATCCTTTCTTTTTATTTATTTTTATAATTAATATAATATAATTATTATGATTATATGATTATGATTTACATGTAAATTGTTTATTTTATTGAATAACTTAACATTTGATACAACTACCAAACTTTTAATCTTGATGGAGTACAGTTTCTTTCCGATCATTCCGATAATTCATATTCAAGATACATTTATTTTGATTTTTCATTCATTTACTAATCTTTGATATTGATTAATTGAACTTGAGAACCGTAGGGGAGTTTAATTGTTGAGGGATAATATTTTTACTCACATATTGATCAATGAATTCTATATTCAATGAATATTAAGTGTACGATATCATTCGCCCATAATTAAATATTAAGTGTACTATTAAGGATTGGACTTTTTTCTTGAATCCTTTTCTACAAAAATATTTATATGTTATTACTTCGCTTTTATTACCTTTAATTTAGTTCATGAACTTTTAAAGTTAACTAGCTTGAATTGCTATACTAATGGATGTCGAGTTGTCGACTCGCACACCTTAAAATTATGTAGAATTTTAATTGTATTTATATATGTGTATTTTTTATTATTTTATTTTTAATATTATTAAACAATATTTAATTACTATCCATTTCAACCGGGCAAACCGAACCTTTACCTGGTTCAACGATTAAATTCACTTTATTAGTTTTATTTAATAGTTAAATCTTGTGTATTAAAACTAATGGAGCATTTAAATGTTTCTCCTTCAAAGTCTAAATTTTAGATAAATAAATTTTTTATCGACATTATCAATCGGTACCAAATTTCATATGCAAATAAGTAAATAAATATGACATCTTTGATTTTATATTGAATACATATGGCGGAGATGATCCTACATTAGTGCAAATCTCCTCTCAATTAGTAGACACGTTTTGAATTGATGTAGAGGCTCAATTCAAAGATAAACATGTGAAATAGAGATAGCAAAGTAGACAATATCCCCTAAAAATGATTGGTTAGAATCAATATTATTCCCTCACGGTACCAACTAGTCGAGTGACTTGTTTATTTTTAAAAATATGGTGATTTAATTAAATAGTAAAAAAAATATACCCTCTCTGTTTCATTTTTATTAACACTCAATAAATTTTATTCGATTTAAAATATGTCGAATGAATATCAAAGTTGTTTCTATATTTAAAATAAATTTGACTTGAAAATATTTATAAAATAATTGAGTATAATTAATAAGGATAAATTGAGAAGTTTAATAGTTTTTAATAGTCATTTTCTGCAAGTAAACAATTTTTGGAAACAAACAAAATAGCAACATGAAAAATAAAAATGAGAAGAAGGAAGTATTGCGTAAAATGAGCATATTTCTAAATTACGTTAAAAATTTGATTACATTAACTTAAAGTATTATTATCAAGGTTTTTGAACCTGAGTTGATCCGGCAGACTGCGACCCGGGTAGTGAGGCGGGTCAAAACATTTCAGGTCAACTTTAGTTTCTGACTCACTGTGACCCGACCGGTTTAGTGATCCGATCGGTGACACGGGTTAGGTTGACCCGACAAGTTTGTGATTTTTTTTTTGTTAGGTTTGACCGATCTTTCGTTTGTGTAATTTTCAATTTTTATAGTTTAACTATATTATTTTGTCGCTAAAGTAGTCATCATAAATCATTAAACCATATTAAAATTTGCATTGCATTTAAAAATATTTCCAATCTTTTATTCGTGTATCTGTAAACGGTTTCTTAAAGACTAAATAATTTATGTAGTAATATTTAATTATCTTCAACTTCCAACTAAGAGTTCATTATTGTCACAATTCAACAAATCAAAACAAGGTTGAAATTATTACATGATCATATGCGTTGACAAATATTTATGTACAAATTATTATTTATGTTTACCTCAAATATAAATATAGTGGAAACCTTACCTGTAGCAAACATGTATATTTCATATGTTAAAAGGATTAAAACTGTAAAATGTGATATTATTTTTGCCTTTGATACACCTAGATTATATGTAGCTAACAACACATTTATCATCCTCAAAAATAAATTATGTCTTGAATAAAAAGTCATAAACATATATAGTTATGCAATTGATAGAACTTAAACCTTGTAAAGTTAACTTTATATAAAAGATTAAACATAAGATTTATAAATATGAAGCAAGAAGATTATAAAATACATAAAAGGACAAATATTCAATTTCCTGAAAAGTGAGTCACAAAATGGGTTGACCTGGAGCCGATCACTATACCGAGTCGTTTTGAAATCCGGGTTTTAGAACCTTAATTATTATATTTCTCACAAGTGCTTAATTAGCGGCAATTAGGGTCTGTTTGACATGGAGCTTTTCGAAGCTTTTAGGAGCTTTACTTTTTATTTTTCTATGAAAATAAAAGTCTTGTTTGTCATGTATAGATGTAACTTTAGAATCCAATAAAAAGTTCAAAATCACGAAAAACTTAAAATCTAAAGCTACAACTTCAATCTAGAGAACTTTATCAAATATACCCTTAATAAGCGAAGATAATTAGCTACTTTCTTTCTGGTTTATATCCACTCCACTCTTTGAATCTATCTTAATATCCTTATCATGAACATTAGAATATTAATTTCAACATTTCGTTTTCAAAAGACTTTTTTTTTGTGTTGTCGTATAACATTTTTACTTAATATATCTTTTCGGATCCCCTTTGTCCACTTTCTCACTACACGGATGTCTTTACTCTTTGGTGGTTACATAACTTACTCTTTGGTGGTTACGTATAATTGCAATATACCATCTTTAATTTGAAAACAAAGTTATTAACTTTTATTTGAAAAAAAACAAAAATAAATAAATAATAACTTAAAGGGTGGCCATTGTTTTTTTAACTTGAAATCCAGCGGGTATTTTAATTAAGTCCCCACACCACACTCATAATATGCCCCTTGGCCTTTATGTTGAGAGACAATGACAAAGAACATGTTGTTATCTTTTACTATTTATTATGTCTACTTTACGCTAGTTATATATGGTTTAAAGAATGATTTTTAAGTTGATGACACGTATATATCATCTTTATTTTTCTAGAGTTAGATGTGACACTTTTTGCTGTCGCGTTTAGAATCGTTTATTTATATGTTTATGTGTTCATACACCATTTGAGAAGTGCTGATATACTTATTTTTATGAATAGATAAATTTTATATATGTTACTGCTAAACCCCTAAATATCATATATATGTCTTATGCACACTATTTTAAAATATATTCGGTACAATGAATTTTATGTATATTTGGACATACTTAAAATTCAATCAAACTTTGTATTTTGCATATACTTGTTTATTTTAAGCAGTTAAACGTCAAGATGAGCTATCATTTGCATGTATAGTGATCATTATATTAATGTGCAGATGGTCTAGAATTGCTAGAAAACTTCCTGGACGAACTGATAACGAGATTAAGAATTACTGGAGGACTCATATGAGGAAGAAGGCACAAGAGAAGAAAAAGGAATTATGTCCATCTTCATCATTGTCAAATTCAACTTGCAACTCTTCAATATGTACTAGCAGTCCTACAATTTATTCGATGCCAATGACAGAAACCAAAGAAAGAAGCTTTTATGATACTGGGGGGCTAGAAACGATCACAATGAGCAAAAACAATACTAGTATGACGATAAGTAGTGCTACTAGTGTTAACGATACAAGTGAAGGACACGATGGGTATAGTTCAATGGATGAGATATGGAAAGATATAGATTTATTAGAAGATGATGGTATAAGATCTGTTTCGGATATTTATAGTGAAATAGCACCTAATTCTCCGATTTGGGACTACTCTCTCAACACGTCATGGATGATTGATGGCCAAGAGGAGATAGGATGCAATATGTTTTTTTCCCGACAACAAGCGAGGAATTTAGTACAACGTTAACCGGCTAACTTAGCTACATATTTGGTTACATATTTGGTGTTGATAGATTCAATAAGTCTACTGTTCTTTAAGTTACATATTTGGTGTTGATAGATGCAATAAATTACTAGATTAAGTAAACCATGCCATGCTATTAAATGAAAGTAATTGAACAAACAAAAAATCTATTGTTAATTAGGAAGAGGTACTAAGTGTTTGAATTTGTATTTAACTGTAATCTAAAGTTTATTGTGTAAATTCAACTTTATTTTGATTAGTTGTGGATATCAAATTAATTTATGTTGTACATAAGCAATGACTTATGAGTCGGTCAAATTTCTATATCCCCACATTTCTTTTCTTAACCGGCTCAAATATTTGATTCGTTTATTAGACCTTCCGTCCTCACCATTTGAAGGGTGGGTGATCTATATATATATATATATATATAGTGTGGGGATCAAGAGGAAAACAAAAAAATTAGAGAAGGAGGGAAACAAATCTCAACCATTGATTTCATCATAAATGAATTCTAAAAATCACAAATAATTTCAAAATTTAACATTCATCACAAATGAATGTTAATAATATTTATTTATGAAAAAATCAAGGGGCTAAGATTTGCTTATCTCTTTCCCCAAGATTTAGAGGTTCCCTATGGATCCTTTCCCAATATATATATACACTAGATTTAAACCGTGCGATGCACGACAATTTAAGTTAAACAATTTTTATATTCATAATTTTTATATGTTTAACAGTTTAATATTATTTTTCAATTAGTATTTGAGTAGGATGTATAGATTTTTTAATTAATTATTGTTATATTTAAATATTATCTAACTCTATCTAAATTTAATTTTTAGTTTATCTTTTAAATTTAAATAATTATTTATTTTTAAATTATGAGAAGGACTTTGTGGCAAAATATGTAGTAATGTTACACCCAACTTTCTAAACACCTTTTGAGAATTTTTTTTTTATTTTTTTGTATGAATAGTGACCTGTGAATAGTGCTATTCCCCGGAAAGCCTTTTTCTGTCGAAAATTGCCTCGTATATTCGCCGGATAGGTTTACCTATCCGCCGGATAGACCTCTGCTGACCAGTTTTTGACCATTTTTCATACTTCAACTCCAAATGCAATCAAGATGCATTCCATTGTTTCCAATGACTATTTACAACTTATAAACCAACTTAAATCACATAAGTTCATCCTTTTCAATCGAACACATACCAAAACATGTTTGACCCATTTTGACACTGTTACAAAATTGGGTTCAATGCAACAAGCTTATGTGATCTCGGCTATGATTCAAAGAGATTAGCACTTGCAAACTTGTAACAAGTGCATTGCAATCCTTCTCTAAGCATTCCCTTTTCCGCGAGTTTCCCTCTTACCAAATTCACTTGCGCCTACAAAATAAAAACAACTAAAAGAGTAAGCGAAACGCTTAGTGAATTCATAGGTAATTAAACAAGTGAACAACTAGCAACTTTTGGATCAATTTGATCCATTTTACATTCAACTTAATCAACTTATCATTCACTTGAACACAAAGTGCTCAATTATACAACATGGCATCAACTAGTCATTTAAAGTCAATCAACAACTTGACTTCACTATCACTAATCAAAAGTCAACAACTTGATCACCATTTTAATAACTTTACTTGATTCAATAAAATGAATACAACCAACAATTAAAGTCAAGTTTACATCTCAATTGATCAACAACTAAGTCAATTAATTTGACAGCAACAAAATCTACTATAATTGAAATCAAATAACAATAGGGATCAACAATCAACTTTAACAACTAACGATTTGATTTCAATTTACAATTGGAGTCAATATGAATTGACCAACAACTAGCATATAAATGATATGCACAATTATACGGATTCGTACTCTGTTCCACTTTCTCATCTCAACTGAGCTAGCACAAGGCTAGGAAATCTCTACAAAGTAGAGAATCTAACATGTGGTTCATTCACAACATGAAACCACCTAATCATCTATCATGTGGTTCATTTACAACATGAAACCACCTACTCAACTATCAATTGGATCCTCTTACACGGATGTAATCCGGATCCATCTTTACAACTCAACTGTGTGGTTCATATACAACTTGAAACCACCTATTCCATCATCATATGAATCCTCTTACACAGATGTAATCTGGATCCATTCAATCAACACAACCAATCTAATTACAATATAAACTCACCTTGGTGATTAAATGAAGATAACTTGCCATTTGCATTCTTCACTTCTTTAACACCTATCAACACCCCAATAATCAATTTTACAATAAATAAGCATGTATCATCATTCATACCACTTCTCTTGTCACTAATCAACAACTAATTCAATCATGTGCAGTTTGACTTTTAAAAGTCAAACTAGCATAAATTCATCAATTTTGCTCATGAACCAATTTATAGTTCAATTGCTTAAACCACTATTTTAATAACAACTAATAACATCAATTTGACTCTTCTAAACTAACAATTTAGTGGGTTATCATATTAAACCCGAATTCAACTTTTGTAAGTTGGGTTTCATAAGCTTCCAATCAAAATCTTACAATTTCATGATTTGAAAACAACAAACACTAACTATAAACAACTTCTAGCATCAAAATAACTTCCTTGAGCTAACAATTTAATGGGTTTATTAGTCAAACCCGAATTTAACATTTCTCCTACTTGGGTTCATAAGCTATCAACTCAATTTCACCATTTCGTGGTTAAATTCAATCACCAACAAGTTACAAACTCTTACAAGCATCAATTGAACATAATTTAAGGGTTATTTCATCTATCACTACCAATTCAACTTCTATTCATCATTCTACCCAAATATTAGGTCAACTAAGCAAGAACAAGGGTTTACCTTAGGTTAGAGATGGTGATTAGAGCTTCAATTAAACTTATCTAGCTTCAATTTGATGATTAAAAGCTGATTTCTCTTATCTTCTTCTTCTTTCTCTTCTCTCCTTCTTTCTCTTGTTCAAGAATATCTTAGAGCATATGTGTGTGTTTGTATGTACGTATGTGTGTGTATAAGCTCTAGAGATTACTAGTTAGGAGTATTAGTTAAAATGTTACATTCCTAACCCCTTGGTCTTATATGCTCAATATTACACCCCACAACTTATATTTAGGTAACTTAATTATTTTACTAATAACAATAATAATACACATGTCTTATATAACTTTTAAAATAAGCATATATAACGAAATATTAAATTACCACAAATTTTGGGATGTTACAAGTAACCTTTTTATTTTCCTTTAGCATATATATATATATAGATAGATATGTTCGCACGCGCCTACTATCTTACCTTCTTTGTTTTTTCTCCTAATAATAAGCTAATTATAACGATAAAATTCACAGTCAACAAAGATTAATAGACGACACAATTATCATATGCTACTAAAATGATTAGTAAGATGATATCTTAGGAGGATAAATTTAATGTTTATTAATCAACAACATTTTCATTAGCAATTAGAAAGATTAATCGAGCTGCAAATAAATTAAATGGGCTATTACAAGCTGTAAACCGGTTGGCGGCATGGTAATGATGATTTGGGCTTATTCATACAAGGAGCAAGCCCATCCACACAAACTAAAATTTTCATAGTAATCGCTTTTTCCAGAAAGAAGAAAACAAGAAACTTTCTTAATTTTTTTTCTTTTTGAATTATTTGTGTTTAACGTTATATGAAACAAGAACTAATATCCAGTTTCAGTCTTTAAACTTTATAGTCAGGACCCAATAGATATAAGATATGATAGTCGGCTTTTTAAATGGGTGGTCAAACGTCTTTTATGGATCGAAATATTTTCTTTAAAGTGTTCAACATTAGATCCCCGCATGATAAGTCAAATAATTATGATCATCAGAGGTGTTTTGTGAAAATGATAAGTCGTAAGCAACATCCTCGGTTACTTCTTCTACCTTAAATTGTGTGTTTCAGTCGTTTTGATTTGGGTACTGTTGGGCGGCATTGTAATGATGTTGTGGATATAATGGATAATATGGTGGTGGATAAGGAAACGAAATTTGATATTGAGTATTCACTTGGTGTTGTTGATTTTGAGGTGATTGGTTGTATTCATGGGTTTGTAGTTGTTAAAATTGTTGTTGAAAATCACCACTACCAATACTGCTAGGTTGATTGCTACTCATGCTCGAAACATTTCTTACTCTATCAACAATGTATAATTCTATGGGAGCATTATTAATCGCATGAGTAAAAAATTCCCCAAGATCATCAACGTCATCAATTATATGAATGACAAACTGATCCATCTTTTATTTCATACGAATATCACTATCAAATACTAATCCTGATTTTCTTAAAACTCTTTTTAACAAGCTTTGTATGAAATTGACTTTTCTGATGCTACGGGAAGTTTTAAAATAACTCTTGTGCAATCCATTGACATATACATTGGCATGCCGTTAATAGATTCAAAATGACCTCTATAACAAACATATACATTAAACGTACCATTAACTTGATTGATTTTGCTTAGGAAATCAAAATAAATATTACAACAAAATTTTAGAACTTTCGTATGTTGAAGATCTTCAACAAAATACCGATTATAGCCTAATAAATATGAATTTCGACAATTGAGAGTGTTTTAGAGAAAATAAGAATTTTTTTGTGAAAAAAACTGATTAAATGAAATAGTTTTAAAATAAATTATTCGATCTATTCGAAAAGATCCATAAAATTCAATAAAATCTTATCCAAAATGACCTCTTGAGATAAGACATTTTATCCGAAAATTATCCACCGAAACACGCAACCGCAATCGGCAACCCGCAAATTTGCGGGTTACACAGTCACGACTGCGAAAGTGATCTGTGATGACCTCATCCACAAGCCCGGACACGCAACTCGCAAATTGTAAGTTGCGTGGCAAAGGTAGTTTTATACAATTAAAATTTTTTTGAGTATAAAATTAGATATATGTTTTTTTAAATGTGATTTTGTAAATTTCTCAAATCTTTAAATTAAGCAAGTTAAACTCATTTCAAATTTCAATCAATAAATTTTTAATATAAATAAAGACTCACAAGGAAATGTAAGCAATTTAATGTGTTCAAGTATAACTTGGAACTCTATTAAAATCTAAACAACATGTAAACTAAACAATCATCCATGTTTATTATATATAAAAAAAAAGTGATACAGTTTTCGCCATTCTAAGCGGATGCTATTATATATATATATATAGGGACGATTTAGAAGGAATGAGTAATTTTGGGGAAGGAGGGAAGCTAATCTGGGCTGCCCGTTAATATTCATCACTGTGAATGTTAGTTATCATTCATCACGATGAATGTTAATTTAAAAATATTTTAACGTGATGAACGATAACTAACATTCATCGTGATGAATAATAACTAACATTCACCATGATGAATGTTAACGGACGGCCCTGATTAGCTTCCTCCTTCCTCCAAGATTACCCCTTCCCTCTAGATCAGCCCTCTATATATAAATGTTGGTCCCTTTTTGTCAAATATGTATTAACTACTAACAACAAATGTAAATAAACAATAAATTCAAGTTTAAAGTTTTCTTTTATTGATATGAATCAATGAATACTTTACAAAGTCTACTGCGGAAATAAACAAGGCAGACAAGTTTAAGGAAACTAACTTGTGACAAATTTGGCCTCAACAGATCATTAGCGAATAGGTCGCTTATGATTTTTAGTAACCAACGCTTGATAGATAAGTGAGGACACTTGGTTCGTTGGTATGCAGGAACATGCTTAAGTCACAGGTTGACCGCGAATACAAAATTCTGGACATTTAATATGGTAGTTGAGTGTGATATTTATAGTCTCACACAATGAGATATAAATCCTACACGTGTCAACACCATATTAGTTGGGTAGTAATGCAACTTCCAAGGTTTTGGATGTGACATTACATCATAGGAATAAAGTTTATATTTTACTTTATTCCTAGTTTATGTAAAAGGTACATCCTAGGAATAAGTGAACGTATATATATTGAGAAGATATGCACGCTTTCTTGTGTACTACATAAGTTGACCTTCAATTGTACATTAGGTATTTGTCAGACCTAATGTACTTTCTTGGATAAAGGCTTGAACTGTTGGATTAATTAAGTAGTCTTGATTTCCAAATCAAGGAACTACTCTCTAGATGCTTTTAAGTTCTTGACAGCTTCAAGCCTGTGTAACTTCTTCAGGGACCAAGTACACACCAGCTAGTGATGTATACTTCATTAAGTTCCAAGGGGAAAGTCACTACTAACATATGCAGTGACTAGAGTAGATTAGTAAATGTTCTAAGTATAGAATAGCTCACTGATCAGTTTGATCAGTAAGTATATGTGCTCTATCTACTCTACTATTCGCTGCTAAATGATGCAACGAAAGATAAAAACACTTAGAGTGAATTTTTCATATACAAATTACATTGTTGGGGTCTCTGACCCAATAATAAAAAATATATATATATATATATACATAATAACCCATATCATCATTATCAAATTTAAGTACTGTGGTCAATGTATATTTAGATTTAGATTTATATAGATGCATGCAAATAGAAAACTTGAATAATACGTATCTAATATAATTAAGCAATAAAGATTTACACATATGATTTTACAAGCTTATATTTATAACAAAAAGAAGGAGTGTTTTTGTAAGACGTGGGATAAGCAACTAAGAAAGGGACAATGGTCATTCCCATTCCCTCTTCATTTATCTCCATTTCTCCTTTCTCCTAATTTCTTCACTTTTTTCTTTCTAATTTCGTCTTTCAATTTTTTTTTTCTTTTCGGTTTTACATTTTTAACATTTTTTAACAATTTTTTACGTGTTTCTCATTTTCTAAACTTATTTTTTGTTTTTTTTTTGTGTCTTTAAACGTTTTTTTCTCTTTTTTTGTTTTTTTTTTTCATTTTATAAATGTTTGTTTTTCGTTTTTAATGTGTTTTTCGGTTATTATTCATCGTCTTAACGTTTTTTTTTTTTTTTTTTTTTCATTTATAATATGATGCATCTAGACTTAAATATGATGCACTGATTATTCAAAATACACAATAAAGTATAATTATTAAATAATATAATCGTGCATCATATTATAAGATATGATGCATCATGGTTATAAAAATATGACACTCTAATTGCTAAATATACGATAAACATTCTTATCATATAAGTCTAGGTGCATCATAGTTATAAAATATGGTACTATAAATTTTGAAAATTCAATGCATCATATTTATACAATTAACTAAATTTGACAATCTAACCAAATATACAATTAACATCATTATCATATAAGTATAATGTTTGGACCCAATTTGTATAAATATATATATTTTTATTTAGAAAAACCTAACAACTATCCGCCGGATAGGCCTTTTCTGTCGAAAGACACCACCGGCTATCCGCCAGTTAGGTAACTCTATCCGCCGGATAGGCCTGTTCTGTCCAATTTTCTACAACTTTTTATACCACAAACCATTTATAATCAATTCTTGAACCAATACTTCAATATGTCTAATTGCAACTTGTAAAACAACTTTCTTCACATATGATTAATGTTTACAACCAAAGTTTATACCAAAAATATATTTGACCCATTTTGACACATACACAAAATCTGGGCTCAAATCAACAAGTTAAGCAATCACAACTCTGATTCAAAAGAGATAGTTCTTGGTTAACTTACAACAAGAACAGAATCATTTCCTCACTACACCTTTCCCTTTCCCATGATCATCCTTTTTACCTGCTCCAGTTGCGCCTACAAAACGAATTTAACTAAAAAGGGTAAGCAAAACGCTTAGTGAGTTTATAGGCTGTCAAACAATTAAATAACTGAATAGCTGAACAACTTGCAAATCAACTTGATAACTTGTAATTTCAATATAAGCAACTTATAAAATCAACTTGAAGATATAGTGATCAATTGGGCAACTTTAGGTCAACTTACAATTGAAATCAACTAGAAACTTGAAACAACTGAAATCAATTAACAACCGAAAGCAACTAAGAACTGGATTCAACTAACAATTGAAGTTAACTCACAACATGAGTTTGACTAAAAACTTGCATATATATAATATGCACAACTTAATGGATCCATAATCAACCTTCACTTTCACAAACAACTCAACTAGCACAAGGCTAAGAAATCTCTACAATGTAGAGCAACTAATATATGTGTAAACAAATATTCAAGTAATTCTATGATGAATGTATGATAGTTGAGAGAGTTTCCTTTAATGTGTATTTTCTATTAAGTGTAATAATGAATGTGATACATGGAAACTCTTAAATGATTAACCCTAACTAGCTATTATACTAATAGACTAGTCACTAGCTATTTATACTAATAGTATAGTTTCTTTTAAATGATTTACAATTATATTTTTATTTCTAACAATCTCCCCTTGATTGTAAACTTTCCTTTGGTTGTCTTCAATTCAGATATGTATCTTTTAAGCTTGAACGTCGAGGATCTTTTATAAGCTGAAAACCACGTTGAAGCGCAGTTTTTGGTAATCATGTCTCAACTTTTATCTTTGATATTAATTCTCGAAGATAATCTTGAAGACAAATATTTTTATTGATTTTCAACGACAACTTCTAATCTTGGATGTGTTGTTGGAATATTTCTCTTGAAAGCTTACATTTTGAACGCACCTTTTACTAGTCTTGATCCTGAAAGTATATCCCAAAGGGTTGTTGCCGACAAATCCTCTTTTATGTATTTGATTTTGATGTATGAAATATTTATAGTTTTATCTTTGCAATCTTCATCTCTTGGAGCATTTTCAACTTCTTATTAAAACAATTTTGTATCCTAACTTGCTCCCCCTCAAATCAATAATCTCTTCAAACTTAGTGAAAATTCGACAGTTTAATCTCAAACATTTAAGCCGTGTATTTCGTATTCTTTGAATTAACGTTTATGTTTTTCTTTCCTTTCAATCAACCCTTTTATTTCCTATCAATCAACTCATTTTCTTCATCTCAAATCTTTATTTCTTTGTACTATCCTTTTCTTCATCTCAAATCTTCATTTCTTGTACTATTCTTCAAACACTCAATCTTTTCTCCCCCTTCATGATGATTACGACGCATCGTGAACATCATGATATGGTGTAATATAGGGTGTTTAAAGAATAGTTGAAATGAACCAACTTCTCAAAAGTTATTCTCCACCAAATTATCTAACAAGCACTATAAATAAGCACCAACTTTCAAGAACATTCCGTTGAAGGTTGAATCTTCAATAAGAACCATACTATCAAATCAACTATTTCGGGATAATGATGCGGAAAATGATAGTAAACTTCAAGTAAAACATCAATTTCGTAACTATTGGGTAAGACAACAATCCATTTGAGTAAATCAAAGAAAAGTTGTTTGTACTTTCAAAAAACAAATTTATGAAAACACTGTAACTCCTGGATCACATAGATTACCAGTTAGCATACCAATTGAAACATTAAATAAATCAATTTAAGTGACCTACTTTCAATGTTGGCGTTGATGTTAGCATTGGTAGGATTTCCATTCAATCATTGTGGAAAACCATTATTTTGGTATCATTATAAATGTCCCGACAATGTCACGAAGACATGCATAATGTCACAAATGCATGTAGTGTAAACGTACAATTGTGTCCTAAAAGAGTTTAATTTGGCTCTAGACTTTATATGTGCAAGAAATGAAGTCATGGACTAGAGCTAAATGTCCTCTTGTTTCAATATCAACAATCTCGAAATGAGATGTCAATAGATTATATGCTAAGTCTCCTTGAGAATTGAAACAAGAATTTTTTTAAGAAGTATTTGAGTGGTTATGAGGGTAATGAGCATTGTATCATTGGGTCCATGATGTCTTCTTCAATACCAAAAATCAGTGAATGAAATCCGATAGTAGATGTGGTAACCCGGCGAGTTAGATAGTTTGGTAAGGGTTTTCCTTTTCTTTTAACCCTGTCACATACTCCTTACTCAACCTCTCACATTTTTTAACTCCTTCCTCGTTTTCAGTTGGCATGATTGATAGTATGCTGATCTGCACTTTAATCTCCATCAACCATCTCACTTAGACCTAATATACCCTCGTGTTCTAAATTGGAAGGTGGCTCCCAAGGTAGATCCAACCAGCTCTCGTGGATCGTAGGAGATATTTGGATTCTATAACACTCTATGCAGATTGCAACATTTTGCCAAAAAATGGATCATGAATTGATCGTTGTATCACAATGTTGTGATATGTGAAATTCACTTGTTTGATACTTGTGCTATGTGTTCCTGTCAAGCTTAGAAGTACCAAAAGAATTTGAAAATCTTTCAAAGTGTTCAATCATGACAAAGATTTTAACACTTGAAAGTTTGATTTTGAAATGCACTCCCCTTTAACATATGCATAACTGATGTGAAAAACAACATATGAAGGTGAGTTATCTTTTGATATTGTGTGAGCTCCCCCTCAATATAGCATACATTTCTCAAAATGAAGTATAACGGGAGCTTGATCTCAAGTAATGAAAAGTGTTCTAAAATCATTGAGATTTTCTCTCCAACGAAAGAAATGTCACTTTTGAGCTCTTTCAATTAAAACAGGTTTGAACTGAAGGGTTCAGAAACCGTTTCATTTAAGAACGGGTTTTGCACTGAAAACGTACAAAAACCAGTACCTTTTAGGATCGAGTTATGAACTTATTTGTCCATAAGTCTTATCAAAAACTAGACAGTAACTTTGGGAACCCATTTAAGCAGGGTGCCAACGGGTTTTGAGAATTTTGAAAACCATTCAAGCAATTTTCTGATGAATGTGTGATAGTTGAGAGAGTTTCCTTTAAATGTGAATTTTCTATAAAGTGTTATAAAGAATGTGATACATGGAAACTTTTAAATGATTAACCCTAACTAGCTATTTATACTAATAAACTAGTCACATGGTTAATTAAAATAACAAGGTTTACAATATATATTTTTATTTCTAACAATATGGTTCATATACAACATGAAATCATGTTCTCCACTATCATATGAATCCTCTTACACGGATGTAATCCAAAGTCATTATACAACTCAACGTATTTACCCCTATAGAAACTCACCTTGTTGGTTTAAGGATGATAGTTCACCGATTGAAATCTCCACTTCCTTAGCACCTATTAATATCACATAACAATTTAACAACAAAATAAGAATGTTATAACATTCCATACAACCCCTCCTATCATTAAATTACAACTCAATTCTTATATGCATAGTTTGACTTTTAAAATCAAGCTAACCATAATTTCACCATTTTAACTCTTGAACCATTTAATTGTTCAATTTCTTTCAACAACACTTTAATCATAACTAATAGCATCAAAACAACTCGTTTAAGCTAACAATTTAGTAGGTTATGTTCATCAATCACGAATTCATCTTTTCCACTTTGGGTATTATAAGTTTCCATCAAAATTCCACCACTAAATGGTTTGATATCAACAACTACTAGTTATAGACTCCTACTAACATCAATTGAACACAGTTCAAAGTTTATTTCATCTATTACTATCAATTCCACTGCTAATTACCGACTACCTAACTTTTAGGTCAAGAGAACAAGAAAACATGCTTACCTTGGATTAAAGATAATGGATAGAGCTCCAATTCAACTTTCCTATGTTCAATTTGATGATAATCAACTAATTTCTCCTTCTTATCCTCTGTTCTAGAATTCACAAGAGTATAGGTGTATGTGTATGCGTACGTATGTATGTATGTATGTGTATGTAAAGTCTAGAGTGTTATTAGTTAAGTATTTAAATAAATATTTACATTTCAAACCTTCTAGTCTCGTTTACTTAACATTACACCCCACAACTTAACATTTAACAACTTAGTTACTTCGCAATCACTAATAGTGATACACATTACTTATGATGTAGTAACTTATACTTTTACGGTACATTATAGTTATAGAATATGATGCAATAACTTATACTTTTACGATCCAACGTAGTTATAAACTATTAAGTCATGATCACTTCTTATGAGGATTTTATAATGACAACAACCCTTGGTTATCATCTTGTATATGACATTGTCCATCCAACAAAGGAATTGTTCAAATGGTGCTAAGTCATATGTATGCTGATTAAGAAGGAAGTGCTATTTTTAGTTCACCCAGCGGACAGAAACTGACAGTTCCCTAGCTTTGGGAAATCTGATGAAGTATAGCCAAAATAGAGAGAATTTATCATCTGAAAATCTCACATCATTGAACATTAATCAATCAAGTGCTGAAGACTCTCTTTGAATATGATGATTGAGTTATGATTGAAGTCTGAAGACCCAACATAGAGACTAATGATCAGTTCACTCAACAAATAGATTGAAGAATGATTTACTTGTTACAGATTCAAGTAAACATGTATTCAACACTTAGGAACATTTGTGGATGATCAAATGGCATCTTCAGAGGTTGTAAAAATCGTACATACTTGCCCATTTTGGTTGCTTATGCACAGAATGTCTCCTTATCATGATCAGCCTACAAGACAAATTGTGCATTGTACCTTCTGACAGATTGAAGACCTGGTCGTGCAGAGTTAGTCAGAACGCACAAACAAGCATGTCTAAAGTGAACCAATGAAGATGAAGACATTTGGAAGATGTTTATTGGCTGATCAAGTTACAAGTGTTACACAAGCTCAACTATTAATATCAGACTTAGATTATGAAGTCTGTGTGTGAATTCTGAGTGAATTTATAGTTAGTCAAGAGAGCATTTGTGTTAGCAGAACTAGCATTACTTGTAACCAGCTTTGAGTTTGTTCTCAACTGATAATAGTGTTAGTAATATGTATTCAATTGAGTTAGACATTCCGCATCTAACTTGTAATTCTTTGATTTATTTAAATAAAAGAATTAATTGAAAAACTACCATCTGTTCTTATTATTACTTAATCTAAATTTCACTACTTTGTTTAAACTTAATGGAGAATTGTATTCACCCCCCCCCTCTCTACAACATTTGATTTTACCTTTGGGACCAACATAAATTTTATTGTTTCACAATCTACTCTTATCATAACGTTAAATTGGGTACATATATAACGTATATCACAAAAATAGAATCCAATAAGAAATTATTTTGTTAACAACTGTATTGAAAAACGTAAAAAAGGAAAAAAAACTTAAAAAACAGAACGGAAAAAAAGAACGAAAAAAAAAAGTAAAAAATGATAGGGAAATGAAGGAGGATATGAAAAATGGAGGGTGAAGAAACATGAGGGAATAGAAATGGAGAGAAATTTAGGAGAAATGAGAACACTTGTCCTTTCTCATTGATTTAACTTCCTTCTCACAAAAACTTTGTTACTTATGTGTACCAATACCATATAATAATAATAATAATAATAATGATAGTAAAGATATATATATATATATATATATAACACTTATTAAGCATTTAACATTCTTTTTTTTAATCCTTAAAAATTCTTTTTATCAAAAATTACCATTTTATCCTTCTACTTATCCCTTCACTTATTAATTATATAAATATTCAATTAATATTATATTTCACATAATACATTTAGATATCTTCTTTCTTTTTTAATATCACAATATTGAATTTACAATTACCAAAAAATTTAAACTATTATAAACAATTATTATTGCATTCGAATATCATTAAACATTTATCTTCTCAATATCAATATGTGAAATCTTAAACGCTGTTGTGTGCGAAATTCGACACTAGTATATATATATATATATATATCACTGGCGTGGCTTTCCGCGTTACATGATATTTTTACAACGCAGATTATAGAAAAGCTCAATAAATTTAATAATATTATGGAAGAAATGGCATCTTTGTGGAATCATTAAGAGGTTTGTCCATTTGAATACTTAATTAGCTTGCTTTATATTCATTTGAATCATATTCGATCAAGATCCTTTAATTTTGATTGACCAAAAATACTTGAACTTTTATTTCTTTCATCATATTTCTTCCAAAGCAATTATTTTTTGTTTCTTTGTAAGAAAGTTGGAAATTGCATCTAATAATTTAGAATTCCTTTTGTGTGTGTAAATATACATTTGATAGTAATATTGTTCGTTAAATTTAAATATTATGTTGAATTAATTACTTACCTGGGTATTTAATTATCTTTCTTGAAGTTTTTTCTTAAAGATTATCAAATTTTTATCTATTGTTACTGATTCAATTAAATAATCAAATAACAATTATGTTTTAAAAACACTAGTGAAATTATATCATAAAGTATTACAGTTTAATCATAAAATGTCATTCTTGCATTCATGATCAATTGATTCTGTTTGTTATGATCTTTGAAAATTGTAGAGCATTGATGAACTGAAGCTCAGGATTCATTACACAGCACTTGAACTAGAAGAAGTAAAAGCAAAAGCAAACGAAGAAATGCATAAAAACAATGAATCAGTGGAGCAATTATTACACCTCCTAAAACTTGTTTGCCAAGAAAGAGATGAGGCAAGAGATCAAACTCATAAACTACAAATGAAGATTAGGCCTTCTATGAAGAATCCCATAATCTCAAATTGCGTTGTGCCCGATCAACTTCATCACCATCCTCATAACCTTAATTTAATGAACCTATAAAAGCCAACTCAATTAGTATTGCAGAATAGAATAGTTTTTCTGATGCATACAACCACAGCTCATCGCCTGTTGATTCACTTTTTGACTCCGTAGCTTCTCCCGAGTATGGCAACATCAACACAAACACTTCATTTGTTCAAGACTATCAAGATGTAATCTTTTCCAATGGATTAAGAAATGTCCCAGAAATTGATCCCACAATGCTGAGGATGGAGAATATGATCAAAAGAAAGGCCTTACCGCAAAAGGGGAACTTATTAAAAGCAGTTATGGAGGCGACCCGCTTTTACAAACTCTCCTTGCAACAATGGGCCCACTTCCAAATTGGATGAAACTAACACCACCATTGCCATCCGTCCGCAATGGCATTGATGATGAAACACTCACTACCATTTTTTGGTGGTGAAAACATATTGAGTTTTGATGATGTGAACTATGGTAACTATAATCAAAGAAAGATGGCAGTTTGTTCTCCTAGGTCTAGAAGCTTTATTCTAGTTGAAAAGAGGCTAAGGTTTCAATAAGATCAAGATATAAGGTTCTTTTTGAATTTTCAGTTAGAGTTTTGCACCTTTTTCATTATTTTGTAAGGAGTTTGATGTTTGTAACGAATGATGGGTGTACATTCTGTAGGGTTTGAATTTAATAGTAGTGGTTCTATACTTTTTATAGCTAATTATGGTACGCTATTTGTAGGGTTTGAATTTAATAGTAGTGGTTCTATACTTTTTATAGCTAATTTCTTTTAACCACCTTCAAGTTGACCTATTGATAATGTGTCATGATATCCTCATAAAATGTCGCACGTTCGAACATAGGGAGATAAATATTACGAGGGTGGCTAGAAAAACAGATCGGAAACGATCACGAAGATATCGCGGTTAAACAACGTACATTTGAGTAAAAGAAAAGACTTGCGCACCCTAAATAATCTAAACATGAAAAACTTTTTTTTGTTTAATTACCCTTTTAGGTTTCTTTTTGTCTGGTGAAAATTACACAAGTTCCACACCTGAAATATTTTAAATACTCTTGCAACTCTCACAATGATATTTCTTTTGTTTTTTTGACATGAGAACACTACAACATGAGAACAAATGAACAAGTAATAAAACTAGAATCTATAACTGCTTTCTTAGAAACTATCACCACAACAATGTTTGCATTGGTGTTCACTTTCTTCAACAAAATAACAACTATGCATATCTAAATACATTGTTTTCATATCACAAAAGAACTCATTTCTCAAACCCCATATGAGAATTCAATCCGCATATATTGATGGCTTTAAGTCCTGTTGGATCTCCTAATTTCGTGCCATCAAAATGGAGTCCAATAGTAATTGCTATGGTTGGCACCATGGGAACCCTATTTTTGATTCTTAGTTATTTTAACATACTACGACGCTTTTCATTTCGCTCCATTTTATCCTCAAGACATAGTCAAAGGAGGCGGTTAAGCGACACAAACTCAGATGGTAATAATCCTTCGTTACACTTCCAGAGCCGTGGGCTCGATTCATTCACTGTGCAAATGATTCCCATTACACAGTTCAAGGACAACATGGAATCTAATAAAGTGAATCAAGGTGATCAAAGTACCGAATGTGCAATTTGTTTGGGTGAATATGAAGACGATGAGTGGGTGAAAACCATACCAAATTGCTATCATGTGTTCCATGTATCATGCATTGATACTTGGTTTCAAACTCATTCAAGTTGTCCGCTTTGTAGATCAGATGTTTTTGATGTTGAAGGTTCGTTTTCTACGTGTGATGACAGTCTTGGAACAAATCTAATCAGAGAAGATGTTGATGAAGAAAGATCGGCTTTTTATCAAGGTCTTCGCTCTCATATTCTTCATAATTCTAACTTGGATAGGCTAGAGAACTGACTTGATAATGTTTCGATGTCCTAGATTGAAGTTGTGTGCCATTTTCATCTAACTTTTTGAGCGTATAACTAATAAACAGGTATGAGAGTTGGAGACTTTAATGGCAAGTTCACATAACGTTCCACACATGTTAGTGAATTGTGAATCTTCGGTGTTGTTTCTATTTGTACAATACTTGCATGATGAATATTAGGATGATACATATCGTCTTTAGTTCTCCGCTAAGAAAGCCATATTTATATTTTGTGCATGTCTACATTCTACTATAACTTTCTTGTATCCCGCTTTGACATATTACTGGCTTCTGAATCCGTATATACACACGATTTATGTAAATTAAATTATTATTCAAAACTCGTGTATCACTAAGGTGTTTTGCCTATGTAATTTGTTTCCATAACGGATCAAGCAATTAACTTCAATTCGTTGTTAATCAGAAAGGCAATATGACATTAACTTACTTTCATTACTTATTACTTCAATTTCGTGGCCTTCATCGCCATCTCCATTCGTATAGAGAATCATATTCATCTGGTATACTGAAACGTATTCAACTTCCAAGGTTTTTTAGTTACTTTCAGTTAAGTCTCCATGGCATATATAAATTCTTTTCCTTTTTATCATTGCAACAAAAACATTAAATTCGAATAAAAGTTATCATATATGTCAATCAGATAACAATAATAATAATACTTGTTATAATTATAAATATAAATATAAAAAACGCTAAATAGTATAAGTTTATTCATGTGAGAAGAGAAGTTAATAAACGGAGTCTTTAGCCAATTTGGTACGGTGGAAAAACATATTTCTCATTAAGGTGTTTTTTCAAACAAAAAGTTATATCTTTTTTTAATTTATCAATGCTTTTATTTGAATTTACCATAATACATTACATTTAACTACGTACTTCTATGAAACACAATCACAATCAAACTATATGAAGCAAAACAGAACAAAAGAAAGGGAGTATTGGTAAGAAATCACAATTATAAACTAGAAAAAAATACCAAAAGCATGAAATAATCCAAATCAAATAAGACGGGTGAAGGAAACCGTCACATTATATTATATATAAGGCGGATTTAGTATTGCCTTTTTTTTTAAATACTAAAAAACCGCCTTAAACAGAAGCATGTACGTGTTCCAAGCGTTTCAATAATTAAAAAAGATCATCATGTGGATCCAATTAACAATGGTCACAAGATAGCTAATGATGGGAAGCCATTATCAAATGTAGAGTCTTTTGCAAGTGTTGTTAATGAGACACAGGAACAGACTCTTGTAATGTTAGATTCCACAGAACACGAGGATCACACTGTGAAGATTTCTCAAGGTGAGTACCCAGAATTACATTTGACTCTTTTAGGAGAATTCAAAGAATTTGGCTCAATTGAAAAAGTCAAAATCATTTGTAACAGTGAAGGATTTTTTGGTGTTGAACCAATGTACTTGGGAGGATTGTGGGTTTTAATTACCTTCAGGGATGTAGAGGCTAAAACAAAATTCTTGGAACATGAAGGCATTAAAGCAGTGGTTTAATAATTTATCCCCTTGGAATGATCGGTTTGTTGTAAAAGAGAGGTTAATATGGTTAGATTTTGAAGGGGTACCTCTATTGGCGTGGCATAGTGATACTTTTACACAGATTTGTAGGCGTTGGGGAGATATGGTTTTCATGGATGAGTCAGATAAGAGTAATCGGCTGGGAAAACGGTTGTGTGTAAAATCCACTCACATGTCACTGGTATTCCAGACAATTATGGTTGGATTGAATGGGGTCACTTATGGTGTCAGAATTCGTGAGCTGTGCAGTTGGACACCGTCGTTTGAAGAAATAGAAGATGATGAGGAGGAAATAGAGTCTAACTGTGGGAATGGGTTAGATGATCTTAGCCAAAACTGTTCGGATGTAGAATCTTGTGATGAGGAGAATGGAGCAACAAATTTCAATAAGGTATTTCATCCGATGGCTAGTGACCCTTTTGGTCTTAATGAACTGATCAATCAAGTTGTTAATGATGAGAGAAACAATAAGGAGCAGGAAGTGGAATCCAAAACACCGGAATGCCTTCTTGGTTTTTCTGCAAAAAGGAACGATCAATATATGGGTAACGGAACAGGTGAGGGGCCGAAGGGGGATTCTATAAATCAAGGCTGCACAATGACAAAGGGGCTGGACGAAAAGGTTGAAAGAGTTGAAGGCATTGCAATAATACAACAGGTGGAGGATACTATAAAAGTTGGTCGCACGTTGGGCTTTAACTTGGAAGGCGGCGATCAACTTATAGCAAATTTAATAGGTGAAATTGGAGGTAATAAAATGTCTAAATGAATTGTATGTCTATTAATGTTCAAGGGTTTAGGGAGGTGGAAAAAAGGAGGTGGATAAAGAATTTGTGTCACAAACACAACATAAATTTCTTATCTATTCAGGAGTCAAAGCACCATCGGATTGATTCATGGGTTCTTAGGCAAGTTTGGGGTAACTATCAATTTGAGTTTAGTTCAGCTTCGGCTAGAGGAAGATCGGGAGGTATTATTTGTATGTGGAACACGAGTATGTTTGTAAAGTATAAGTCGTTGTGTGACAATAATTTTGTTGTTGTTGAGGGGAAATGGGTGTCTTTAAATGTTGATATTATGTTCATAAGTGTGTATGCCCCGCAACTTACTGATGCTAAACGACAACTATGGCACAAAATCACAAACATTATAAGGGGCTGGCAAGGGCAGGTTATAGTTATGGGTGATTTCAATGTGGTGCGCATTGCGGAGGAGAGATATGGGTCGGTGTTCCAAGAGCGTCAAGCTTTGGATATTAATGATTTTATAGCTCACAATTGTCTGGTGGACGTGACGCTAGGAGGATATAAATATACTTGGGTCAACAAAGGTGCCTCGAAGATGAGTAAACTAGATAGGTTTTTAGTCTCGGAAGGAATATATGATTTGTTCCCTACTATAACGGGCATGGTTCTAGATAAAGGTATTCCCGATCATCGCCCTATTATCTTGAAAGAATCGGCTCGGGATTATGGCCCAATTCCTTTTCGTTTCTTCAACTCTTGGCTTCATCTGGATGGGTTTAGAGAGTTGGTTAAGGAAACGTGGCAGTCTGATGGGATAATGGATCCAAATGGTATGATTACTTTTAAGAAGAAATTACAAAACTTGAAAGGTGTCATCCGAAATTGGGCTATAAAACAGCAGGTTAAAGAGCATAGTTTGATGGAGGCTAAAAGGAAGATAGTTGAAGATATACATCAAAAAATTGATAAAGGTGAAGGTAACAGTGAAGATATCATAATGCGTAGAGAGGCTATTAAACAGATGGGTGATGTGGAAAAACGAAAAGTGGTTGACCTGGAACAAAAGACTAAAGTTAAGTGGGCGATTGAAGGGGATGAGAATACGAAGTTTTTCATGGCATTTTAAAGAAAAACCGGTGGCAAAATAATATTATGGGCATTTTTCAAAATGGAGAGTGGGTCGAGGATCCAAATGGGGTAAAGGATGAATTTTTCACTCACTTTGCAGCTCGTTTTGCAGGAACGGGAAATATCCAGAACGTAGGTATTGGAGATGTGCATTTAAATAGGCTCTCGAATGAACAGTCTGCTTTCTTGGAATCCCCTTTTTCGAATGACGAAATTAAACAAGCGGTGGGGGATTGTGGTGTTGATCGTGCGCCGGGGCCTGATGGTTTTACTTTCAAATTTTTCAAAGAATTTTGGGAGGTTATTGCTGAAGACGTGTTTAGATTGGTTAGAGAATTTTATAATCGTGGAATGTTTCCGGCAGGTTGTAACTCGTCTTTCATTGCATTAATTCCTAAGGTTGCGAATCCCAAATTTGTTCAAGAATTTAGACCAATTAGTCTAATTGGATGCCAATACAAAATTGTTGGGAAACTTTTAGCTAATCGGTTTAGTAAAACAATTCATGCGTGTGTAAGTTGTGAGCAATCTGCCTTTATAAAAGGCCGGTATATTCTTGATGGGCCGCTTATTTTAAGTGAAGTGATGAAGTGGTACGAAAGGAAAAAGAAGAAGCTGATGGTTTTTAAAGTAGACTTTGAAAAGGCCTATGATTCTTTAAGGTGGGATTATCTTATGGAAATTATGGAAAAAATGGGATTTGGTAACAGTTGGAGAAGGATGGTTCAAGGGTGTTTGTCGGGTTCAAGAGCATCGATTTTAATTAATGGATCTCCAACAAAAGAGTTTGATATCGGGAAAGGACTTAGACAAGGTGACCCAATGTCTCCGTTCCTTTTTATTTTGGCAATGGAAGGTTTAAACGCCACTATTAAACTTGCCATTCGAAATGATCTTTTTGTTCAAGCCACGGTTGGAAACGGAAATATTAAACTTTCACATTTATTTTATGCCGATGATGCGATCTTTTTAGGAGAATGGTCATACATAAACGTGTATAATTTACTGTGCATTCTGCACTGTTTCCATTTAGCCGCAGGTTTGAAGGTAAATGTTCATCAAAGTAAATTGATGGGTATCAATGTTAAACATGAGGAAGTAATCTGTCGAGCTCAAGTGTTAGGGTGTGGGGATGCTAAACTTCCTATGGTATATCTTGGCATTCCTATCGGGTGTAATATGGGTCGGGTTAACCAATGGGATTCGGTAGTATCAAAGTGTACTTCTCGTTTATATAAATGGAAAGTAAACGCGTTATCAGTTGGTGGTAGATTAACGTTGATAAAATTGGTGATATCAAGCTTACCTACGTATTATATGTCGTTATACATGATGCCTTCTTTCGGTAATAAATAAACTAGAAGCCATGCGAAATCAGTTTTTTATCGGAGGGGAAGAGAATGATCGTAAAACGACTTGGGTTAAGTGGAGACAATGCTTGGCTCCAAAAGATGTGGGAGGCCTAGGAGTTGGTAGTATTTATGCTCTTAATGTGGCTTTGTTGTACAAGTGGGTGTGGAGATACAAGTGTAACGCGAATGAGCTGTGGTGTACGGTGATATCGGCTATTCATGGAGATAAGGGTGGTTTAGATGAAGATGTCCGCAACAGACTGCACTATTCTCCTTGGTGTGCAATTATTAAGGGGATACGTGATTTAGCTCGCAAGGGTGTTAATCTATTCGATAAATGCGTTAAGCGGGTGGGTAATGGTAATGCTACGAAATTTTGGCATGATAAATGGTGTGGAGATCATACGTTTGCGTCAAAATTTGATCGGGTATTCGCTCTTGATCGAAACAAAAACGATACGGTTGCAAAGGTAATTCAAAGATCTAGCAATGGAGAGTGGTCTCAGGTTTTACGTAGGAACCCGAGAGGTGGAATTGAGGCTATTCAATTCAACCAAATGATAGCAGAAATTCAAAGCTTTGGTTTCTCTGATCAAGATGATGTGTGGTCTGGGAGCTTGCACGCGGATGGGTATACAGTGAATTTGGCAAGAAGATATATTGATGAGACATTATTACCTTCCTTGCCTATTTCAACTCAGTGGAATAAATGGGTTCCACTTAAAATTAATGTGTTCGTTTGGCGTTTGCGTCTTAATCGGCTACCAACTCTTGTGAATGTGGATAAAAAAGGTATTGAAGTTAATTCGACATTATGCATGGTTTGTGGCGATCCTCAAGAAACTGTGAATAACATTTTTTTCTCTTGTGCTTTAGCCAAAGATTTGTGGGGTAATCTTGCTAGATGGTTACATCTTGATATTCAGGTGTGTGATACGTATGTGGAATTCTCTACATGGGTATTGTCAATATCCTGTTCGAAAAAGGTTAAAATGTTAATTGAAGCCATCACCGGTGCTATGTTATGGGCGATTTGGAGATTTAGAAATGGGATGGTGTTCGCCAAAGATAAACCAAAGAAGATGCGCATATGGGATATGTTGGTTTTTTCTACTTTTAATTGGATTTCCTCTCGAAATCCAAAACTTAAGTGTTCTTGGTTAGATTGGGTAGATAATCCTATTGTCAATTCTAAATTCATGTAATTATTTGTGCTAGTTTTCGCTAGCTTTTTAATAAATGCCGCCGTTCAAAAAAAAGAAAACCGCCTTATTTGTGTAGTAATGGTTCTTGTTATTAATATGAGGCAGAAAAATTTTCCACAACTGTATCAAAACTCAATTACATAATCATTGTTTTTAGAGTTATATTATAAAGGAATATTTTCATAAAAAAACTTATTATAAATAAATATTTTCAAAATAGGCAAATTTACAATATATCTAATATATATGTACAATCTATACATTTATACAATTATACACAACTTGTGCAACAAGATTTGTACTCAATTTTTTTTGGTTGGACTCCCCGTATGCTGTTAAATCAAATAGTGTTTTAATAAAATGGATGATAGTAGGAATTTGATTGGATTATTTCATTACTTTTTTCTAGTTTACAATTGTAATTTCTACCAATACTCCCTTTCTTTTGTTTTTTTTTGCTTCATATGGTTTGATTGTGATTGTGCTCCAATACATTGTTAAAGAAAAGGATATAAACTTCTGGTTGAAAAAACACTCAATAGGTAAATATCTTGAAAAAGCACGTTAATGGGAAGTATGTTTTTTCATTACACCAAATTGGATAAAAACTCTAATAAGGTGCTGATGTACTTTAGTCTTTGCAAAGAAAGGAATCTCGAGATTATCTACCATGGAGTTGTGGACTATGTGAGAAGACGGGTAGACAAACTGTTTGTGTAGTGTGGTGGGTCATATGTTGGCACCTGATGGATTATTTTTATGTTACTACATGATGAGATGTTTAACTTATATAGCCCTTTGTGGCTTATCAATAAAACTTTTGTAGTAAAAAAAAGATGATTTATAATTTCGAAGGGAACTAATTTACTTAATTAGTTAAAAGAGTTATGAATGGAATACGATAATTTGATTGAATAATTAAGAGTTTGATTAGAAGTAAGAATTTTTTTTTTATTATTATTAATATAGAGATGATATGTGTTAGGAATTTAGGAAAGCTGACATTGCGATATTACACTAAATCTACTAGCTAGTAGTTAGCTTGACTCTATTTTATAGATGGACTTTGTTCCAAAGTTTTTCACGTTACTTTTACTTTATTTACGTAGTGCAAAAATGATGACGATCGGACGGTTCAATTTATAGATATTGAAGGCTTTCTTGGCTGTTGTACTTAAAACCAGGAAGGTGTTTTCACACTCTTTTTATTTTGGTAAGCGAGTAATAAATCTCTGTTGGCCGAGTTCATCGGTCGCTGCTTCGTTTAATTATTAAAAAGTCATTATTGTAGCTCCCTATTTAACCTGTATATGACGAACCTCGGAATTACAAGGATAAGATCGATACATGATAATGAAAATGAAAACTAAACACTTAAACTTAAATATTAAAATATACCTACAAATTAAAATACTTACGATAATTTTTTTTAAAATATGGGTTGCCTCCTTAAAAACGCTAGTTTTTGTTTTAATTCATTAGCTTGACTTATCTTTATTTTTCTAACTTTTGGGTGTCTTTTCTGACACTTAAGATGAAGTGGGGATGTTAATAGTGATAAGTATCTTTCGAATGTAAATTACGTAATAGGGTACTTATTGTGTGAGTAAACTGGGTGGGTGTACCACTTTCTGCTTGATGAAAGGATTCAAGATGACCTCATATTCCAAATCAACTTTCGGTAACGAAAGAATATGTAGGCTGGGGCTTTGAATAGTTTCTCCTTTCATGATGTCCATTGTCCTTGTGTTCGAATAAGCTCGTTGGTTGTTGAGAATATAAATAGTTATACATTTCTTTATTGCAATTCTCAACATCTTCTATTTCTAACAAATCAAGATCCTAAGTAGTCTTCTCTTCCGATAGAAGTTTAGAACTTAAATCTTCATCTGACAACGTTGCCACTTCATGTTCTTGTTCAGCATCGCAATTGCATTCTATAGTTGCAAAAAATTATTCTTGATCATCTTTTTGAAGTTTCATATATGAATTCTCGTGAACATGATCGATGTATGACACCTTTTGTTGGGAAAAATAATGATTAAATCACAATTATCAATCTAATGAGTCAAAGTCCAAATTTAGGAAACTTAGTGAAATTAATTAAGCTACAAGTAGAAGGAACAATGAATTGTTTTCGGGAGCAGACTATCACTTGACGGCACAAACTGAGACAGTGATTGGTTTAATGATGAAGAAACCAAATAATTGCAAGTAGAACTGACCTTTATCACTCAAAGGCTAGAGAAAAAGAATGTTGGTGCATCCAAAAAGAGAAGTACCTTTGATCCAAAGAAGACTACTTGTTATTGATGAGGTACCATTGGCCACATTTCTACAAACTGCAAGGTCAAGAATGATGAGAAATCTAAGATAGATATGGTTACTGATAATTAAAGCCAAGAAGTATAGACAAAAGTACTTCAACTTGAAGAAGGGTGGGAATAAATTTTATCCCAAGAAACAAGAGATTAGTATGCATGATGTGTCTCGAAAGGTCGGTATGTCTCGGCGAGGCGTCGTCGGTTGTAGATGTCGGACGGTGACGGAACGGTGCACGATCAGTCTGTGTTTTATATTTATAGTGAAAGAAATCCAAATTTATCTACTACATATAGGCATTAAGTAGGGTTTACTGGAGCGAGTAAGTGATAAGTATAACTCATTTGTCGTTCTTTAAATTTCAACGGACATAGGATTTTAGGGGGATCAGGTATCTTTGGTAATTTAGCTGGGTTTTCAAAAGGTTATGGTTTTGGTTTTCTTTTATCCTAAATTAAACTAAAAGTAATAAAAGTAAATGGGAGAGGTTACTCCGATACTATAGATGAAACGGTGTCTACTATGATGTCAGTTTATGTTCGGGTAGTTAATTATGTTCATATGATTTTAGTAATAATAAGTCTGTTAAGTCATGATCCTTTCTATGATGATTTTATAATGACAACAACTCTTAGTTAACATCATGTTTATGGTGTTATCCATCCAGCAAAGGTATGTTTCCAAGTAAAGCTAAGTCATCTGTATGCTGATTGCAAAGGATTTGCTGTTTGTCTGTTCAACCAGCAGACAGAACTGGCAATTCACCTAGCAGACAGAATGGTAGTTCACTCAGCTCTGAGAAATTTGATGAAGAATAACCAGCGTAGAGAAGATTAGATATTTACACATCTTTGATCATTATTCAGTCAAGTGCTGAAGACTCTCTTTGTTTGTCAAGATCGAGTTATGATCAGAAGTCTGAAGACTTAGCATAAAGACTAATGATTAGTTCACCCAACACAGAGACTGAAGAATATTTTACTTGTTATAGATTCAAGCAAATCTGCTTCCAACACTTAGGGACATATGTGTATGATAAAATGGCATCTTTAGAGGTTGTACACAACATACATACTTGTCCATTTTGGCTGCTTATGCACATAATGTTTCCTTATTATGGCCAGCCTTCAAGACAAAATTGTGCAGTGTACCTTCTAACAGACTGCAGACCTGCTCGTGCAGAGTTTATCAGAACATACAAACAAGCATGTCTGAAGTCAACCAATGAAGATGAAGACATCTAGAAGACATCTATTGGCTGATCAAGTTTCAAGCATTACACAAGCTCGACTATAAATATCAGACTTAGTTTATGAAGTCTGTGTGTGAAATTCTGAGTGAATTAATAGTTAGTTAAGAGAGCATTTGTGTTAGCAGAACTAGCATTACCTGTAATCAGCTTTGAGTTTGTTCTCAGCTGATTTTAGTGTTAGTAATCTGTATTCAATTAAGTTAGATATTCCGCATCTAACTTGTAATTCTTTGATTTATCAAAATAAAAGAGTTAATTGAAAAACTATCATCTGTTCTTATCATTAGTTAAACTAAAATTCACTATCTTGTCTAAACATAGAAAGAAATTGTATTCACCCCCCCCCCCTCTACAACATATTTTGTTAACCTTTGGGGCCAACAAAGTCTATACTTCTGGATGAGTCGTATCTACGATCCTACCGTTTTTTTGACACGAAGTTGTCGAGAATCAGATTAGGATATGTCACTTAGACAGTAGATACGAAGTGTTTTTGAGCACTGGAAGTTTTCTGAGATGCAATAACCAGTTTAACCAACAGTTATCCTCGAATTGTTTTCCGAGATGCAATAACTAGTTTAACCACCAGTTTTCCGAGACGTCTGTATCATGACATGAACGGGTATTACCCCACCAGAACTGTCACACCCCGCTAAAGTGGAAACATGAGATGTAACAGCATAATAGTGTCACAAGGAAAGTTACAAAAGTTCACCGTTTAAAATATACTACATCTAGAGCTTACAAGCGTTTACAATCGTTCACCGCAGAAGATACAAGTCACGCATTCGAATACATCCATAAGCATACGCAAAAGTAAAGTTTATGGCAACAACATTAACGCAAAGTAAATGTAGGCTTCAATTCACTATCACTGCCAGTTTCGAGAAAAGCATGTAAAACAAGAGGGGTCAACTATTGAAATAGTTGGTGAGTTCATAGGTTTCAAATGTGAATACGGTTTAAAATTTTTCAAACCATGGTGAGTTCATAGGTTTCAAATGTGAATACTATTGAAATAGTTGGTGAGTTCATAAGACTAATTCAGTAATCAAAGTTTATTTGCCAATCAAATAGTATGATTTGTACTCATCTATAAAGTCAAAGTTGATGATGCGTGTTTATACGCGAATACCTGATTGAACTAGATAGTGAATGTTATAGATGTTTATACGAAAATTCAGATTCATTTAAGAATCGATGTTTATATAGCTTTAGTCCACAGCCAAACCTACTGGCCCGAACTAACGCCCCAAAGCAACGTTCTATCGCGAACGTGTCATTGGTGGTATGCATTCACTTGCGCGGGTGAGTGGGAAGGTGACCGCCGTCAAATAGTACTATCCATATGCACCATCGGCTCAATAAATGAGTTAATGGGTTGTGTGAAAGAAAAATCGGGGACTTAAGATGCAATAGAGTCTCAAGCATACAACATGTGGGTATAAATAGTAAATGAACACATTCAAGATAAGTGCTTGCAACAATGTAACATGCTTTTCACCCCAAAACGTTTAATAAAAATAGTAAAAAGATGGGGCTGTGAATACTCACGATTGGGTGTGAGCGTTAGCGGCTGGATGTAATGCGCGTGCTAATCAAGTACGACTCCTATCCAAGTCCTATGAACACGAAGGTTCTAATTAGTTTCTCGGCTAATTTGGTTTCTTAGAATTTCTTAGCTAGTTAATTAAATTATAAAGGGCCATTACTAGTTGAACTTCTATTGAATTTCTGTTAATGTACATAATCGAATTGCAATCAAAATAATAGAAACGCATGAACACAACATCCAAAAATTACCAACTTTTCATACTAAGTATAATAATTTTTGTAGATTTTCTGTAAAAATTTGGGAATTTTTAGATTTATAGTTTATTTATTATTAATTTATGTCTAATAGATAATAGAAATTCAAATTATATAGCAAATGACCATAAAAAAAATATACCACATCAATTTATAACAAAAACTAGATTTGTGTAAAAATTTCAAGTCGTTTGGAGCTATGAAACTCTGTATTCATATATTTCATGATTTATAACACATAAATTAAAATAAATACCAAAAAACACCCAAATAATGTGATTTTTGGTGTGGTGTGTTATCTTGTGTTGAAAATAACACATAAAAAGTTCCAAAATATTTTGGCTTAGAAAAACTATTTTTTTTGTGATTTATTTCCTTCTTTTAGTGCTAGTTTTGCATTATCTTAAAGAAAATACATGTAGGTTCCAAAAATTCCTAAATTAATTCCCATGGTACTTTATACCATAAAGAAGCTGAGAAAAATCACAATCATATTTAACATGTTAAAAGCTCTACTATGTTTTTGTAATATGGACAACACACATTTAGTCGGTTTTCACAAGAATTTCCATGTTGTGTGTTTTGGCATTTTGTCAGTATACTAGAAAAACTTTTCAAGACATAATATTTTTACCTTACAAAGGTCAACATGTTAAGAGACTAAAAGCATGATTGTTGTAATTTTTATGATACATATGAACACATAAACATGCATCTCAAGGTTAATAGTTTTAGAAAAGTTTCTACTGGCGCACCAGTTTTGTGTGACATGTTTGGAGGTCGAATACTCAATATTTTTTAGTGATACCACTTGGGTTTGAAAGCTAACACCTAAAGCTAAATTTCAGAAGAAAAAACAGAATTTTTGGACAAGTATTCATTCAGTTATGGCTTGTTAAAGTCGAACTATGAAATCTAGGCAAATTGCATGTAGAGTGTAAGTTAAGTTTTGAGTCATAGACTACATCTTTTTATCATTTTTCCAGATATTTAGTAAGATTATGAACAAGTATTGCATCTTTTATACTCGATTTCGGTTTGATCATGGATCATCCTTACTATTAAACACATGGAGATGTGAAATTAAGTGGTTGTAGGCTGATTTCGTGAGAGAGTTTGAGAGAAAATGTGTGTATTTTATTGAGAGAGAAAGTGTGTGTTTTTGAAAGAGTGTAAAATGATTTGTGTAAGAAAAGAATTGTAATTGTATGGAGAGGGGGGGGGGAGTGCAGATATTTGGGGGAGTCTAGGAGGCACCAGATTTAAATTTTTATTAAATGAAATGTGTTAAAAGTTAAATTATTAATTTGTCCTAAAAGTTTAATAGTTTTGTGTAATATAAGGTTTAATTTGTGGTGTTTTGGTAATTAATAATTGAGTTATAAAATACTTCAAATTATATTTAGCGTGCTTAATTTAGACGTTCGAGTGTAAATTTGTTGGTTTCGAGCTTCGTTTACGTAGTTACGAACTTAATATGTTCCCAATTTTCATGATAAGCCATGAGATTTAATTTCCTTTATTTTCCTTGGCACTTTATAACCTAATTAAGCAATTCTCATGTACCTTGGGTTCGCTAAGCAATTTCAAAAGTGTTTCGGCAGTTTCGGTACACTTAAGGAGTCATAACCTAGAATTACTAATAGAATTTTGAGAAAGCTGTGAACATCATAGAGATTTTACAATTTAAGTGCGGTAATGACATGAGATTTTTGACAGTTGTCACAAGAACAGGTTGGCGTAACCTTATCTAGCTGTCAGTTAAATTGTGATCATTCATTCACAAAGACTATCATTACTATTCTACTACATTGCTTGGTTACATAATAATCAAATTATAAATGAAGATCTAATTATACATTTAATTGGATAGTAGATAAATTGATACAAACTAGACCTAAGCAACAATTAAACAAGAACATGCAATAGGTATGTAATAGTAACATTCACTTTAATAAAGAATGTGAATGATTTAACTAAGTTGTGAATATTCTGAAAGTTCTCTCAAGAATATTCAATATATGATATTGAATATGTTAGTACATCTTGGGTGACAACATCATCTAGTTTGTAATTGGTCATTTTCTTTATCATTGTAATCGTTAACTTTTGTTTTATATGCATGTTCGTACGAACTTAGAGAGTAGGTACAAACTTAGATAAGTTAAGTTCGTATGTGCTCGAAGTGGGCTAAGTTCGTACGGCCGAATCCATACAAACTTAGCCACTATATATGCATATCCATAGGTTGAAAGTGGGAGATCGGTTATTCAGTTCGTGAACTCATTCATAGGTCTTAGTGCAAGTTTGCAGAAAGACAATTGAGAGAGTTTGTATCTTAGATTAAATGTAACGGAGATTATATTAAATAAAGCTTAATATTTGTGAGCTTTACATATTCGTGTTTACTTGTTGATTATCGTTGTATTTATTTGAGGATTCCGCACTCAAGTATACTGATTACCTCGTGGATCCAGATTAAAGGAACTTACAAGTGGTATCAGAGCTATAAACAATTGATTTGTTTAAGGTTCGGGGTATTACTCGATAAAGAACAAGAGAATACGAAAGACTTTGATGTTTAAATATAATTTTTTACGTTCAAAGTGTTAAAGTTCACTGATATTGGAGATTAGAAGAGCCCATATTCGAAGTTTTACGAATTAGGGTTGATTAGATTAGTCGTACGAACTTGTGAAGTATCGTACAAACTTGTGTGGTTTCTTATGAACTTGTGTTCTGTAAATTCGAACGAACTTGACTCCTTCGAATTTACAACACTTCTAGAGAGCTTTGGTTAGCTTTGAAGAAGAGATCTGATGGTAATGCACAAATCAAAGAGAGTAGAGCTGACTTGCTTAAAAAATAATTCTATGTTTTTAAGCACATGATGGGCGAGTCATTGGAAGATATTATCACTCCATATTATCATCTAATGACTGAGATAGACAACAATGGACTGTCATTTACAACAAGCTTTTAGAGGCGTTACCTCCAAAGTGGGATATATACACTTTGATGATCAAAGAAAGCAAAGATTATCAAATGTTAACGCTTGATGAAGTTGTAGGAAAGCTGTAGGACTACGACTTAAACATGTAGAAGAAAGAGACGGGATCTGATTAGGTTCAAGATCCAAATCTTTATCATGGCAAAAAGTATGATTCTGGTGTATCAACAAGTAATGGAGTCACATCATTTTTCACTGGGAAGTCCGAGACAGACAATGCAATCATAGATACTGAAGGCAAGGTCTATTATGTTACCTCATCCCGTGACTCAGGCAGGGATAGGAACTCAAAATTTGGAAATGTTAATGGGTTCAAATCGATGTCTATGAGCATGAAGTCAGCAGAACGTCAGATGGCAATACTAGCATCATTTGTGGCATCTCATGAGAACTTCATACAGAAAAAGGTCACGGATCCTGCCATGATCAATGAAGATTATGACAAAATTGACCCTGATGATCTACAAGAGATGGACTTGCAATGGCAATTTTCCATGCTTACAAAGAGGTTGCAAAGGTTCATAAATCAAACGGGTAGGAAGTTTGTAAGAGGAAATATTGGATTTGACAAGACAACGGTTAAGTGCTATAACTACATTGGTTTCGAGCACTTTGCCAGGGAATGTCAGAGACCGAGAAAAGAACAAACTTCAAACCAGGTAAGGCAAAACTACTCATATCAAGGGACATCTACGAGAGATCAAAACTCAGGGAATAGTGTACATTCCAGAGCCTTGATTGTTCGAACACAAGATGGTTCATATGATTGGAGTACACAGACTGAAGAACCTCAAGCATTCATGGCCTCAATTGATGTTGGAAAAGAGGGAAGTTCAGGACGAGACCAATTCAGAGAAAGTTGAGTTAGGTATCAAAGAAGAGTCAAGTCTACACAAAATGGAACACCAAACGAATCTCAAGGCTCATAAGAAAGCCTGGGAGAAACGTTCGTGCTTCATGTTCCATCTAAAGGGACATGTATCAAGTATGTGTCCAAGTAAGAAATCAGGAGTTTCAACAAATGATAGTCCAATGAGCACTTTTCCTGAAACATGAAGCTCAAATGGAAAATCAATTCGGTCGAAAACTCCACAACATGTTCAAAACCCCAACAAAAGATTTTCTAACTAGAGTAGTAGTAATAGGAATTTTCAAAATTCGAATTATAACTATAAATCTAGGGTTAGATATACTTCAAACCAAAGGCCAGTCAAACAGAGACTTTCCCAAAAGTCTCCAGATAGAAGACGTAGTGGTTAGACTCCCCATTCCCCAACACTTGAAAATTCTAAAGTATCAGAGTCAACTGAAAGGCGAGATAGATATCTGAAGAAATTTACATTTGTTTATGAGAATGGCCGACCCAAGTCTGTGGTGGCTTTAGTCCCCCGTAATAACTAAATTTGTTTATTTTTGTGCATGTGCAGGAGTTGACCAGAATGGCTATTAACTGGTGGTATGTTGATAGTGATTGCTCAAGGCACATGATCGGGGAGAGGCAAGTTCTTCAGAGGCTACAAGTTCAGCCGAAGATGTAGCGACTAAGGGTGAGACAGGATCCAATCTGGGATGATAAATTCCTCAGATGATATTCTAGCTGACCATTATGCTAAGGTTTTTGATAAATTACGTTTTGAGTTGTTAGCCAAATCGCTGGAGTGACAATTCCTAAGTAACGCATCTCCCTTAAGAACTTTTATCTATCTTTATTGTTTATTATTCTTAGTTAGTTTGAAAACCTATAAAAAAATATGAGTGTCACTGTAATGACGCGAAGAAATGAAGGAAACGTTACACATGCCTAGAACATTATTATGTGTGGCTTTAAGATGTAGTACATACACAATATAATGTACCATAATCTCAACGTGACTAATAGCTTCATCATATGATGTATCGGTAGGTATCCAACATAAAGGTTTTTCAGTGCACAAAATAAACTAAAGTAAGGGAATTATCATGTGAAAACTCTCTTTTGATGTTAGACGTTAAGTCTTAATTCTTATGTGAAAGATTCTATCATCTAACATGTTATTGGATACCATAAAGACATCATCTAGGAGATATACTGAGTGTTTCTTCTGTTACATCCAGAAACATCTTAACCTAGTTTCATTCAGTATATCTTAACATAGGGCAAACTAGACCAAGAAACAAGAATACCATTTTCAAGGTTTGATTTTAGATTTGTTTTGCTGTAATCCTAGTCAAATTTAATCATTAATCTTGTACATAAGTACTTGACCATTTTTAAATGATTTGACTTTAAAGATCAAATTTTATAATCACACCTATTACACGGAAGTTATGAGTGTATCTTGATCATAAGAGTATGTCAAATGGGAAGTTACACAGGTAATCGTGAATAATAATTAAAACCGCACTTGAAAATTTCTGAATGTTGAGTGCTTATGTGGACAACAATACCGATAATCGTCTTGGACTATTAGTTACATAAATAATAACAAAGGGATACAATAATTCCTACTATGTACAGTCTACATCATGGCTAATATGATCTTCGTAACAGTGACTCTCACAAAAAGAATGTGCTTTTTAATATGAATAATTTCATATTTGTTTGTTATGTTTTATTTTATCTTAAATTTAAGTTCTTACTAGATGGGAGATAAATACTTTTTATTGTTTTCTTCTACGATTGGAGAAACAACTAGAATACGATTGGTTCAACGCCTAGCTATTACTAAGTGTTGAAGCTAGAAGATCTAAATCCGCGGATGCTATTAGGGTTGCGAGTGAACAGACTGAGAGTGATAATGAAAGTGATGATGAAGATGATATTCCTCCGTTGGATGAATCTCGATCTAAAAATACTTGGATCTCACTCCGGGTCTCGTTTACTATGGATAAAGGCAAACATAGGTTGAATGAAGACGATGATTATACATTGCAAGATGACGATGATGATTCTGATAATGATAGCTCGTTACTAACTAGAAGGTCCAAAAGAAAGACGATCTAGTAGGGATATCATTAGTGATCCGACTGCACAATCCACAACCACCACCACACCCACCATTACAACAACAATCCAACCGCACCTATTACAACTATCTCACCATATGAATGAGCCATCGTTTAGGGGGAGAAAATACCTTGTTGAAGAGCGCGGTAGCTCAAGGGAGAAGCCTAACAAAGGGAGAAGACTGGTTGTGAAGAGGATGAGTTGAAAAAGTAACAGAGACAGAGACGATGATCCCGTTGCACCAAATGATGGTGACCAAAATGACCAAATGATAGTGACCTGCCTAACTCTTCAACTGGAAGACTTGGTAAGCTTGAACAGGTTAAGGGGGAGTCTAGTCAATCTAACAGAGATAGATACCATTGAACTGACGAGCTTAATAGTGATAAGTCTAAGTTAGAGGGTACATAGAGAAGTTTAGTTCAGAAAATGATGAAACTTATGAAGGTGGATCGAAGTGATAGACCTAGAGGAGTTAAGATCTGGAAAAAATGAAATTTCTAAAGGTGAATCGGAAGCTACAAGAGTTGTTGAGGGTGTATGACATGATCTAATGAAGCTTCATGAAACTACAGAGATAGTTGGAGAGATGAAGGATGAAGATGTCACAGGGTAGTGAAGATTTTGTGGAAAAGGAGTTGTATGCAGGAAGTCAAAAGAGCTTAACAGAATCAAGATTAAAGACAACTCGGGTGACAAGATCTCGGGCGAAAATAGAGCTATTGTCAAGGGGGAGTCTGTTGGTACATCTTGGGTGACAACATCATCTAGTTTGTAATTGGTCATTTTTTTATCATTGTAATCGTTAACTTTTGTCTTATATGCATGTTCGTATGAACTTAGGAGATCATACGAACTTAGATAAGTTAAGTTCGTATGGGCTTCGAAGTGGGCTAAGTTCGTAGGGCCCAGTCCATACGAACTTAGACACTATATATGCCTATCCGTAGGTTGAAAGTGGGTGATCGATTATTCAGTTCATGCTCTGTGTCTCCCACAGACTTATTTCAGTGTGGAGTACAACGACCATGTCAAGCACAGTGATATTTAACATAGAATAATTGAGTGACATATACCTATGAGTTAGCTACATTCTCTTTAGAGATAAGGTTTCAACCACAACATGAGTTGGGGAAACAAACGCCCTCTTAGTATGTCACCATCTAATGGTTATGAAAATTGTATCATCTTCAATGTTTCTGTAAGACTAACTTATTTAATTGAGACCAATGGAATTGGCGGCTATGAATAAGAGAGATAGAAAAATTAGGCATTAGGGTTTTGAGGGAGCGGGAGCGATGCTTGGAGATAAAAGGGGGAGGGAGAGTTTTTATTTCATTTTATTTAATGACAATAATAATAAAAGTTAACTACGTAAAACATAGGACATTTGTCATCTTTTTACTTATGTTATGTTTTTAAATTTAAATTTATATATATAATATACCCTTTTTTCCTATTTACTTATAGTCTCATATAATAAATTCATGTACTTATCTATTTTTATTTACTTTTATATAAGATTTATTATATGTTTAAATTTATATGTGTACACAATACATATATGTCTTTATATATTATATGTTATACCTATATCTATATTATAGCTATACATTTTATATATATCTATTTACATAATGTATATTCATAGTTTAGTATAACGAATTAATGTATATACCATTATTTATTTACCTATATATTTTTATTTGCACTCTTTTAATTTAATTTGTGTTGGTTGGAGGTCCTCTTGGATGCAGTCTTTTTCGCCAAGGGTAGAGGGACGAACTTCTCTACCATCGGGTAGAGGAACGACTCTCTTTGCCTTGGGTAGAAGAATGACCGTCTATATCTTACATCCAACATACATCGCATACGCGGGATTGAGTATTGTTATAGTTGTTGTTATGTTGTTATTGTGTGTAGCAATAAAAAACAAGAAGATATCGGTAGGTTACCCAGTATGATTATTCCACATTTATTATTGTAATTGTAATCATTTTAAACACACTTATAACTCGGGTGTTTATCGGTTCCGTTTACAAGTTCAAATGTTCAAACCGAACCAAAACTGAACCAAAAACCGAATTTAAATTCTTTTCGGTTTCGACTAAAACTAAAAAACCAAAAATAAAATAAACTTAACCAAAAGGAACCTTCAACATAGAAAGCTACAAAATATACACAATTATTTCGTACAAACTACATAAATCTTACCATTAGTAAGTGGTACCTATAAACTACATTCAAGTTCACAAAATATGAAACTATCAAAATGTATTAAATGTAAAGTTTAAACAAGAAATTTTTTTTTCACGAACACTTGATATTTAAGTTTTTAATTCATCAAAACACTAAACTTTTCAAATATATAACCAAATTTGAAAAATCACATATATATATAAATATATTATAAATTTAATATATTTATTAATTTAAATTAAGTTTGAATTCGATTTTCTGTTTAACCGAATTCAAAAAATATAATACCTAAAACCGAACCGAAAATTAAATATTGCATTCGATTTCGGTTTTAATCAATCTGAAAATCGTTTTAAAAATTTGATTTGATTTGATTTTAAATTAATTTTCATTCAATTCAGTATTTAAATTAAACAGTTTTAAATAGAATATTGAACGAAACTAATTATAACTACAATGAAATAGATATAAATTTATCAACATGTATAGAACACGTAGGAAAAAAACATGTATAGATAAGATGCTCGTATTATCAACTTGCACTCCAAATTAGGTTGGAAGTAAGTCATAAATACTTATATTTAAAATCGAAATCTAGGTCCACCTTGAAATTAGTTTATTACTTTAGCTGAGCAAAAATCAACGAGTACCTATCTTGAGTTTTGGCTGAGATTTTGTGAACACGATTCTGTCCCCGGAGGCGGGCCTTCATTGTTTATAGTATTTAATATAGTGATTTATCATAAATACCGGAGAAACAACATTTAAGTTGAAATTTCGTTTCCTTCGATATGAAATAAATATCTTTTCTTAAATTTGAGGGCAAATTGCCGAAATAAATAACTAATTCATTTTTATGCATTTTAGATATTCGATTAAAATTTTGTGACTAAAAAGAATAATTAATTTACAAACACACATTAAAGACTATATGTTACCATTATAAATGGTAATGTAAGACAAATACTACTTTTAATGTACAAAAAGTTGATTGTACGAGGTTAAATGTCATTTTTCAATATTGGACATATACCCTTTAATGTGTGATTTTTAATTAGTGATCTCTTTAAATAAGAAAAAATTAGTCAACACTCCAAACTGCAAAATGTAGATTAGTTGTTCCCTTTTTGGTAATTTACCCTGAATTTACTTGATAATATCTAATATAAACACTAATATCGTTAGTTTGTTATCTCTTTATAACAATAAAATGGGTAAAAACATGAGAATTTTCATTCTTAATACGTGGGAGGACAAGTCTTTTTTATTTGGATGTAAGCGACTTAACCGAGATCTTCCTTTGACATCTTTTTTGAGACCACCCCCATCATGTTTTTCAAGTGAAGTTCGAATCCAAGACCTTTTTATGAAGATATCAAGACGCCCTATCATTAAGCCGCCTTTATAATTATCCGAGTTATCTCTTTGTAACAATAATCTACTTAATTCTAGCTCTAACTTAGTTGTTGATTATATACTTCTGTTGGTCTTAAACTAATAACATAAGTTGCAGAGGAGAGTAAATACGATCTTTTTTATTTTAATATTTTTTGAATATATACAAACTTGAAGGTAATAATAAGAACATATAGTAATTTTCAATATAATTATTTTATTTGAATAAATTAAAAAAACTACAAGTTAGTTGTGGAATGACTAACTTAATTGAATACATATTTAACATTTCTTATCAACTGATAACAAACTCAAAGCTGGTTACACATGAATGCTATTTTTGCTTAGTACTATGCTCTCCCAGATCACTCTAAATTCACACACAATTGACTTCTAATGAAGTCCAGTATTTAAAGTTGAGCATGCATCTTCCTTGTAGCCTCTTCAACCAATCGTAATCATCCAGATGTCTTCATCTTCATTGGTGCATGTAACACCCAGTTTTTTATTTTTTTTATTTTTTTTATACACTTTATTCAACAGCATGAATAACTACATTATTTACAAACTTTACAACGTAAATTCTTTTTCTCAAAAGACTCCCACAATATCCGAGCATGATTTAATGGGAGTAAACAAACACTTACTACCAGCAATAGTAAGCACACCACTAATCGTGTTGCGGCTCTTTCCCAAGACCCTCTTTTCCCTTACTCGACCCACCTGTATCAAACAACGACAATAGAATGGGTAAGCACAACGGCTTAGTAAGTAAAAGAATCATATCAATAATATAAGATAGAAATCTTATAAACACTGTAATCTTATATGTCACTTTGCCCAATTAGGACTCACAATCATACCGCTAGGCCATTTATGATCACTCAGCATAAAGATGGCTAGTAATAACACTACTAAGCCATTTATGACTACTCAGCATAAAAAGGGATAACATTCACACTATTACGCCATTTATGACCACTCAGCATAAGAATGGCTAACATTCACACTATTACACTATTTATGACCACTCAGCATAAAAATGGCTAACATTCACACTATCACTGAATTGATAAAGTTCATTCGGATACTCCTATCACCTGGATATTCTCATTCAATATACATATCCTTCTATTACTTACCTGGAGATTCGTGTGGTTGAATATCCTCGATTGTCACGTACAGATAACCGGTCTGCAAACCACACATAACACAATTAACTCTTTTATAAATTTAGCGACACTTCATTAAAGTCGCCACATCATGCGACACTATCATTAGTGTCTTAAAACAAGCTTACGCGACTTTATAGTTAAAGTCGCACACATGAAAGTCGCTTATGCGACGTTATCACAAGTTCGCAGCCTGGAGTCGGCCTAGTGCGACTATCATTAAGTTCGCACATGCGACTTTACCATTAAAGTCGCGTGACGAACAGATCAGACCCCAAATCCGAATTTCTCGATTTCAGACTTGTTACAATCAAATTAACCCATTCCAATCCGTTCAAATCACGTAGTAACAATCACAACACATAATAATCGAAGCCTTACCTTGAATTCACGGTTCAATTGCTTTAATTTAAAGTTCTAAAGCTTGATTCACACTTTCTCTCTCTATTCGCTCGTTTTCTCTCTCTAAACCGACTCAGAAGTTCGCTGGAATGATTCTGGAATCGTTTAGACGAATTTCGAATATATATACATCCTCAATTACACTTTAGCATCTCAATTAAATTCAACAAAATCTGTTATGCGACTTTATCTTAAAGTCGCGTAACCAACAAAGTCGCCCCTGCAACTTTATCACAAAGTCGCAGGCTTCCACAAAATTTCTCCTACTTTAAATTTTCAATCACTTTGGGGTGTTACAGTGCATTATGGACATACCAATTTGTGTGTTCTGACATGTACTACACGACCATATATGTTGTCTGCAGAGATGTGAGAAATTACACTACATATCTATACTAATATATAAAGCATTTACCCCCTCCCCATTCCCTCACATTTTAAGACTAAGTAAAGTAAATCTTCACTGTTAGATCTTTATCATTTTTAATCTCATCCCTTCATTTTCACTTTAACCTACCTATATAATAACACACTAACAAATAAACAAAACTTTTGACCAAAAGTCTCACACAATAGCTTTATTTATCTCCATTACATACCTTTCATCTGAACATAAAAACACCTAATAAACTGTAATACCCCAATTTTTATTATGCATTTTTTTTTATTAACTATGGTTGACATAAATTTCATGACATATAGTCATGAAAATATGGTTTAACAGAAACCACAAAACATGAGTTTAATAAGAGTTTACAATTTCTTGGGTGTTACCAATCAACATCACAACCATAGTTAAGAGAGAATTTATTATAAAAGCTAAGTCCATACTAGTCTCCAAAAGTCTTCAACTAATCTCTACCCTTCTATTCCTCGGCTTCAGATCCTTAGTACATGGGTTTAGACCCAACAAGATATAAAATTTCTGAAAATACTTTATAAGAAACATATAAACTGAAACTTTCATAAAAACAATCTCATTCTCATAAACATAAAACTACGGACCTCTCCGTAGGAAAACTTCCCCGTTTCCGGGTTAACTTAGGTAAATCATCTACGGGCCTCCCCGTAGTAAACTTCCTTGTTTCCGGGTTAACTTAGGTAAGCTGCCAAGATAGTTGGAATGCCTCCAATCCTATCAAGGTCATGGTCTCTCACGTTTCCGGGTTAACATATCTATAGACATCTACCTTGCGTCGGGAGGTACCATCCCAGTAGAGTCTCATGGTCTTCCCCATTTATGGGTTAACTAGTCCGGACAAAGAAGACACTGAATGCATTCATGTCATAAAAATCAAATCTCAATCAATAAACAACTTAACCAAATCAATCGAACTCAACTAGCATGCTATGTACTTTGATAACAATAACTCATAGCAATGCACATAAAACTATTCGAAATATTAGATCAAATAATTTTTGAATACTAACATAGGTTAATATAAACATACGAGTTCGATAGAAAACCTTGTTTTGCTATGCACCCAGTTGAAAATCCACATGTACTCACCTCATACTTTAGACGTTGACAATTCTTCAATGTGCAATTCCACTTCCTTAAAACCTATCAATCATTACATATAGTTTCAATAACACATTGATGACCTAATTACTCAAGTCTTACAACTCATTTTACTATCAATTCAATACTAAATTCTTTGCCTCATCCAGTTTGACTTTTAAGAGTCAAACTAACTCTATTTCAATCAATTAGATCCTTAGATCCATTTTATGAATTAGTGATCCTTGATGCCACTAAATTCATCATTCATAATCTTCATAATCAACATATAATTTTGGACACCACTGTTGGACCCTCTAAACATTTCCAAAACGTACATATGTTATATCGTTTCAAAGATATTCGAACATACTTTAATGTAGAACTCTTACATTTTTACAAAACGCAACACACACATATTTACGGCCCTTCAAAAACTGCCAAAAGTCATTTTTTGTTGCTGGAAATTCAGCAAAACAGCCCAACAAGCTGTTTTTACGACCACTTTTCGATAACTTAGACACATCCGATTTTAACAAATTAATCTGTACAACCATACTTTCAATAGGTTCTTTCGGTTCTCTCCAGAACATAACACATTAATCTGTACAGCCTCTCAAAAATCACCAATAGTAGGTTTTCAACTTTTTACCCAAATTACCGTATGACCCGTTTTCGCATCTTATTCAAACCACACATTCATATAACTTAAAACCTGCATTTTCACTTCAAAAATGACCACATGTTTGACACTTTAACATATAATCTTCAACATACAACCCTAAATCAAAATCTACAACTTGGTCAATGCTTGAACATGTTCAAATTACTATTATCACCCTTTAATTCACACTTGCAAATACCTTACTGATTTTTAGGGCTTATGAGATGTGTTCAACTCAGAAAATTCAACAATAGGAAGAGTGGATATAAGCTATTACCTTGGATTTTCAAGTTTGATGCTGAGAATGCGTTAATCTTCCATTGAATCTCTCTTGCCGGTGATTACACACACTAATTGTAGGACCGAAATAAGGACAGACCTTAAACACAAAATCAATATTCAATAACTAATGCGCGGAATTCAATAGCTATCAATTGTACGTTATAAACCAAAACCAAAACACACAATCACAAATCAATTATATTGATCAAAGAACCAATTGCAATTTACAGAAGCTGACCAAAGAATACCACAGGCTGCACACAAAATCGTATGTGTTGAACAACAGCTGCCTCAAAACCGAAACCCTAATTAGGTATTTATACTATCACCTAATCAGCTAGGCGATATTGATGATATCGCAATAGCGATATTGTCAATGTCGCTGGATACATCAGAATTTGACTAACTAATTACAACTCAAAATCTAGACCAAGTGACAGACACACTAAATGTACCAACAAACTCCCCCATGTCTGCAGCTTGGTCTTGAAAAATAATCTTCAGTCAAATCTTGGTCTTCAACTTGTTCTTAAAAAATCTTCAGTTAAGTCTTCAATCAAACTCCTCTATGTCTTCAATAATTAGACACTCCCCCATTGAGATAACATGGTCTTCATAATATTGATGTTCAGATTCATGTGACTGAGACACCTTTTGCATACAATAAGATCTTCAAACTATATGACCATCTCTCAATCTTTAGAAGTTTCCCCAATAGAGTTTATCTTCACAGTCTTTGGAGAACAACTAACATCCTTTATATCTTCAATATTTGACTTTGACAAGATATGTGATATTGAATAAAACCAACAAAGAAATAAAATATTTTTGTAATTTCCTTTAAAATTTAAAAGTAAAGAATACAAAAAGAAAATAAATCGGGGATAAGATTGTAATATGTTTGCCTAAGAATCATATCAGGATAACATGCAGTTATTAGGAAATAGCAAGTTTTATTTCGATTATCAGTATATTTGTCCAAATTTAAATTTACTTAGCATATTTAAATCACCGGGTATAAATATTAGTTCAAGACGATTATAGGTATGTTTGTCCATATAAACATCTAACAATCAGAATTTACAAGTGCATTTTGAATTATTATTCATGATTACCAGAGAAGCTTTCCTTTTGATATACTCTTATGATCAGGATACATGCATAACATCCATGTAATGAGTGTGATTATTGTATTCCATCTTTAAAGTCAAATCATGAATAAATGTTCAAGTACATTTGTATTCAATTAAAGAATAAATTTGACTATGGTTAGAGACAAACAAATCTAAAATCAAACCAGAGGTGACAGGTCTGTACTTTCGTACAACAGAGCGACATAGTTTGACTAGAGACCTTGATAACGATATTCTTGTATCTTGGTCTAGTTTGCTCTATGTTAAGATATACTGACTGAAGCTAGGTTAACATATTTCTGGATGTAGCAAAAGAAACACTCAGTATATCTCCCAGATGAATTCTTTAGGATACTTAATGACATGTGTTATGGTAGTATCTATCACATAAGAATTAAGACTTATCGTCATACATCAGAAGAAAGTGTTCACATGATAATTTTGAGACTTAAGTTTATTTTATGCACTTAAAACCTTTATGTTAGATGTCTACCAATACATCATATGATGAAGCTAATATTTAGAGAAGGCAGTTCAAGTATGCTAGATAAATCTACTGACACATCAAACATAAACCTTAAAATTTCCATTTTGTGTACTTGTCACCTAATGAACTATCATATCTCAAGTTATTTACAAACACAATCCAGAATTAAGAATCTTGCTGTTCAAATTTCTGATCGAAATCATCAGAATATTTTTAATGTTTTTTAAAAATTACTCCCCCTGAACAACAAATTCTTTTCTCAATTTTAATTCAAAAGTTATCCCCTAAAAATTAAACTAATTTTAAATATATATATATAAAAGTTTAAATATATAAAATTTCTTTAATTTAATAAATTTCGCAACGTTACATTTCTTTGATACTAAAAAGTATAAAGAGTGGTTGTTGCATAACTAGCAAAATGAACAAATAAAGACTAAATAAAAGTTCCAAAATCACATATCAAGTCAAATCAAATGCTTTTAACCACGTTATGGCGTCTCGAAACTTTGAGAATCTCGTCCAGTCAATCACAATGCACCACACCTAACTTCGATGTTTTGTTTGTGGATTTTTGTTTCCACACCTGCTTAACATTGGTGGAAGTTTTGTCATCTAAAATTCTCTTCTTCCAAGATTTTTGAGAAGAAGGTGGTTGCTGATTAACTACATCAACCTTTCTAACCCGCGGTTGGGAAGGTATAATGTTATTAACCTTTGAAATTGGAACATTACAAGATGACCCACGTTGTTTTGATCTTTCAAAGTTTCTATATTTAGTATGATGTGGATCTTTTCGTGAAGCCCATTTTCTAGCAAGCACTGGACACTGATTAATGAGATGACCCTGCTTCTTACAATAGAAACATGATCGTCTTTCTCGGAAAGTCTGGTCATCACTCGACAGTGGTTTCGGTGAAGGAGGTGACTTACGAGGCTTGTTCTCAGGTACATTTACATCACATGAACACTTATGTGAACATGATGAAGTAAATGTATTTGCAGTTGAGGAAGTCTTTTTAGAAAATATTTGACCTCTACCTTCGGTAGTAAGTATTAAATTTACTGGTTTGTTGTTATTCTTCTTAACTTTCTTTGTAACCTCGTGAGTTACATCCTCCACTTCCACCACCTTTTCAACATGTGTTGAAGGTGCAAACATGATTGATGCAAATTTAGGCTTAATAAGCTCAGCCTTCTTGTTATTTGAACGTAAAACTTTAAGCAACTCATGTAGCTTGACATCAACAGCATTAACAAGATTAGGTTGTGTAACCTCTTCTGCTTTGACAATAACTGGTTTCACAACAGGGTTTGTATCCTTCTTGAGAACAGAAAGTACATAAGCTTTTATTTCATCCTGTGAGAGACTGGGCTGATTCAAATTTGAGGGAGGAGGTTGGTTGTGATAACCAATTCCTGCCTTACTCTTTGTATCAGTCCTTTGACTTTGCAGGATGTCAGAAAAAACCAGAGTAGATGTTGAAATATTTGCAAGTTTTCGTTTTAAATCAATATTATCAGCTTGAGCAGCAGCAAGATCTTTTTTAAGATGAGCAATTAGTTTTAAATAGCTATCAATTTCATCTTGTTTGTTGTAGATCATAGCTTTCAACTCTTTCTTTTCTTCAATAAGTGTCTTTTGATTTATTTCAAAAACTTTTTCATTATCTTTTAACACTCTGTTCGCTTGAATAAGACTTGTTAGATCTGTATTCAAACGATCATTATCTACTATATACCTGTTGATTTTACCAGTTAGTTTGATACAAGAATTACAAATAAAAGAATCACAGTCTACCTCATTTTGGACATCCGCCATAAGAGCTACGTTATCCATAGCAGAAAAATCATATGGTTCATCATCCATCAGTAGAGCAGCCTTGGCGACCTCAGTTTCCTTCTTGTAAGGAGAAAGTTTAGTAAATCCAGTAGACGATTGTCTACTCTTCTCACATTCACGAGCAAAATGTCCCAGATTTTGACACTTATAACATCTGATCTTGGACTTATCGAAACCCATGCTCGTTTGATCAGTGACGTCTTCAAGAGATTTCTTTCCTGTTCTCTTCAAATAGGTCTTCGTTCTTCTGGTAAGCATAGCCATGTTCCAACGAAGATCCACTCTCTCTAGCTCATCAGGATCAACTTGAGCAAAGTCTTCATCGGTAAGATCTACCGAGCTAATCCTCTTCGATAAAAAATCATCATATGATGATAAAAACGCATTGAAGATTACTGCATGCTCATTGTGTGATGCAGTAGCAGAAGAAGATGGTTGGGTTGGAAAGGAAGAAAATGTTCCTGCCGAATTATTACTCAAAGAATAATTAGGTTTAGATCCAGAAGTAGACGACCCAGATAGAAGAGCTGTACTTCCATATCCAAAACTACTGTTATCAGGAAGCAAAGAGCTAGATTTTGTGCTTTTCTTTTGGATATCCAAAGTACATGTTTCTAATTTTCCAATAAGTTGATCCAAAGACATTGCCAATACGTCTGGATCACTCTCCATCATCAATACTCGAGTTTCCCAGGAAGGAGGTAGAGCATTTAGCAGTTTCTTGTTGACCTCCATAGAGCTAAATTTGTGTCCACCCTCAGTCAGCTCATTCACAAGACGTGAATATCTACAGAACAAGTCCTTAACCATCTCGTTCTTCTGAATATCAAACAGATCATACTCTTTCTTTACAAATTCCAGCTTAATTTGCTTGTATTCAGTGGTACCTCCACATCTTTCAGCTATACCATTCCACAGATCATAAGCTTTATCATGGTGCTTGAACATCTCCATAGCATCGGCAGGTAAAGACATGGTTATAGCAGAGTGAGCCTTTCGTTCACATTCCCATGCCTTACGTTCCTCAGCAGTCATTGAACGAATGGTTTTTGGAGGAGGTATACCCACATGTTCTCCACCTGCAACCGGTCGCGTTCGATTAAAGGTATCTCCATTTCAGGGTCAGTAAAAGCAACGAAGGATAGAAATCTACCACGCCATTCAGAATATTCCATTCCTAGCGCAAAGAATGGAGGTTTGTTTGCACTACCAACCTCAGCATTGTGTTTCAACATTGCATTAATAGCTTGTAATGTAGTCATTTTAATAACGATTAAAGATTTGACTTTTGATTGAAAATTTCAAATTTGTCCGAACGAATTTTTCCCTCCAAAAATTTCAAATTTTGCTCGAGTAAAATGAAAATTTTCTCAAACTAGAATTAGGCAACGGGAAGCTCAAATTCAAATTTTGATAATTGCCGAATTTTCCCGCCTTTTTTTTTTTTTTTTTTTTTTATAAATCAGACTAAAAGGGCGAAACCACAGGCGATATTGAGAATAATATCGCTAAAATTAATTAGGCGATACCAGGCAATATCGCTGGTAATATCGCTCAAATTAATGAGTACAATTCAAGTAATATCCCTGAAACCCTAGAGGCGATATTAGAATAATATCGCTTCTAATATCGCTAAAACGGCTGTAAACCCTAAGAACACCAAAATCGATGATTTAATCAAAAATAGGGTTAACGTACAAATATTGATTCAATAAACCACTAATCCAATGGATAGATGGCTCGGAATCAATATTCAATAACTAATGCGCGGAATTCAATAGCTATCAATTGTACGTTATAAACCAAAACCAAAACACACAATCACAAATCAATTATATTGATCAAAGAACCAATTGCGATTTACAGAAGCTGACCAAAGAATACCACAGGCTGCACACAAAATCGTATGTGTTGAACAACAACTGCCTCAAAACCGAAACCCTAATTAGGTATTTATACTATCACCTAATCAGCTAGGCGATATTGATGATATCGCCTAGGCGATATTGCCAATATCGCAATAGCGATATTGTCAATGTCGCTGGATACATCAAAATTTGACTAACTAATTACAACTCAAAATCTAGACCAAGTGACAGACACACTAAATGTACCAACACTAATCTCCCCTTGAGCTTCACACACTAACTTCTCCAGAGTTTTCTTAGTTTAAAAATGACAAGAAATGAGGGTTTAAGCTATTTAAATTTCGTGGTCAACCTGGTCAACCGAAGTCAAACTTAGTCAATATTTTTACTGCACTAAAAATGACTCTGCAACCGTTTTAAAACTCTCATAACTTCCTCATACGACATCCATTTTCGATGGACTACAACTTTCGTGTTTTATGTTTGGTTTAAATCTTAACGGATTATGAGTTATAGGGCTGCAAAAAGAGGGGTCTACACACGATTTTTGGGTTAATATTTTGACAGCACTCAAAATGAAGTTGCATTTAACTTCAAGCCACCATAACTCTCTCATACGACATCCGTTTTGGATGAAGCTTATATCCCTGAAAAGCTTGAGACATGTACTACAACTCTTAGGTTTAACATTTGGTCTATATCCCTACAAATCACAAGTTATAGGGCTGCGAACTAAGGGGGTTGCTCAAGAATACTAAACTTTTACAAGTACACTTATCTTCCATTTACATAATTAAACACTATACGTTACTAAACATTAAATATCATTCTAATATGAAATTTATGATGTTTATGAAAACACACACATCGGACACTAATAAATATGATGCCGAATGAAATCATTCTTTCCCGCTGCTTTGTGTGGGTACAAGGCTAGTCTTTGTTTTATTGGTTGACATTGCTAAGGTAAAATCCTATGCACAAACAGTCATGTTTAGCATGTGTGTACATTTGTACAACCTTTGAAGATACCATTTGGATAGGGATCAATGTTCCAAAGTATTGGTGAATCATCAACTTGAACAACTTGAATCTGCAACAAGTTTGATGATCTTCATTCTCTGTCCTGGGTTCAAGTAGACTTCATTCCCACTGCTGGGACATCAATCTTTATTTACTACACGATTTCGACTTGGTTGATTATGTTGAAACATATATAGCACTAGAAATAGCTTTTAAGTAGACGAATCACAAAAGCTGTCAAATAGTTAACTTCTCTGTGGTGGTTGCTCATCACATATGTTTGTACTGGGTAAACATATACCAAATCCCTTTTGTAACACCCACTCTTACAGCCTAGGGGTAATCTGGTAATTTCTTAATTGTACACTTAATTATGATTTTATTATGGTGTTTATTAGATAGGAAAATTAGATTAAGGTCGAATTGTTAATTGTGTCAGGTAAAATATTAATGCTTTTAAATTAAATTAGTTGACGGTAAAATAAAATAACTTGTTTCGCAAAACGGTTTTCAGGTTCCAGACATTAAGCCAAACACGGGATTAAAATTAACCAACATTTGAGTTGGTAGGTGATATAAATCACTTAACTCATTTTTTTTCATCTCATTTCTCACCAAACCAATTCTCTCCATTTCTCTTACAAATTCTTTTCATAAATCACGAAATTATCATCCATTGAGTGTGTTATAACCTGCTGTGAATCATCATCATCATCATCATCTTGTTCTTAATTTTCATTGTAAGCATTTTGTTATTTTGGTTTTAAACTTGAAATTGATGAATCTTTGGAATGTGAGTGCAATTGATGTTGAAAGCTTGTTAGATTGTTAGGAAACTGATTTTCGTGTTTGAGAGTCGAAATGGTTCGTATTTGGGGTTTCTGCGTTTCAGTTCGCACATGAACTGAGTTCTGCGAATTGAGTTCCTGCCCAGCGAACCGAGTTTCTGCGAACTGAGTTCCTGAGCTGCGAACCGAGTTCTGCGAACTGAGTTCCTGAGCTGCGAACTGAGTTTCTGCGAACTGAGTTCCTGTCCTGCGAACTGAGTTCCTGTCCTGCGAACTGAGTTTTTGCAAATTTTAAAAGTGCATAAGTAAAAGGTTATACTTTTATCGACCAAATTTAACAGATTCTTTTTAACTGCGGATCGGACCCTTATTAACAGATTCTAGATTACAAGGGTCACCTGCTTGGATTAATAGGTTATAATAATGTTTCGAAATTTGTTAATTGAATAAATAATTAAACAAACGAATTTGATAACTTGATATAAATTGATAGATGCAAAGCGGTTATAAATGATAAATTGCAACTTGGTGATTGTTTGCCCTTTTATACCGAGTAGTGAAATATGTTATACGATTATGGAAAGAGTTACTAACTTCTTAATTATTATATTCTCAGATCAGCAGAAGACTCAGTAATATAAGATCTCTGAGTGTGGGCTGAGACAAGTCAGGTGAGTGGATCTGCAACTCATGATTTGTCATAGTTGTAATGGTGTGGTTACAACAAGTAACGTAGATATTGATAGACTGTCTAGTCTAATTTATGATTGTGTATCTGCTTGTTATGCTTATGTGGCCTTCGGGCATCTATGTTGTTCAGAGGTCAATTGTATTTGGACTTGGTATCTATTGTGTTCAACACAGGTTCCGAATACATGTGTTGTTGCTGGAAACTGTGTTGTAGTGTTGTAGTGCCAAGTTATCGGTAAATCTTGTATAGGCCAATACAGATTGTGATAAGCGTTATTTGAGGGCCACCGCGGCTGTAGGGTTCCTCAGTAACCACCGATCCTCTTGAGTTTATGTGTTTTCGTGCTTAAGGTATCAGATTGTTATGCTAAGTTGAATTATTAGTTGTACATTCATTCACTTAGCTTAGTGCTAATCCCCCACTTTACTTCATGCGGGTTATGTTTTGATTGAGGGCGGGCAGGAGGCATAAGTTTTGGAAAAGGAATGTCTGGCACGCGCCTAGCTCTGACAGAGATTTTGTAAATGTGTTTTGTTAACTAATATGTATACAGATTTCATAAACAACTGTATGGGTTTTGCTGCAGAAAATTGGTTAATTGTTGTAAAACTCGCGAAATTATTACGGGTCTTTTTGTAATATAATATATAATATTATCTTTATCCCTCGCTTCCGAGTCTAATTACTTATTTAACTCTGAGTAAATTTAAGGGGTGTTATACCTTTGGTATCAGAGCGTAGGTTTGGGTGAATTGGACATTGGTAAGGTGTTCAATCCCAAACCTTGAGATATGTTGTCAAACAATCATGAGGGTGGGATTAGTTACGATAAAAGAAGTTGATTAGTATTTTTTGTGTTAACAATTAATTAGTTGTGAGATATGTTGTGGTGACAGATGGCAGAAAGTGAGCAACCGACCCATACCCTTAACAATACCTCTGAGAATGACGTACCTCCAGAGAATCAGGGCCATACTGGTACGTCCTTTTCAGCTGGTGGGGAGACAGATCGAGAGTATATTATGCGATTAGAGGATGAGTTATTGGAGCTTCGTAGTAGACAGGCTGGGTATTCTTAGCAACCACCTGTTTCATCCTATCAGCATGTTATGAGCACTGCACCTCCTATCATATTCTCTTCTCAGATTCCTGTATCGTTATCATAGACTTCGCAACAACAACCTTATGGAACATGTCAAACTTCAGTGCCTTTTTCAGCATCGGGGTCATCAGGGTATCATCTACCTGTATTTCCACCATTTCAGCAGCAGAAGAGGGTCTGTTCTTTTAAAACTTTTATGTCCAGTAAACCCTCGGAGTATTTTGGCAGTTTTGATCCTACTGTTACATTAGATTGGTTGCGAGACGTTGAGAGAAAGTTTGAAGTTTGTCAGTGTGAGGAGGAATTCAAAGTACCTTATGCAGTTCAATTACTAAAGGGCCAAGCTATGTCTTGGTGGGATTCTATCACTGCATCATTAACTCAGCAGCAGAAGAAATCTATTCAATGGTTAGATTTTTATACAGAGGTGTGTAAGCAGTTTTGTTCTGAGTATGATATATCTCGTATTAGACGAGAATTCATGGAATTGCAGAAAACAGATAATATGACTATTGATGAGTTAATTACACAATTTTCTGAGAAGTTGAGATTTGTTCAACAATGGGTTCCTGATAATAGAACCAAGATCGAACATTTTGTGGGAACTTTACCTCTGGAATATCGTACCACAGTGAGATTGGGGGGCTCTTTATCCCAGGCTTTTAATCTCGCTCGATCAGTGGATGGTGATTTGAGGGCTCGAGAGGCACATAGTAAGGACAAGTTTTCTCATAGGTATTCTGGGGATTCTTCTAGAAAGGGTAAGCAGAGATGGCAAAGTGGTTCTCAGAACAGGAAATCGGGCAACTGAGGTAATATGAATGACAGGTCTAACTGGTGTGGTAAGTGTAAGGCTAGACATAATGGACCGTGTTCTGTGCAAACAAATCGTTGTGTCAAATGTGGGGGATTTGGTCATGAACCTAAGGATTGTAACTACACAAATTTTGTTTGTTGGAATTGTTAGAAAGAAGGTCATCGAGCGGGTCAATGCCCGGAGGCTGGAAGATTAGGATTGGGTATGGTTGGGGGATCGTTATCTTCTGGTCAGAAAAGGAAGAATGCGCCGTCAGCATCAAGTCGGGCTTTTCAAATGACAGTTGATGAGGCTGTCAGAACTGAAGATGTGATTACTGGTACTTTTCTCATTAACTCTGTACCAGCACGTGTTTTGTTTGACTCTGGTGCAAATTGTTCTTTTATTTCTATGTACTTCTGTAATAAATTAGATGCGACCCCTAGTGTGATTACGAAACCAATCGAGGTGGAAATAGCTAGTGGCAGGTCGGTTCCTGTTACCTCCTCGGTAACTGGAGTTAGCATTTTGATAGAGGGTCATACTTTTCCAGTGACGTTGTTGTTGATGCATATTTCTAGCTTTGATGTAGTTATTGGCATGGATTGGTTAAGTCAAAATAAAGCAAACATAGAATGCCACAAAAAGTTAATTAAAATCCCTATTTCTGAAGAGTCATACGTAGTGGCTTGAGGAGATCGTGAGAAAGGGTCTGTTCCCTTAATTTCTGTGATGAAAGCCAGGAAATCTATAGCTAAGGGTTGTGAGTCTTACTTAGCCTATGTTATTGATGCAAAGTTAGAAAAGAAATCTATGTCTGATGTTCGTGTGGTTTCTGATTTCCCTGATGTATTCCCTGATGACTTGCCTAGTTTACCACCAGTTAGGGATGTAGAATACCATATTGATCTTGTTCCCGGTTCTAATCCAATAGCTAAGTCCCCATATAGATTAGCTCCTTCTAAAATCCGTGAGATGATGAATCAAATTCAGGAACTGCTTGATAAAGGCTTTATTAGATCGAGTACTTCTCCTTGGGGTGCACCAGTTTTATTTGTTAAAAAGAAGGATGGTACTATGCGGATGTATATTGACTACAGGGAATTAAATAAGAGAACAGTTAAGAATAAATATCCGTTGCCTAGAATCGATGATTTGTTTGATCAGTTACAGGGTTCGTCCTATTTTTCTAAAATCGATTTGAGATCGGGATATCATCAGGTACGTGTACGCGAGGAAGATATTCCTAAGACTGCCTTTCGTACCAGGTACGGTCACTATGAGTTTCTGGTTATGCCGTTTGGTTTGACGAATGCTCCTGCAGTTTTTATGGATTTGATGAACCGTGTTTGTCGACCTTTTCTTGATAAATTCGTTATTGTGTTTATTGATGACATTTTGGTTTATTCGAAATCCGAGTCTGAACATGAAATACATTTGCGGGTAGTGCTTGAAACTTTAAGAAAAGAACAGTTATATGCTAAATTTTCGAAATGTGAATTCTGGTTGCGGTAGGTACAGTTTTTAGGGCATATAATTTGTAAAGATGGGGTAAAAGTGGATCCGTCTAAAGTTGAAGCTGTCATGAATTGGAGTGCACCTAAATCACCTTCTGAGATTAAAAGTTTCCTTGGGTTAGCGGGTTATTATAGAAAGTTTATAAAAGATTTTTCTAAGATTGCTGGCTCGTTGACTAAGTTGACCCGTAAAGATGTTAAGTTTCAGTGGACTGAACAACAGGAAACAGCTTTCCAGAAATTGAAACAATTGTTATGCCAGGCTCCAGTGTTAGCGTTACCTGATGGATTAAATGATTTTATTGTTTATTGTGATGCTTCTTTTGCGGGTTTGGGTTGCGTTCTTATGCAGCGAGATCGGGTGATTGCTTATGCTTCTCGTCAGCTTAAACCTCACGAAAAGAATTATCCTACTCATGATTTGGAACCTGCGTCAGTTGTTTTTGCTTTGAAATTATGGAGACATTACCTGTATGGAACTAAATGCATCATTTGTACAGATCACAAGAGTCTTCAATATGTGTTTTCCCAGAAAGAGTTGAACATGCGCTAGAGACGGTGGTTAGAATTAATTAAAGATTATGATTGTGAGATTCGTTACCATCCAGGGAAAGCTAATGTGGTTGCTGATGCGTTAAGTAGAAAGACATCTTCTGACAAGATTTATTTTATGCGTTTAGAAATTTCATGTGATTTATTGGATCAAATAAAGACTGCTCAGTTGGAGGCCTTGATGGATGCTAACTTAAAATCTGAGATCATAGTTAAAAGAAAAGACTTATTGATTGAGGATTCTAGAGGATTAAAGACGTTCCAATCTCGGGTTTGGATTCCTTTGCTTGGTGGGATTTGGGAAGTAATTTTGGCAGAGGCTCATAAATCCAGACTATCGATTCATCCAGGAAGTACAAAAATGTATCGCGACTTGAAACCTTTGTATTGGTGGCCAACGATGAAAACAGATGTGGCACGGTTTGTTGGTTCCTGTAATATCTGTTCACAGGTTAAAGCTGAGCATCAAAAACCGTATGGATCATTGAAACAACTTGAGATTCCTGAATGGAAGTTGGAACACCTAACTGTGGACTTTGTGACTAAGTTACCCCGAACTCCTAGAGGTAATGATATGATTTAGGTTATTGTTGATAGACTGACTAAAAGTGCGCATTTCCTTGCTACTAGTGAGACTGCTTCTCTGAGTAAATTATCACAACTGTAATTAATGAGATTGTTTCGAGGCATGGGATTCCATTATCGATTGTTTCTGACAGAGACTCCAGATTTATTTCTCGATTTTGGCAGAGTTTGCAGCATGAGTTGGGTACCCGAGTAAATCTCAGTACAGCTTATCATCCTCAGACAGATGGTCAGTCAGAGAGAACTATTCAGACACTTGAGGATATGTTGCGTGCTTGTGTGATTGAGTATGGGGGTTCTTGGGATTCTCACCTACCATTGATTGAGTTTGCTTATAACAATTCCTATCATTCGAGTATTGGGATGCCTCCATACGAGATGTTATATGGGCGACGTTGTAGAACACCCACATGTTGGTTAGAGGCCGGTGAGAAACAGTTTTCGGGTCCTGATATTGTTCAGATTACAGTCGATAAGGTAGCTATTGCTCGTGAGAAATTGAAAGCAGCCCGGGATAGACAGAAGCAGTATGCTGATCCACGTCGACGACCAGTTACTTTTGTTGAGGGAGAGTTAGTATATCTGAAGGTTTCTCCTTGGAAATGCGTGATTAGATTTGGAAAACGTGGGAAATTAGCTCCTAGATATATTGGTCCTTTCAGAATTAGACGCGTGGTTAATGAACAGTCGGTTACACTAGAACTTCCTCCAGAACTATCGGGTATTCATGACACGTTTAATGTGTGTTATTTGAGAAAGTGTAATGTTGAAGACCAATCTCAGATCCTTCCTTTAGAAGATTTGCGTGTCGATCAAAATCAGAAGTTATTAGAGGAACCAGTTGAAATTCGAGACAGAAAAGTTACTAAATTAAGAAAGAAACAAATACCGATGGTGCTAGTCAAATGGAAACATAGTTTATGGTCAAATCTTACTTGGGAGACTGAGGAATCGATGCAGTCACGATACCCTAGGTTATTCATTAGAGATTAGATTTCGGGGACGAAATCTTTTTAAGGAGGGTAGATTTGTAACACCCACTCTTACAGCCTAGGGGTAATCTGGTAATTTCTTAATTGTACACTTAATTATGATTTTATTATGGTGTTTATTAGATAGGAAAATTAGATTAAGGTCGAATTGTTAATTGTGTCAGGTAAAATATTAATGCTTTTAAATTAAATTAGTTGACGGTAAAATAAAATAACTTGTTTCGCAAAACGGTTTTCAGGTTCCAGACATTAAGCCAAACACGGGATTAAAATTTACCAACATTTGAGTTGGTAGGTGATATAAATCACTTAACTCATTTTTTTTCATCTCATTTCTCACCAAACCAATTCTCTCCATTTCTCTTACAAATTCTTTTCATAAATCACGAAATTATCATCCATTGAGTGTGTTATAACCTGCTGTGAATCATCATCATCATCATCATCATCATCTTGTTCTTAATTTTCATTGTAAGCATTTTGTTATTTTGGTTTTAAACTTGAAATTGATGAATCTTTGGAATGTGAGTGCAATTGATGTTGAAAGCTTGTTAGATTGTTAGGAAACTGATTTTCGTGTTTGAGAGTCGAAATGGTTCGTATTTGGGGTTTCTGCGTTTCAGTTCGCACATGAACTGAGTTCTGCGAATTGAGTTCCTGCCCAGCGAACCGAGTTTCTGCGAACTGAGTTCCTGAGCTGCGAACCGAGTTCTGCGAACTGAGTTCCTGAGCTGCGAACTGAGTTTCTGCGAACTGAGTTCCTGTCCTGCGAACTGAGTTCCTGTCCTGCGAACTGAGTTTTTGCAAATTTTAAAAGTGCATAAGTAAAAGGTTATACTTTTATCGACCAAATTTAACAGATTCTTTTTAACTGCGGATCGGACCCTTATTAACAGATTCTAGATTACAAGGGTCACCTGCTTGGATTAATAGGTTATAATAATGTTTCGAAATTTGTTAATTGAATAAATAATTAAACAAACGAATTTCATAACTTGATATAAATTGATAGATGTAAAGCGGTTATAACTGATAAATTGCAACTTGGTGATTGTTTGCCCTTTTATACCGAGTAGTGAAATATGTTTTACGATTATGGAAAGAGTTACTAACTTCTTAATTATTATATTCTCTGAGTGTGGGCTGAGACAAGTCAGGTGAGTGGATCTGCAACTCATGATTTGGCATAGTTGTAATGGTGTGGTTACAACAAGTAACGTAGATATTGATAGACTGTCTAGTCTAATTTATGATTGTGTATCTGCTTGTTATGCTTATGTGGCCTTCGGGCATCTGTGTTGTTCAGATGTCAATTGTATTTGGACTTGGTATCTATTGTGTTCAACACAGGTTCCGAATACATGTGTTGTTGCTGGAAACTGTGTTGTAGTGTTGTAGTGCCAAGTTATCGGTAAATCTTGTATAGGCCAATACAGATTGTGATAAGCGTTATTTGAGGGCCACCGCGGCTGTAGGGTTCCTCAGTAACCACCGATCCTCTTGAGTTTATGTGTTTTCGTGCTTAATGTATCAGATTGTTATGCTAAGTTGAATTATTAGTTGTACATTCATTCACTTAGCTTAGTGCTAATCCCCCACTTTAATTCATGCGGGTTATGTTTTGATTGAGGGCGGGCAGGAGGCATAAGTTTTGGAAAAGGAATGTCTGGCACGCGCCTAGCTCTGACAGAGATTTTGTAAATGTGTTTTGTTAACTAATATGTATACAGATTTCATAAACAACTGTATGGGTTTTGCTGCAGAAAATTGGTTAATTGTTGTAAAACTCGCGAAATTATTACGGGTCTTTTTGTAATATAATATATAATATTATCTTTATCCCTCGCTTCCGAGTCTAATTACTTATTTAACCCTGAGTAAATTTAAGGGGTGTTATACCTTTGTACCTAGCTCACATAACACATTTTTGAGCTATGTGCATTAAACTTAAAGATCTTTACGCTGGTTGTGAATAAGATAACTTTAGTGTCAAAGTTAAGTTATAGTCATCATAAAAGCTGTGGAGATCGTTTAAGACTCATCTAGGATCGTTTTACAAATAACATATTAAACACACAGCGGAATATAAAGAACAATAATGTTATTAAACAAAGTTTATCATTCATACGTTTCTACCAAGCCTCAAATTCTATATGATCAGTATAGAACGGTTACTCTAACTAGTAACGGGGTCAAAACGACCTTGAGGCTAAACTATAATCTACTAGACGTCTACATCTTTCTTGTGCACGCCTATTTTAATGTCTATGGAACTCTTTATATAGAGAGTCCATAAGAATTTACAAAGGAATCATAATTCTATAAGGAAACTAAATCTTTTGTAGAATTCCATAATGTCGGATTAGTCCTTCTTGTTTCATTCTTTTGTTCTTTTGTCTCATCAAATCTTATAATTCCCAACAATCTTCCCCTATTTGATGATGACAAAACAGTCTTCTGCATGAACTTCCCCTGAAGTTGAGATTTCCATGAATGAAACAATCTTCCCCTTAATTTAAGATTTCCTTTGAACTTCCATGCCAAGACACCACAGGGGAAGTTCAACTCATTCTTTTATATAAATTAAAAATTATTGAATTACATATTTGATTATATTCGAGTGAAATTACAAATGGTGCAAACAAAATGACAACTAACTTGTCTTCATCCTTCACATTCCTCCTTGATTGGCTTCAACATGTTTGGATTGTCACGATCTAAACCTCTCATTTTCATCTCAGCACCTATTTGTGTTGAATACATTCTTGCACCAATGGCTAATAATGCCATAACTCTTAGATTGATGAGATGTTGACCGGTAAGCATACACAATTCTGATGTTTTTGAAACCTCAAAATATCACCATCTTTATAGAAGACATAAGGATTGTTCAAACGAACCGTATACGGGTGGATCGGCCCGTAATCGTGGTGCCGTGGCTTCGTGTGCGGGATCGTAATTCACTCGTTGCTTGTTTTCGCTCTAACTTCTTCGTTCCTCGTCCGTTTTTAGCGATTCTTGAACCCACGCGATCGTAATCTCATGATCTTTAATTTAAGGTTGCTGAAGGATAATTTCCATAAAATTATCAAAAAGATGATTCAACCGCGTGCAAATCGCCTTGTGTTGACTTTGCTCCATTTTACTCGTTTTTTGCCCGTTTTTGGTGAGTTTCGCAACATCGTCCTTGTAATCACTTAACTAACACAATAAAGCAAATAAATGTAATATTTTGATTAAAATGTGAATTATTTAATTAATATGGGTAAGATAACGTAAGTAAAAACGTGACTTTTTACGCGTTATCAAGTATCCCACACTTACACTTTGTTTATCCTCAAGCAAACTCGTATTATAATTCCTTATTTGCTTTCCATAAAAGATTTATATAAATGATAGTTTGGGGAGGAATTAAAAAGCACAAGAAGTTACATTTTGTAAATGGGTAACTTCTTTTTGGAGAAGAGAAGAAATAGAATATCTATTTAGAAAACTAAGATGATTCGCATAAACATGCTCTCAATTCTCAATATGTGGAATGTACATGACTAGGCGATCTCCCAAGGTGATCACTTAAGTCACTCAAAGTGTATCGGGTTTCCTACTTTCTAATCAAAATACGCTCAAACGCCAGTCATGCAGCATTTATCGTCATAAGCTTGATCGAGAATCAAATCTCCACCACTTAGATGAGGACGGTGCTAATTATCCTAACACATTTAACGGGTTGTAATGGTGAGTGAGGGTTAAGGGGTATGGAGAAAAGGGTTTTAGGTTTAGGGCGTTAGCCTAGAGTTTTAATTTACGAAAATGTTATTTAGTTATAAGACTCTAGACTGAAACAGAAACACAAGAACGAAGTATACGAAGATACGATGAAAGACAAGACTCTATATAATATAGATATGTGGACTTGATCACAGGAAACACACGCTAAGGGTATTTGCTACGTCTTTGACTTAAGCAATGATGATTTTAAGCACATTGGCTTTTCGGATGAACATGTCACACACATTTATTTCTATTTTTCTTCTTTTCTGTTTTGCATAATCTAAGGCATGCATATAGTACGCTACTCCTATAACCACTTCCGATCTTGTATAGCTTCTTCTTTAATTGTACATAGGTGATCAGGTTATGTTAAATTAAAGTCAAATGATGCAACACTCGAACTAGTCATACTTAGAAGGAATACTAACTTAATGGTTATAGTCTAGGCTTCCCTAAGGAGAACCGGTATTTTCTATAACCTTCGGCTCAGATACTAAAATCTGTCACACCCCACTAAAGGGGAAACACGAGATGTAACAACACAATGGTTTCATCACACAAAGTACAAAAATTCACCGATCCAAAACATGCGATTACATCCAAGATAAACAAAAGTCCATGTCATGATATGGCATTAAATAAAGACTAAGAGTAGCTTCAGTCCAAATTTACTGGCCAACTCATCAAAAAGCATGTAAAGTAACCGGGTCAACTATAGAAATATAGTTGGTGAGTTCGCAGGTTTTGTATATGAAAAACCATTTAACAGTTCTCAAAATCATGATTTAAAATATCCACGTTGCTACATGAGTAGTTTGTTGATACGCAAAAGTGGTTCATTTAAGAACGAGACTCATTTAAGAGCGATTTTCATTTAAGAGTGACAGTGTTATATATATTGCTTGAGTCAACAACCAAACCTACTGGCCGGAATTACGCCCCAAGGCAATGCCCTATCGTCGGCATGTGGGTGGTGATATGCACTCACATGGCCGTGGGAGTGGGAAGGTAGCCGCCCTCCAAATAGTACTATCCACAGACACCATTGGCTCATAAATGAGTTAATGGTTTGTGTGATAGAGAAACCGGGAGCTTTAGACATGATAGATTAAACAAGCAAATAACATGTGCGTATAAATAGTAAGCATTCAAGATAAGTATTCGCAATCAAGTACAACATGATTTTCACCCCAAAAGTGTTTAAATAAAAAAGTAAAAGATGGTGCTGTTAATACTCACTATTGGGGGTGAGCGTTACCGGCTGGATGTAATGCGTGTGCTAATCGAATACGACTCTTATCCAAGTCCTATGGACACGAAAGTTATAATTAGTCTCTCGGTTAATTTGGTTTTTTAGAATTGCTTAACTAGTTAATTAAATTATAAAGTGTTATTAACAATTATAATCGGCTTTGCAAACAACATAATAGAAACACAAGAATGCCACGCCCAAAAATTACCAAATTTTATATACTTGGCACAATATTGATTATGCAATTTCTGTAAAAATATGGGAATTTTTAGGTTTACATATTATTTATTATCACTTTTTGTCAAATATGTAATGGAAATTCAGATTATACAGCAAATGACCGAGAAAAATTATGAAATTGTTATCACATCAGTTTCTATCAAAAGCTATACTAGTCTAAAATATTTAAGTCTTTTGGAGCTATGAAACTCTATTTTCAAATATTTCATAATTAATAACACCCAAATTAGAATAAATACCAAACAACACCCATATAATGTGATTTTTGTTGTGGTGTGAAATTTTATGTTGAAAACATCTGATGCGAGCCAAACGGTCGGTTTATCGCGGTGTGTCGTCGTCGGGTTGATTGCCGGACGGCAATTGAATGGCGTACACCAGTGGGTGGTTTTTATTATTTTATTTGTTGGGTACCTAACTATATTACGGCTAAGGGAAGTATCGCTGTAAGTATGACCTAGGGTTGTTTTTCAAACTACAACGAGAATGGGAATTTAGGAAGGTTAATTATCTTTTGTAATTTAGCTGGGATAAAATAGTTGGATAAGTTGGTTGTTTTGGTTTTCTAATTATCTAAGGTAATACTTAAACTAAGATAGGGGTGAAGGTTACGCAGAGTACTAAGAGTTAAGCGAGTGGTTACTATGAGGTCATTAGATGCTATTTAGGGGTAGTTATTTTAATTAAGACATTAGTAATGATGATAAACCTAGGATTGATAGATAAGGTTGAAACAACGAACGATAATTCACAAAGCATTAGACTAACAGCTTTTTCGGGCCTTCCACAATTGTACTACACACGGAGGTGTTTGCATTGCTACACCACGGACTCAGCCTGCTAATACGTTGCTTCGTTAGAAGGTTCCTTCTCTTCCCTTATGGGATATATTTTCTATGTCCTAATGAGCTATAGCTCCTAGCATATTACGTATCTAACGTAGAGTTGTCCGCAATCAGATAAGCAATATGTCACATGGATAAAAGCAATGAAATATACACTACACCAGAAGTTCTCCTAAATGTAGAGACCAATTTAACCGAAAACCATCCTCGAGTCTCATTCCCCAAGCTTGAACATCAATATATATCCGTATCATGGCATGAATCGTTGAATAAACGATAATATGAACGGGAGTGACCCCATGGAATGAGTTGGGATGGTTTTGTCTAACGGCTATTTAAATTGTTCATCATTATTACATATTAATCATCATAACTATTCTAAGCTTGTTAAACTGATGTATGGAATTATTTCATATTCGAAAACCTAATCATAAATCTAAGCCGCAGCAATCAGGCAACTTGATGCTAGCATGCACACCTAAGGCAACAATTAAACAAGAACAAGTTGTAGGGTGACAGGGTTAGCATTCAGTTCACTTCATGCGGGATGTTTAGATAAATGATTAAATCACAAATGTTATGAAATTTCTCTCTAAAACATTTGATAAATGAAGATAAATCTAATCTATCTCTAATCCTATGCTCCGTGTCTCCTATCAATCTATTTCAATCGGGAGAACACCGGGCGTGTCGAGTTCATCGATCATCAGACACAGATAACGGACGGACATTGATTATATCATAACTACCCTAGCATATTGACTATCATAGCAATCACATAGATTTGTTTAGCCTAGCATAATTATAATCCTAGCATGCAATTCTAAATAATCATGGCAATAGCTCAACATATTTAAAAATAGCGGAAATAGAATAAATAATAAAACTTGAATAGGCGTTACAACAAATCTTGCGTAATAGTAGTCTCGGAGCACCTCCGTACAATTAAAGCTCTAAGCTCTCTACTAACTACTATTACATAACTAATCTCATACTTAACTCTCCCTAAATTAGTTAATTAAACTAATCTAGAGAGAGAAAGTAGAGAGAGAAACAACTAACTAAGTGTGTGTTTGAGGTTGGAGATGTGTGTTGAAATGAGGAGGTTGAGGGTGGTATTTATAGGCTCAAGCATGTCCCAAATACACCCAATCTTCATTATGCCAGTATTGGGGTGTGGTATAAAAATCCAAAATTTGCACTAAAATTCGACACCCACATTGACACCCTTTTGAGCTTGGGTGTATTTACAAGACAAAATCAGGAGCAAAAATCACTCAAATGGGGGAATAAACCCAATGTGGGAGGGCGTATACGCCCATAGAGGCCGTATACGGTCACTTTAAAGGCCATATACCCCTCTATGGCCGTACACGGCCACCCAGGTTTGGCAGTGTGCGGTCTAGTGCGATCTCGTATCTTCGGTTGGCCATAACTTCTTCGTTTCTCGTCCGTTTTGCACGATTCTTTCACCCACGTTCTCGTAATTACCTGAGGAACATTATAAAGTTGAATAAAGTTAATTTCCTATTTTTGAACCTTCAGGTGATTAAGAGCTCGTGCGAATCGAATGTGTTTTTTTACTCTAGTTTACACGTTATTTGAGCCTTTTTGTTCATTTTTGAAATATCGTCTAAGTTTTAGCCCTCTTGATAGATTATGGTCATAAAACCTTGAAATCATAAGAATATGTCAAGATTAGGGTTGAAATCAAGTAAATAATGTACGTAAAAACATGACTTTTTACATTACATCAAGTATCCCACAGTTAGACTTTTGGTTGTCCTCAAACAAAGGTTTAAATCATCATAGCTAAAATTGTCTTTAAGAAATCAGTTTCGGGTGTGAGTACTCAAATGAAGAAAAGGTGCAGATTAAGAACAATTATTTTTCTTTTTGGACAAGAGAAAGATGTTCACACGACGTATCCAAAGATTTTCAAGATGATTTTCTTAGGCATACTTTCAATTCTCGCGATCTTGGAATATACACGACTAGGCGATATCACTAGGTGGTCACTCAATTCACTCAAAGTGTATCGGGTTTCCTATCATTCTAAATCAAATGAAATCGCTCAAATACCAGTCGTGCAACATTCATCGTCATAGGCTTGATCGAGAATCATATCTCCACCACTTAGACGTGGACGACACTAATTATCACCGGACATTTAAGTGGGTTGTAATGTTTTCCGAGGGCGAAAGGGTATGGAAATGGATAGTTTTAGGTTTAAGGGTGTTTCTCAACTTATAATTCCTAGGGTTATGAAAATTTTTTATTTAGATAGACCTTATAGGAATGAGGAATGGATAGTAGGTAGATTTTGTAACATCTACCTCTTAGGAATATGTTTGAGATGAAATCTTGAGATTTTTCCAAAGAAGGCGGAAGCACTTAGCTTTATGACAGCTTTTTGTGACTTTCTTTTTTTTTTTTTTTTTTTTTTTTACTAAGGAAATTCTAAGGGATTTGAGGAGTTGAATGCGGTTCTTTTTTTTTTTTTTTTTAACCGCATTCTTTATTTTGTTCAAACTATTTCACTTTTGTGTTCAACAGTGTCAATTTTTCGCACCTAAATGGATGAACATGAAATAGTATGATGAAGTCCTCTTTCATTCATTTTTTGTTTTTTTTGCCCCATAGAAATCCTTCTTATTGAGCACTATGATGCTGTCTAAAACTGATCCAATTTCTTTTGCATTTTGTAATCAATCTCAAGACAGGTTCCATATTTTGACGAGTAATGACTTTTCTCGTTCTTATGATTTTCATGAAGAGAAGCGCATGAGATTATTTTCTCAGGACAAAACATAGAAGGATTGAGGTGAATACTCATACAAATGGAAAAGGATAACCAGATAACGATTTTTCATAACCTTAATAACTTTAGGTCAAGTTATGGTGGGTATTTTTAGGATATGAAAGGGTTTAAAATATGTGGGTTGAAAGAAATGAATAGGCTAAGGCTCAAAAAGGGTTCTCTAGGGGATCATCAACACCTAAAATGAGTGTTGGTTGGGTTGGCTTGAAAAGATATGATGAAATGGGTTATTCCTCGGAAATGTCCAGGTCACTTAATTGCACCTACGCCACGTATGGCGCCCGTCAATATGGTCTCGAAATGCATACCAAGAGCAAGTTCTAATTCAAAATGCATGCACCGGTCACACACAACAAATGAATAGTGAAGCATTTAAAATGAATGCTTATAATTAGGCTCAAGATACCTCACAACAAATATAATAGGTTCTATGTGCATAATCATGCGATGCCCCTCTTAGATCATCATCTTAAAAATAATTAGAATACGACATGATTCCATCTTTCATTTCCAACTTTCGAATACTTTGTAGAAAATTTGCACTTTCGCTTGCATTTTTTACTCAAAAATTTTTGAAAATTTTGGAAAAATAAAGATTTATTGATTATTTTTGAGGACTTGCATGAACAGTTTATGGACATTCAAGAAAACGAAGGATATACTGCTATCCCACACTTAAAAATAAACATTGTCCGCAATGTTTCTACACTAAGTCGGGAGGGTCCCACACTTAGGGTTTTACTTTAGGAAAAATATAGATTTAAAAGTTTTCTTGTTATGGAGTGTTTAATCCCACACTTAGAATTTTGAGCGGTCTCTCAGCATATCTAAATATAAATAGATAACGAGATTTGGAAAAGTACTTCCCTACGGATAGGTGAACACTGGACTTTGGGATCAGATTCGTTGAGGAGTGGTGCGAGTGATTTGCTGGGTTTGTGGACTAGACTCTTTTAAGATCATCCATTCCTTACGAAGCTGATTATGCAATAGCCATAAATACGGTAGACTGAATTGATGCCAATGTCTGCTGGATTAGAATCAATCTCTATGAAGTGCACTCGAGCTCAAACGGGCATAATCACCATCCAAACACTTTACTAATTCCACACGAAAATAACTAAGAACAAAAGGATAGATTGTAGAATCTGAAGTGATAGCGTCAGCAGGATGTGGGCAGAATCAATCAAGATACACCAAATGTTGGATAGAGATAATGGGCCCAAATTCTGATCATGAAGAGCTGTTGATGCAACGACTCGTAATGATCTGAAAGTGCTGATTCCGAATACCATAAATCTCTATCCTCCCTGATCTTCTCCGACGAACTGATGAATTTAATATGTTGTTCTTGTCTAGATCCCATCTCATTCCCTAATTTGATCCCAACTAAAACTTGATGCGGGCCAAACCGTCGGTTTATCGCGGTGTTTCGTCTTCGGGTTGATTGCCGGAGGCGACCGAATGGCGTACAACAGTGGGTGGTTTTTATTATTTTATTTGCTGGGTACCTAAGTATATTACGGCTAAGGGAAGTATAGCTGTAAGTATGACCTAGGCTCGTTCTTCAAACTACAACGGGCATGGGATTTTAGGAAGGTTAATTATCTTTTGTAATTTAGCTGGGATAAAATAGTTGGATAAGTTGGTTGTTTTGGTTTTCTAATTATCTAAGGTAATACTTAAACTAAGATAGGGGTGGAGGTTACGCAGAGTACTAAGAGTTAAGCGAATGGTTACTATGAGGTCATTAGATGCTATTTAGGGGTAGTTATTTTAATTAAGACATTAGTAATGATGATAAACCTAGGGATTGATAGACAAGATTGAAACAACGAACGATAATCCACAAAGCATTAGACTAACGGCTTTTTCGGTGCTTCCACAATTGTACTACACACGGAGGTGTTTCCATTGCTATACCACGGACTCAGCCGGCTAATACGTTGCTTCGTAAGAAGGTTCCTTGTCTTCCCTTATGGGATATATTTTCAATGTCTTAATGAGCCATAGCTCCTAGCCTATTAAGTATCTAACGTTGAGTTGTCTGCAATCAGATAAGCAATATGTCACATGGATAAAAGCTATGAAATGTACACTACACCAGAAGTTCTCCTAAATGTAGAGACCAATTTAACTGAAAACCATCCTCGAGTCTCATTCCCCAAGCTCGGACATCAATATATATCCGTATCATGGCATGAATCTGTTAAATAGAAAAAATAGGATTTAGACTTGTATAAATTTTGTTCTGCGACAATCTCAAAACTGTCACAGAAAATGTCCATGCGACAGTTGTAATTTGTCGCAAGAAGTATTCATGTGACAGTTCCAGACTGTCTTAGAGACTGTCCCACAGTCTATTAACTTGATTGTGCATTTGTAATACTTAGATTGAGAGTGAATATGAGCTTGTAACAGATTCATTATTGCAATTCATAATCATTTGAATACTTGTTCGTGTTCATTAATATTCATACATTCATATACTTTCGGTTTTACTACAATTCTCGATCCAAACACTGAAATCGTTCCAACAATTGGTATCAGAGCAAGGTTAAGTGATTTGGAAGAGATTACCCGGTTTGATTGAAGAATTCAAGCTCTAATTCGAAGAAAAACGCAAAATGGGTATTTAAAGTGGAAGTTACTGATTATTGATCAAATTTGATTAAATTGTGTGTTTTCGATCTAGTTTAAGATCCACGAAGGTTCATGAAGTAATATTCAAGAGATATATTGAAGATTTCATGGACAAATCATTCTAGTTTTCACTTTTGATTCGAAGCTCAAAAAGGTCAAAAATGGCGGTTAGGTTTTCATACAAAGTGTTTGAGCTCGATTAAGATCAATTCGACCGATCAAAGTGTTTCATTAGTGTTTAGGAACAATTAGATATCAAATTCAGGAGTCAATTTCAATATTTGATCAGATCTTGATTTTGTGTTCATCAGACAGGAGGAAGATCAGTGCTTATAGGCGACAGTCTGTGCGACATTTGCTTTGTGCGACAAATTACTGCGACAGTCTGACAACTGGCGCATTAAGGTTCAATTTTGAGTCTATGAAAATTATTTTAACTGTCGCATATATAACTTCTGCGACAGTCTTTCTGCGACAACACCAAATATTGTCGCTAAATATAATCGAGCGACAATTTGACTATTAAAAAAAAAAAAAAATTTGAATTTGAAATTGAGCTTCCCGTTGACCAATTTTCATTTTATTCGGGAAAAATTCGAAAATTTTGGAGGGAAAATTCGTACAAATGTCGAGAGAAGCACTTGTAATAGGGTCGAAGGATAAACCTCCAGTTTTATTTTGAGGTGACTATTCTCAATGGAGAGACAGGTTTATCGACTTCATCGAACGACAAGAGAATTACGAGTTATTGATGAAATCGCTAAAAGAAGGAGTGACACCTTTCTATCCTCCGGTAGATACTTCGGGAACCACTACTGGGGTTGCTCAACAAACACCATTAACATACGGTGAATGTTCTCCATCTCAAAAAGCTTTATGGAAGGCTCATAAGGACATGAAATCCTACATACTACAAGGTTTAACAAATGACATCTACATTCAAGTGGATAGTTATAAAATAGCTAAAGAGATGTGGGATGCTATTGCTAGACAACAGCAAGGTTCGGAAAGAGGTCAGCAAACGAAGATGACTCATTGTCTTCAAGCCTATGAGGGATTTAAAGCAAAGGCCGGAGAACAACTTGAAACTACATACAATAGATTTTGTTTGCTATTGAATGAAGTAAGGAAGAATAAGTTTGTGAAGCAGAACTTAGAGATCACCATCAAGTTCTTAAATTATCTACTACCAGAATGGAAACAATATTCCGGCAATATCATTCAAAATGGGGATTTGACTTCTATTGATATTCATGATGTTTATGAGATCTTGAATCACAATCAAGATAAAGTGAATGAAATTGTCGGTAAAGAGTCAAAGGAGAATGTTGATCCGTTGGCATTAGTTGCTGAAAGAAGAACTTATTCTCGTTCTCAAAAGGTTGTAAAAGAGACTAAATATCAATCTGAGTCTGAAGAAGAGGGAAATGGAAGTGATGAGGAGTACAAAGAGCTTATGAAACAAATTGCTCTTATGACAAAGGCTATCAATAAGAAGTATTATAAGAAACCTACTAACAATCATCTTCGTACTTCATCATCATCCACTAAACGTCCAGAGTACAAGAGTAGAACGGAGGAGAATTATAAGGGTAAGTTTGAGGACATGCCAATGGGTGATATGGAGAATAAATGTTACAATTGTGGTGGGTTTGGACATTTTGCTAGAGATTGTAAGAAGCCGAGAGTTCGTGACTCCGAGTATTATAAAGCAAAGATGTTGATGTCCAAACAAAAGGAAGCAGGAAAAGTGTTACTAGCTGAAAATGATGCATGGCTTAATCTAACGGACTTCGAAGAAGAAAATCTGGAAGTCAACATCGCATTCATGGCCAATCTGTCCACAGTTTCTACTGATGACAATGAGGATTCTGATTCTGAGGTATCATCAAACTCTAAAATCATGATTCTTAAATTGCATGATATTAATGTCGGTTTGTCAAATAAGTTAAAAACTGAAACAGAAAATATAACTAAACTAAAACAGGAACTGACAAATCACATTGAAATATTAAAAACTGTGACTCGGGAAAAAGGAATTTTAAAAACTCACATGGAAGATTACAAAACTAGTTATGAGAAGCTTGAATCTGAAAAGAAATCTTTAATTAAAGAAATCTCTTATTTATCTTCTCAACTTGAGAAATCCGAACGAATTGGAAAGCTTGCTACTCGACAACATGCTCATGTCATAGCAGAGAATAAAAGAGTTTTTCAAAAGTTAAAAGAACTTGAAAATACTTTGTTAAAACGCGGTCAGACTGAGCAAACAATTTTTTTAAATAAACCAAAGGACATCAAAATTTATAATCCAAGGGAAGGGATAGGTTTTGATAATCCATGCTATTTGAAGAAAGCAATTTCAAAAATAGCACCCTTGTATGATGAAAATTACATGGGATGTGATTTGAAAATACATTTTCTAAAAACAACAAATGAGGAAGATGAAATTGAGAAGTTTAATAGGGCAAGAGAAGATAAAGCTCAATTTTCATTTGATTATCAAAAGTTGAATGATTGCTATGGTACTCGAAAAGTTCCACTTTCTGAGGATTATTTCCCTAGTTATTCAAAACCAATTGTTGATCAAAATAATGATGTTCTTTGAACAAGTGGTAGCCACTAAGATTTATATTCCAAATTTAATTTTGGAAAATAAAATCTTTGATTTAGAAAAACAAATAACCACTGAACAACAAAATTTTGAACAAGAACGAGCTACACTTCTTCAAACAATTACACAACTTAAAAGTACATCTCCATTTGTTATCACACCATTGTCAAAATCTATTCATGAGCTTGCATTTGATAAAGCTATGGAGTCGGAGGAGGATTTAAGAAAAGAGTTTGACAAAACGTTTAATTCAAAATTCTTACACATTTTTAAACCAAATAGTATCTTGAAACATGAGCATGCACCTAAGAAATCTCAATTTACTAATTATTCTTTACAAAAGAATAAAAGGTTTATTAATACTAATACTGATGATTTTCATGTTTCAGATCTAAAAATGAAAAATCTTCATGACAAATCCCGAAGTCAAAAGAGTCAAAAGTTTAATCGTCCTTTCAATAGTTCTTATTCGTGTAACTACAATAATGTCAACAAACATGATTCATTGTACTTTCAGCATTCAAACAATTGTAATCATACTCTGCGTTATGATAGAAATTATCTTGTGAATGTGAATGAATCTATGTTGCATGATAGGATTGTAGCTAGACGTAATAATTACTATCAACATGCTATGCAATATCAATCACGACCATGGAAACGAAAGGGTTGGGATTCAAATTGTTTTCAAACAAGATAGATTCCTAAGTAAACAAGCAAACCCAAACCAATATATAAGTGGGTACCTAAAAGAATACAATCAACCATAAACTGTACTAATCCTAACGAACTCGTTGAAAAATGGGTTCCTAAGGTTCTTTCAATGGTTTGATTTTGTAGAAAATCTCGGTATGTGTTTGGTATCTTGATTCAGATTGTTCCAAACACATGACCGGAGATAAGTCCCTTCTTAGCAATTTTGTTGAAAAATTTATGGGGACAGTTAGATTTGGGAATAATCACTTTGCTGCAATAATGGGGGTTGGTGATTTGGTTCGAGGAAAGATAACTATCACACGGGTCGCATATGTGGAAGGATTAGGTCACAATCTGTTTAGCATTGATCAATTTTGTGACAAGGATTTAGAGGTTTTATTTCGAAAACAAAGTTGTTGTGTGCAAACTGAAGATGGGCAGGAATTGTTAAACGGAACCCGTGGCACAAACCTCTATACCATTGATCTAGATAGTATACAACCAATGGCTGATGTATGTTTAATTTCAATAGCTTCTTCTCAACAATTATGGTTGTGGCATCGTCGTTTTTCTCACCTCAATGTCAATCAAATCAATCACCTATCTCGCTCTGGTGTTGTTCATGGTCTACCTGAATTACAATATGTGACAATCGGCAAATTACGGTTAACTTTTACCTCAGATAATACGTCATTTCTCATACTTAGTGCATAGTTAGGCTAAGTGCATGATCAATAAGTCATTATGTGTAGAGATGACCTTAACATAAACGATGTACATTACGAACTTGCATGGTATACTATCAATTATTAAATGACGCATAAATATGTTATTTATTAGCTATTACATTCATATCAATTAAACTATATGCACAGATGTTTATAAACCACACAAGGCTACACCAATTTCACTTACACAATAAGCATGCATGCATGCACCACCTTGCATGAATACACTTAATAAATTGAAAGTTCCCTCCCATTCTTGACCACAAAAATCAGCCCCCACACACACATATGCACTTTTCACTAGTTGTACTTCTTGTCTCCCCCTTTAGCATAAGTTGTACTTCTTTTCACTAGCAACCATCACCTCCTTGTCCTCCCTTCATCCAAAATCTGCCGAAAGTACCTCCCATCTCCCCACAAAAGTTGACTTACATCTCCCCATGCCTTAACTAAGGATTAAAACTAAAGTAGAAGACTAACTAGCCATAAACCAAGCTCTCCACCTATAAATACAAGCACTTATGCTTTCATAATCCCTTGCAACTTCTTAACACTCAAATACACTCCCTCTTGCTCTATTCCATACCCTTAAAAACATCCACCATACATACTATATACAAATCATCACCAAACTTACTAAGTAGCTAAGTCTTTCTCTCAAAGATAGTAGATTCAAGTGTTGTACTCAAGCCTTCTACCTTCTAGCTTTCTTAAGACTTGTACAGCCTTCTTAATACTTGTAAGTTCCCTAAACATTGTCTATTTTACTTCATTTTCATCATCCACTAAGTCTTGTTAATTAAAAGTAAACACATGTATGCACTCGAACACAAATAGAAAGACGAATATGGACTTATACTTTGATGGACTTTGGGATTTTATATACTAAAGAAAACTCTACTATAACCATGATTTAAAAATGTATATAGTTGACTTAAAGGTTAAGATGTTGTAATATGATCACTTATACCCATGACCTTGGTAAAACAAAGAAAGCAAACACTAAGTACTTACAAGACTCAAAAGTCAGAATCTGTCTGGAAAATGTACCAAATTTGGAAGGCCATAACTTGCTCAAAACTTAATAAAAAATGATGAATATTTTTTTGAAAGTTACTTTAGTGTCTTAAATTTGGATCTGCACAATATATATTTCTAACTCAAAGATCTCGACCATCAAATGATTTTTGTAAGCTCGGATGTCCAGCAGGTCTTAAATTTGAGAGTCTGATTTGGTTAAATCATTTCATGACTTATACTTTTTCAAAAATTATGAGACCAGAGCCAAAAGACTCCTAAAACAGGGTATTTATATGGTTAAAAATTAATTGATCAAAATCATTTTAGATCTAGTAGAAATGGTCCCTCAAAATGACATCAAATCTTGGACAGATTCACCTTTTAAACTATTTTGTACTTTTAATGAGTAAAATGTGTTCTTAAAACTTAGAGGACGGTTGGCTTATAGATAAATAACATTTATATACATATGTACATACACACTTGTATATATATATATATGTATTTCATACCACCAATATGGACTTGTTGTGTAAAAAGTTGAGATAAACAATTATGCGCAAAACTGCTGACACCACGACTTGTGACCACAATTTGAATACTTTAAACTTGGATTTATGGAACCCAATCATATTAGTTTTAAAGCTAACACATAGATCTAAATCCCAAACTTGACCTTGCTTAAAATGGTTAAGATTTGAGAGAATTGTGGACCTCTAAAGTTGGGGTAAAATCTGGGATAGAATCTGTATTTTTCTTAACAAAATGGAAAACCCACTTTGGTTTGTTTTGTTCTAAAGTGTTAGACTAGTAGAGTTTTGGTAAAAGTTGTACACAAGTCTTTATGGGTGGTTTAACTTTCAAAACACATGTGCATATAGAACATATAATTGTGACCCTAAGGTACCTTATTGAGGTGAGTCTCATAGCCCTATTTTACTTGTTTTATTATGCTTGGGGTGAGAATGCATGCTCATTTTTTTTATGAATGCAAGTACACTAAAACTTATACTTATTGCATGAGTAACATATTAATCCAATAAGGCCTCTCTATCATGAATCATTAGTTGTGGATATGAACGTGAATGTTGTGAATAGATCTATTGGGTTGACATCCTCGTTCGGGTTAGTAGCGCTAACTTGACCGGTAATCAAACGGACACATAATCATTTGAGAACTACTAGTGTTTTGGATTAGACACTCATTGGAGGCACCAACTACTACTTGTTAAGGTTTCGTTTCATGAGCTCATGGCAATAGTATTACTTTACATTGTGATATGCAATAACAAACTAAATCTTGCGGTTCATGTTATCAATTACAATTGCTTAAACCTGTGAGCTCACCAACTTTATGTTGACAATATTTAGCATGTTATTCTCAGGGCCATAAGTGGTATTTAGCACGGATAGTTTTTGGAGCATTTCACTAGAGTCACACATTTTGCAACGCCCTTTTGATGAAGATTTTAGTGCATTACTACTTTGACTTGTGGTTATGTATTAAAATCTCTTTAACTCAGTAGTGAACTCTAGGGTGAAATATTTGGTCAAAATGTCAATGTTCAAGACAATGTATCTTTCGAAATGTATTTATTTAAAGCGACTCATATAGAGGTCGTTCGATGTAATCTTGTTGTGATTCAGATTAGTCATCCTCTGTCCAAATTACGCAACAGTAGGGTGTGACACAATATGATCAAAATCATTTTTGTAAATCATGCACACTAGGTAAATTGCATCATACATCACATAAATCTAAACCTACACCTAGTTCAGAATCTGTCCTTCATCTACTTCATATGGATTTAGGTGGACCAATGCGCATTCAAACCATAAATGGCAAGAAGTACATTCTTGTAATCATGGACGATTTTTCCTGTTACACATGGGTCTACTTCTTACAATCTAAATCTAACACACCAGAGACCCTCATCAAATTTCTCAAACAGACACAAGTGAATCTGCAACTTCCAGTGCGTTCAATCCGATTTGACAATGGCACGGAATTCAAAAACAAAACCTTATCTGCATATTTGGAATTGGTTGGCATTACTCATCAATATTCCGCTACACGTACTCCACAACAAAATGGTGTCGTAGAATGTCAAAATCGAACTCTTGTTGAGGCAGCTCGCACAATGCTCATATACTCTCAATTACCGATGTTTTTATGGGCTGAAGCTGTCAATACTGCATGTTTTACTCAAAACCGGTCAATCATCAATAAGAGGTTCGGAAAGACACCATATGAAATAATCAACAACCGTCCTCCAAATGTAAAGTTTTTCCGCATCTTTGGATGTCCATGTTATGTGTTAAATGATCGTGAGGATTTAGGAAAGTTTTCTCCAAAGGGTGACGAAGGAATTTTTATTGGTTATTCAAAGGATAAAGTTGCGTATCGGGTTTATAACAAGAGAACAAAGATCGTCAATGAAAGTATTAATGTCAAGTTTGATGAAATGTCAGAAATCTGAAACATCAATTATGAATGACATTGATGAATTGTTTTCAGATTTTTATGACGAATACTTTGGAACATCCTCATCATCTGCTGATTCTCCTCAAACTGTTTCAACTTCTGAAATTTCAATCGATCTACCTAGTTCAGAATCTTCTCACGATGTGCAAAGTGAATCACCAGAATCATTATCACTAGTTAGTTCATCATCTACTGAATCAATGCCAGAGATTTCACCAGATCCGCCAAATGTTTCCCCTGTTGAATTATCAAGTTCGATACCCTATGTTGATAGTTCAAATACTCAGTTTGAATATCAACACCTACCGTTTGAGAGAAAATGGATCAAGTCTCATCCAAGTACTCAAATAATTGGAGATCCATCAGCTGGAGTTTAAACAAGGAAAGCTACTCAAAATGAATGTTTATATTCAAATTTTCTGAGCTCCATTGAACCAACAAGTGGTAAAGATGCTATACTTGATCATGATTGGATAAATGCCATGCAAGATGAGCTCAATCAATTTGAGCGTCTTAAAGTCTGGAGACTTGTACCTAGACCACCTGGCAAATCAATTGTGGGTACCAACTGGATATTCAAAAACAAAAAGGATGAGAATGGTGTCATTATTCGGAATATAGCTCGCCTAGTTGCAAAAGGGTACAGTCAACAAGAATGGATTGATTATGACGAAACATTTGCACCGGTTGCTCGAATTGAAGCCATTCGGATCTTTCTGGCTTATGCTGCTCACAAGAACTTCACAGTCTACCCAATGGATGTGAAAACAGCTTTTCTAAATGGCATTCTTAATGAAGAAGTATATGTGGGTCAACCAGACGGTTTTGTCGACCCAAAGAGACCAAATGATGTATACCGACTCGATAAAGCGCTATATGGATTAAAGCAAGCTCCACGAGCTTGGTACGATGTCTTGTCTAAATTCCTTGTCCAATCCAGTTTCTCAAAGGGTATAATTGACACCACTCTTTATATTAAGAAACAAAAAGATGATATCATTTTAATTCAAATATATGTAGATGATATAATATTTGGATCCACTAATGCCAAATATTGCAAAAACTTTTCGGCATTAATGGTATCTAGATTTGAAATGAGCATGATGGGTGAAATGAACTTTTTCCTTGGGTTGCATGTCAAACAACTATCAAATGGAATTTTAATCAATCAAACAAAATATATTTTCGATCTTTTGAAAAAATTCCAAATGCTAGATTGTCAACCCATATCCACACCCATGGAAGCTCGGTCACGATTAAATGTTGATACCACGGGTAAATCAGTAGATCAAACACTATATCGAAGCATGATCGGCTCCTTAATGTATTTAACCTCGAGCCGTCCAGATATCATGTATTCTACATGTGTCTGTGCTAGATATCAGGCCGCTCCAAAGGATTCACATCTCCAAGCAGTCAAACGAATTTTAAGATATCTTAAATATTCCATTGATTTGGGGTTGTGGTATCCTAAGGACATTGGCTTTGAACTAACAGCCTATTCAGATGCGGATCATGCAGGTTGTAAACTGGATCGAAAAAGCACATCTGGTGGAGTACAATTTCTGGGAGATAAACTTGTCAGTTGGACTTCCAAGAAGAAAAACTGTGTTTCAACATCCACAACTAAGGTAGAGTATGTTGCAGCAGCTGTTTGTTGTTCACAAGTATTGTGGATGCGGTCAAAACTTATGGACTATGGTTTTAAATTTGAAAAGATACCTATCTATTGTGATTCTCAGAGTGCGATTGCCATTTCATGCAATCTGGTTCAACATTCAAAAACAAAACACATAGATATTCGGTATCATTTTATCAAAGATCACATCGAAAAAGGGCATATCGAGTTATTTTTTGTCAAAATAGATTATCAATTGGCCGATCTATTCACCAAACCATTAGATGACAAACAATTTCACTTTTTGGTGTCTCATGCCTAGCATGCTTTCTCTAAGCAATAATCTGTCAATTTCAAACTCGAAATGCAAAATACCATCATATTTTGAGGGGGAGAATCAAGAGTTGAAATATTTTGCATATTGCATATTAATGCATGATGGTTTTTGCTCAAATTCAGAGTAAAACCCGATCTTAAAAAGAAAAAGAGATTTTGTTTTTATAACTCATCTTCATATGTAGTATTTTATAAATCTTATGCATATGTTAAGGGGGGGGGGAGTATTTTTACAATCCAAAACTTTCAAGTGTTCAAATTTATTTGCTAATTGCACAACACTTTGAAAGATTCTCAAAGACTTTTTGAGGTTCAAACGATTGATGGATAATTAGATCACCAGTTTCAATCAAATTGTTTGGCAAAATGTTGTTTTCTGTACTAAGAGCGTTAGTTTATAAACTACTCCTATAATCCTCCAGAACCGGTTGGATTTACCAAATGAGTCACTTTCCAAAGTTAAAATGAAAGGTTAAGTCTTAGAATGAGGGAGGGTGAAAATACAAGTACAGAACATTGTTGAACATATTCAAGCAATATTATGATGATAGTTGAGAGAGAATTTGGTAGCATGATTTTTCTATTAAGCACCAAATGATTACATTACAATTCAATTCATTCAAGTCTCTCAAAGTCCCTTACAAATGAGAGTTTAGTTCCCTCTTTATACTAATCACCTCTAGCTCACTTAACAATAATTGTTCCTGCGACAGGTATTGCGACAGTCCTGATTGTCGCATTATATGTTACTGTGACAATCATTAATTGTCGCATGACAATTGTCGCAGACTCCTATTTATACAAATGCAAATCCTATTTTATATCTAACAAACAACATATTTTTAAAACAAATGCCAACTGAGGGTGGAGTAGAAAAATTGAGTAAGGTTGAGTAAGGAGTGTGTGAAATGGTTAAAAGAAAAAGAAAACCCTCACTAACAAGTAATCGCCGGGTAGCCACATCTACTATCAGAAATCATGTGTTGATTTCTGGTATTAAAGGAGACATGATGGACCCAGTGATGCAATGCACATATACCTTCCTAACCACTCAAGAATTTCTTAACAAATTCTTGTTTTAGTATTCTCACGAAGATTTTACACATAATCTATCGACAACTCTGTTGGAGTTTGTTGATATTGAAACAAGAGAACAGTCTACTCCAGTCCCTGACATCATTAATGCACTAATCGAGTCTAGAGCCATCCAGGTGTGGCGGTGTGCGGTCTAGTGCGATCTCGTATCTTCGGTTGGCCATAACTTCTTCGTTTCTCGTCCGTTTTGCACGATTCTTTCGCCCACGTTCTCGTAATTACCTGAGGAACATTATAAAGTTGATTAAAGTTAATTTCCTATTTTTGAACCTTCAGGTGCTTAAGAGCTCGTGCGAATCGAATGTGTTTTTTTTACTCTAGTTTACACGTTATTTGAGCCTTTTTGTTCAGTTTTAAAATATCGTCTAAGTTTTAGCTCTCTTGATAGATTATGGTCACAAAACCTTGAAATCATAAGAATATGTCAAGATTAGGGTTGAAATCAAGTAAATAATGTACGTAAAAACATGATTTTTTTCATCAACATCACAGAAACATTTCCAGGAGTTTTTGGCTTGAATAACTAATTTTCATTGTTAAATTCCTTATTTTAGTGCTATTTTTGTATTTTCTTAAAGAAAATACACATAGTTCCAAAATTCCAAAATTAATTTCCACAGTACTTTATACCATAAGGAAATTGAGAAAAATCGTTTTCATATTTTTAACATGTTCTTGGCTCACTATATGAATTTCATGATATAGATAACACACGTATAGCCATTTCTTCAAGTTTTTCTATGTTGTGTGTTTAGACATTTTATAAGCATACAAGCATAATCTTTCAAGACAAAATATTTTTACCCTATTGAAATCAACATGTTAGGTGTCTAAATTTTATTTTTTTTATAATTTTTATAGTACATTTGAACCGTTGATCATGCCTCACAAAACTATGATGACAGAAAAGTTGCTATTGGCGCACCAATTATGTGTGACAAGTTTGGAGGTTGAATACTCAATATTTTTTTAGTGAAACCACTTGGGTTTGAAAGCTAACACAGTAAGCTAAATTCCAGTCAAAACATCAGTATTTCTGGACAAGTATTTATTTAGTTATGGCTTGTTAAATTCGGACTAAAAATCCGGTGTTGGTGCATGTTTTGTGACAACAGCTTCTAGTTTGTAATAGTTAGGTTTAGAAGTCATTTTGTTAATCGTTGTAATCGTTAACTTAAGATTTGGATGTGTATTTTGTAGGTTCGTACGAACTTAGAGTAGGTACGAATTTAGTAAGTTCATACGAACTTGAAGTACGTATGAACTTAGTAAGTTCGTACGAACTTAGAAGCAGCTAAGTTCGTACGAACTTGGCTTCCTATAAATACACAAGTCCGAAAATAGGTTTCAGTGTGGTTTTTAGGGTTTAGGAACTGAGTTTCCAGCTTAGTTTGAATACTCTTTGTAAGTTCGAATGTAACCTCGTTTACATTCAATAAAAGTGATATTTACACATTTGTATATGTGAGGATTCCGGCACTCATATATACGTGATTACCTCGTAGATCCGACCCTAAGGGGACTTTCATCTGGCAGTTTGCAATGTAAAGTGTAAGTCAAGTTCTTGAGTCATAGACTACAACTTTGACTCCTAGACTCAAATCATTGATTTGAGTCTTGATTACATGCATGTACCAGCATGTTTCCAGAGAGTAACATATTTCTAACAATAATTCCTTTTATCCAAACCTAAGTTATCATAAAGATGATTTTTGCAACATTATGAGCTAGTTTCACATTTTAGCTCTTAATTTTGGTTTGATCATGGACCATCCCTTCTTTTAAAATACATAAACATGAAAAGGAATGATCTAAAAACATCAAGCATATTTTAAAGAATTTCTAACCATGATGGGCATATAATTCATAATTTTAATGAAAAACATGGATTTAAAGAGTAAGAATGTAAAAAATGAGGTTAGAGATGTTGTATTAACATTTGTGTTCTTCAAAAGCTCAACAGCACCTTAAAAATTCTGGAGATTAAGTGGTTGTAGGCTGATTTCTTGAGAGATTTTGAGAGAAAATGAGTGTGTGTTTCTTGAGAGAGAAAGTGTGTGTTTGAAAGAGTGTAAAATGATTTGTGTAAGAAAAGAAGTGTAATTGTATGGAGACAGGGGGGGGGTAGATTTTTGGGGGACTTTACCCTTGTCTTTTTATATATATAAATATATTATGTTTAAAAGTTATGTTATTAATTTGTATTAAAAATGTAATAGTTTTGTATAATATAAAGTTTTTAATTTGTGTTGTTTTGGTGATTAATAATTGAGTTATAAAAATTGATGTTCTTGTTGGTACATCTTGTATGACGGTGAAACTAGAGCTATTGTCAAGGGGGAGTCTGTTGATGCATTTCTTGTGACAACATCATCTAGTTTGTATTTAGTCAATTTGATAATCATTGTAATCGTTAACTTTACTTCTATATGTGTATATGTGTAAGATCGTACGAACTAAGGTAGGTACGAACTTAGGAAGGACATATAAGTTCGTATGGGCTTCAAGTTGGAAAGGTTCGTAGGGCCCAAGCCCATACGAACTTGGACTCTTTATATACACAAGTCTGTATGTAAATCGGATTAGGTTGTTTGTTCGTGAACTTAGTCTTTAGAGTTTAGTGCAAATTCGCAGAAACTAAAAGAGAGAGTTCTTGTCTCAGGTTGAATGTAATCAATCGTTATATTCAATAAAGACGCATTTTAATTTTGATCTTTATATATTCACGTTTACTCGTTTATTTGTCGTTGTGTTTAATTGAAAAAATCCGCATTCAATTAAGCTTATAACCACGTTAATCCAGATCAGGAACCTACGGTTCTTAATTTCTAAAATACTTCAAATTGTATTTGGAATGTTCATAATAGATGTTCAAGTATTAATTTATCGAATTCGAGTTTCATTTACATAATTACGGAATTTTAAATAAATCCTGATTTTTGCGATACGATAGAATTTTCGTGATAAGCCATGAGATTTAGTATCCTTTGTTTTCATTAGCACTTTATAACCTAATTAAGTAATTCTCATGTACCTAGGGTTCGTAAAGCAATTTCTAAAGCGTTTCGGCAGTTTCAGTACACTTAAGTTGTTCGTTACACTAAGTGTTTGGATCTGTCGCTGCATCTGTTAGCAGCGACATTAGAATAGACTTAGAGAATTGCTCATTGCTTTGATTGATAGTGAGCTCATTCCTTCTTAGAACTTAATGAAGCATCTATCATTCACTGATAGACACTTGGTCTCTAAAGAAGTTACATAGGCCTAACGTTGTCAAAAACTTGAAGCATCTATCGAACCCAAAAACTGAAAGCAAAGATAGAGAGCAGTTCACTGATGTGGAAATCAACTCTGCACTATTAACCAGTGGTCCAAGCCTTTATCCAAGAAATACATTAGGTCTGACAAATACCTTATGTACAAAAGAAGATCAACTTATATGATGTATCATATAAGGCATGCATATCTCTCAAAAGATATGTACGTTCACTTATTGTACAATTGCATTTAATTAATAGTACATTTTATGTAACCTAGGAATAAAGTAAACAATAAACTTTATTCGTATGTTGTAATGTCACATTCATTACAATGGAAGTTTCATTATGTACCTAACGAATATAGTGTTGACACGCGTAAGGTTTAGAGTTACCTTTATGTGACTATAAATACACACTCAACAACTATATTTATGGTCGAGAATTTTGTATTCTCCCCTGAATTTTGATTTCACCTTATACCAGTGATTTAAGCACGTTCCTATTTGTCAGCAAACCAAGTACCCTCATTTATCTCTAAGTGTTGATCACTGACCATCAACACCGAACTATTCGCAGATGACCTGTAGAAGCTATGTTTTGTCACAAGTTAGTGTACTTAGACTAGTTTGAAGCCATTGAAGATGCTGATTGGATCAATGCTATGCAATATGAGTTGATGCAATTTGAAAGACATCAAGTGTGGAAGCCCACCTAAACCCTATGCAAAACTATAATACGTACCGAATAGGTATTTTGCAACTAGATGGATGAAAATTGTGTTATCATCAGAAATAAGGCTCAATTGGTTGCCCAGGGATACAGACAAGAAAAATGCATTGACTATGATGAGACTTTTGCTCTTGTAGCTCGTCTGGAGGCTATAAGACTATTTCTTGCATTCACTGCTCACAAGAAATTTAAATTCAATCATATGGATGTCAAGAGTGCCTTTTTCTTAATGGTGAACTCCAAGAAGAAGTCTATGTGATGCAGCCTCCTGATTTCACTGATCTAAAGTTTCCTACTCGTGTCTATAAGTTCTCTATGGACTCAAGCAAGCGCCTAGAGCCTGGTATGAAACTCTCTTTTTTTCTTTGCAAAAGTAAATACACACGTGACATCATTGACAAAACACTCTTTTATAAAAAGGTCAGAGATGATATCATTATTGTTCAAATCTATGTTGATGATATCATCTTTGATGCAACTAATGAAAACTTAAGCAAAAAAATTTCATCTCTGATGTCAAAAAGATATGAAATGAGCATGATGTGTGAGTTAACCTTCTTTCTCCGTCTTCAAGTTAAACAATCTGATAGAGGAATATTCATCTGTCAAAGTATGTACATTAAAGATTTACTCACTAAATTTAACTTTGATAACTAAACCACCATGAAAACCCCAATGACTTCTCCCGTTAAGTTAGATGCAGACATTGATGGAACATCAGTGAATGTAACTACTTACAGAGGAATGATTGGATCTCTACTATATCTCATTGCCAGTAGACCTGACATTCTATTCTTAACTTGTCTTTGTGCTCGCTATCAAGCAAACCCTAACGAGTCACATCTCACTATTGTAAAAAGGATTTTTAGGTACCTTAAAGGTACCCCCAACCTTGGTCTCTAGTATCCCAAAGACTCAGGTTTTAATCTAACAGGCTTTTCAGAATCTGATTATGTAAGATGTAAGCTAGATAGAAAAAGCGCATCAAGAAGATGTCAATTCCTAGGTGGAAAACTTGTAGGTGGTCTAGCAAGAAGCAACACTCTGTCTCTACCTCCACTGTTAAAGCATAGTATGTTGTTGCTGGTCATTGCACTGCACAAATGTTATGGATCAAGAATCGACTTGCTGATTATGGCATTGAGGTAACCAAAACTCCAATTTTCCGTGATAATCAAAGTGCAATAGCTATCAAAAATAATCATGTTCATCACTCTAGAACAAAACATATCGATGTAAGATATCACTTCATCATAGATCATGTTATGAAGGGTGATGTGGAGCTCTACTTTATTCTCACAAAACACCAGCTTGCTGATATTTTCACAAAACCCTTAGATGAATCAAGGTTTAATTTTTTTGATCAGTGAGCTGGGAATGCTAAATGCTTAATCATCTAAGAATTTTCTTTCTACCTAAAATAGACAGTCAATTTCAGTAATTGTCAAAATGTTTGGAAAACCCAAGGAAAATTCTCTCAGAGATTACTCTAACTGATTGATCAGCGAGTAAGAGCTAAACAATTATCATATTCTGTTCCACATGAAAAAAATAAAATCTCTAACTGATCTTATCAGTGAGTTTTCATCTCTCTTCATAAAACATTAGCAGTATTCACTGACTGAACACTTGTTTTTCTAGGCTTATCCTTTAATTGATTGATCAACGAGAATAATCTGTGATATAACATTGTTTTGTGATAATTTATATAATATGGGATCTAACTCATTAATCAACGAAAACATATTAGGCAAGCTTGTCACAAACAAAAAATCTTTCTCAAAACCTTAACAAAAATACTTATATCTCTCAATAAGCTCTCTAACTAATTGATCAGCGAGAGTTTCCACTGATGAGTCCTTTAGTAAATTTGTTACATCATGAGTAAATCAAGGATTATATCTTGTGAATTGTCCAACTGATTGATCAACGAGAATTCATCAACTATGATTTCTAATTCTAGTCATCAACATTAAATGATTTTCCTCAAACAAGCAATCATAGCTCATATATGATCTCCAACTGATCTCATAAGAGATTCTACTATCTGATGCTATGTTGCTATACAGGTTAACCTTGGGCTTAAGTTATTTAAAATAAATTGATAATGTTTCTGAATAAGAGGAGCCCATTGATGCTGAAGAGGCTCGCTTAGTCGTTGATTTAATAGACTATGAGCATCATGAGGGCGATAAAAAGGTCACTAGGGTTCACATGACCGGTGAATGGAACTTATTCTTTGCCCACATTATTCAATGTCTGGGTACAAACACTAGATCTCATGATCAGGCTAACAGGATGCAGCATCAGATAGCAGAAGGTCAAATCATTGGCAGATGTATTGATATTGCCACATTAATTTTTGACGACTTAAAGTGCATAGTCACTACTAAGAAGAGAGAATCAACTATTCCTTACATCAGGTTCATCTCTCTCGTTATCAAAAGAATCGTGGGTGAGAAATATGGATCAATTAGCATGATGAGGCTTATGGCAGCTTGGCTTTCTTGCTAGTGACTAGGGTAGGGAATACAGTGTACACCCATAAGCCTGCTCTTAGAGAAGATTCCACAATATCCACAATACCCAACACCATGCTCACCATCAACAGTGCTCCTGCTGAACATCAATCACCCCCACCAGGTACACATACTGAGATCCTTCATCCTACTCCGATCACCACTTTACCACCTCTGCAGCCCACTACTAAACACTTGCCAACCACCACTGCTGAAGAAGAAGAGGTAGTGGATGATGATACAATGAACAATATTGAAGAGGAAGTGACAGAGATCACTGGTGAGAAGGTGGCAGTGGACACTAACACTTAAGCTGGAGCTGATGTTATCCCTACTTGGAAGCTCTAACACATTATGTGTTCGATCAACCTTCATTCATTGACTCATTCTTCGATGTACTAGTGAAAGAACCAGAGTTTTTGCCAGTTCATCTTGACTCTGAGGAAGAAGATGATGTCACCACCACCACCTTACAGTCTTCGAGGTACTAGTTAGAGCAGATAAAGCTTTGTTTTCAGCCTCATACATCTTACGGTCTTCTTCCTTCATAGTCGAATACGAATAGACTATTAATTTTCCTTCGAATTCGTATGTTGGAGGATCATACCCGTCGCTGATACAAATCCACATTTTAACGTAATTATATCTAGCAAATGACTCAAACCTATCTTTCCACCAAAAGTAATCCTCTGATTTCAGTAACTTCGGTGGTGATGCAGATTTTCCCACTTCGTGATCCATCTCAATCATTTTGCTCAAACTTGACATTATATAAGAGGATCTACGAACTTGTGACTTAAGTACGTAGGAAACAGTATCTCTTTAACTTCGTACGAACTTGACAATTAAGTTCGGACAAAAGTCAGACTTGGTCTATACGAACTTGAGGTAAGTTCGTAGGATAAGTTCGTACGAACTTACAGCTTGTAGGTTCGTAGGATACTGTATAGGTTCGTACGATCAATTTGATCAACCCTAATTCGTAAAAACTGAATATGAGCTCTTCTAAAATCAAATTTTATGTGATCTTTAACACCTGGAACGTAAAAACCAATGTTTAAATGTCCAAATCTTCCGTATTCTCTCGTTCTTTAGTGTTTTAAAACCCCGAACCTTAAAAAAATCAATGTTTAATGCTTTGATACCACTTGTAGGTTCCCTAAACTTAGATCCACGAGGTTAATACGTTTATCAAGTGCGGAATCCTTAAACAAACGTAACACTAATCAACAAGTAATACGAATATATTAAAGAACACTTTTATTGAACATAAGTATTGATTACATTCAACGTAGGACTAAACTCTAGCTTAGAATATGAAATAGCTTCAGTTAAGCCTTATAAAACACATAAACAACTGATTACATTCGAACTAGCATGTAATCAATATAAAGGACCTAAGTTCGTATGGGCTGGACCCTACGAACTTGCCTGGTCACAGGCCCATACGAACTTGTTCCTAAGTTCGTAGCTACCTAAGTTCGTACGAACTTACATTACAAATCATAAAAGTAAACTATTACAATAAAGACTTATCAAACTAACTATTACAAACTAGAAAGCTGTTGTCACTAAACATGTACCAACATCACATCCATTACATTGGAAGTTTCATTATATAACCAACGAATATGGTGTTGACAAGTGTAGGGTTTAGAGTTACTTTTATATGACTATAAATAACACACTCAACAACCATATTTATTGTCGAGAAATTTGTATTCTCCCTGAATTTTGATTTCACCTTATACCTGTGATTTAAGCACGTTTGTCAGCAAACCAAATGCCCTCACTTATCTCTAAGTGTTGATCACTGACCATCAGCTGCGACCTATTCGTTGTTGACCTGTAGAAGCTATGTTTTGTCACAAGTTAGTTTACTTAGACTAGTTTGTCTTGTTTATTTCCACAGTAAACTTTGTAAAGTATTCTTTGATTCATATCAATAAAAGAAAACTTTAAAAATTGAATTTATTTGTCTACGTTTATATTTGTTGTTAGTAGTTATCTAAGTTTTGGCAAAAAGGGATTAACATAAGGAGTCGTAAACTAGAATTACCGATAGAATTTCAAGGAAGCTATAAACGTAATTGAGATTCTAGAATTTAAGTGCGGTAATGACCTTAGATTGTTGACGGTTGTGACATAAACTACCTTAATTTGCTTTCCTTAGTTTAAATACAGGTATTTTGACTACATGTCATTAAGAGGCATCTCCCTATTAATTTAGTTGTAATTAATTATAGATTAGACAAATAATCCTCATAATACATATAAATTGTTTGTGCGAGAGACTACCCGATAGACTCATCACTGCTATACTACTATCCGATTAGATATACTTGCCTAGTTGTGTAATAGTTTACTTTGATATTGTTTTAATATTTTTATAACTAGACATTTACACATCATAGCCCGTAGATGTCTTGTGGGTGACGTCATATTGTTGTAATATTCTCATAAACTGAGTATTACAGAAATGTGTGTCTCGATCGTTGATGATCGCTCTCGGTGTTCGTAATCTGCAAAATAGTTGTGTCAAAAATTTACTGATGACTTTAGCATCGTTGGTAAGGAAAACCTTGAGCTGCAACCCATCGAGACACAGAGTCGACTGCGACGAGAATGTACTCTTTTATGTTGGACTTTAGGAAAGGTCCGACAAAATTCAAGCCCCATATATCAAAGATTTCACATGTATGGATATTGGTGCGAGACATTTCATTTCTAGATGAAATATTTCCTTGTCTCTGACAGGTGTAGCAACTTTGTACCATGTTGTATGTATCCTTGAGTATAGTAGGCCAATAGAATCTAGAATCGTGCTGTTTTGATCCATGGAAATGAAGGGTACTTTAGAATGAAACGTTAAAAGTTAAGTACAGGTGAAAGTAACTTAATTATATAGTAAGGTGAAATTTTAGTGGGAACACTTATGAAATTCTCATGTCAACGTAAATAGAGGAGGCACGGGATCTGATTGTACTTATGATATAGAAGTAATACCAATATTTTGCTTTCCAAAAAAATAAATAATAGAATCAAGATAATACCCGAATGAATGCGTATGTATTGTTTTTAGCTTATTAGATGATGGGTAGCAATATTTTAATTATCTCTTGATGACTTTTTTCCAGTTACCTTTGGCTTTAACATTGGAGTTTTTCGACTATGCTGGGGATAGATCAAATATGTTATATTTACGATGAAGTGTGTCGCACAGATTTTGACACTTATCATTTCAGTAGAAATACGATAGTTAACTTTTAAAAATAAGTGTAAACTAACTTTTCTTACCCACCGTCAGATACTAACCACCATCTTGTAGATATATGGTGCCGCATTGCTCGCCTACTCCACTAGTATATATTTAAACATGCATCATAACTAGTGTAGATATACCTTGAAAACTCGTATTTTGAGTAATTATGATATTTGTGACAAAATAATATATCAGATTTCCCCTTCAACTTATGCGGACAGAAGACAGAGAACCATTATTTCACTAGAAATATAATTAGTTATAAAGTAACCTAAGCATATAAAAGACTAAGTACGTAATTCATGATTGATCTGAAAAAAAAAATTGAATTATATATACTTCGCGCAAAAGTCATTGTAAACAAGTATTCTAGATATTTTTGGCTTAATCTAATGTACTTCGACCTGTAAATATTTATTAAATCAACCACTAATGTACTTGTTATATATATAGTACGAATACGAACTATCTTATTATTTAAGTTATAAAGGTATGATCACGTACTTATAAAGTTTGTTTGTATACTCACTTATCATTATTATAGTTGGTGAGACTTATATAAACACTATATCAATGTATTAAAACTTGTGTATTCGAACTAACGTAAAATGGGCTAGTATAACATATATATATATATATATATGACCCATCGTCTATATTAAACGTATTATGTAAAGTGAAATTACAAACTTATAATATTTAAATTCTCATTACTAAAAGAAGTATAAAAAGAACTTTTACATATAAATGCACTTGAATTTTATTTTATTTTTTTCATCATTAAGTTTCACTACTAAAAGAACTAAGAGACCAGAGTTAAAAACACAAATCTACAACATATTTAATGGGGTGGTCTATCAAGGTGAAAGTATATTTGAAAAATAAAAGGATCATGGATCCTTTAGAATAGTCTATTTGACAAAAGGACCACAGTTCACATGTCAAAAACCGTAATTTATTTAACTAATTACAAAAAAAATAAAAACCTAATTTATTTTCTATACTTTTATGTAAATCTTGACTCCTTCAAATGATTTTATAATATAAACAACGAACTTGAAAAATGAAAACAAAACATTATCTAACCATTTTTTAGGTATAAATCTTGAAATATATATATATATATATTTATATATATATATATATATGTGTGTAGGGTTCGATTCTGATAAAACAATAAGATAAAAAAAATGGTGAAAACATATCTTAACCATCTATATGAAATCAATGATTCAGATGCGTGCACTGGCATTCGGTAATTATTGTGAACTTCGATTTTTATACACACACCACTTTTATCCTTAATCATTAGTTTCTTTTAATCACACAAATCTTTAAAGAGTTGAATCTTTATTTTTTTTTATTATAATAAGTTTCTTAAATTAGTAAACTTTATTTTTTTTCACATAACTTTCTAAAGTGGTGAAGTCTTATATTTAACATTCCGTCTATTATTCTAAATTCTTAACTTATAACCGAAACTTCACACATTTACAAATTTATGTACTAAGCATAAAAACCAAAGCTTCACATTATGAACTTTATTTTTTTTCACTTCGTATTATTTTTAGTTAAGTAGCCCTATTATATATATATATATATATATATGTCAGATTCAATTAAAATTAAACCAAAGTTAGTCCAGATTAGACCAAAGGTTGAGATGTGTTTTCACTATATTTTTAATCTCCTTGATTTCACCATATCCCATTCATATATATATAGTCCTTGCGATGGTAGCTTAGTGGTAACGGACACGCACCATAAATGTGAAGCTTATGGGTTCAATCCCCTTCCACATGTTCCATTAACTACCAATTACGCGATTTAACTCTCCTATGTTGACCGTGGGACCGGTCGGTGGGGGACCGTCAAAGGGTTGTTTTACCCCTTTATATATATATATATATATATATATATATGTGTGTGTGTGTGTGTGTTGGGGGGAGGGTGTTGATCCCAATGTACACGTATTGACAAGTGTTTGGGAGTCACAATGTATAGCCTTTAAGCTATGTTAATTAAGAGTTTAAAATACTTTAATTAATTTAACAGATTATGATAAGTAACAACAACTAAGGTGAATTTATTGAGTCACAAATTACACAATGTATCGAATGGCAAATGATCTAGCAAAAGCTAAGATCAATTCAATACAAAGAGTAAATCTACTACCCTCATTGAAGCTAAGAAACTTGTACTCAACTGATGAGATATAAATCCTAACTCGCTCACTTGATTGTACTTTAGACAAACTATAATCATTGACAAACAAGTGATTAATACAAACGCAACTTTCTATGTACAATATGTTACTGTATTTATAGCCATCTGAATGTGTGAATATCGTCCTGAAATTTTGAGAAATAGAATGACACATGTTGCTTTGTTAGTGGCTTCACTATAACAGAAAATGATTAGAGGAAGATTTTGTGGTCTCATTTTCTGATCATGTTATTTGTGTGTTCTTGGTTTCCACTAATCACAATCAAGATTGATGTCACACATTCCATCACTTGATTTAATGTGTGATGTTGCTGATGTAGATGATCATGGACCCCGAAATAGCTAACAGAATACTTAGGATAGTTTGAAGCTTATTTATTGTTGTAGTTGATGGAGGTATACTAGAATTCTTCACTCACTGCGAGTTAACACGCTCTTCTTGAATGATTCTTCTTATTAGCTCTAGTGACCTCATTTTATTGTTGGCAACGACTGCTGCTTTATTTGATAGTATAGAGTGAATGAATCTCTTGATGCTCCATCAGTGAGCAGGATACACTTAGTCAAGATTCATTCACTCTGCTAATCACTTGGACAAACACAAGTGATAGTAGTGATCATCTTCTTCTATAATAGGAGTTTAACTTCATCATTTCTAGTGACAGCATCATCATTAATTGGATTGGTCAGAGACTAGTGACCCAATAATCTTCCACTAAATGTTGATGACAAAACTCCCTAGACAAATTTATTACCTAAGAAGAACTTAGAAGACAATAAGATAAGTGTTTAGAAGCAAACACATTATATACTTTTAAGTGCATGATCCCTTGTTCATCTCTTTCGGATTCTTTTTGACATTTTTCTACTTTTCAACCTTTGTACTTCAAAAGTGACTTCTCATTTATAATAAAATATTGAGAAATATACATGATTGCCTATTCTATTACAAATGTTAGTTTTACTCATTTATCTCTCTTCTCTTTTCACTGCCTATAAATGTGTCATCAGCTCATATTTCTTTGTAGATGGAGCATACCTATAGGCTCTAGCAGTGATCTCATCTTTGATAGCATTTCTCATAAATACCCTTCAGGGGGATATCCAGATCTATGAATAAGACTCACTAAATGCTCATAATCAGCCTTTCAAACTCATTTTCTCTCTGAAATCTGAAAGCACCCATATCATCAATATAGAAGAACCCTCTTTTAGGTTCACTAATCTCCAAACCTTCTGCAGGGGTCATTCCACCAAGTAAAGTCAAGTTAAGTTGCTTGGTGTTGGAAATCTTGTATAAGACTGAAGTAGTTCCAGTGATATATCTGGGGCTTGGTGGAGTAGAGATCTCTTCTCCATGAATCACTATTTCTTCTGGTCTTAGCAACTTTAACTTGACCATTTTTGCAAGCAACCTGACAATCTCTCCCAGAACTTCTGGTTGAGCATTGCTGGTTGAGTGCTTAAGGGACAATTTGATCTAATTTCATTCTTCCTTGTGAAGTTTACATAGCTGATCAGTGGTTATAGTTTGTCTCTGTGTGGCTCTATGAATTTGTTGGAAGCACAATGCCTTCTTCGGCAATAGAAGGGAATGACGGGAAAACCTCGAGTCCGTTGTAAGAAACGATATATATATATATATATATATATATATATATGACTTAACAAAACATATCGTGAACAATATATATTTCGGAATTACACAACAATATGTACATAATACATAAGTTGTAAACCTTATTGATGGACAAAATAATACAAATTTCTTTAAGAAGAAAAACATACCATAAAGCTTGAATAACTCTAAAACTCTAGTTTCAAAAATGATAAAGATGAATAAAAAAAGGAAGGAAAATGTTAGAATTTGAGTTTTAATTTCGGACTTATATTAAAGAATGAGTCATAGGGTATCTTAAAGAACTTTGAAGGTAATATAGAAATTGGCTTTTCAATTTTTAAACAAAAGATTGAATATTTGAAAAGATAAAAATGGACGAAAAAGGTTTATTTTGACAAAAATGCTACAAGGAGAACTAAAGAAGTAATTGATATTTTTTAATTGTTCTAGAGAATAGAATACGGTTCTTTAAATCATAATCGTGGTCTATTAGAAAATGCAAATAAATCACGATTCTTTGTGTATTATGTAAGTCTTCATTGCTTCAATGAACGGGTATAAAGTCCTGCGTGTTAATTACTGAGGTTCTAATGTTATAGATTTAGAGTCATATTTAATCTGAGAGTATTTTTTCTTTTTGTTGTGGTGAATCCTTCATCTGTTGGTCTTTTATCAAATTCTGAGAGGGCATGAATCGTGATCTTTTTGCATGAAATATTATAATAAAATGATAAGAAATATCAAATTCATCTGTTCATCTTAACTAACGGTAAAGTCAAGTTTATGTAGTAGTGTTTATTCTTATTATTTTGTAAACTAAAGCATGAAATATTTTATTATAATAAAATTAAAAATAAAATACAATATGTCATGTGATCTTATTAGACCCGAAAAATTGAACAAAACCTACTGATAAAGTATGTGGCATTTTAGTTAACTGTATCAATGATATTTACTCTTATAAGTCACAACTCAAGTTAAAAATCTAAAAACAAGGGCACTCAATCAGATTTCGACTTTTAAATAATTTTGGTTTTTACAAGGTAATCTATCGAATCACTCGAGTCGAGCCAACTCGAACTTTTAGTGTAATATCGAAAAAAGAATAAAAATACAGATACATAATTAGATTTTGTTTTGAACTAAGTAGTTGTGATTGTTGGCAGTCAAAGACTTCACAATTGGCACTCATATTGTTCGACTTCTCTTGAAAATAAAAGTCTTACACATTGATTGTCCATTTAAGTGATATCTTAAAGACACTATAAAGACTATTAGAAATTGTAATAAAAAAAATGGTTGAATAATAAGTCAAATTTCTACAATAGTGTCATCCACTCGATTATGTACCACACTTAATCTCAAATTTCAAACTTTTTAAATGTAAACAATAAAATACAATATATTTTTTACAGTTTACTATAATTTACTTAAATTTTATAAATTTAATCTAATTTCTTTCAATTTTTATATTATGTAAATTTATCTATAATTTTATAGCTTTATGATCAATCATTTATAACATATGTTAATACGTATTGATATTTAATTTTTATACATGTATACGTATTATAACTCTGATAGGTCGAATCATGAGACGTGTCACCGATTAGTTATAATAATTTTGAGTTATTAGTCGAATCGCGAGCCATCAACAATGATATCAATAACTTATAATCTATTAAATATATGAACCAAATATTCTGAACAAGAAGTTATAAGTATGGGTTACTTCCAAATTGTTTTCAATCTTGTAAGAGAAAAATGGTCCCAAATTGTCATATTAGCTTTCTATTTATCCAACATAAATTTGAGTAGTTTGGTCAACCTTAAATTAAGTTAAAATATTCTTGTAATATTATTGTTATTTTATACCCATATTGGTAGCATGAGTTGTACACTCCCCTTTTTATACAAATGTGTCTATTAGCTTCAAACTTCACAACCCGAAAAAAACTTGCAAGAATTCATCTCTCTCTATCTTCATCCCTGCATCTCTTTCTATATATATCTCTAACTCTATCTCTATCTCTATCTTTGTATAATCTGATATGGAGTATGTATTGACCACCGTATTCTTCCTCCCTCTATTCATCCTCTTATGCATTCTTTTCAAAATTCTAGAAAAAAGAAGACATCAAAATTGTTACATACTCGATTACCAATTGTACAAACCCTCGGATGACCGGAAACTTTCTACCGAATTTTCCGGCGACATTATACGGAGAAACAAAAATTTGGGTCTTAACGAGTATAAGTTTCTTCTCAAAGCCATTGTAAGTTCCGGCATTGGTGAAGAAACGTACGGCCCGAAAATGGTTTTTGATGGTCGTGAAGATAACCCTAATCATGAAGAAGCTATTGATGAAATGGAAGAGTTCTTGAAAGACAGTATTGGAGAACTCTTCCAACGTACAGATATTCGGCCAGATAATATTGACGTACTTGTGGTCAACGTTTCTATGCTGGCCAGCATGCCGTCGTTATCTACCCGAATAGTGAACAGGTATAAAATGAGAGAAGATGTGAAAACATATAATTTATCCGGAATGGGGTGTAGTGCGAGTTTAATTTCGATTAACCTTGTACAAAGCATATTCAAATCGAATAAAAATAAATTGGCTTTGGTGGTCACATCGGAATGTTTGACACCAAATTGGTATACGGGCAATGATAGGTCAATGATACTATCAAATTGTTTGTTTAGGTCAGGTGGGTGCGCCATGATTCTAACCAACAAGCCAAGTTTGGGTCATAAGTCCATGTTTAAATTAAAGGTCATGGTTCGAACCCACCATGGTTCCAAAGATGAAGCTTATGGTTGTTGTTTACAAACTGAAGACGCACAAGGTCGTGTTGGTTTTCACCTAGGGAAATCCCTACCAAAGACCGCAACACGAGCATTTGTTGATAACTTAAAAGATATTGCGCCTAAAATCCTCCCAATGCGTGAACTCCTTCGCTTTGCAACTCTCTCACTCACCCGCAAAATGCTTCAATACATCCTTGGGAAGTCGTTTTATGCAACTAGACCTATGATCAACTTCAAAACTGGAATCGACCATTTTTGCCTTCACACAGGTGAGAAAGCTAATTATCTTTTTGATTTGTTTTTTTTCTCTCATGTTGACTCTGAGACCATCTGGCAGGACCCCAAACCCAACAGTAGTCAGTTGCCTTTTTCTTATTTTTATTTTTATTCTTGTTTAGGTGGGAAAGCTGTGATTGATGCGGTTGCGCAGAGCCTTAACCTAAGTCAATTTGACATCGAACCAGCCCGAATGACCCTCCACCGGTTTGGTAACACCTCGGCTAGTAGTCTATGGTACGTTCTAGGTTATATGGAGTCTAAAAAGAGACTAAAAAAAGGTGACAAACTATTTATGATTAGCTTTGGTGCTGGTTTTAAATGCAATAGTTGTTTGTGGGAAGTTGTTAGAGATCTTGAAGGTGAAGGGAATGTATGGAGAGATTGTAACATTGAAAGTTACCCACCAAAAACCATAGAAAACCCTTTCTTGGAGAAATATGGTTGGATTCAAGATGAAGACATTGCAACATTCAAGTTTCCAGATGAACAATAATAAACAAATAAACAAAAAAGGAGAAAACAAAAGGTCAAATTTTATTTTCCATTAAATCATTGTTTTATTTATAGCAAATAATAGATGAATATTGTTTTTCATGTTTATAGTAGCAGTGTGTATTTATTTTGGTGGTTGTGGTGTTTTGTTGATTCTTTACAAGGAATGGAACCAAAAAAACAAAAATAAACACAGTTAATTTTTCACTTTCAGTTATTTTGTATTTGAAATATCTGAAAACCACATCTTATTGGGGTAAAACTGTTGTTGTTTATTCGCTTACTTGTATGAAGATCACTCGACATCATATCACTAACTGTTTGGATAAACTCTGACAGACACTCGAGCAGACAGTTTTAACATCGAATTTATTTATTTATTATTTTTATTAAAGAAATGAGTTGTGAAAATTTATGTTTTTATATAAAATTAAAGCACAAAAATGACTATTAAAAAAATATACAAATATTGCAATAATGGCATTAGGTTACGTTATTTATATGGATTGTTTTTTTCTTTTTACTTGATGAATAATTGTAATAATTTGTTGTAATACTTGCTTGAATTATACGTAGTGCCTCGTAATTAATTTTTTTAATGACCCTATAATAATATCATAATAATTATGCATTTTAATATTGTTATTGCTATCATTCATTTCCATATATTTGATTTCTTATTTATAAAAATAGATAATAAACTAATGGTCCAGTTAGTCCATGAGAATTTAATAAGTATTAACAAGTGTGGTTGTTATAAAATTATAAGTACAGTATATAGTTTTTGATCCATTATTCTCTTCATAATTTCTGTCATCATTAAAATCGTTACTACCTTAAACTTAATGAATTTAGGTCGAATATTTTTGGGAAGATAAACTGGGAATTGTTCACTTTTTGCCATATACTTTGTATTTTTATTTTATTTAAAAAAGAAATGGTTAGTGCAAAAGAGAGGATATAGGAGACCTGGAGGGGACAGCTGTAGTCATTTATTCCCCAATTTAAACCTACTTTTATATTGATAATTAAATACCGCTTTAATGGGTTGTACTTTACTTCAATAATATGTTTCTAAATATTTCATACATTGTTTGTAGTAGTTGAGTTCCAGACTAGCCTTCCCTCACTAAAAGAACAAGTCATCAATGCACTTAAATTTACTTGGCAAACCGCCAATTTTACACCATTTATCAATTAATAAGTTTGTATAGTCGGTTTATTAATACGGGATAACTTATTGGGTATCTTTTAGATATTATCATAATCATAATTTAGGGGTATCATTATAACTTATCAAATTATTTAGTCGATGTAATGTCCAAATTATCAAATTATTTCAGACATTATTCCTCCGTCACTTAACTCAAAATAGAGGTAGATATCTTTATTAATCTTATTGTGATAATTATTGTGAAGTGTTTTAAAATGGGAATTCACATTTATGCTATTAAGTCTTTGAGTTTTTAGAAACAGTTCCATGTAGAGTTTTTTATTTACTAATTCGTTCTTATCAATGAAAAGTAAAAAGAAACTCACGTCCGGAATATATAACGAATTAATGGAACTCAAGTTTATAACAGGTGTACTTAAATTTTTAAATATATACAGTTTTGAAAATTATATGGAGTTGAAGCAGTAGTTGGTAGCTGAAAATTGTGACGGAACATTATCTTTTAAAAATTCGTTAAACAAATTCTAGCGGATTGTAAATGATTTTTTTTCAATAGACTTCATTTGTTTTTTGTCGTCGAACGACATGATTTGGGCCACGTTTGGTTCGTAGAATATTAAAAAAGAATAATTAAAATCTATTAAAAGAATTATAATCTAAAAGAAATGAAATCTGATGAAATCAAAATCTGAATTGATTAGAATCTGTCATGTTTGGATGACAATAAACATAATGGAATTTCAAGTAATGATAATAATCTATATAAATAAATTTAAAAATTTTAAATCATTATAATATTAATTAAATTATATAATTAAATAACAAGATAAATAGTTAATATATATATATATATATTTATTTATAGTTACTTAATATTAATACTAAAATAAAATTAATATTTAATTAATTTAGATATATAACCAATTATATATAATTTAATTAAAATATTATGAAAGTAGTACTAATATGTATTGATAATAAAAGTTTCCGATATATAACTTTTTATAAAAGTATTATTATAAGATAGTTTTGTATTTTACATAATGTAAGATAAAAGTATAACATAATAAAAACTAATCTTATTTAGTACTATTAATGATTGTATCGAATAAAAATATTATTAATTTTTTTATCAAAATTATAAAATTTCAATAAAATCATAAACTTTCCATTTAAAATGCTAAGGAATCTGAATTCTTTAACCTAATAGAATTTGAAAGAATTGAATTTCTTACAATTTTACGAAACAAATATAATACATTGAGAGTTGAATTTCATCCGATCAACTAAACATGAGATGAAATAGAATTCAAATTTCAGTTCTATCATATTTGTACTGCTTCAAGGAATCAAATAGGGCCTTATTGAATCATAAATTGTTGAAAATTATTAAGTGTAATCTCAATTCCATAAAAGAAAACCTCGAATCTAACTAAATCTAACTAATTAACACACCCTACATGTGTCAAATTAATTAAATTATGTATGTGTTATTAAACATACATTCCCAATTCTTATAGATCAGCTTTTATATATGAGCATTTTCATGCTATTCATTCAATATTCTTGTATGAAAACTTCTAAATTTGTCTAACGTCGAGTCACGCTCTAGCTTTTATTATCTATGTTGGAACTGCTATAAAAACTAGCTAGTGACAAAATAGTTTCATTGTATAGATGAACTTTTTGAATAATAAACAATATTAGTGATATCTAGTCATAAATTGCTTGCTTGTTGCATTTATGTATTTTTGTTGGCTACATGCATTTATAATTCATGGTGCATTATGCAACAGTTATGTTAAGTTGGTGTGAGAGGTGCTATATATTATATATACGTGGATGTGAGTGAGTGAGTGAATGAATGAATGATAACCATGTGTGAGGGGATATCGCGTTAAATTGAATGACTTAATTTCTTTTCTTTTTTGTTTCTATTTTTCCCCACATGCTTTGGCAAAAAATGATCATCATATATATAATTAATAACAAATACTTGAATCACATATATTTTACATGTTCATTCAATACTTATAAAAAGAGAATTTGGCTGGGCTCCAATGTTATCATCTGTTATCTAATGAAAACGTGAACTAGATTGATTTTATATCAATTTTTCATCGAAAGATCTAACCGTGTTCTTCGGTTGATTTTAGAGTACAAAAAAAGTGTTATAAAACGAAATTAAAGTTAACATTGTGCCTATTAAGGACAAAAAGATGGAATATTTGAGAAGGTTAAAAACGGATTATTTCACTTCTTTAATTTGTTTTTTATTTTTTAGTTTCTTCATTCTAACGCAAAGAAATAAAAAATCTAGCTAGTCAATTTATTTAACTTTGTTTCTTAGAAGGCAAATCCATCTGTAAGTCGCTACAAATTATTATATACAAACACCAGTATATATGTAACAAACTGTCTTTCATGATTCTTGAACCAACAATGCATTAATTAATGAATGTGTCACATATCGCTTTTATCAGCTTCTTTCTTCTTCTTTTTTTTCCTTCTTTGTCATCTTTCTTTACCTCTATTATTTTCCTCTAACTTTTAAATTCGATAACAAAGTGCAGATATTGAGTTTTTGAGTTACTTATTAATTTTTAGACCTTGTACAATGAAGTTATCTCTTTAATATATATATTAAAAATATATATCTCTTTAATATATATCTTTTTAGACCTTCTTTTTTTTTCCGTCAGCTAGGTCAATGGTCATCTCTTTAATATATTGATTAAGCTCGATACTTGATCAATTGGGACTCGTCAGTCTTATATGTATTTTATTATACGACAAGACTTGTGTGTGAGGCCACAGCCAGTAGTGGAACAGATGCAATATGTATTAAAGATATGCATGTGGATACCTTGTAGTATTATTTTTTGGAGTGCAAATCATAGAGAATATTTATAGTGATTGCGTGTTTCCATGTTGTTTTATTTTTATTATTAATTATTTTTATGATTATACTAACCATTAATTAGTTAAATAACTAGTTGTGTATCGAAATAACAAGCATGTAGTTAACTGCAAGAAGTTATCGAAGAGCCGAAAAGGCTCCACTTTGGATGCCGCGTCATCTAAACTTTATTGAAGGTGAGGGTCGTCACCAAAGAGGCGGGCGTTGAGGTTTTGTTGTCGTTGTCGTTTTCAGATAAATCTATCGCTTCGTCGATGGCCGCTTCTTTTTGTTTGCTCTCTTGTTCATCATTTTCGCCGCTAAAAGGTGAATGGTGAAGCCTTTAGTAAATGTCGATGAACTTTGACAATAGAGAGTCAATACTTTCATTTGGAGGTCAAAATATCCTTGTTTATGGAGTACGACATGTTTCCTCCGTTGTACTCTTCCATCACCATATCCTTGTTGTTTTGGCGGTTCTTTCCCTTTGTTTTTCTTGACTTATTTTGGGGAGACAACGTCAGTGTTTGTGTCGTAGCCTTGTCTTTTTGGGATTTTTTTTAGGGACGTGGATGTTGTTGGTTGTTATGGTAAAATTGAGCTTGCCACATTCAGGATGTCTTTATTTCGTCGGGTGTCATATTTTGATATTATTGTGTTTAGGGATTTTGGTATGGAGTACCAAATCCCACGTAGAAGAATGTATGTTTGTTGATTGCGGGGTTGACATGTTTGAGGAAGCGTGTGAAAGGTTGAAGTTTTGGGCGTTTTGTTGAAGCATATGTGGGCAACCAAGAGGAGCTTTTGTTGAAGTTTTGGTTGTTCAACATTGCGGAAGAAATAAGAATTTTAGAGTTTTTGGAGGTTTTGGAGGTTTTGGAGATGACAACGTGTATTTTGATGTATTTAAAGGTGTTGTAGTTGATTGGTATTTATAGAGTTCTCACAAGGTTAAAATAAACGATAACTTATTTTAAGAAAAAATCAGTTATACTCAATGTTAAACTCTTAACTACGGGTGAAAGGTTGAAGTTTTGAGCGTCTTTTTGAGTATATGTGGCACCTACTAGGAGGTTTGGTTGAAGTTTTGATTGTTCGACATTGTGGAAGAAGTGGGCATTTTAGAGTTTTTGGAGATAAGAACATGTATTTTTGATGTATTTAAAAGTGTTGTAGTTTATTGATATTTATGGAGTTGTCAAAAGGTTGAAAAAAAAAATGGTAACCTGTTTTAAGAAAAAATCAATTAAACTCAATGTTAAACTCTTAATTACGAATGAAAGGTTGAAGTTTTGGGCGTTTTATTGAAGCATATGCGGCAACTAATAGTAGGCTTGGTTAAAGTTTTGGTTGTTCGATATTGTGGAAGAAATGGGAATTTTAGAGTTCTTAGAGGTTTTGGAGATAAGAACCTGTTTGATATATTCAAAAGTGTTATAGTTGATTGGTATTTTTAGAGTTGTGAAATCGTTGAAAAAAACTGTAAACTATTTTAAGGAAAAATGAGTTGAACTCAATGTTAAACTCTTAACTACGAGCTTGAACCTCCGAATAAAAATGTCAATCGGAAATCGTTGACTTCGAACTCTCGCGGTTAACTTCAAAAACGCTAACGCTTACCCATCGACTCCTTGTCCTTTATAAAAGCATTTCCCACCATAACTATCATGGCACAACAGCTAGTTTTTACATTAGGTGCCACATTATCACTAGTTACACGCTACTATTATAAACCGAAAAATACTCGCTATCATACCTATCACCACTAAATTTTCTAAGTCTTATCGTTTTTTTTTTTTTCTCATATAGCACATCAATACTTTTTCAAAATAAAACATTCAAATAATAACATTGAAAAATTTTACATTACCAATTAGAGAAAAAAATTACAGTAATAAAAAAAAAAATTACGGAGTAACATTAATTAGGAAAGCATAATACGACTAGTTTAGAAATAATCTTTATAGTCACGGATAACTTTATCTTCCATATCTTCGGTAGCTCTGTTTTGATCCTCATACAACGTTGGGTTCGTCGGGGCATTAAGAAAGACATTGTTCGTCTGTTTTCTTCTCAGCTATAGTTTCTAATGTTGTTCGACAAGTATCGTTCAATTGTGTTTTCACACTGGCAATTTTAAAAGACGATTTCGGATTTCATCGTTCCAATGACGAACAGAAGGCATCGAACGATCTTGGTATTTGGATAATAATGTGGATATGCGTTCTGAAAAACTTGATGAGTTTGGTAAAGGGTTAGTACACAATTAATTACTCTTAGCGTCGAATTTCGCGCACAGCAGCGGGTAAAAATTTCACATATTGATTTTGAGAGACATATGTTTAATGGTACCTGAATGCAATAGTAATTGATATTTCTTTAATAAAAGTGATTTTTTATAATAGTTTAAATTATTGTAATGTAAATTCAATATTCTGATACAAATGAACAAAGAAGATATTTAAATATATTATATAAAATATAATATTAATTGAATGATTTATATAATTAATAAGTGAATGGATAAGTGGAGGGATAAGATGATAATTTCCGATATCTCTTTTTTAAAGATTAAGAAAAAGAGTGTTAAATGCTTAATAAAGGTTATATATAGTTTATCAAAAAAAAGTTGAACTTTCATTTTGTTCAATTGAATTACTTTGCATCTAAATAATTGATTAAAACGTTACTTAAGTTTTTAATTATATCCACATCACCAATTAGTCCACCTCACTCATTTATGTCATGCCACATAATTTAATGAATGTCATACATACATAAATAGTTACTTTACTTTACAAAAAATGTTCAATTTCGTTTCTAAACTTCCTCTTTTTCAATCATCAATTTGTTGAGGAATGATATCATATTGATTTGTTTCATTAGGAGACTTATATTCTCTTGATCATTTTCAAATTTGAATAGAGCTAATACATTCTTTCTTGATACCATCGATTTGGAAAATCAACATCCACCCCCCTAAAAAAGTTACAAGTGATTATTGGATTCTATATAATCAACAAACAATTAGAAGAACATGAGGTTTACTAAACCGATTTAATCACATTATTTTTCAATTGTAAATCTTATGATGAAATTCGAAGATAAAAGAAAAGTTTTTTCTGGGTTATTATATGTTTAAGAAAAGAAACATCTAGCCAATTGACCATACATACAAGTAATTCAGGATTTTTTAGCCGTGTAATTTCGTTTGTTTTCGATTGATATTGAATTACTAAATTGATGATATAAAAAAAAATGTATTAGCTCTAATCGAATTTGAAAAATACAAAAAAAATACAAAAAAAAAAAAAAAAAAAAAAGTCATTTTATTAAAAGAAATAAGTTATCTATATCAAGATGTCATCAAAAAGGCAACAACAACGTCAAAATAATAATGGTTACGCACATTATGGCTCTGAAAACAAGTTGACGTCGGATAACAAGTCGATGACGAATGTTAGAGTGGGTGCTCAAATAAGGAATTTTGTTATGGAGCTCAACTAACCAAATTATAAGCTAAATAAAATTCTTTTCAAAGATATACAGGGAAAACTAATTACCTATGGGGTGCCAAGCATCTCATACTTTTTAACCAATCAAATATTTGCAATTTATGTTTTTCAAAATTAAATGTGTTTTATTGGATACATCTTATTTCGATTATATATAAAGTATTTTAATATTTATTATAAAATCAAATTCAATGTTGCTAAATGTATAAAATGCCCTTCACTTCTTTGTAACATTCCATTTCCTATATTCTATATTACTAACCTATTACTATAAATGAATTCAATTTCTTTCTGTTATAATACTATATTAAAAAGAATAATACTTAATACAAATCTCACATAATAAATCTCTAAAACATAAAGATTTACTCTCATTCTTTTGTTGACACCATCACCATTGTCACTTACTATTACCACTTTCACCGTATCATTGTGCAGGTATTACACTAGTTATTGTTAATGCTTGTTTCATTCATGTAATTTGAGAAAAAAAATTATATTTTTAACAAGAGTAGATATTACTATATGTTTTCATCTGTTCGCTAATTATTTTGTTTAAGAGTGTAATAGGAATTAAAAATAATGATGAACAAATTGATGGAAAATCCGGAAAGGTAATTGTAGTATGGATCATAGTAGTTAGACTCGTACGAGTCACTAGTCGAATCAGAGTAGCTCTAAAATGAGACGACTCTGCCCTGTGAATCATAACTACACCTTAATCACGATTTGACTCGCTATTTTCGACCAACTCTTTCCGAATCGTATCAACTCTCAAACCCGTATGAGTCAAAAAATAAGTAGATCAAGAGTCGATAATGAACTATAATGGTCGCAAAATAGATCGGAGAAGACAGAGATGCCCGTGACGACGTCAAGGCGGTGGGTGTCGTGGTATACGGTGACAATGTCCGGCCGGTGGGTGTGATTTATGGTGGCTGAAGTACAGGGAAGAAGACGAAGATGTGATGGTACTTGATGAACACTGAAGAAGATGAAGCATGATGGAGGTTAAGTCTAAAGTGAAACCCTATTTTTAGCATTTGGACCCATTAACTTTTGGGCTCTTAAAATTATGACTTGTTGCCCAGTAAAGTAGGTAAATGTCACTTATTAGTCAGTTTTAACAAAGAATACGTGAAAACTAACAAACATATAATATTGTGTTATAAATATAATTAAGCGTGGCTATCCATGTTCTTAAACCCCCATTCCTTGTTTAATTCTTCCATTTAATGTATAGATGGTTGAGCCCTACATATACCAGGCTCATTGTATGTATATGATAATCCTTCAAATGAGAAACACTTCATCTTTCAATCTCTTATTATGCGTGTTATATTCTTGTCAAATAGTTAGCTAATTGGTCATTGTTTTCCAACACGTTGTCAGCACGACTCATTTGTAGCTTTGTTTGGTGTTAGTCCATAAGAATCTCAGTCCCAATTATTGTTCATCTGATCGGGTTACAAAGAAATATTTGATTCCAAGAGGATTTCTACGGCTAAGAAAACTGATTTGATTTGCGTTGAAGTTTACGCACGAGACTTGATCATATCAAAAATGGTTGTGGCTAATCATGGAACCTAAGTTTGAAGTCTCTTGGAAGAAAGTTCAATTAAAGACCATTCGAGATAAAGGTACGTAACATTCAACTTTAAGATTTAAAATTTGTTGACCAATATATTAGGATCACATGAAAGTTGGTTGCATGGTTGTTAAAAGTTGGCGCGAAGACATTTGCTATGCCTTATTGTGAATGATGACATATTGCATTGAGCTAATAGATAACCACTATCAGAAAAATGATATTTAGCGACGACGAAATATGGTCGCAAAAAGGCAAAAAGTCGTCTTAGTAGCCCTACAGAGACCATATGTGATCGCTGTAGGGTCGTCGTTGTAGGCTCATCTCCGAAGACCTACTGCGACGACCTACTGCGACGACATATAGCGACGACAAGTCTGGCCCACACGCGGTTTGTTTGACCAGTTTGACAATTAAAATTAAATGAAATATAAACTCTTTAGCGACGACAAGGTTTTGGTCAACAGGTCAACCCGTCGTTGCTGTAGCTTTTCTGAGACCACATTCTGTCGAAACTTTTGGTCAAATTTGTGGTCTCTGTAACCCGTCATCGTTGTTGCTTTGTATATCCAGGTTTTACCCTATTTTTCGTCACGACAGTTTTAAACCTGTTTGATATGCAATTTATAACCAATTTCCGCAATTTTCAAATTGATAACGCAAATACACAAACGATTAAACTTGTTTTCTAATATCGTTTAACACAAACAAAGTAGTACCAACCTACAAAGTAGCAACTTACAAACTACCAACATACAAAGCAACAAACAAATGTTCAAAACCTTAAACAATTGTTCAACACACCGAAATATAATTGTTCAAAATGCCATCATAAGCAAAAACTTACTCATCATCGTTGTCGTATTCTTCACCTTCATCTTCATCTTCATCTTCATCTTCACCTTCACCTTCTTCATCATCTTCTTCTTGCACATGTCGAAATGTAGGAGGATCTGGAACCGATATGTTATGCTATCTCAAGGTGACATGCATAGAATTCATATAGCTGGCTTGAGACTCCATAAACTTGTTGTAAGATTGAATTTGAGCCTCCATTCGGGAACCGAGATGTTATGCTTTCTCTTAGCTCCCGGCTCGTAGTAACATCACGCTTGGGAATATCACCTGTAAATTCAAATGAAAGAATGAAAGCATTTTATAAAATAAAATATAAGTAATCAAATTCAAGTAAATGATATTCCATAATTTCTTACTTTCACACTGACTAACAATTGGCGGACGCCAATTGGGATCCTCCGGGGAATCACAACCGCAACCATAATTTTGCGAAACACATGCCATCTGCAAACTCAATAAACATATAAAGATAATGGAACTAACAATTCATAAAACATGTTAGTTAATTATATACATGTCACAAATACATAATTCAATTAAAAATAAACTACATAATTCAATTCACAAATACATACAATACACTAACAAATACACATAATCACCTAACTAAATCAACCTAACTAACAAATTAGTTAATTATATACATGTCATGCAATCTAAAGTAGCTACTTTAATTAGTTTATTACCAATTAATCACCTAACTAACAAATACATACACTAAATCAACCACATATATTACTTTAATTCCACAAATTAACAAAACGATACATATATTCAATTATATACATACAATTCAATCTAAAATAGCTACTTTAATTAGTTAATTACCAATTAATCACCTAACTAACAAATACATACACTAAATCAACCACATATATTACTTTAATTCCACAAATTAACAAAACGGTACATATGTTCAATTATATACATACAATTCAATCTAAAATAGCTACATTAATTAATTAATTACCAATTCATCACCTAACTAACAAATACATACACTAAATCAATTGCATATATTACTTTCATTAGTTAATAACCAATTAATCACCTAACTAACTAAATACTTTAATTAGTTAATTACCAATTTCCCAAATTCACAAAACTAATACACAAATATAATTTAATTCTAAATCAACTAGCAATTAAATTCAAAATCAACAAACACTAAATTCAAAATAAAAAAACAATTAACAATTAGAGATTACAAATAATAACTTAACAATTCACATCAAAATGCTAACAAAAATGGGAAAAAAGTACTCACCTGAGTTATAGGAGGCAGCAGAGGGTGGCGGCAGAGGGTGGAGCAGGTGGTGGTCGAGGTGAACGTGGCGGTAGAAGGTGTTGCAGAGATGGCGGCATAAGGTGTTGCAGGTGAGCTGGAGTTTTTGTCAAAGGTGATGGGTGGTGGCGGAGGTAATGGTGGAGGAGCTGCGGTGGTTCGGTGGTGGTGGTTGAGTATCACAGAGTCGCAATCGCAGGTAACAAGGGAGAAAGAAACGGGATGTGTAAGTCGGAGAGATGAAGCGCAGATCTTAAGACTATATACAAGCTCTTTTGCGACGCCAAAAAACCCTTCTACGACCACATGCAGTGTCGCAAAAGGATAAACAGGGAAAACCCTAATTTTTTGGGGGCTTTTTGAACTTTCGCGAAAATCATAGGTCGCCTCACTAGACCTACTGCGACGCCACATTAATTTAAATTTTTTTTTTTAATAATTAAAAAATCTTATAATATACTAGTTAAAAGTAAAATTAGTATTTAATTACTACAATATTATATAATTATAATTAAAAGTATTTTTTATAATTATTTTGTAATTAATTATATACTAATTAAAATTAATATTATTTATAATTATTTTTTAACTAATTAAGAATCTTATAATCTTAAAATATACTAATTAAAAATAATATTAGTATTTAATTAATACAATATTATATAATTATAATTAAAAGTAATATTATGTAATTATAATTAAAAGTTATATTATTTATAATTATTTTTTTAATTCATTAAAAATATTATAAACATAAAATTTACTAATTAAAAATAATATTAGTATTTGATTAATACAACATTGTATAAATATAATTAAAAGTAATACTGTATAATTACTAAAGCATTTATCAAACCCTAAAACGTTTTACCAAACCATAAGACGTAAGGCGTTCCATCAAACCCTAAGGTGTTTCACCAAACCTTAAGGCATTTTAAAAATCCCTAAGGCGTAAAACTTTTCACCAAACCGTACGGCATTTTAGAAAACCCTAAGGCGTAAGGCGTTCCATCAAACCGTAAGGCGTTTCATCAAACCCTAAGGCGTTTCACCAAACCCTAAGGCATTTCAGAAAACCCTAAGGCGTTTCACCGAACCCTAAGGCGTAAAGCCTTCCATCAAACCTTAAGGCGTTTCACCAAACCTGAGGCGTTTCAGAAAACCCTAAGGCATTTAAGAAAACACTAAGGCATAAGGCGTTTCATCAAACCCTAAGGCGTTTAAGAAAACACTAAGGCATAAGGCGTAAGGCGTTTCATCAAACCCTAAGACGTTTCAGAAAACCCTAAGGCGTAAGGCGTTCCATCAAACCCTAAGGTGTTTCACCAAACCTAGCTTAAGGCATTTTAGAAATCCCTAAGGCGTAAGGCGTTTCACCAAACCCTAAGGCGTTTCAGAAAACCCTAAGGCGTAAGGCGTTCCTTTAAACCCTAAGGCGTTTCACTGAACCCTAAGGCGTAAAGCTTTCCATCAAACCCTAATACGTTTCACCAAATCCTGAGGCGTTTTGAGAAAACCTTAAGACGTAAGGTGTTCCATCAAACCTTAAGACGTTTCACCAAACCCTAGGCATTTTAGAAAACCCTAAGGAGTTTAAGTGGGCTAGTTATTTTTAATGCCAACTTAATCTTGAATGTAATACTACTCCGCGTAAGAAGAAGACTAGTTACCTTAACTTTTTTAGTTTTTAACATCACTACTTAAAAAAAATGTAAAATGTTGTATTAATTAATCTTTAGTATACAATTTATTAGTTTTTATCATCACTACTCTAATATAAATCAAATATAAATAAAAAGAAAAGAAAATTTATATTAATTAATCTTTAATATGCATTTATTTTTTTTTAGTTTTTAACATCACTAATATAATATATATCAGATTTAAATAAAAAGAAAATAAAAAATTTTGTATTAATTAATCTTTAGTATACATTTAAAATTTTTAGGTTTTAACATCACTTATACATTTAAAATTTTGTATTAATTAATCTTTAGTATACATAAAACCTAAAAAAAAAAAAAAAAAAAACCTTTACCGACGACGGTGGCGTCGCTAAAGGGTTACCGGGAGAAAAATATTTTTGGAGCCAAATATAAAATAGATAAATAAATAAAAAACGCTTTACCGACGACCTGGGCGTCGCAAAAGGGTCACCCGGGAAAAATATATTTTTGGAGCCAAATATAAAATTGATAAATAAATAAATAAAACCCTTTACCGACGACGTTGGCATCGCAAAAGGGTCACCCGGGAAATTTTATTTTTGAGCCAAATAAAAAAATCAAAAAAGAAATTCATAAACCCTTTAGCGACGAATATTTAGCGACGCCGGGTGAAAAAAAAGTCAAAAGTTGAAATTTTTGTCGTTTTGTTACCCTTTACAGACGATGGGGTTGGCGTCGCTAAAGCCGTCGTCGGTATTTCTTGTTTTTCTTGTAGTGAACCCAATCTTGTAACTATGCATATCACCGTTAGGATATTAAACTGATTTTGTTTTAACTTCCAGAGTTCCAGATTTTATGTTTCAAAATTTAGCTTGATCAAAGTATTAGGATTGCATTGAATACTAGACCCGTACTATATATTTTCCCTTGATCTAAATGTAATGTACTTGCATATAGCGTACTTGCATATATTCTTGATTTTATTTTTGACTGCTTCTATGTATTGCTTGTTTTGAGAAAGGAAATAACAATTTGGCCTATATACTTGAAAAGCTGAGATATAATAAGTTTTAATTAATGGATTTCCTTCTTAAATAATTGTCGTAGGCCGGACTTAATTATTGGTTTATTATATACCTTCCTGACTTATTAAATAATAGATCTAGGGAAATAGTGAATAACGTAAGATGAGGCCTGCATGAGAATCTCCTATTTTGAAATATGAAGAAGGTTAATCTTTATAAGAATATTACTGTCCAAATAGATTGATAGGAAGCAAACGTAACTATAAATGAATGTAGGTCATATCTACTTCAAATAAAGATATGAAATTTGGTTCATTTACTATGATTAATCGTGAGGAGAGCAGAAGGTCGTTGGACCTTTCATGAGATTTAGACATAATGGTAATAGTACTGTATATGCTTGTTTTTGGACGTTCAGACAATTGTTTTAGGAAAGGATGGTAATATATTCACCATTAATTTTTATAGATCTATCAAAGCTCTGTAAAGCTCTGTATTACTGAGGTAAAATATACATGATTTAGTAGTGCTTAATTGTATGTAACTGTGAACTGAATAATGTAATTGCATTAGTGTCAATAATTATACTTACAATTCATCTTACTGATGCATTAGTTACATATATGCTTGCTTGATTGAGATTTTATTTTTATTAACTTTTGGAAGGCTCACTACACATATGACGTAGACTAAAAAACGAGATAATACAATCGAACTTATCGATTCACGCGAATACCAGGAACAATTCTTTCAATTATTGTTAGTTCAAAGAATATCAATAATTAGGGTAATTTCAACTCAATTGCAAAATTGAAATTTCAATAAAAATGATAACTAACTGTTTCAGGTTCTTAATGGAACCCTAAAATACACCTTAAATTTCGAATGGGCTAAAAAAGATAAACGGGCTGGACACTAACCCAAAAATAAAGTCCATAAAATGGGAAAAAAACATAAAATAGCCCATAACTATCAAAATAATGTGTTTTTGGGCCAGGAAGTCGTAGGCGTTTACTAGAACGTGCTCCTCAGTCCAAACTTCAATTCGCCGGTCATGGGCCTCAAACGGAGAATCACAGCCCAAGTTATGACCCTTTTCGTGAGGGGTCTTTTGTCACGCGATCTTAAACTTCTAAAAATTTCAAGGCCCGTCTTCCACACTTAAGCCTGCATCAGCTGCCCTTCATCATAATATTAAAATTTAAACGGATCGTCAAGATTATCTATGAGAGTGTTGGCAATATTCTTTATTCGGTATATATGATGATAAAGAAAATATCATATGGACCTTGATTTATTATTATCTTTGTGAAAGAAAATGAATATTCGCTTTATGCAGCATGATAAAACACATGCTGGTGATGTCTTAAACCATGGTTCACTGTATTTACTTACGTTTTTGATTGTGAGTGAATTTTCAGCATCCAGCTACTTTTGATTCTCGTGATATAAGAAATATAATTTGAGTTTTATGAAAGTGGAACAATTAATTGTTTTACATGAGTTTATACAAAATTTATCGAAGTAAAACTATTTAAGTCGGTTTACCTTTCCTAGACGCTACTTATTATTTGAAATAATCTAAGCCACATATATGACCATCATATTTGGTGATACTATAATCTTGTCATAACATAGATATCCCCTTAGTTTGTAAACATTTAAAATTGAGGAATTAGTGTAACTCGACTTTGCAATTACATTTAAGTTGATATCTTGTGGCAATGAGGTAATTTTTTTTAATTACTTAATTATTTGATTTCATGTATGTTTGATCGTTTGTTGTCCCGAAAAATAAAAGGTCTTAGATGAGAAACCATGAAACCTCTCTATAATTTGATTATGATTCATTCTTGGAATTGAGTGTGATAATACAATAATAAATGTAAATATCATGGTCTTACATATGGTGAGATTATCATGGCTATCAAAGTGACAAGATAATGGAGGAGTTAAAATTAGATAAGAAGGTGTTAAAAATGATTTGATATGTATGTGATAACACTAGAATATATTGTGAAAATTAGCTAGATAAAATCTCTTAAGATAAAAAAGAAAGATAAATGTCGATTATAAAATTTACGATGATGGCCCAATTTATACAATAATTTCAATGATGTTGTTTTTCTTTTTCATCAAGACATTATTGATAAACTAATGATAAGCTATAAATTTTATGTGATGTTTGCTCATTTTTTATGAGTTGATTACCATCCAAAGTTGGTTGTATCTATAATATTGGTTTATCATATGGCCTTACGACATACTTAACTTACGACATACTTAATTGATGGTAACATGTATCATGTTTTAAAAATGTATAGAATCTCATTTAGCTCATGATGGTGAAAATATATGCCTCATAAATATAAATATACGAATAAATTGAGAAACATATTTAGCTTTACAGTGATGCTATATGTTAATATGCGCGTTGTATTTGATAATGTACAATTACTTGAAAGGTCTAGAAAAGTACACTAAAAATGATAATGTTAGTAATATTTAATAGCATCCTCTCACAGTTTGTACAAGTAAAATTGTGGTATATATATATGGTCATAAACAAGATATTTATGCACCGTGATTATGTTTTTTAGATTAGTTTGACCATTCCAAGTTAATAATTATGCGAAAGAAATATCATTTATGAATCATATATATAAAGATACTTTGAAGAACTCAAAATTTCTTCAATATAATATATGATTTTGTATGTGTAGCTTGCTTTTAATAAAAGTTAAATAGTCAAAGATCACTAACGACTTCGAATACATTAAGAATCTGGAAATTATAAAAAATTAATATATGTAGCCGGCTTACATATCCACTTAAATGATTATTTTGAGTTTAAAGTCCATACATTGTCTAAATGGTCATAAGGCACAACCCGGGGTTTACGTAATTAGTGACTCAATTATTGAAATTGTGAGCACATTAATCCAGATTGTTAGCTTTGTTTTGACAATGTCGGTGAATGTAAATTATGTTGCAACACTTACTAAGTGTATTCAATTTATTGCAAATAAATGTTGAACATCTACTGGTTCATACAAATTGCTTTTGTTAGGCTACCTAGTAAGTGTCTGTAATTGCTTGAAAATAATGATTATGATGAGAGCAAAAAATATTATTTACTTTAAGGGGTCATAAATATAAATTCTCATTGAGCCTACAAGATAATGATTCCTCCCCATAATAGTTGGTTTTATTGGTCATAACCCATAATTTTCCCATCTAAGAGCTTTCTAGGTTGTGTGGTATGTATTTTAGTCGTTCAACCACTATATACAATGATTATATACAATGATGGGACTTTAAAGAAGTTTGAGAATATGTGTTGAGGGGGAGGATGAGAAGCTAGAACGAAATGAGTTATTAATTGATCCTCACAAAGTTCAAACGATAACTCCGATTTAAGAATTGTCAGGTATACTTAAAGACCAATATAAAGTGATGAGGTCACTTATAACAACTGCTACTGCTCCGATTAAGATTTATATCTTAGAAAGATAACCTATAACTGGTAATGGATCTACACACGTTTGGGATGTGGTAGAATATTCGATTACAAACAATAATCCTGGAAAGAAAATGGAGAAAAGAATCTAGATGGTCGAACTGAGGTAATAAAGACCTCTAATAAGTGTCATGAAGAATCTTGGGTACCCAAGGAGATCTCAATTTATTATATCATGTCTACAAAATTATGTAATCGAACAAGATTGAAATCGACATCGATACTACTTTTATATATGATACATATAACGCTAGATATCATATATATTGGTGAGGTTCTCGAAAGCATACATGCTAAAATTGTAGAGTTATGAATAATTCGCCAATATAAAAAGGCGCAAGAAATATTATAAAACCTTTTACACATTTTGAAGGTGTAAACCTATTTGATATTATATAATATTCATGTGACATGGATCAAATTGAGAAACCACAAATTATTAATTATAATGCATATGTGGTGGCACGATGACTTTCATAAAGACTGAGAATAAATTGTGAGTAATAATTCTCTCGTGATGGATATATAGATGTATAATGATATACCTAGAAATACTATATCCTTGATTCACCCCTAATGAATAATACAAACTCATTTGATATTGAGATTCCTTTAACGATATAAAATGTTTTAAGCACGTCTTGTGATTTACAGTTAATTATTCTCTAGATGATAGTTAATGCTCGAGCTTGTGTTGTGGCTTCAATTAATATAACTTTTTTGAAATTTGAGCACAATTATATGGGCTAAACAATGGGCGTATGTCAAAACTCGCATAATGAATATTTGGCAAAATGCTATTAATATGAGTTAGGTTAGCCTTTGTATTTCTATTAAAGATATGGTTGTGAACATGTTATACATGCTTTATATATGTGTTCTATATATGAATGCTCTACATTAAGTTGGTACTTCTTATTTGCTTCGTAACAAAGTTATATTCTTAGAGAAACTTGAGATGAGAAATCTTACAAGGCTAAAATTAAAATTCTTTTGGATGATTGTTACACACCATAAAGCCTATATAAATGGAATGTTAAAACATATTTATGATCAATATATATTAATTGAACACTATATTGGTTATAAGGTAAACTCTTGTTTATAAAGATTTTTTTTGATCTTTGAAATATGACAAAGAGTATTTTTCTTTTATGATTACCTGGTTTGAGTACTATATCAATAACAATATATCTTGCTAGTCATACATAACCGTATATATTGGACTTCGTTAGGAAAAACAATGATCAAACCTAAGTTATAAACCTGAAGAGTCAAAATTTGAATCTGTAAAATTTAACTAAGTGTTATTCTTAGGCTGTATAAATCTGAGTATGTGTGATGTATAGATATAAATGATCACAAACTCACAACTTTACAGAGTGAAGACCACAGACTAAGATCTTGACAAACTGAAGAAACTTACAGAGTGAAGCATACAGACTCAAGTCTTACAGATTGAAGATAAGTTGAGAAGTCAAACATACATAGTCAAGACCGTTGCACATTTAGAAATTGATGCACGGTCAAATCAAATATCCAAATTTGATAATTGATTTAATTTTCCGTAAATCAAGTAGTATCATTAACAATCAACACCTATACATAGGTGTTGATTGTTAATGGAATATGTTGATTACAGAGCTTATAAAGAATGCATACTTAGAAATTCTCTGTGAATTTAGTTAGGCTATTTTCTGTGATTGATTAATTTAATTTAGCTAAGTGTGATTGAATTATTCATTTTTGTGATCACTTTGAATTATTGAATAATACATATACCTTATATTCAATTATGGTTTTACATTTTGTTCTCGATTCTGCCAAGAACAAACTTTGTTTGAACTGTTAATCACGTTCTAGGATCTATAAGACCTATCAACTACTATCAGAGCAAATAAAGATTTAATTAACAATAATCATAATCTTTAAACGATCAAAGATACATAGAAAATTCAAACTCATTTTAAATCAATTCATTATTCTAGAAATGACTACTATTAATATGGTCGGAAAGGGAATTTCAATTTTCAATGGTACAAACTTCACACATTGGAAATTGAAAGCCGAATGGCATCTTGCTAGCATTCATGATGAAATGCTTAGAGTCATTCGGGAAGGACTCATTGTGCCTGGTAAAACTATTCCTGCAACCAAGGATGCATATGGCAATGTTGTTAATCCTAAGAAGTTTGATTTCAAAGCCAAAAGTATACTTGGTAATGTTGTTAGTGAACACATTTTTTTTTTTTAAATTTATGGTTGTAAGACAACAAAAGACATATGGAACATGCTCACAGATCAATATGATGGTGTCACTTTGGGTAAAACTCAAAAAAAGAAAAATCTTATTAGAAATTATGAGAACTTTGTTGCTAGCCATAATGAATCATTGACAAATATTCATACCAGATTTCAAATCTTAATCAATGACTTAGAAACATATGATATCATCAAGGGTGATTTTGAAACTTTTGCTAAGTTTGTACATATACTTTCAAACACTTTCTCTGAAGTAATTACTTCATTAGTTGTAAGTGAAAAATTGGAAAGTTATGATCTATCTAATCTATTTGGTCTTCTCATGAACTATGAAGAAACAAAAACCAGGAAAGATCTGAATACGAAAAGATTAGCCTAGGATCCATCTGCTGCTCTTGTTGCAACAAGAAGGAAAAATATTGATTTATTCTCTAGAGCATACTATCATCTTACTCTTGTTGATTCTGAGACAAAAGAAGATGAAGTTATAGCAATAGAAAAAGAAAGGGCTTTGCTTGCACAGAGGTTAGAGAAAGCAAAATTCAAAGGATCAAAAAGTAAATCTACTTTTGATCCTAAGAAAGCTACTTGCTATAAATGTGGGCATACAGGTGATATTGTTGCAGGGTTAAGTCTGATTAATCCTTACAGACTGAGAAATGGGCAGATAAAGCAATGAAATACAAGAAGAAATATCTGAACTCAAAGAAAAAGGAGGAGAAGACACAACCAAAGAAGAAAAAGAAGGCTTTGGTTGTTGAAGAATAGATTGATGAAGATTCATCATCAACTTATGATGATTTATGTTTGATGGCTATCACAGAAAGCCAATTTGAAAGAGATATCAAAGTTGTGTTCAATCAGATTATGATAGAGGTTCTACTAACAATGTAAACCATTTTGAACTCTATTCTGAATCTGAAAAACTAAAATGTTTGAGAAAATCTATGTAGATTTTTTGAACAGACTTGATGATATTGCAAGATTAAAATTGAAACACAATCAAGTCAAAGTTGATCTACAGACTAGGATTGATGACATAACCAAAATGTCAATATAAACTTGAGCTTGATGCTCATAAAGAATGTTTTTAAAATGGTTTCTTTTGAAAAGGAATAATATAAAAGGAAAGCAGAACATTTTGAAAAAATTTGCAAATCTTGGAACCTAAACCACTTATTCTTGAAGTATTTCCACATACTTTTGGTTATACTGTGGGAAGTAAAAGAATTTTAACTAATGCATTTGTAAGAGCAAAACAGGATTCTTAAATTGAAATTGCATATGAAACTGAGTCAGACTCAGCGGACACAGACTATAACTCATAAAATTCCTAAGTCTGAATAATCAGAGTTGAAAATAAGGACCACATAGTTAAACAAGTCAAGTGCAAACGTTCTACAGTAAAATCAAAAGTTTTAGGTAAAAAGGTTGATACACAAAAGAGTACTTACAAGTTTGTAAATACTTCTTTTCAGTTTGTAGATAACAAAGGGAAGAATGTGTCTAAATATAAAACAATAGACACTAAAAAAAATCACAAGGAGTTTATAGACCTCAAGAGATGAAGTCTATGTCTCAGTTTGGCAAATTTCAGTCTCGACAGCATAACTCAAAATTTGTGAAGGATAACTCTAAGTCTGGTGCTCAAACTAAAATTGTGAGTAGTCAGACTAAGACAATTCAAATCTTAAATCATAAATTGATGAAGTTATCTACAAAGCTTAAAACATATATTGGGTCAAAGCAGGTACCTATAAATGGACAACCTGACAAAAATAACCCAAAATTCAAAAATACTACAAAATTGAACAAAAAATGTTACAATTGTTGTAAATTTGGAGATGAAGGTATTGATTGTACAGAGTCACATTACAGAATACCTCAAAAGGTTACTTTAACAAAACATGTGTATGTTCAAAAGAACAAAACCAAATTGAAAAGGAACTATAAGTTATCCTATTAAACCCATCTATAAGTGGATAGTTAAAAGGAAGACTATTAGTCTACCCAAATGACCCATTCTAAAATGGGTTCCAAAAGTATTTAATTGATTTTTTTTGTCTTGTGCAGGGTAACAAAAAGTGGTATCTGGATAGTGGCTGCTCAAGACACATGACAGTGAGTTTATCTAACCTGTCAAAGTTTGTTGAAGAAGAAGAACCCTTAGTGAAATATGGTGATAACTCTATTGCCAAAACAAAGGGTTATGGAATTGTGAAGGCTGGGAATATCAAAATCACCAGGGTTGCCTATGTAGTGGCATTGAAACACAACTTGTTAAGTCTTAGTCAAAATTGTGATGATGACAGTGAAATAAGAATAAGAAAGAAGGTTGTAGTCATCTATGATCCCAAAGACAAGCCTATATTGTTGGTTAAAAGAGAAAAATATTTATATCTTTTAGATTTGTCTTCTGCAGATGAGAATGTGGAAACATGCATATATACTCCATCCGTACCAGAATTAAGCTGGTTGTGGCATAGAAGATTATCTCACTTAAATTTCAAGAACATTAATCTATTGTCCTAGAAGAAATTGGTTAGAGGTCTACCAGAAGTTACATACTCTAAGGATAGAGTGTGCTCTGCACGCACACTTGGTAAACAGACCAAGGACCATTTTCTATCCAAATTGTTAAATACAATTGATCAACCATTACATATGTTGCATATGGACCTTTATGGACCTATTAGTAGTTTGGGTGGAAAGAAATATACTCTTATTATTGTGAATGAATACACAAGGTATACATAAGTTATTTTTCTAAAATCTAAGGGTGATGGTCCTCAGTAGATTTTCAATCTGATCAAGAGAGAAGAGTTACATAAAGATCAACTTGTGAAGCAACTAAGTAGTGATCATGGAATATAATTTAAAAATTCAACTCTCATTGAAGTCTGTGTAGACACAGGCATAGTTCAAAACTTTGTTTCTATTAGAACTCCTCAACAAAATGGTGTTGCTGAGAGAAGAAACATGACATCCATTGAAGCTGCAAGAACCATGTTATGTTATGCTCAACTGAAAATCAATTTCTGGGCAGAAGGAGTCAACACTGCATGCTACACTCAAAATAGATCTATTTTAGTTAAAAAAACATGAGAAAACAGCTTATGAGTTGTATCATGGAAAGGTTCCAACCATTCACAATTTCCATATCTTTGGAAGTTAATGCTACATGCTTAATCAAAGGGATCAATTTGCAAAAATTGAACCTAAGGTCTGATGAGGCTATCTTTATTAGATATTCATCCATTTCTAAAGCTTACAGAGTTTATAACAACAGAAGAAAGACGATTGAAGAAACCATCAATATTAATTTTGATGACTCATCTGCTAGCAATGAACTTCATTCACAATATGATGTTGATTTGCTTGAAGAATTATCTGTTGTGGGATCCAATACACAGGTCTCATGTGATGAAATTAGTACTCTAAACTCTGAAAGTGAAGATGAACAAACCTAACAAGCTTCAACTAATCCTATAGTTGAACTCTTTACACCAAAAATCTCCATTACAAACTCAGATACTACAGATTCAAATGTTTAATCTGGTAGTGTTCAGTCTGGGTTCCTTACAGACCCACATATGCATGTATTAGAAAATGAAGATGAATTAAGTACAACAAATCTAAGTAATGATGAATTATCTACAAATGATGATCAACCTGTGGAACAAATTGGTTGAGATTACAATGCTGGTGTACAGATTAGAGCTCAAGTCACATACCAATCAACTGCAAATTTTTTGTTTCTACACAAATTTCTTGTCCATCATAGAACCAAAGAAGGCTAATGAAACACTAAAAGATGATGATTGGGTAGAAGCAATGCTGGAAGAGTTGATTGAATTTGAAAGAAACAAGGTCTGGACATTAGTTCCTGCCCCTAAAGGCAAATCCATTATTGGAACTAAATGGGTTTATAGGAGTAAGATGGACAAAGATGAAGTGATTATAAGGAATAAACCAAGACTGGTTGCTCAAGGGTACTAGCAAGAATAAGGAATTGACTATGATGAAACATTTGCTCATGTAGCCAGAATTGAAGCAATCAGACTCTACCCAATTATGCTGCATTCAAAGATTCCAAGGTATATCAAATGGATGTAAAAAATGCATTCCTTAATGGAAATTTACAAGAGGAGATCTATGTCAAAGAACCTCCTTTTAAGTTTCCAAATCATGTCTATAAGTTGCAAAAAGCATTATATGGATTAAAACAAGCTCCAAGAGCTTGGCAGGACACACTATAACCCTTCTTTTAGATAATCACTTTAATAGATGATCAATTGATAAAACTTTATTCATTTAAAACAGTAACAGTGATGTCATACTAGTCCAAATATATGTTGATGACATAATATTTGGGTCTACTAATGAATCCATATGTACATGGTTATCAACTTTAATATCAAAACAGTATCAAATGAGTATGATGGGTGAGCTTACATACTTTCTAGGGTTACAAGTTCAACAGAAAACTTGTCACACCCCAATAAAAACTGATCACGTTTAAATAAGACGGAAGCACGGGACGTGACACGATTAGTCAACAATTATTCAAGAGCGTATGATTATCGCAAACATGTAATTAGAATGCCAAAAGAGTTTAAATCAAGGGTTACAAGTTCATCGAGTTCAAATGATCATTGTTCAACAAAAGAATATGACTAGCATGTTAATCATATAACGCAGGTTCAATGTTTTCAAAAGAAATGACATCTTATTCGTCGTGATGAGCAATGGTCCGAAAATGCATGCATGTTCTTACTTCTTAGTTGTTTCCCTGAAAAACATATTTATTAATCGTCAACAAAATTTGTTGAGTAAATCCATAGGTTTAAGACTCTATCATTAAACCTTTACTTGTATAAATCAATTGTTTGCAAACATAAACCTTTGCAACATCATATGATAAACAACATTCAAACAATGAAACAATGACGGTGATCCCCCGTGGACTAGCTAGGTCTTACGAGTTAAAGTGACGACACCTATGCCTATAACCAATCCACGACTCAAATTAATTGCTTGTGCCTCTCGACAAACTACATATACGATCCTTATTTTGATACAACGTCGACAATTAGCGCGACTAACACTAACAGTGGTGGGTAGTCAACTCGATAGTACTATCCGTATATCCACGTGGCTAGCGTCCTCTAGCTAATGGTTATATTGTGCAAGCAAGAGGACTTTGTAGATCCCTTAGGATGATCTTTTAATCAAATCGCTCAATGGAGATAATCACACGAATAGAATATAAAGCTTAAAACAATGAAGAACAAATCAATAATAAAACTTTATATTTCTTTATCAAATATTTTCTCAAAATACAGCAGCCAAAATACAGAGAATAAGTGTGTGAAAAGTCCCCCAAAAGTCTCTTTCTAAAACCCTAACATTTGGGTATTTATACTAAACAAACTGGCCGGATTATGCGACACAAGCCTTGTGTCGCATATATCACTATTGCGACATAATCCTTGTGTCGCAACTACAACTAATGCGACACAGGCCTTGTGTCGCATAACACAGAAAATGTAATTCTAACTAACTCAATTACATTAACAAACACATTACAGACTTGACCAACTGACAGACACACTAAGATGCATCAACAAACTCCCCCGTGTCTTCAGCTTGGTCTTCAAAATCTTCAATCAAACCCAGCCTACTGGAAATACACCGCCAGCGTGTATTCCATGTGTTACACAGATGTTGACAATCCTTTGAAATTGAAATGCGATCTTCTTATTCACTGCATTTCTCTCATTAAAGCGAATCGGATTGTCAAACAGCTTTCTCAAATCTTTCTCTGAGAAATTTATCAAGCTCATTGGATCAAATACTCAAAATTGAGTTTTCTTCAAATTATACAACGAGCTCTTCTCTGGTTGCTCTGTCTCAGGCACAAATACAAGAACTGCCTCACCTGTGTGAGCATCCAATTCCCAGTAGTGAAATCTTCTTAGAAAGTCCAGAGGAATCTTCTTTAAACAATCAGCCGGAGGATAACGCATTTTGATCAAAGGCTGATTGGTGATTGGATCAAACCGTTTCTTATAGATAATTCTGGTTCCTAGCGTCGGTTTGATAAACTTGTACCTTTTGGTACGAATCTCCCTTTGTATAGTAGTCACAATGAAATTGTCACGATCATCATTTGACGGGTTAATCAAAGAGAGCTGAGCAAGACGATTAACTTCTCCTTTTGGTAGTGTGCTCAGCTTGGTGAATGATCTTTTGAAATATTGGATACCATCTAACCTCTTGATCATAAACAACCCGTTCGATATCTTCCAACTCTTGATTAATCCAGTATACGCTCCACTAACTTTGTACAATTTGCAGGTAACCGGCACTTGCTTTTCCATCTTTTCCGTGCGGCCACCATTTTGCGAGTCTCTCAGCTCTAGTTTCGATAACTTCAGATTCAGGAGCAGGAGCCTCAGATGTTTCTTCATCTTGAGTCTCGGATGCATTTTCAGTTTCATCTTCAGAGGAATATGATTCAATTATCGGGGCATCATCATAGAACTCATCATCATTCAATCCTTCCTCTTCCATATCAACATCATCAGTTTCCTCAAAATTTTCATTTTCATCATCAGAATTGACTTATTTATCATGCGTTGTATAAATGAGAGGTCTGCACAAGAATAATTGACAGCCAATGGTCTTGGCTGGCCTGGAGTGTGGTGCACAGGGAAGTACTCTAAAGTAGGCATTTCATTATTATGTTCAATAAGTACATCTTCATTTACGGACTCCGACCCCGGTCCACTGGGTTCTATTGATGGACCAGAGGGAACAGACTCCCCCGGACCAAGTGACCGGGTCTCAAACTCCCTAAACATAACCTCTAAATCAGTAATCCGGGAGGTTTGACTCTCAATCAGTGCAACTTGAGACTGAATGATAGAAGCTTGATCGTCCACAGTCTTCTGCATTGCCTCGATCCGTTCCAAAAGTTGCTTGAGAATATCCGGATGAGGTTGCACTGGAGTCTGCAACTCTGAAGGCCCTGCAGTTGAAGAAGTACGAGGACGACTTGTAGTGGGCAGGTCCTCAGAAACAGAGTAAGTCACATCCTTACGTGGGCGTTTGCCCTGCGACCTGGGTGGAGAGGGGCATAACTCATCAATATCCCTAAAAATATCATCAAATTGAGGATCGGGATTGACAGCCTGTTGTTGTTGTTGAGGAGGTGGTGGTTGCTGGAGAGGTGCTTGTTGTTGAATAGGTGCCTGAGGAGGTGGTGAAAGCGGCCTTGGAACAGGAGCCGGATCGTCAAAGTTATCACCCTCCGGAGGCACATAGGCCTCATTTATAATATAGCCAAACAACGACACATCAGGCGGGACCGGTGCGCCCCGTGCATAGTGACCGGAAACCACGAAAATTCGGGTATTCATCGGTGTTTGGCGAAATTGGTGTTGCGGAGCCACCGGTAAACCTGGGAGCAAATGATTTATCAATAATTGGACAAAACGTGGGTATAAAGCCCACTGTCCCTCCCCAGCCTGGGCGTGGTCGACTATAATTCGAAAAATATAACCCGAGAAATTGTAGGGTTTGTTGTCGACCAATGCCAGCATGGCTGATGCAGTAGAATGGCTGATGCCATCGAAACCAGCCTTACGCCCAGATATGCACACATTCATTATATGCATAAGATACCGCCAGACCTTTGTGAGAAAAGCCTTGCGGTATTGATCGCGGGGAACACCCGGATAACCCATCCGAATCATGCCACCGGCAATAAATGAGTTGGCAAAAGCAACCGGCATTTCCGAATCATCCGGAAACTGAAAGAACTCCTGAATGATCTGCTCAGATAGAATGATCTCGCAATCGTGAACTCTGGATATAAGCCTGGTGTACGGGAGATCCGAATTGATGTGGGCATTTGTCCAGAAATCCGTGACATGATCACGGTAAATAGTGGTTGTGGCCGTGATCGCAGTATAAATCCTTGAACGGCGCAGAAATGCAATCATCGGGCGATACGGCGCCGCCGATTCTTTTTCGTCGTCGAGAAAAGCCGTGACATTATGTCGCGGTTCCCAAAAATAAGTGTTTACATTTATATCTGCCATAGCTGTAAGAGCAAAGTAAACTTGGAAGCCGTTAGATTTAAACACGTTTTTAAAGATATACATTTTTCAAATTAAAATGTACTGCGACACAAGCCTTGTGTTGCAAGATAACACAGCGACATAACGAGTTATGTCGCAGTTTTGCAATTAAATCAATTTAATGATTTTCAGCGACATAAGGCAGCGACATAGAAATTGTGTCGCACAACATGGCAGCGACATAAGATGGCGACATAACAATTGTGTCGCATATAGTCAGCGACATAAACACTGGCACATCCTGCGACACAACAGTTGTGTCGCAGGTTATGTCGCAAAGATGAACACGATGAAACCCAGATTTTTCAGAGATTAAATTTTGGGGTTTTTGTGTTTTAATCGACCCCGAGGGTGCACCAGTATATCAGGAACACAATAACACAAATTTTATTCGCTATTTAACACCAAAAGTTACGTAATTTTGAAAAACAATATTAAAATCTAAAACCGAAACTTGAAATCCAAATGTTATCATAAATACGAAGTAATAATGGTTGAAATTGATACCTATAGGTGCGTGAGAAGAAGGAGAACAGGAATCAAGCAAGTAATCGAACAGAAAACAGCGAGAAATCACAAAAAAGACGAAAAAAGACGTCAGAGGGCATGTGTCTCAAGGGATCACTTGTGTCGCAAGTTTTCAAATTTTGTGTCACTGATAATTAGAAACTAATTACAGCGACACGAGAGTATTTATACCCGGGACACACTGAGCGACACAAGGCTTGTGGCGCAGGATGGTCAACACAAATATGCGACACAAGGCTTGTGTCGCAGAAGTCAATCAAGGGTTAATTTTGAATTTTTTATTTGTGACACTTAGAAAAGAAATTGAACAGAAACAGACATATAATAATAACATAATTTAAAAGAACGTTTTGAGAGGTGTCTATTTAGGGATCATATTGGAAAGACAAACTCGCAAGACAATATCAAATTTTAATTCGATTATCAGTATAGTTGTCCAAATTTAAATTTATCAAGCAAAGTTAACAAGCCTGAGAAACAATCTGTAACAAGACGATTATCAGTATTGTTTGTCCACTTAAACATGTAACACACTCAACTTCAAGCTTTAGCAGTTATTGTGAGAGTGAGTATGTCTCCGTGAATCCCACACAGATATACTCCTAGTATCAAGACATGCCCAAGACTTCGATTGGTTAGAGAAAATATTTGAATTCAACATTTTTAAGAATCAAGCCAGCGGTGACAGGTCTGTACTGATGTACAACAAAGCGACTTAAACTTGATTCAGGTTTAAGCAAAACCAGACTTGGTCAAACCGTTTTGCGACCTTGTTAGGTATCTTTTATTTTATAAGACTTTAAAGTTCTTTGACTTTTGTTTGCTTAGTGTTTGAATGTATGCTGACTGAAACCAGGTCTGTACGGATACAACAAAGAAAACAGACAGCATAAATCCCCAAATGTTGTCAGATACAGGCTCAGGTTAATAAAAGCATGGCAAGCTGAGACATAGGAATTAAGACACATTGTCATACATCATATGTTGGTCATCACAAAAGAATAAACACAGATTAAAGGATTTCTTAGATGCTCAAAGAAAAGTATGAGAATGCCTACCAATACATCGTGCAATGATACAAATGTTTGTAAGGACATGTATAACATATACGAGATAAACCTACTGATACATCGAGGATAAAACTTAAGATTGACATTTGAGGGGTGTCTCCTAATGTACTATCATCTCCCTAGTTGTTTACAGACACAACTGAACGTCTTTTGCACGTGTTGCAACGTTGCTTTTCTTTAATGCTAGAAAGCACCAAGAGTGGCTATTGCATTACTTACCCTTTTTTTTTTTAAATAATATAACATAATAAGGTCACAAATATTGCTTTTGAATGGGAAAGAAACGTAACCCTATCATGTTGACTAGCTCATCGAAACGAGCACGGGAAAAGGCTTTGGTGAACATGTCGGCATTCTACTTAAGGGTAACTATTTGGACCAGATCAATTAGGTGTTTCTCATAGCAATCACGAATGAAATGAAACCTAATTTCTATGTGTTTGGTCTTAGAATGTTGGACAGGATTACGTGTAATACATATTGCAGCAGTATTATCTATATGATTAGGCGTCATAGTTAAGAGTAAACCGTAATCGCGCAACTGGTGTTGTATCCAAAGAACCTGGGAACAGCAACTAGCAGCAGCAATGTATTCAGCCTCTACGGTTGAGGTAGAAACAGTCGTTTTCTTTTTGCACTGCCATGATACGAGCCAAGGTCCAAGAAACTGACATCCACCAGAAGTGGACTTCTTATCCATATTGCATCCCCCATAATTTGAGTCCGAGTAAGCAGTGAGCGCGAAGGTTTTCTCATTAGAATACCATAGACTAAGAGTTGGTCTACATTTGAGATAACCAAAGATTCGCGTAACTGCCTTCATGTGAGACACCTTTGGTTTAGCCTGATACCTGGAATAGAGAGAGACTGCAAAGACAATGTCCGGACGCGATGCAGTGAGATACATCAGAGAACCAATCATAGATCGGTAATCTTTTTCCGGACAGTCCTCTTCATCTGCCGCTGGACCAAGGTGATGATTCAGCTCCAAAGGCGTCCCATAGGATTTACAGTCAGTCAAGTTATACCGCGTAAGCATATCATTGACGTACTTGGACTGATGAATGTAAATCCCTTTAGCAGATTGTTCGACTTGTACGCCCAAGAAAAAGTTCAGCTCCCCCATTGCACTCATTTCAAATTCTGACTTCATGATCCGCTCGAAGTCGCGACACAGTTCATCCTTGGTGGAACCAAAAATGATGTCATCCACATAAACCTGTACTAATAACAAGTCCTCCCCTGCATGCTTGATGAAGAGAGTACTGTCGATCGTTCCTCGTACAAAACCATTCTTCAGAAGATGAGTCGCAAGCCGCTCATACCAAGCTCTAGGAGCTTGATGAAGACTATACAATGCCTTGTCCAGCTTGCAGACGTAGTTCGGATGAACAGAGTCTTCAAAACCAGGCGGCTGTTTGACATAGACCTCTTCAACCACTTGACCATACAAAAATGCACTTTTAACGTCAAGCTGGTAAACCCGAAATCCTTTGAATGAAGCGTACGCCAAGAAAATGCGGATGGATTCCAAACGAGCAACCGGGGCAAATACTTCATCGTAGTCCAAACCTTCAATTTGAGTGAAGCCCTGGACCACTAGACGTGCTTTGTTGCGAATTACCACGCCCCCATCATCCTTCTTTACGCGATATACCCAACGAGTGCCAATTGGATGAACACCCTTGGGTAAAGGCACCAAAGTCCATACTTGCAGCTTTTTGAATTGTTGAAGCTCTTCCTGCATAGCCTCAACCCAGTATGGATCCTTCAACGCATCAGCTGTCTTCTTCGGTTCTACTTGTGAGAGAAAGCATTCTTCAATTTCCGAAGCAAGACAAACAGGATCAGTGTCGGTAACAGGAGACGACGTCAACACAGATTGTTCAGCAGCAGCAATGTGTCGTCTCGTTAAAACACCTTTGTTTAAATCACCAAGAATGGCATCAAATGGATGTGACACATTGATCCGAGAACTCGGAATTGCAGCCGGAACGATGATAGAATCAAGGTTTGTAGAGTCAGCTTCAAGTTTGAGTTGAAGTGCGGGTAAATCTTCAAGGTCAGATGCAGGTAATGGTTCACATTCAGATACGGGTGATTGAACAGAATCCTCAAACATTTGTTCCTCATCATTTGTAGGATCAGGAACATTCTCAGTAACGAGTGGAGGTGGAGTTTCACAAGTAGCAGCAGGAGCAGTTGCTGGTGTTGCTGTAGGTGGTGGAGGAACATAGATGGGTGGAGTTTCAGAAGCGATGTCCAGCCCGTGAAGTAGTGTCACTATATCCTCTTCTTCATTCTCCTCAGGAATATTGAAAGAATCAAACAGTGTTTGATAGTCAAACAAATATTCGGGTCCCTTCCCCTGAGAGTTGTCAGTGTAATGGAAAAAGGTGACTTCAAAATGTTCTTCCACACGCTTGGTCACTAAGTTATATACACGTTTGTTTGGTGAGTTATTAGAGAATCCTAGGAAGACACCTTCACAGGATTTCTCACCAAACTTAGCAATTCGTTCCTTGGTGTGCATAATAGTGCATAGGCAGCCGAACGGTTCAAGAAACTGTAGATTAGGCTTTCTGTTGTTGAACAATTCATAGGATGTCTTGTTCTTCTTCTTAACCATTAACACCCGATTCAGAACGTAGCAGGCCGTATTCACAGCTTCGGCCCAAAATGTGATTGGAAGCTTAGAGTCAGATAGCATTGTACGTGCAGCCTCAATCAAAGTCCTATTCTTACGTTCTGCAACCCCATTCTACTGCGGAGTCCTTGTGGCACTGAATTGTTGTTCAATACCATTGCTCAAATAGTACAGCTCCATAATCGAGTTCTTAAACTCTGTACCGTTATCACTCCTTATCTTCTTGATTTTCAACTCACAAAGATTTTGCAGTTTGTCGAATAGATAGATGAGAATCTCAGGCACTTCATCCTTGGTCTTCAGAAAATAAACCCAAGAAAACCGCGAATAATCATCCGTCACAACTAGGCAATATGAAGCTCCTCCCAAACTCTTCTTTCTGACTGGCCCGAATAAATCCATGTGAAACAGCTCCAAGGGCTTCTCAGTTGAATTGGCCAGCTTCGGTCTGTGAGACTTCTTGTGTTGCTTTCCTTTCTAACAAGGGACGCAGTGATCATTCAGTCCAAAGGATTGCTTAGGGACACCTCGCACTAGATCATTCTTGATCAGGTAGTTCATCTTGCAAAAGTGCAAGTGTCCCATACGCCTGTGCCATAATAACGATTCCTTCTCGGGAGCTTTGGATAGAAGACATGTGAGCTGTGTAGTTTCCACAGTACTCATGTCAAGAATATACGTGTCTCGCTCCCGAGGTGCCCTCAGTAGCACCCATTCTTCAGGGATTACAAATCCCGGCTTCAATATACAGCACTCAGTGTCTGTGAAAGTAGTAGTGTACTTTTTATCGCACACTTGAGAGACACTGAGAAGATTGTGTTGCAAATGTTCTACAAAATTCACCTTCTCAAAGCTTACCATTCCATTAGTAAGCGTACCCTGACCAGAAATAACTCCCCCTTTATCACCAGCGAAGGCCACATAACCTCCATTGTAAGCATGAACCTCAGATAAAAGGGAAACATCACCGGTCATATGCCGAGAACAACCGCTGTCGATATACCATTTACTATTCTTTACAGATTCAGGTTGCTGCAGCACCACAAACAAGGTAAATTAGTTAAAAATGGAGACCAAAGCCTTTATAGTCTTGGGTACTCTAGTAACATCATCAACAATGACCAAATCAGTCAAAACTTTGTTTTCAAACAGTTTAGAATGTTTGACTGATGAGGTATTTTCGGATGTAGAATCTTTACAAGATTCTTTAATCCTCCAAACCTGCTTTGGTTTGGATGCTTGCGAGTCAACAACTTTGAGCTTTAAGTTTTGCAAAGTATTTTGCTCAACTTTGTTGACTTTGACAACTGGGACAGGAGTCTTTGAGCCTTTCATTGAAATAGACTTCTTTGAAGGATTCTTAAATTTTGAGACTCGCGAAACCTGTTTCCCATACTGTTTCTTCGCAAGCACAGGACAATCATTTATCAAATGACCTTGCTTCTTGCAGTAGAAGCAAGATCGATGCTCAACACTTGATTGAGATTGAGGAATAAACCGATGAGCTCGACCAAAAGAAGCATGTGTTGAACAGTCACATTTACGTGAGCATTCAACAAGAGATGCTTTAGAAGAATTTTTAGAAGATTTATTTAATATAGTTGGTTTAGAAACAATCTTCTTTTGAGGTTCAGCCATAGCTTTACCTTTTCGTTTTGTTATAGCATGTTCATTTCGTTCGATAGTAATTATATGATTTTCAGGCTTGACATTTTTCTTTACTGGTCTAAACTCTTGATCAGTTATGTCCTCAATTTCAATTTCCTCTTCAGTAATACTAGGAAGCACAGAAAGAGCCTTTCCTAACTTAGGCTCAACTATATTCTCAGACTTAATTAGATCAGTCTGATGAATCTCAGCCTTAACAGGCTTAACTTTCTCAACCTTTTGAGTCTTACTTGTTTCAGACTCACTAGTATTAGCCCTAACTAGCTCGGGCCTACTAGTTTCAGGTTGTTTTGATGCAATGATGACAGTTTCAGCCTTAACTAGCTCAGGCTTACTTATCTTGATGCTAACAGCAGGTTTGACAGGTTTAACATCTATCTTCGTAAAGATAGGCATCAATTCATTAACATTATCCCTAACAGGCATGGGAAGATAATCCTTAGGAGGTGGGACTTGATGAAAACCAAGTCCTGCCTTACTTTTGGTATCGGTCCTCTGTGTCTGTAGGATTTCATCAAAGACTAGAGAGGAGACCGAAAAGTTTGAAAGCTTTTTCTTTAAATTTAGAACCTCAGTTTGAGATTCAACAAGTTCTCTTTTAACAGATGATAGTACATCAATATAGCTACCAATTTCATCTTGTTGTTCAAAAATTTTAGCTTTCAATTCCTTTTTCTCTTCTAAAATAGCTTTTAACTTTAAGCCACTTGCCTTATCACTGTTTCTTAACATGTCATTTGTTTCATTTAAATTTTCAATAATAGTGTTAAGGCGTTTGGTATCCTCTCTATACCTGTTTAGTTGGTTAGTCAATTTAATGCACGAAACACATGATAAAGGTTCATCATCTACCTCATGCACCTCAGCCATCAGTACCTTTTCTGCATCATCCTCATCTGGATCAGACCATTCCCAAGCATTGTTAGAAAGCAGCAGTGCAGCGGAAACCATTGCCTTCTAATCATTTTTGGTATTATCAGTTGAGTTGTACTGAGAAGGTTTAGATAGGCCAGAAGGTGGGTTCTTCAGGCGGTCACATTCACGAGCAAAGTGTCCATAGTTATGACACTGGTAGCATTTCACCTTGCTCTTGTTAAAACCCAGACCCTGCTCTTCCGAATCAGTGACATTCTTCCTTCCAGTTTTCTTCAAGAAGTTCTTGACTCTTCTTGTGAGCATAGCCATGCTCCACTTCAAGTCCATATGCTCAAGCTCTTCTTGATCAATTTGACTGAAATCTTCTTCAGTCAGATCCACAGTGTTGTTCTTGTTGGATAGGAAGTCATCATAAGCCGACAAGAAAGCTATAAAAACAACTGCATGTTCTTCAGCAACTGCAGGAGATGCACCTTTGAAGTTTGCATAAGCACCACTCCCACTTGAAGAGTTGATGGTGGTATATCCAAATCCACCAGATGTACTTGGGGCACCAGAACTACCAGAACCTCCAGAGAAAAATGCAGAACCAGCAGCTTGAGTTACTGCAGCAGGAACATCCACACCATATAACTTCGGGTTATGAAGGTGTGCAGTAGCCTTGGTTTCCTTTTTCTGCATATCTAAGAGATCAGCAGCAATCTGTCCAACCAAATCATCTAGCTTCATGTCCATAATGTCTTCATCTTTTTCCATCAGCAGCACTCGTGTATTCCACTTTTTGGGTAAGGAACCCAAAAGCTTCTTGTTAACATCAGTTTTGTCGAGATTTACACCTCCCTCGACTAATTCACTTACAAGCTGTGAATATCTACTGCACATATCTTCAAGAGATTCAGTAAGCAGCATGTCAAAGACTTCAAATTGTTTCTTGACTAGATCCAGTTTGTTCCGTTTGTACTAATCACTACCACCACATTTCTTTTCAAAAGCAATCCATAAATCCTACGCAGTTTTGTGGTGGCGAAGTTGTCGGAGAATCTGTTGAGGTAAAGCCATGGTAATAGCAGAGTAAGTCTTCTTTTCAGTGTCAAAAGCCTTACGTTCCTCAGGAGTCATAGACTTAATGGATTTTTCAGGAATAGGACCATCAAAGATACCGGTCCTCCCGGGGCGTTCATACCTTTCTTCCATATAAATTAGCATTTCAGGATCGTTGAAAGATACAAATGCTTCAAATCTCTGACGCCAATCCGAGTAAAACATTCCATTTCTATACATAGGTGGTTTATTTGTTGAACCCACCTCACTATTATGTTTTAACATAGCCCCAACTTGTTGAATAGATGCTGATGCAGAAGACGTCATCGTAACGGGCTCGAGAGACTTTTCAAAAAGTTGCTTAAAACTGGAGTTAGCGACACTAATGTTGTGTCGCAGTTTGTGTCGCAGAAGAGCTTACAGCGACACTAATATTGTGTCGCAAAATATCTGTGGCGCAGAACTTGTGTCGCAAAACAAGTATGTCGCAACTTTTATGTCGCAAAGATTAAGGTCGCTAAAACCCAATTAGCGACACAAATTAATGTCGCAGACTTGTGTCGCAATACGGCGCTGTCAGACCCCAGAAAACTCAAAAACGAAAAATTTCGAAACCTAATGATTTTTTAACGAAAAACTTCGTAAAAGCTTAGATTTTTAGGCTTAAAAAACTCCAAGTTTCAGCTCCAAAACACTTTATAATGAAGATCAAACACCAAAAAAATGTTAAATAATCAAAATAAGTATTAAAAACTTACCTAAACGATTTGATACCACCAAAATCAATGATTATGGCTCTGATACCAATTGTAGATCCCTTAGGATGATCTTTTAATCAAATCGCTCAATGGAGATAATCACACGAATAGAATATAAAGCTTAAAACAATGAAGAACAAATCAATAATAAAACTTTATATTTCTTTATCAAATATTCTCTCAAAATACAGCAGCCAAAATACAGAGAATAAGTGTGTGAAAAGTCCCCCAAAAGTCTCTTTCTAAAACCCTAACATTTGGGTATTTATACTAAACAAACTGGCCGGATTATGCGACACAAGCCTTGTGTCGCATAGATCACTATTGCGACATAATCCTTGTGTCGCAACTACAACTAATGCGACACAGGCCTTGTGTCGCATAACACAGAAAATGTAATTCTAACTAACTCAATTACATTAACAAACACATTACAGACTTGACCAACTGACAGACACACTAAGATGCATCAACAGACTTCAATGCACTACATCATATTAACTTAGGATCGCACAAAATTCGTTGTCATGTTTTACAAACCGTTCATATGTTTTTCACCCCAATTTATAAAACAGTAAAAACAGTAAAATATGGGGTTGTGAAACCTGGTGAGCTTTATGAGTGCTAGCGTTTTAAAAAGTATCGTTTGCCCAAACAGAAATAGCCTCCTAACGCCCTATACGCATGAGGTCAGTTATATTAGTAGACGGCTCTATCGGCCCGTCGATGCTAGTTGTTTACTCAACTATTAGGATCATTACTTATCATTCAAACGTATGTACGACCCATTGGTGATATTTTGTTATTAGTTCTCAAAACGGCAATAACTCATCGATAATGTAATATTTAAAAATACACGTCGTTGGCTCATTTGTTTAATAAATACGTACGTACGTGATATTTATAACGGGAAATGATAGTACATATCGTTCATACTTAGATTCATAAGTCTCTTTTTTTTTAAAATAAATAGCTAGAACAAGGCTTACCCGTCCGAGTAAGTCTAAGTAGATCGGGTGACATTCGTTGATCTTTCAATTTATTCGTAAACGTTGTTATGTTTGATTTAAGTCGTATATGTGTTGATCTTCAATCGTCCGAAAAGTTATACTATAAGCCCTATGATAATAATATAAGTAAATAACTACTATTTACATTAAATAGTTTTACGTTATTTAGGAAAAATTTATCACCAATGTTCGTATTCATTAAACTCTCCGATTCATCGCGTAATTCTCGAAATTATGTTTATTACTTACTTGTACATCAACTCGTATGCAACATAAATATGCATAGTGGGCAAGCTAGACTTATCTCGATTATATCAAATTCATTTGATTATGAGGGAATTAGCGTAAGAATGCATGATTAGGATGTATGGAATTTACTGAATTTCGAGGGTTGTCACAAAACTGATGTAACCTTTATTAACGAAAGCAATTATGTGAAAGATTTACTTATTAAGTATTCATTTAATAACTTTTCAATTTTGAAAACTCCAATGAGTACCGCATTTAAGTTACATAAAGATGAATCTAGTACATCTATCTATCAAACTACATACAGAGGTATGATTGGATCTTTATTATATCTTACTGCAAGTAGACTAGATATTATGTTTTCAACATGTTTGTGTGTTAGATATCAAGCAATCCAAAAGAATCTCATCTAAAGGCAGTCAAAAGGATTTTTAGGTACCTAAAAGGTACTCCAAACCTAGGTCTTTGGTATCCCAAAGACTTAGGGTTTGATCTAATTGGTTTCACAGATGTAGATTATGCATAATTTAATCTTGACATGAAAAACACTTCTGGTGGATGTAAACTTCTAGGTGGAAAACTAGTAAGTTGGTCAAGTAAAAAACAAAATATGTTGTTGTAGGCAGTTGCTGTGCTTAGTTATTGTGGATGCAACATCAATTTGCAGACTATGATGTGTTTTTTTTTTCTTTCTAAAGCACCAATCATGTGTGACAATTAAAGTGCAATCGTTATAATTGAGAATCCAATATTTCACTCCAAGTAAACATATTGAGATCAGACATCACTTTATAAGGGACTGTGTTGAGAACGGCAAAGTAATTCTCAAATATGTGTCCACAAATGATCAATTAGCATATATTTTTACTAAACCACTAAATGAAGATCGATTATTTTATCTGCTTGGTCAACTAGGGATATTGAATCTTTATAAAGTCTCTTTAAATTTAAGAGGTTCACTCTCAGTATGTACTTCAATTTTTGGTCTCATTCTATATGATTTTGTTAGACTCATATAGATTCTAGACTCAACTTTCCCAGACCAAGAGTTTATTTGTACATTTTGTAAACTACAGGTTTAGTTTGAAAAATATCAAAATATGTTATATTAATTAGCTTAATTTTTATTTTAATCAAAAACACTAAAAAGATTTTATTCTTGTTTTATTAAATTTAAAAATACCAAAAGTATTTTTTTCTTTAGTTTATTTATCGGAGAGCGAAAATCAAGTGGCATTAAACAATCTTATTTAACTCTATTTGTTTAAAGATAACATTGGGATTAACTTTAACTGTTATGATTAACTTTTAACAGAATCTTTCAATGGAGTCCACAAAAACTAACGGACTTTGAATTTAATTTCGTTTATCTTACGAGCTCTTGAGAACCCTAGAATTGTGATAAATCATCATCTTCTACACTCTTCTTCGTAATCAACAATGGCTGACTAATGGAGTTACACTGCACCATCTACTGTGCAATGGGAAAAACCATTTAAATAAGGTAAGCAGGTTAAGGTATGTATTAATAATTAAGTTGCCACTACATCCATTCCCTCTTCTAAATCCAACATTGCATATGAGCAACTTATCAGCTTTATGAATGCTCATCCACTAAATGGTGCATATTTTAACACATTGCCTCATATATATCCAATTATGTTAAATGAATGGTGGTACACTTGTAGTTCTAATAATGTCAACGCGGTCATATCTGGCACTATTGATCAAGGTAAAAGGGTAATTACTCTTGATCAAAAACTGATTAGAGATATCTTTGATTTACCCTTGGGGCAAAAATTATCTGCAATCCCATATAAAGAGACAACAAGGGCTATTCATACTCAAATTAGGTTTACTAAAGCCAAAGGAACAATTTTTATGAATGCTTTTACACCCAAATGGAAATTTTTGATCTCTAGTATTATTAGAAGTTTGGGTGGCAAGTCTGGCAGTACAAAGGAATTAAATGAATTTGAACTCCAAATTTTTAGTTCATTTCTCACTAGTATTAGCATAAACTATGCAACGCTATATTTTTAATGAGTTTTTACAATTATTCAATGATCCTGTAAGAATTTTTAGTACCTTTCATTCGATTTTTATCCTTATGCTTTGAGAAGAGGCTTGATGTTGAACAATACCAAGTCTATACTAACCATTATGCAGAGATTCATGTTCCCATGCTCACTCCAAGGTTTTCAATCATGAGTGACCCTGTTGAGGTCCCATTACTACCGCTATACAACACTATATTGATCATCTATATGTAGCAACTACTCATTATGAGGGTGATAATTTAGGTAATGGTGTGGGTTCAAATGATGAGGTTCATACAGAATAAACACATGTTGCAGATGGAGTGCAAACAGAGTCTAAATCTACAGACTCATGATCAGAGTCTGGCTCTACAGACTCAGGATTAGAGTTTGGCTCTACAGACTCATAAGACACAGACTACGATGTCTTGTCTACTCATGTAAGCCAAGGTATGTTTCCTCCACCTTCTGAGGACATGAATGAGTACCTCCCTTTTCATTCTGACCAATCCTCACCCACAAAAGAGAGTCAATCAATAGCCAACCCAATTGAGTCACCACTCAACTTGGAGAAAACACCACATTTTGAACCTCAAACTTTGGAAGCACCCATGGAATCATCATTCATGGATCAGGATGTCCAAGATATACATGTGAGTGCTATAGCTCATTCCATTACAACTCTGCTAGAGTGAGAAGTGCCAATGGCTATTACCTACTACCCAACCTCAACCTAGCATAGACATGTTGGATACTCAGATTGCTAACACTACACAACACCATGTAGTGAGTATTGAAGATGTAATTCCAATCATGAATTCAACTAACTCCCTCATTACATCACTATCAAGGACTTCACTCATCTTTACCACTAGTCCTATACTAGTTTACACTTCTGTGAGGCATCCGTTACACCCCTCTACACAGATTGCCAATGGCCCAGTCATATCACAGACTGAGGTACATATCTCAAATCCTTCTTTATCCTTGACCTGCCATTATATAACCTAATCTCAGTGAGGGTAAACCAACTTCAACACTAGGTGTCCATGATACCTTTTATATTCCCAAGATATGGTTGATGACCTTTGGTGCCACTACAACTCCTGTTTCCAGTGATACCATTTCCTATAAACGGATACGGTCTGAGGGAACAACCACCACACCACTTGTGGCCTATAATATATACTCTATGTATAAGATACAGAGTGAGGCTCCAAGTGCAACACAATTAAAAGATCTCAATGACCCTTCTCAATCGCAAACTGAGATGAGTGAGGGACAACTACTATTACCTACTCTTAATCAACCCTCACAACCTCAATTTGTCCCTTGTAGTATACTTAATGATGTGCTCCTGGCACTCAACAAGTTGTCTCAAGGGTATAGAATAAGAAAAATAATAAACTGAATGACCTAGAGCAGATAAAGGATCTAGTGTCAACTTTTAGTGCTAAGATGGATAGGTTGGAGCATAAGGTAAATCAAAAGATGGATGCTATGCATGCTACCCTTTCACAGTTTATAGATGATGTCAGAAAGAGGGAGATGTTTCAGTCTGCAGAAACTAAGGAGGACAATATATCTGCTAATAAAACGGAGCAACTAAATTTATCCGAAGAACTTGAAGGTGAAGGTATAGGGGAAAGGATGTAAGCAGATGAATTATATACGTCACCACCAAAGGTAACATTTCAAACAATAATGAAAATAATAATGGAAATATAAATGTTGATGACAATAATGATGAATGTGATGATGATGATGATGAAGGTAATGATGGTGATAATGGACCTGATGGTACTAAGGTGAAATCACAAAGTCAGGATGCACAGACTAAGGGGGAGTCTCATACTCATAATAGTGCACAGACTCAGGGGGAGTTACAGAGTCAAACTGTATTAAGAACGCATACTGAGGGGGAGTAAACTGATGTATTGCATGTAGAACCTACTTAATATCTAACTGTGGTAGATCAAGTCATATTGGATGTGGTAGAACAGATCAGAAAGAGAGAGAGAAAGAGAGAGAGAGAGAGAGAGAGAGAGAGAGATGAGGATGAAAATGAGGAGGAAGTTTTGATTTTACAAGGGAGAAAGAGATTGAAAACAAAAGGCAGAAAACCTAGGAGATAGTTAGCTAAACGTGAATCCAAACTTAAAGGGTTATCTGTGGCCGAATTCTTAAAGTTAGGAGATGATGAGGAGGATGACAATGATGATGATGACCTGATAGATCCAAATTTTAACTCTGAATCTACACAAGAACATAATTTTGATGATGATGCTCCTATTGGGATACTGTTTAGGAAGTTGAAAACATCCAAAGGCGACACTGGAGGGTTAAAGTCTACTACTCAGACTAAGACACAACATCAAGACTTAAATCAAGAGAAAGGGAAAGAAAGACAGTTGATACAGTTGAAGAGGAAGAGGTGAAAGAAGAAGAAATAACAGATAAACAACTGTCAAAACAAAAAGGAAAATAAGAGAAAAAGAAAGAAGGCATGGGAGTTGTTTGGAAAATATGAAATAATACTATTTGAACATTTTTGAAAATAATTGCAACTGTAATTCGTGAAATATGATTAGTAATATTTAATTCGAAGTATTTCATATAACAAACAATATAAAATTATAAAAAACCTGTATAAAAATATTAATTAATTAATTAATAAAAAGTATATAATTTAGATAATGTTAGTAATATTATCTACTAATTATCTTGTTTACTATGTATATCTGTAAAATAGTTATTTGTTTTCTTTTTTAAAATCATAATTTATGATGTTATCAAATCTCTAATTTTACTCAATTTAAAAAAAATTATTTTAATTAAATTATGACATCTGATTGGTTAATTAGATTTCAAATTAAGATGATGATATCACAAGTATGATTCTTATATATTATTTAAGATAAGATTACTATAGTGACTATTATTATCTACAATGAACAAATGATTGTCCTCTTCAATCTTTTTCCGGCCCAAATATTAAGTGAACTTTAAAAGACCATTTCCTCCCCTACGCCTGTAATCGAACATAACGAACACAAACAGGGCGTGTTTGTATTCACTCATTAAGGTTTTGTTAAACAAATACACAAACATGAATGAATAAATGAGCGAATTTTCTTGTTCATATTCGTTCACTAAAATAATATGTTTGTTCACGAATATAAATGAATGCTAACGAACAAATATAAAAAATTTATGAATTCGTTTGTTAATATGTTAGACGCACATAAACGAACACATAAGAGCATGTATATACATAACGTGAAACATTCCATTGCATATTCGACATTAGAAAATGCAAAAATGTGATGCTTAATTATGACATGTTAACAAATTTGATAACACACAAAAATATCTTAAGGTTTTAAATTATTATATTTAGATTTAGATTAGATAACAATGAGATATAAATTCAAATATGCATAACTTTAATTAAACTATTAGGAAACATACATAAACAAATGAACGTAAACGAATATAAACTAGTGTTACGAACATATCTAATATTCACGAATGAAAATGACCGAATGAGACATATGCTTATGTTCATTCTATAATTAACGAACATAAACCTTTGTTCATGTTCGTTCATATAAACGAACGAATATAAACAAACTTCTCGCTAAACGATTCCTGAATTTTTTTGTTGAATGTTTGATTTGCTCACAGGCGTGCCTCCCTTCACGAGCCCCCTTCTAAAGGTTCTAAACGTTATTTCCTTTGGAACCATTGATGTAGATATAATATTTTTCTCAAACGTTTATAAGTGGGTAAATAGGCAGGATTATTAAAGATAGTCCCATTGCACGTACTGACGTACATATAGTATGAGAAAATCAACACATGAAACTTGTACGTGGGCATTGTAGAAATTAATCAACTGCAAATGAGAAGATGTACAATTCTTTCGTATTTAAATAAGTGAATATTTAGGGAGTTGTTGGAATACACAATCTAGGTTTGGAAATTATGGGTTGATATTATTTTAGGATAAGATGAATAAAAGTAATCTTAGTGGCATATTGTTTGATAACAGAAGTTCAAGGCCCTGGATCCATTGAAGAGTATAAAGGGCTTCATTTGATGGGCTAATTAAGGATGATGGGCAACAATGTTCGTGGTGTTGGGTTGTGAGGATCTGTGCTAAGGGCTACTCAACGTTTTATAACGGTCGTAAATAATTCTCCAGCGCTCATTTGGCTAAGTCTTAAGTTGTGTTTGGTTCACGGAATTGATTGGAATTTGATGGAATTGGAATTGAGATTACATTCCTTAGTTTGTTTGGTTGAATAATTTATAAAGTTAATTTCCATCAAATTCCCTGCACTAAAAAAATTGAAATTTCCTTTTCTTTGATCAATTCCAATTCCTTCAAAAAAAATTCACGAACCAAACGCAACCTTATAATTGAACTGGTCAGATACTACACGGATTGACTTTTTGGATTAACGCAATGTGTTTTTCTAATTTATCTAGGCCGTCTCTTTCATTCTCTGTATATTCATGATTTAGGGTTTGATGGAGTTCTTTCTGTATTATCTAAGTCTTCATTGCCTTAATGAACGTATATAAAGTCTTGCATGCTACTGAGGTTCTTATGTTATAGATTTTGTTATGGTCATCTTTAATCTGAGAGTATTTTTCTTTCTGTTGTTGTAAATCCTTCATCTGTTAGTCTTTTATAAAATTCTGAAAGGAGTATATGCAATTTCTTGTGAAATTCCAAACACACACTTTATAGCGTTACATATACGAAGTATATATTTATAAAAATATGTACAATCGCATCAGCTTCCTTTATTGCATGGCCATGTGAAGATTGACAAGTTGAATCAATGTTTGAGGGGCACTGGTTCGTTACACATCTTTGTCAAAACTGATTTATATCAATATATATATTACATCAACCAATATTCAAATACTTGTATGGTTGTAAAATTAGTTTATTTGACAACACGGGTTTTGCTATATACTACAAATGATATACAAAATAAGTGGAATAGATTATTGGTCTAATTAAACAATCATACATGACCTGTGAAAAAAGGATGATTACTTGATAGATAAATTTGCTCTGAATTTCATTTTGCAACTAAAAAGGTCAATAAGCCAACCTATAACTTGCATATGTAGCAACTTGTGTGAAAAGTATTTCAAAATATGTGTTTGTGGCTTGTACCAATTCTACCTTATCATACGCAATTGCAAACTTGAAAAAGAGTGTTATCTTTTGTTGGAACCAGATCCATCCTACCGCAAACAACAATTCATTATTCGAAAAGTACCACATATTGATTCAATGTAACAAAGATTAACAAAAAAAACTATAAAAGTAACACTACTTCGATTGAAGTAGTAATAGCGACTTGAACATTTATTAGCTCAAAGACAATACTATTAGCAAAGAAATAACCCATTCTTCAATAATTCAAGGGTACAACATGTGTATTAACTTACCTACATATAATGGATGTCAAATAATTCATTCCATGCCTACAAAACGATAAAATGAATGATTAAATAAGATTCAAATTTACTTGATCAATTACTTTAAGTAATGATGAATAAAGACTAATAAAGGGGGCAAAATAGGTGAGTCCAGCAAGATAATGCTTTAAACTCGGTTAGGAACATACTAAAAGAAATAGCTGAACTTCGCTAGTTATATAATTGGGCACTAAAAGAGAAACTTAAATTCTAAAAGCAAAAACCTAAAAAAAACCACGAACAAAACCTCCTTCCAACAAAGCAAAAAAGGATGAATTGAAATGCTTCTATATGTGACAATTACATTCACATCAATTATGGCCAAAAACTAACAATGACGTATAATGATATTTCTAAAATAGGATATGCTAGAGGTGGCACAACCGACAAGTTGGGCAGGTTGGTACATGCAATCCCAATCGTAAACTCAAAATGTGTTACTTTGTGTGCATAGGACTGGGCTGAGCCACTAACCCTTAAACAAATAATTAATGTATTAGTTATGATAACAAAAATTGTATTATATAATGATGATCTAACAGATGACATACCAATTGATAGGAGTCCAATTTTGGATATTATCTGTTGAGCTCTGTGAACAAAGTACTTATATGCATCCTTAGTTGTAATGTTCGTGCCCTGAAGCCTATTTATGGATGAACAATTTATATGCACAAAGCACAAAAGGTAGTCAATATACAATTACTAACATCGTGCAAATTATAAATACATAAATGTGAAGGAATGAACTTGCTAGATAAAGATAAGACTTTACCATTGCAAATGAAGTTCAATTTGGATCATTTTGTAACAACAAAGAGGTAACTCATAACTTCTAGAGTAGTCAATCTAATGCGGTGGCAAAGAGGAAGAACCAAACGTTACAAGAAATGGCTTGGACAATGATTAATGAGCAATGAATCCCACAAAACTTTTGGTGTGATGCGGTATCCACCTCTTGTAATCAACAATGTATAGCGAATAAAAATTAATCTAAATAAGTAAGTAAATGTGGGGGGTTTTGTAACCGAAATGTTGCGATGCAATTATCACTGAATAAAATAAAAGTAAATGACAGGTAATTGGATACTGAAGTATCAGATATCAAAAGAAACATACATCTAGAAGGCTCACTAACGATTCGGGGTGTTTGTTAAAACCAGTTTATATGTTATTGTTTATCAAACTAAATTAAACATGGAATTTGTGTTCACTCTTTCCAATAGATAAAATAGAATTAACCTTTCGTGTTCACTACGAGTTTTTTTAATTAAACTAATATCAATTTAATCTAGTAACTAACGATTTAATCTTGTAAACCTGCGTTCGCAGGAATACTAAACTTAAGTTGAGTTCTCTACTTAAATTCAATACAACTACACTAGTGTAAAATCCTATTCCGCAGTCTGGTAATTTCTATTATTATAATTGATTATCTAATTGTTTTAGAAATTATTAAATATTATGTGTTTCATTGTGAAACGTAGATAAACAATCCTTTTGACTTATTGTGACTAGTGAAATATTAGTAGATTCAAAATTTGTAAGTTTTTGATTTTCTGCGACACAAGGATTGTGTCGCAGGTTGTCTGTGCGACACAATGGTTGTGTCGCAGGACTGTGTCGCAAAACGGGCTGAACTGAAATTAATTAAGGAGCTTAAGTGTAATTCGATGTTAAATATATATACACGCCGCCCAAACACTTCCAGATCATTTCCTTACGTTCTAAGTTAGTTCTAAAGTGAAAAACAAAGAGAATTAGAGAGAATTGAGAGAGAAAGTGAGAATTGGCTTTAAATCAATTAATTGAAGCTTTTGATCCGTGAATTCAAGGTAACGATTTGATTATTATGTGTTGTTATTGTTTATAAGTGAATTGCATCGATTGGTATATGTAAATTTGGATATTACATGTTTGAATTCGTGAATTTTGAATCTGGGAACTGGTATGTTCTTCATTGCGACACAAGGTTTGTGTCGCAGGTTGTGTCGCATGAATGTTCTGCGACACAGTTGTTATCTCGCTTAAGGCGGCCATTTTGAGTATTGCGACACAATGTTAGTGTCGCAGGTTTCTGTTGTGCGACACAGTGGTAGTGTCGCAAGGGTTTGTGGTGCGACACAATGGTTGTGTCGCTAAGTTTATAAAAGAGATTTTTGTTTTGCAAATTTTGAAAATGTGTAAGTGCTTTTGAGACGCGGTTTTGTGAAAATCTCACTAACTCGGATTTAGTTGAAATTCGCATGGTCACCCGGAAACGACCGAGTAATCAAGGCTATATGCTAATAGCCTAGGCAGTTTTTGGCCATCCGGGGTCATCTAGGACCCGAAAATGGCATTTTTCAGTTTTAAACGTCATTGCGGGATTTTTCTAAGTTCATTTCTGATTGAACTTTTGTTTGCCTAGACTTCAGGGATTACCTGATTTGATAAATGGACTATAATGATAATTATGGAACGAACTTCTGACTTGTTTACGATTTTCTGTTTCAGATCAGCGTAAGACTCAGTGATATAAGAATCCTGAGTGTGGAGACGTCAGAGGTATCGGTGAGTGGATTCAGAACTCATCATTTGATTTAGTTGTAACTATTTGGTTACAACAAGTAAACGTAGATGTGTATTAGGCTGTTAGTCTTGATTATCGATTATTGATCTACGTGATATGTGAACCAATGTGTACTATGTTATTGAGGTCAACGTGTAGTTGGACTTCTGGTTATTATGTGTTTTACACAGGTTTTGATTCATTTGTTGTGTTTGAGACCTGTGTATGTGTTTAATAACCAGTAGTTATCGGTCTATTCTGTATTGGCCATACGGATTGACGGTAAGTGTTTTTGGGGGAATCCCTGGGTATTATGATATCCCCAGAGCCACCGATCCTCATTGAATTATATGTGTTTACGATTATTTGGTGTAAACAACTGGTTATGCTAAGTTGAATGTTGTGTGATGAACCTATTCACTTAGCTTTGTGCTAACCCCTCATTTTACTTCCTGCAGGATATGTTTTGTTTAATTGTGAGTGCAGGAGGTGAATGGTTGATCAGGGAATGTTTGACTGCGCTTTAGGCCTCTGATATGGTTTTTGTAATAAACCTCGTTTTGTGAATTTTATAATACCCCGCCTTTGGTAGTCTTAAACAGTCTGAATGTAATGTAAATATAAAAAAAATGTAAACTGTTTATGTATAATGTTTGATATATACTAAGGTAATATATTTTAAATTCATGATTCCGAGTTTATTAATATAATATTCTTATTTGAAATGAGGGGTGTTTTAACTAGAACATCCAATGATTCATCAATAGGTTAATTAAATAAATGAAACTAAATCACAATTGGATCTTTGATCAAATTATACAAAGTAAACATCAAAAGATTAACACCCTTTATTAATAGGTTGCATCCTCTAAATGAATGTAAAGGAATTTAGCTCATAGCCAGACTAGAATCAACAATAAACATAAACAAATTGAAATTAAACATAGTTTGAGAGAAAGAATGATAAACCGAAATCGTAAGGATTAATTGTTGTTATAGCCTTGATTTTCATGGAATACAATGTGTTGGAAGGGTTGTGAATCCTTCCAAGAATCACCATAAATCGCCCCTTGAACAGAGAAAACGGCCTAACTAAAAGATATGTGAAATTAGGGTTTAATTTTGGTTATAAAGTCTATTTTCCGCATCTGACAGCTACCTAGCCGGGTAGGATAATTACCCGGTGGGTAATATTTTTTTGTGTCAAATTACCAGCACTTTTTCGCAGTTGGAAAATAGGGTACCCGGCGATCTTAGCTCATTTTCGCTCTTAAATTCTAAAATCTCGATTACGTTTACAGCTGTCTCGAAAGTCTAACGGTAATTCTTTTTTATTACGACTCCTTAAGTGCACCGAAACTGTAGACACACTTTGGAAATTGCTTACCGAACCTTAGGTACTTGAGGATTTCTTAATTAGGTTATATAGTGCCAAGAAAAAAAAAACGAATTAAGTCTCTTGACTAATCTCAAAATCCAAACGTATCGTGAAATCGGAATTAATTTAAAGTTCAGTAACTACGTAAACGAAACTCGAATCCGACAAACTAATACTTGAACACCCATTATACACAATCTAAATACAAATTTGAAGTATTTTAGAAATTAAGAAAATCAATTTCTATAACTCAAATATCAATCACTAAAACATGACAAGTTAAAATTTTGGTGCCTCATAGACTCTCCAAAACCAGCCCCCCCTTTACCTCACTCAAATCCCATCTCTTTCTTACACAATAATCATTTCTTCACTCTCCCAACACACACACTCTTTTTCTCTCAAAATCTCTTTAAAATCAAACTACAAACCACTTACTTTCAAAATTTGTAAGGTGCTTTGAAGCTAAACAAAGAACACTAAGGTAAAATACATCATCTCTAACATCTTTACTTTACTTGTAATCTTAAAATCTATGTTTTTCTTTCAAAATATATGGATTCTATGTCCATTATGGTTAAAAATCCTTTCAAAATATGTCTGATGTTTGTAGGTCATTCTTTGCAAAATCATGTTCTTTATGTATTTGCTTGTGAAAATAGTATTGTTATGTTAAAAACCACTTCTAAGGCATCATGGATGTATTTCAACATCATGCATGTGTTAGAACATGGAACCCATGTGCAAAAATCAAAAGCTTCTTTGGTTCTAAGTGATGTTCATCATCTAAGAACAAAACATATATTTTGGGGACTTGCATGAATCAAAAATCATAGCTAGACTTTATGCACTTAAAATAATAATTTAATCTCTGGAAAAATGATGGTGCATGCATGTAAATCAAGACCCAAATCAATGATTGGGGTCTAAGAGTTAAAGTGGTAGTCTATGACTCAAAACTTAACATATACTCAAACATGCAATCTGCCCGGATTTCATAGTCCGAATTTAACAGGCCATAACTAAATAAATACTTGTCCAAAAATTCTAACTTTTCATTTGGAATTTATCTTAAGGTGTTAGCTTTCAAACACAAGTGGTATCACTCAAAAATATTGAGTATTCGACCTCCAAACATGACACACAAAACTGGTGCGCCAACATAATATTTTATGTAACCACAAGTTTGTAATGCATGTTCAAGGGTTCTAATGTATCATAAAAATTAGCACAAAATTTTTTTTAGTCTCCTAACATGTTGATCTCGGTAGGGTAAAAATGTTGTGTCTTGAAAACTTATGCTTGTACTCTTATAAAATTCATAAACACACACTAAGGAAAAACCAAGAGAAATGTGACTAATGTATGTTAATGATGTTACAAAAATCCTAAAATGGGTTAAAATCGTGTTAAAAATGAGAATACTATTTTTCTCAGTAACATTTAAGTACAAAGAACCTTGGGAAATAATTTTGGAATTTTTAGAACTTATTTGTATTTCCTTTATGAAAATACACAACTATAATTGTGGAAACGAATTAAATCATGAAAAATTAGTTTTTGAAGCCAATAAATTTTAGTTTCTCACAATCGTCAAAATCTCATGATACTACCACTTTTAAATTTCTAGAATAATAGTTAAGATTACGGCTTTTCTGAAGTTTTAGTACTGAAACTACGTTACGACTCCTTAAGTTGTACCGAAACCATTGTAACGTCTTAAATTACTTACTACATGCTAGGTTCATGCGGATTATTCAACTAAGCTATGAAGTGCCAAGGAAATAAAAGAATCTAATTTTCATAATTTGTCGCAAAATTCTACTTAAAGTTACAAAACTCGGAATCGACTAAAATTTTGTAACGTCTTTAATAAATCAAGTAAGTATCTAACAAATTAGTACTTGAAAAGTTATTATGAACAATTAAATCACAATTAGGAGTATTATTTATAACTAGAACACTTTGTTTTATATCTCAAATATTAATCACAAAACTCGTCAATAATAAGTCTATACAATGTAAAATTAAAGCACAAGTTTAATACATAAATTATACAAGATTTTAAACATTTTATTTTTATAAAAAAATGAATTAACCGAACCTAAGACCCCCCCCCCCCACATGCTCACTCTCTTTATTTCAAACACACACTTGTACTCCACTCACTTTCTCTCATTTCACACTCCACCTCCATATTTTCTCAATTCTCAAGAACACACACACACACTAAAACACACTCTTCTTCACAAAAATTAGCCTACAAACAACCTAAATCCATAAAATTTAAAGGGTTCTTTGAGTTTATTCAAGAACACAAAGGTAACAATAACATCTCTAAAACATTTTCTTTACTTATAGTCTTTAAATCTACGATTTTCTTTCATAAACTATGGATTCTATGCCCACCATTGGTTAGAATCCTTTATTATATTCTTGATGTTTGTAGATCATCCTTTTCACACCTTCATGTGTTTAAAAGAAAGGATAGTCCATGATCAAATCGAAATCAAGTTCAAAAGATGTAGTTTTACTCATAATCTTACAAAAATCATATGTTTCATAACTTTGGGTCTATGAGTTAAAGTAGTGGTCTATGACTCAAAAACTTAACTTACACTCTACATGCAATCTGCCAGATTTGTCCGACTTTGGAAGGCTATAGCTAAATGAATAATCGTCTAAAAATTCTTATTTTTCTTCTGGAGTTTAGCCCGAGGTGTTATCTTTCAAACCCAAGTCGTGTCACTAAAAAATATTGAGTATTCGACATCCAAACATATCACACTAAACTGGTGCGCAAACAGAATGTTTTCTGAAATCATAAAGTTTGAGTTGCATGTTTATATGTTCATATGCATCATAAAAATTTTGACAAAAATTTTTGAGTCTCTTTACATGTTGATCTCAGTAGGGTAAAAATATGATGTCTAGAAAAGTTTTTTTTGTATACTTTTGGAAATGCCTAAACACACAACATTGAAAATCTTGAGAAGAATGACTAATTGTGTGTTGCATATATTGCAATAACCATAAAATGGGTTTAAAACGTGTTAAAAATAAGTATTTGATTTTTCTTAGCTTCCTTAATGTATAAAGTACTATGACAAATAATTTTAGAATTTTTGGAACATATATATATTTTCTTTAAGAAAATATAAAACTATTTACTATAACAAGGAAATAAATCATAAAATAAATTAGTTTACTAACCCAAAATTCTTGGAACTTTTTTTGTGTTATTCCCAACAGAAATTAACATACCACACCAAAAATTACAATATTTAGATGTTTTTTGGTATTTATTTTGATTTATGTGTTTCTATTCACGATATATATTGAAAACAGAGATTCGTTGCTCCAAATGACATGAAATTTTTATGCAAGCCTAGTTTTTGATAGAAACTGATGTGCTAATAAGTTCCAAGTTTTTCATGATCATTTGCTATATATTTTAAATTTTCATCATATATTAGACATAAACTAATAATAAATAAACTATAAATCTAAAAAATTCTCAAATTTTTATAGAAAATTTATAAACATTATTATGCCATGTAGACAAAGTTTTGTAATTTTTGGATTTTGTATTCATGTGTATCCACTATTTTGTTTGCAAATCAACTATTAATGTTAACAAAATTTAAATACAAATCAAACTTAAAATGGCCCTTTATAATTTAATTAGTTGACTAAGCAATTCTAACCAACTAAATTAGACGAGAACCTAATTAGAACCTTCGTGTTCATAGGAGTTGGATAGGAGTCGTACTCGGTTAGCACGCGGAATACATCCAGTCACAAATGCTCAAACTTAATGGTGAGTATTTACAGCCCATCTTTTTAATGTTTTTTTTTTTTTTTACTAAACCCTTTAGGGTGAAAAACATGTTGTCTTGCGGCAAATAATTATCTTGAATGTGTATATTTACTATTCATACGCTCATGTTATATGCTTGTGACTCTATCGTATCTTAAGTCCTCGGTTTCTTTTACACAATCCATTAACTCATTATTGAGCCGATGGATGTTATGGATAGTACTATTTGGAGGGCAGCCACCTTCCCACTCACAGGCGCATGTGACTGCATACCACCAAAGACATGTCTGCGATAGGAAATTTCTTTGGGGCGTTATTTCGGGCTATATAACTATCGTTCTTAAATGAGCAACATTTTGTGTGTAAACAACTTTTTCCGTAGCAACATAAATCTTTCAAACATGGCTTCGTTAGCTTTTAAATATCGTTCTTAAATGTACATCGTTCTTTAATGAACCACATTTTGTCTATAAACAACTTTTTACGTAGCAACGTAAATCTTTCACACATGGCTTTGATAGCTTTTAAACAACGTTCTTAAATAAGCCTCGCTCTTAAATAACGTACCTATTTGAAACTTGTGAACTCTGTTAGATATAAAATAGGATTTGCATTTATATAATACAAAATATATGCGACAATAACAAAATACGACAATTCAAGATTGTCGCAGTAAATGAAAATGCGACAATTCAAGATTGTCGCAGTAAGTGAAAATGCAACAATCTAGGATTGTCGCAGTAATTGTCGCAGTAGTGATGTTTAGTATAAATAGGACTGTGATCTTTCATTTGAAATTGTTGATGTGTATATATTCATACTGATCAATCGTAATTAAGAGAGTAAGCTTGTAATAGAACTGTATTCAGATTGTAGTGAATCATTCTCATATCAATTTATGTGATTTTCATTCTCACTCTCACACATATGCATATACATACATATACATACACAAGCAATCACGATCCAAACACCTATATCGATCCAACAAACTCACCAACTATTTTTATAGTTGACGCTCTATTTTACATGCTTTTCAGGAAACCGTCAGTAATTGTAGATAGAAGCCACGTTTACCCTTATTAATGTTGTTGTCACGAAATCTACTTTTGCTTTATCTTTTGGATGTATTCGCATGTATGATTCTGTATTTTGTGCTATAAATGTATGTAAACACTATGTAATCTCTACTAGCAGCATGTTGTGAATGGTGAACTTTTTGTACCTTACGTTATAGAACCATTGTTTTGTTACATCTCGTGTTTCCGCTTTAACGGGGTGTGACAAAATTGTTGGGGAAATTCAATTAAAATAGTAAACGATCATGAAAATTTTACCACCATAGTTTCTAAGTATTTTAAGGTTTGTGTAAAAATTTCAAGTCATTTGGATAAGCAGAACCCAGTTTTCTAAATATCTCATGATTAATGACACAAAAATCAAAATAAATATGAAACAATATCCAAATGATGTAATTCTTTTGGTGGAGTGCTTTGTACTCATAATAATAGCTCAGTAAAAGTTTGAGTAATTATTGACTCAGGAACTAATTTTTATTATTATTCTCCCTATTTTCTTAGCATTTTTGTATCAAATTAAAGAAAATACATGTGGGTTTGAAAATTTTTAGGTTTATTCTCCATATCATTAGTTTACTTAGAAAAATCGGATTCTCCCATTTGATGCCTGATGGATGCATTTAAGCTTCATGCATTTTGAAAAACGATAACTAGTTATATTTTGATTGGAGAAACATTATTGTTTGTTTGGGAATTTTCTATGCATGCTTCCCTAATCTTTTAGATAACAATATTTTTACTCAACTAAGTTCCACATGTTAGGAGTTGAAAATAACTTTCTCAAGCTTTTTAGAATCGAAAAGAGCCTTTGAACATGCATCACAAAACTATAACCTCAGAAAGAGATGTTGTTCGCGCATCAATTTTGTGAGCACTATTTAGAAGTCGAATACTCCATATTTTTAAATCAAATCACTTGGGTTTGAAAGGTAACTCAAAGAGGTAAATTCCAGCAACAAAATAGAAATTTTTGGTTAAGAATTGACTGAGATATAACCCTCCTAAATCGGGTATAGGAATCTTGCAGATTACATGCATGCCATGACTTTAAGTTTTCAGTTTAAGACTACTACTTTAACTCATAGGCCTTAATCATTAACTTAGACCATGTTTCCCATGCATCATGCCATCATTTTCCAAGGACCTAAAGATTTTTAATGTGCATGAAAATCTAGCTGTGATTTTTGATTCACAAGAGTCCCAAAAATGGGTGTTATGTTCTTGAATGAAGAACAACACTTGAACCAAAATGAGCTTTCGATTTTTGACCATGAAATCCAAGTTCTAACACATGCATGGTGTTGAAATACATCCATGATGTCTTAGAAATGGTTTCAAATAAAACAACAATCTTTTTGTGCATTAGATTATGTAAAACCGATTTTTGAGAGATTTGCAAGTAAGTGGTGTATCCTTTGAGCTTGACATGTGTTTGATCATGGATTATCACTCCTTTTTAACACATGAAAATGTGAGAGTGATAATATACAAACATCAAGCTAAGATAAAAAATTTAACCATTAAAAGCATTAGAATCCGAAAATAAAGAAAAACAACATAGATTTAAAGATTAAAAGTAGTAGTACAAGAGTAGAGAAGTGTTTCTTACCTTTGTGTTACTTGAGGAGCTTCAAAAACACTTTAAAGACAAGGTTTGTGGTAGAAGAATGGCTGAGTTTTTAGCGTAACATGAGAAAAAATGAGTGTGTGTTTGTGTGTGTGTTCTTGGGTGTAGAGAGAAATGAGGAGTGTGTGTTTTGAAAAATGAGTGAAATGAATGAAAGGGGGGGGGGGAAGCAGATTTTGGGGAGTGTAAAAGGGGAGGGGAATGGTTATTTTGGTACTTGTATTATTTATAAAAATGTAGGGATTATATTTTTATAAAATTTGTATAAGTTTTATGTAATATAAAGGTTTTTTTTATGTAATTGTGTTTATTATTTGAGTAATAAAATTGAACTCTAATAATTATAAATGATACTTCTAATTATGATTTAATCATGTTAGAATTTAATTGTTCAAGATATTTGTTCAAATATTGTTGGTGCATATTTGTGTGACAATCAGCGTGTAGAAATCTTAGATTGCATGAATGACATTTTTTGTATGTTTTGCGACAGTTGTTGCGACAATATCTTATAGTGCGACAACTGCAAAATGCGACAGTTTGGAACTGTCGCAGGTCGCTGAAACTATATATATATATCAGCACTCAGTAAGTTTCAGTGAGACACGTTTTTGAGCATTTATAGATAGATTTTCCAAAACATATTTGAGTAAGAGAGAATTGAGATTATATTGTAAAGTACTTCTGTAATTCGATTAGTATATCAATACAAGAAGTCATTTGATTAAGAATCGCATTATCATAAACAATTGATTCAATCGGATTCCGCACGTTGAGTCATTTGATTGGAATAAGATCCGTACATGGACCTACAAATATTGACTAGTTAAATACTTGATCAATTTAACTAAGGAATTACGGAATTTTCAATAATCCCGATTTTGCAACTTGATAAATATTTTTGTGACAAGTATGGGATTTGGATTTTATATTTATGACACTTTATAACCTAGTTGATAATTTACAAGAACATGGGATTTACTAAGTAGTGACTAAAATGTTCTAACATTTGGAGTTCTTAAGGAGTCATGACTTAGTTCTACTATTGGAACTAGAGAAAGTCATATTCACAAATTTCATTTTAGAAATTTAAGTGTGGTAATAACCTGAGATTTGACGGTTGTCACAAAACATCTTATTCGTAACACTAATGAAGTGGAAAATTCATAATCTTTGGAAGGTGTTTAGCACCAGAAACGCAGCAGACCAGAAAAGTAAAACAAGTCGAATTGCAAAAGATTTTGGTCCTAATTATCAAGTGTTTTTGGTAGAAGGTACAAGGGACGAAGTGTGACAACCCTCGAAAACCGGTAAATTCCACAATATAAGTCTAGCACATGCCCACGTTGCATTTTTGGTGCACACTACTTTAATGCATGATGCATTATGTTTACGTAATTATTGAGAATTTCACAATATAAATCGGATGATTTCCGATAAACACGAAGGTTGGTGACAAACATTTCCTATTATGATAGAGCTTATGGCATAACCTTCTAGAAAGATTTAAGATCAAGCTTGTAGATTTAAATTAAAAACAACGACGAAAGGTAATACAAGATTCACTAAACGAAACCTCGATAATTTATGAATGGTTTGGAAATTGATTAACAATATTTCCAACCCCTCTTAATCTCCCTAATTAAATCCTAATTAGCTAACCTACATCTAGTTAACCACCAAATTAAACTAAACACCTAACTTAATCATCTAAGTAGCTCAAGAATTGGAAATTAAATCCAAGCTAGCAACCTAGTAGGTCAAAAAGTCAAAGGAGCAGATTTCTCCTTTCCCTCCAATCTTCTTGTATACGTTCCCATTTCCCCAACTCTTTTCTCATCCACACATTTCCTCCTCCCTACTTGGTTGCTTTCACACATAGACTCTTCCATCAATCTTTCCTGCTAGAGATAATCAGTCCACTTGCTTCCCACTTAAGTAGTCAAGCTACTTGCAAGAGCAATACATACACACGTACACTTCACACTTCACACTTCACACTTCAAATCTGCACGCTCCCTCATTTCCCTCCCAGTTTTCCATCATCATCATCATCATCATCTTCATCTTCATCATTTCTCAAGAAACAACCACTATAAAACCACCATAGAACCACCACAAACCACCATGAACCACCACCTTTATACATCATTTTTCACCATCTTTTAAGCTCTTGATCATCATCAGGTTCTTGTATTTTCATAATCTTGAGAATCACATCATCAATAAGGAAAGCTAGGAGTTTTGGATTTTAAAAGGATTTTAGTGGAAGCTTTCAAGTTCTCTTCTTTTCTTACCCTTTCCATCCAAGAGCATTGTAAGGAAACTCTTCCTTTTGATCTTGTCATTTCCTACATTTTGGATACCTACATGCTAGATGTTCACTCTTGTGTTAAAATCAACTAAATGTATGTTAAAACATTGATTTATAAGACTATACCTTCAAAACAAGTTGAAATGTGATTTAAATGATCAAGAACAAGACTTGTGTTAAAATGAGTACCAACATGTATGATTTGGTAATGTGTATATACTATGAGATGTTTTAGATATCTTTACATGAAATGGTAGTAAAAATGGTGAAAGAGTTAGTTAAACACATAGTGTTAAGGACATATGTATTATGAGATGATTTGAATGTGTTAAAACAAGATTGTAGTTCAAATGGTGAACAAGTTGCTAAACGAGCGGGAAACGGCTTTTAAAATGAGAAATGAAAATAGTGTTTTAAAACGAGAAGCGAAAACCTCAAACGTCACATTTTGAACTAGAAACATGTTATGTCTTGTTACAATGCAAAAAAAGTTGGTTTGAAATGTCAAAAATCGTGTTTGAAGTCATTTGTGAAAAACAGGGAAAAGTCCGGATTTTGGCCTTAAGCTTTCACCCGGCCGAGTGAAGCCAAATTTGAGCCTTACCCGGACGGGTGAACCTTCACACGGACGGGTGAATTTAAGTACCTTGAGTTCTGTTGGCTGATCACCCGGATGGGTGAGATGTCACCCAGTTCGATTAATCCTTACCCGAACGAGTAAGCGTTATTTCTGATTTTTTCTTTTTAAAAAGTGTCGTTTGAGGGAAAATTTATCGATTACCAAAATTTGAATTTAAGCCTACCATTGAGTAATTCTAGTTTGGGAAAAATTTCGATTTACTCAAGACATTTTCGAAATAATTTTGGAGGGAAAGGCTATAACGAAAACGGTCGGATGGTTTAAAAAGTCACGTTTTGAGGGTGATAAAGAATATAAGTATAAATATAAATACAAAAATGAAATCACTATACTATCAAGAAACATACAAGTATACATACAAAACTATCACCAACGGGTCGTACATACGTTCGAATAGCAAGTAAAGATCTTACTAGTTGAGTGAACACCTAGCATAGACGGGCTGATAAAGTTGTCTACTAATATAACCAACCTCATGCGTATAGGACGCTAGGAGGATAATTTCGGGAAAAAGATATATTTTGAAATGCTAGCACTCTTGCTCACCAGGTGAGTCACAGCCCCACATTTTACTGCTTTTACAGTTTTATAAATTGGGGTGAAAAATATAAGAACGGTTTGTAATAACATGACAACGGATCTTGTGCGACCCTAAGTTAAAATGATGTAGTGCATTGAAGTCCTCTTGCTTGCACAATATAACCACTAGCTAGATGACGCTAGCCACGTGGATATACGGATAGTACTATCGGGTTGACTACCCACCACTGTTATTATTAGTCGCGCTAACTGTCGACGTTGTATCTAAAGAAGGATCATATATCTAGTAATTCGAGAGGCACAAGCAAGTAATGTGGGTCGTGGATTGGTTATAAACACAGGTGTCGTCACATTAACTCGTATGACCTAGCTAGTCTACAGGGGATTACCGTCATGGTTTGGTTTGGTTTGAATTGAAATGTTGTTTATCTTATGATGTTGCAAAGGTTTATGCTTGCAAACAATTGATTTATACAAGTAAAAGTTTAATGATAGAGTCTTAAACCTAAGGATTCACTCAAAAATTTTGTTGACGATTTATAAATATGTTTTCGAGGGAATTAGCCAAGACGTAAGAACACGCATGCATTTTGGGACCTTGCTCACCACGATGAATAGGATGCCTTTTTTTATATCATTGAAACTATGATTTTATGATTAAAATGTTAATCATATTGTTTTGCTAAACATCTATCGTTCTTGTGAACACGAAGAACTTGTAACCGTTGAATTTAAACTATTTATGGCATTCTAAGTATATGTTTGTGATAATCATATGCTCTCGATTTAATTGTCGAATCGATCCGCATCACGCCCCGTGCTTTTGCATTGCTTAAACGTGACATGATTTTATTGGGGTGTGACACGAAGTGGGTCTGTAATATCCTTATTCTTATCACATTTAGGATGATCTAAAGACCTTTAAACAGGCAATGGAGTCACGAGATGTTGTATTTTGGAAGGAAGTAATCAATGACGAAATATCGCCAATTTGAGAGAACAACACTTGGGTGTTGCCGGATTTACAATCAGGTTCTAAACCTTTGGATTGTAAGTGGATTTTTAAAAAGGAAATGAAGGTAGATGGAACTATTCACGAGTTCAAAATTTTATTGTTCATACAAGGGTTTAGGCAAAAACTTGGTATCGATTATTTTGATATGTATAAACCTGCATCACGCCTTTCTACCATTAGATTATTTATTACTTTGTCGGCTATTCATGATTTGATTATTCATCAAATGGATGTTAAAGCAGCCTTTTTGAATGGTGACCTTGAAGAGGAAGTTTACATGAAAAAACTGGAAGGTTTCGTTATGCCCGGTAATGAGCGTAAGGTATGTAAACTTGTGAAATCATTGTACGGGCTGAAACAAGCCCCTAATCAATGGAATCAAAAGTTTGATGAAGTTATTTTGTCAAGTGGCTTTACCTTAAACCAATCCGACAAATGTGTTTATAGCTGGTTTGATTCTTCTGACTTGCGTGTGATAATTTGTCTATACGTTGATGATATGTTGATATTCGGTACGGATCAACATTAAGTTGATGAAACCAAGAATTTATTATCATCAAAGTTTTCCATATATGACATGGGGGAGGCAGATGTGATACTTGGAATAAGGATTAAACGGGCATACAAGGGAATTACTATAACACAATCTTACCATATTGAGAAAATCCTTAAAAGATTTAATTATAGTGAGTGTTCACCTGTTAGTACTCCAATGGATTCTAGTATGAAGTTAATGCCTAATAAAGGCATGACAGTAACACAACGGGAATATTCTCAAGCTATTGGTTGTTTACTATATGTTATAACTAGCACTCGATATGATATAGCTTTTGTTGTTGGGAGATTGAGTAGATATACAAGTAATCCTAGTACTCACCATTGGCAAGAGTTTCAAAGAATAGTCAAGTATTTAAAAGGAACCATGGATTATGGTTTATGTTATCTTGGGTATCCTTCGGTTTTAGAAGGATATTCAGATGTAAGTTGGATATCCAACGTAGAAGATAATTCTTCTACGAGTGGTTGCGTATTATTGCTTGGAGGAGGTGCCATCTCTTCGGCATCTTAAAAGATAACTTGCATTAAAAACTCGACTATGAAATATGAGTTTGTTGCATTAGCCGCGGTCAGTAAGGAAGTAGAATGGCAAAGGAATTTAGTTTATGATATTCCATTGTGGAAAAAAATCGATTGCATTGATTTCTATCCATTGTGATCGTGCAACTACTTTTGCTAAGGCTTACAACCAAGTTTAAAATGGAAAATCTAGACACTTAGGTATTAGACATAGTATGATTAGAGAATTAATCATGAATGATGTAATTTCGGTGGAGATTGTTAGATTGCAACAAAATTTTGCAGACCATCTTACTAAAAGTTTGTCGCGGGACTTAGTGCAAAATTCGATGATATGGACGAGATTAAAGTCTGTATAATCCTTATTGGTGTGACAACCAATTCTCCTCTGATACAACGTTAGAGGCCGACTAGGATGAAACACATATTGTCAAAACATCCCAAGGTTAGTATGTTTGGACCTGTAGTTGACTAGGATGACTTTAATTCTTAATAATTCCTTAGTCTAGTAGTTATGGATCAACCGGTTAATATCAATAAAGGATCATGTAAGTAAACTCGTTAGGGGGGGGGGGGGGAATAGTATACATGTATATTAAGACATGATGATATGGGTCATATTGATATTAAATATGTAACATCCTAAATATATATATAATAAATATATATATATACAAATAAATAACGTATCTCTATGTATTATGTGTTATAAATGCTTTAAATATAAGAAAGTTTCATCTTTAGGTTTAAAAATGTAAAATTCCGAAAGTTATTAAGTTCAGGGATCATTTTGAAACAAGTCTTATGTTATAGGGACCTGTTTTGTAATATCTGACCAAATTAGAATACGTGTAAATGTCTTGGAAACGTAGCAAAAAAAATTGAAGACACAAACGTAATTCTCATGCAAATTAATTATATATAGATTTAGACTTTTCTGTTAGAAACAAAACCCACAATTTAATTCAAGTAAAAATCGAGTGTTCAAGAAGTATTTTAAGCTTGACAACGTCAGGTGGGCTTTGGTTAATAGCTAGCCTTTAAAGTCTAGATTGGGTACAATCTCTAACTCACTCTTCTAATTAAATACATAGATAGTTTCATTTTTATGTTCTTATCATTAAGGTCCAACAAAATGAAGTCCATAGTGTGACTAAAAGGTCCAAATGTCAAGTATTCTTTTGCTTTAAATAAGTGGAAAAAAAAAAACTCAAAAGCTTGAATTCAACCATCGTATGTAGTCTTAAAAGTTTATTTATGTACAGACATGTTAGATATGAGAATACATGAAAAATTGAATTTTTAATTTGGTTAAAATTTTATTAAGATTAAATGGTGTTGATAACCTGTACTTAAATTTGATCAGCTCAAGAAGATGGTCTTCCAAGCCATATTTATGGATCAAATACTATGTTGGGTTATTTTTATGGATAAAATAAAATAACACATATGTGGGCTTTAAATTTCTATTTATCCAGCCCACTCTTTGATGACATCAATTTCTCTACACACAAGTTATAGTTTATAAAAGGTTTAATATTGTAAGAATTTGTTTAATATGATTAATTAATTATTTTGTAGTTTTATTTGAATCACATCAGCCTTATTTATTTAATGAAGTTAGTTTAGTTTTAAAATTCATTTCTTTTGATAAATATGTTATACGACTATTTGAAGTGATATATATGTATTAGTGTGTTATACATTATAAAAATCTCATTTAAACATTTTAATTAGCTAACAATTTTCAAATGCTTATGATTTGTCAATTTTATATAAGATTGACAATTTCTTTTTTTAATGATTTGGACAACCTTGAACTATTGGACAAATAAAGGACTTTGGACCTTATGGTAATGAACAATTGGACGTAAGATGTTTGTACATATTACATATATGTTAAGATATGATAATTGATAGATTGGTCATTTAAATATAGGTGGTTAGTCCGTGAGCTAGAAAAGAGTTATTTAACAACACAACGCAAATAGGTGAGTTCACGCTACTTATAAATTGAGATACATGTTGATTTATAGTTTTTTTTTTTATGTAAATATTGTTGTTAAAGTGTTTCTGTTAGTCATGCATGATTTGGATATATATGTGATACATCGGGGGATATGTCGGGATGCCGACTAATGATTATAGATTTACAGGAACCAGTATATAAGTGTTTTTAAACTAATTTATACTTGGTTATATCGGGACACCGACCAGTCATGCAAATTACAAGCATTAGTACTCAGACACTAAATACTTGGTATGATATAAAAAGCACGGTTCCACCCGATGTATTCACTGCAGTATGAGATTCTTTTTACAGTTACAGTTATAGTTACATTATTACATCGAATTTTATTCATGTGTAAGTTTATATTGTATGTTGTATCATGAAATTTCTATGTTAGCATACGTTTTTATTGTATACTTGTTATTGAACAGTTGTATTGACTTATTAATTGTATCCGTTAAAATGTCTGAACTCACTAAGCTTTTGTTGATTAGAATATGTAAACATGTATCTCAAGCAAAGATAGGGAGAAGGCCTCAGATTAAGAAGATTATGCGTTTTGGTGGATATTTTTGTTATGCTATATAAAATATGTAATTGGTTGCTTAAATTTAAGATGTAAGTCCCCTTTGAACGGATCCAAACGAGATTATAACATGTATTAAAGTGTGGAATCCTCTAATACACAAAACGACAATAAAACGAGTGTAATAAAGCTTTTATCAATATAACTTCGAAGGTATTCGAACCTAACAGAGTATATTCGAATATATCAGTTGAAAAAAGCGTACAAATGAAATATTCTAAGTTTGTATTTATAATTAGCTAAGTTCGTACGAACTTAGCTACTTCTAAGTTCGTACGAACTTACATCAATACAAACAAAACTAAGTTAATAAATATAATTATTAACTACAAACCTAATTACAAAACTACCTATTACAAAATAGAAGCTGTTGTCTTAACCCAAGTGCCAATCCTTCAATATGTAATGTAAGAAACTCTAGTTTCGAATGTAATTATGTAATACTTATAGTAGTAAGTCATGACCGGTAAAGGAGGGTGAGACAAAATACATGTAGCTCATGATGAAGAAATTTGGGAAATCGTTAGCAAAATTGAAAGACTTGACTTGAAATGTGTTCCTATGCATATCTAGTAGTAAAAAGGTTATTATAGATGTTAAAAGTCAGCATTTAATATATACGAAAGATGAAGTACTTATATTGTCATGGAAAACTGGGCCGAAATTACCACCCGTACATGAACGGGTTGGGCTTTAAGTAGAAGAAGAAAGTTGTATCAAGTATTGTTAGCAGACTAAAACACGATTGAAAACATTGTTAAGCATTGATTGATTTTTAAAACTAGTTCAGATTTAGAACAAGTTATGGAAATGGGTCAAAATGACCCAAATCTTTGGAGAAAATAAGTCAAGTCGAGGACTGATGTTAGAGTTAGGTGTGACAATCCACAACATGTTATAAAACAAGAATTTAGTAGATAAAAGTGTTGGAAACCGTGTGGAAATAGTTCAGGTATGTTTGGGAATGAAATCCTAAAATCTATAGTGTAGTAAATTGATCGTGCCGCGGCCATGCAACAGAGAAATGTATCAGTTTTATAAATACCATTAAAGTTCAATAGTAGGTCGTTTTGAGGTATATTTTATGTCGATGTAAAGCTTAGGAAGTCTACTTTAGTTTGATACAGGTCCCAGAATCTAGTTTAAAGTCTAACTTAATTTTAAATTTAAAATTTTAAATGGCACGTGGTGTCCAAGGCAAGAGTCCGATTTAGGTACATTGATCATATTAAGTGATTCAGGGGTCTTGGGCTACCTTGACTCGTTCCCTGAGATATTAATAATTAAGTTAAGGATATACAAATTTATTAACATGATTTTAGTAAAAGACTGAGGAATGAGTGGATTAGATAACAAACACAACGGTCAAAGATTCTTTTGAATTTGAGGCATGATTGAATGAAACGCATTCTCACATTAGATAGGTTTGAGAAAATATAGATGGTTAAATTTCAAGAAAATTCAAACAGCCAGTTTATGATAGGAGTATCTAAAAGAAGCAGATATGATCGACGACTATAGCGAGCAGAATGTGATGGAGATAGCTTTAAAAATGCAGAATAATAGCATATAACATATTATGTAGCTAACTCACTAAGACATTGTAAGGCTTTTACGACTATATAACTAAAAATTTCAAGATACTGTGCCATGATATGATTAACAGTGGATTAATTGATAACAAAGACCATCTCATTAATGATTTAAGTAACTTGTCGTAAGAAATAATTACTAAGGAATGCCTTTATGGAAATGTAACATGGTATGAGGTAGCAGTCAAAAGAATTCGCACCAACCTAGTGAGTATACTCTCAATATGATACGAAAGCCGTATCAAATTAAGAATCATGTGCGGATTTCGGTTCAGTAACAGATATTGGGTAGGTGGTGTGATGTCAATAAAGTTGTGCACGTACCACAAGAGCAACCTATAACTTATAGTAGATTACACCACAAAAGGTGATTAACAAGTTGTTTATGAAAAGGTTGACAGATCATACTTATGTGTAGATAAGCGTAAGATTCCAAAAGAATTTCAGATAGGTGATAAAATTAGGGGTATTCATCGGTTTGGTTCACGGTTTCCTCAGTTTATCCTGTTCGGGTTATTTAGTTTTGAAATTTTTGAGAGACAAACCGAAAACCGAATTCAAATTTGTAAACTAAACTGAAATCAAAAGCGAAACCTAACACCAAATTTGAATTCCGTTCGGTTCCGTTAGAACCGAAAAAAATTCAAAATATAATCAAAATGACCATAAAAATCAGTTTTGGCTTGTAATTGTTAGCATGTTAGGGTTTCACTAGTGTGGAAAGTGAAAAACGTGAAGTTAATTTAGGGTTGGAATGTAAATAGATTTTTTTAGTAAATTCAAATATCACATGTATTCTACATATATTAATAATTTAGTATTAGTTTATTATTAGTTAAATTCGGTTTTCGATCTAACCGAATTTAAAAAATTTTAAATTAAAAAGCAAATTCAGATTTGTAAACCGAACCGAAAATCGGATTTTAATTCGGTTCAGATTCTTTTTTTATTTAGTCTAGTATTCGAATTAAACGGTTTCAAATCGAATATTAAACGTCCATAGATAAGATCACGTAGAAGTATCACTATGGGGAAAAGATAATTCGTTTCAGAAAACATGGAAAGAAAAGGGTTATTAGCTTTAGTACTTAATGTGAGATCATGATTTTAATAAACATGATGTTTGGTAATAGTGAGATAATAGCTTTCTTTCAAAAGTTAGTATCCATAGACTTTAAAAGTAGAGGGATATGTAACTTATAGTTCAAGAGCTACCTAAAGAGTTAAACGCTATATGTAACAATTTTCACGTGTCTTATTTTCTTAAGTGTTTGGTTGATGAAGTCAAGTAGGTATCTATGGAAGCAATTTTCATAAACGATAAGTTAAGCAATGTTGAGAACTCGTATTAATCATTGATGTAAAAAAATAGTTGAGAAATGAAGAGATTAGACCATACCTAATGCTATTCTAAAATCAACTTATCACTTTCTGTCAAATCAGTGTCACGTCAACTTTTCTCAAAACTGACTGAAACTGACTAACAACTGACTGACCCGTGCCAATGGTCACAGTCAGTTTTTTGGTCACTTTTTAATTTATATATTTAAAACACAATAATTAAAATAAAAACATTACAATAATTAAAAAAAAAACATTACATTTCCTAAAAAAAAACATTACATTTTCTAAAAAAAAGAAAAACATTACAATAATAAAAAACACACTAAATAATTAAAACGTAATCTAATTGGAACTCGATTCTTCGTCCGCGGCATCGGCTTCGTATTCGTCTTCGTCCGAATCGTCAGTTGGAAACATTAAACCATACGTGTTTATCACTTCTTTTCGAGCAGCTTAAATCATTTGTAGTTCCTTTTTGTTAGCACGCTTTGGTATTTTTTTATAAAGAAAATTCAACGCTTTGGCTGTAATCATTTTTATCTCTTCTTGTTGGAGGCGAGCGGTTTTTTTAACTTCCTCAAGGGCTTCAATCTTTTCATCTTTTAAACTTCTTGATGAAGTAGCCGCATCCGATGAACCCAAACTTTTTTGAGACTTGCGACCGGGTGGACGACGTAGTGGGTTGTCTTGAAACAACATTTTCATGTTAGCCGCAAGATTTGCATTGACCGGTGGTTGGGAGTCACCCGCTTCTAGATCGATGGTTCCAAGTCGGCTTCAAATGTACGTTTATTGTTCATTACCCCCGGCTCCATAAAAAAATTCGGGTAATGTTTTAGTACATTCCAACATTGCTCGTAAATGAATTTACGTTTATTGTTTTGTTGCTTGAAGTGCTTTCGGGTGGCTTCTAACACGCCTTCATCTCGCGCACCGCTTTGAGGGTGAAGCTCGGAATAGTTTTTGTAGATTGCGTTGAATTTTTTCACGTCGGGTGCAATTTTGTTCCATTTACCCGTAAGTTGATTAATATCACGTTTTTCGGTTTGCGAGTTTCCTTGTATGCCTTTTTCGGAACAATGTACCCAACGTTCGGTTAAAATTCGTGCATCCTTGTCGTTCCACCGAACTTGTTTTCTTTTTTGTTTGATGTCTTGTCGGGTTTCAGCTTCGAATTCGTCTTCAGTTTCTTCGACTTGGGTGTTGGTGTCGGGAATGACGAAAGTTGTTTCTTAGTGTGGGAATTGTTGTGTTTGTTTGAATTGTTAGAATTCTTGTGATTGGTACCAACTTTGAGAGTAAGGGTTTGTAAGGGGTACGTATTGTGCAAACCCGAATTGTGGAGACGTTTGAGACGATGTTGGAAAGTTGGATTGAGCGGATGAAGAACCGGATGATGAATTTGCGGTTGGAATTTGAGTGTTTAACAAATTATTCCACATATCTTGGGCAATATTTGATGGAGTGTTTAACAAATTATTCCACATACAACAGAGATTTTTAAAAGTTGGATACATACAATAGAGATTTTGAAAGTTGGATACATACTATAGATTTTTGACAAAGTTTGATACATTTTCTAACACTAACCCCTATATTTTATGTTTCATACCAAGTTTGGTAATTTTTAGATTTTGTATTCATATATTTCCATTATATTGTTCACAACTCGAACAAATACCGACAATGTTATTTAAATGGAAATTCAAACTATAACGGCACTTTGTAATTTAATTAGTTAGATAAGCAATTCTATGAAACCGTATTAGACGAGAATCTAATTAGAAACCTTGTGTTCATAGGACTTGGATAGGAGTCATACCCGAATAGCACGCGCATTACATCCAACCATACGCTCACTCCCGATTGTGAGTTTCATAGCCCCTATTTTTAAACGCTTTGATATGTTTTGGGGGTGAGAATACATGCTTTTTGTTTGTGGTTACAAGTACATATAAACTGATTACGTATTGCATAAGTTTCCACTATTCAAATTATATGGGTCTCTATCATGAATTGTTAGTTAATGACTTAAACGCGAATATTGTGAATAGATATATTGGGTTGACACCCCCGTCCGGGTTGGTCGCGCCAACTCGAAAAACGAACGCATGATTATTGACCCACTACGAGTGTTGTGAATAGAACACTTGCGAAGCAACTAAATTGTTAAGGTTTCAATTCATGAGCTTATGGCAATAGTAATACACTTTGATATTATGGTAAGGCAATATAACTTGAAATCTCGTAACCACGGGTCTATTTTACAAACTCTTACACCTATGAACTCACCAACTCTATGTTGACATATCTTAACATGTATTCTCAGGTAACCAAGGCGCTACTTAGTTGTGCTGTTGTGATGCACTTTTGACATAGGAGTTGCATCCACTTGGAAGGACTTAGCATTAACTTTCTCATTTTGAATCAATCTAGTTATTCGTTAAAGTTTGTAATTGTGTTGTTAAGATTATGTAATTTAACGGTGTTTGCTTAGCGACTCTCTTAGAAGTCATTCATTGTAATCTTTGTTCGTGATCCTCGCACGTCGCGCCCCCACCCGAAATGGGGGTGTGACATAAACTCTATTCATTCGACATATAATATGTGTAATTTATATTGTTCTTAATTCCGCAAAGATCAATATAATTTGATTTGCAATTAATTTGATATTCAACGTTGAATACTTAATTTAATATGTTAATCAAGTAGATGGGATCTTACTTTAAGACCTAACAAACTTTAGTTGTGTTTAAACATAGCAGACTAAATTTAGTAAAAAGATGGTCAAGTAGAATGTCACACCCCGCCAAAATCTACATACGATTAATTAAGGCGGAAGCCCAGGCGGTGACGCAGTCGATCAACGGGTGAATCAACAAGCATATAATTATCGCTAAATAGTATGGCATCCTAACTTCGTGATGAGAGGGGGTCCCAAAATGCATGCAATTCTTACATCAATGCTAATTCCATGAAAAACATATTTAAAAATGTCAACAAAAATGTTGAGTGAATCCACGGGTTTAAGACTATCATTAAACATTTTCATAAATCATTCATTGCAAGCATAAACCTTTGCAATATCGTATACAATTGGTTTGTATAAATAAAGTGGAAAACATAGACGATGATCCCCCGAAGACTAGCTAGGTCTTACGAGTTAAAGTGCCGACTCCTAGGCTTATAACCAAACCACGACTTTCATATTTCTATCGTTTTGCCTTAGACAATCATGAATATACGCTCCTCACTCGAAACAACGTCAACAGTTAGCTCAACTAACAAAATTTTGAGGGACGTCACCCGAATAGTACTATATGTATATCTCGTGGCTAGCGTCACCTAGCTAACGGTTATATTATGCAAGCAAGAGGACTTTATGCACTACACCGTTCAACTGTAGGTTCTCACAAAGATTCGTTGTCATGTTTGCAATATAGTTCATATGTTTTTCACCCCAATTATAAAACAGTGAAAACAGTAAAATAGAGGATGTGAACTCACCTGATGAGTTTTGCGAGTGCTAGCATTTAAAAGAACAGTTTGTGTTGGGACATGTTATTGTGACAACAGATCTAGCTTGTAATAGGACTGGTGTATTTATCGTCAAACTTGTAAAATTGGTTTAGACTCGTAAATATATGATATTAACTTGCTATTATTATTTGTTAAATGTTATTAGACAATTAACGATTTCAAGTTAAAGTCAGAATCGAGAAATGAGAAGTCAACTCGCAGGTCAAATATCCTGCGAGATGAGATCTCAGTTCGTAGCTCAAACTGGACTCGCAGCTTTCCTCTGCGAGTTGAGTTTTGGGCTCGCAGCTTTCTCGGTTCGCAGGACCTACTTGCAAGCTGAGATGTGGGCTCGCAGTCCATCTGGATTCGCAGGCCCATGGGCTGCGAGTTGAGTCAACTCGCAAAGCCCATGGCCTGCGAGTTGAACCAGATATAAATATTTTAATGCTGCTCATTATTAAGCATCTAGAAATCCGTGCCATCATTACACACACCAAATATTTAATTATTCTCCTCGTTTTTCGTGCAGATATATTTATTATAGTATTAAAGGCTCGGTTTTGAGTGATTAACTTAGTTAATAATCAAAACGAAGCCCTTTAATTGATAATAAAGTTATATAAGCTTAAACCTAACGTATTGAGGGATTCCGCACCTCAATACTTAAAGATAATCCGTTATCGAACCAAGATCAAGTGACCACACAATTGGTATCAGAGCTTTCGGGCTTAGAAACGTTGTGGTTACAAGGTTTTTGTTATATAACATCTTTAGGGTCGTTTTTCGAACGAAATCTACGGATTTATTCGTAAAATACCAAAAAAGTTTCAGTTCCCAGATTTCGAGGCGCCGTTTTGGGAGTTGAGATTAGGGTTACTGTTATCTGCGAGTTGAGATTAGGGTTTTATTAGCTGCGAGTTGAGATTTCTGCGAGTTGAGATTTCCTTCGAGCTGAGATTCACTTGCGAGCTGAGAATCACTTGCGAGTTGAGATCACTTGCGAGTTGACTTTCGTTGACTTGCGAGTCCAACTTGCGATTTGACTTGCGAGTCCAACTTGCGATTTGACTTGCGAGTCCAACTTGCGAGTTGACTTGCGAGACCAACCTGCGAGTTGACTTGCAAGTCTGACCTGCGAGTTGACTTGCTAGTCTAACTTGCGAGTTGAACTTGCGAGTTGACTTTCGTTGACTGCGAGTTGAACTTGCGAGCTGACTTTTGAAAAGTTTGATTTCTTAATTTTAATTTACGATCTCTCGATTAGTTAACTAATTAAGCGTTTATAAGTTAAAATAATCTACGGTTAGACGTGTCGACTTAAAGGTAAACACGTAAAACCGTATACTCTATATATAAGACTTATGACTTTCCGTAATGAGTAATATATTTGTGTAGCAGGTTAAATAGAAAGTTAGACTTATTGATTCTATATATGATGAACAACTATAATTGTTAATTAAGTTTCACGACTTAATAGTTCAATTAGAAGTTGTAGATCATATAAGTTTATCAATATTGGTTAAACTAATTGTCTAACATCTGTGTGATTTGTGATATTACAGATATGGCTCGACAATTCGTTGGACATCATAATGTTCTTGTTGATCTGGACGTCGACGCACGTGGTGCATCTAGATTGACTCGGATTCTTACGTTTCTGAGTCGATCGAGGATACAGTATGCTATTACAGAGTCACCTGCCTTGTCCAGGGATATACTTACAAAGTTCTGGGCTCATATTGAGTATGATACTGCTGTAAATCCTCCGGTCATTCGAACGAGGATTAATGATCGTCCGGTTATCTTCTCTGCCTCTATCTAAGAAACATATTACAGTTGGGAACTGTAGAGCAGGAAGATGGACCAACTGAGTTTCCGTCTGACTTTATCGAGGGAGCTCTAGGACGAATGGGGTATGATGGACCCAAGAGAGGCCGTCAGTTTTTGAAGGCGCTCGTTTTCGGAGAATGGAGGTTCCTGTGGCATGTTCTTGTCACTATTTTTGGACCTAAGAAGGGAGGCTATGATGAGTTGAGCTCCTCTCTCCTATCTGCTTTACTGTCACTGGTTTATAACAAACCATACAGTTTCTCCGATTACATCTTTGGGGAATTCGTTCGCCAGATCTCGGGGGGAGTTAGATCGCAATTCATGTTATACCCAAGATTCTGCATGCTGATCATCAGAGCCAATATCCCTGATCTGCCGGTTTTTCAAGCAGATATTCGAGTGGATACCATTGGGCTGCGGGCATATAATGTGATGTTTATGCAAACCTCTCGTAGATTTGAGATGCAACCACAGCTGACAGAGCTGTTTGGATTTTTGATTGATCCTGCTTATATGGCGCCACCGAATCATGGTTGGCTAGATGTTGGAATGGCTGCAGCTGTGCCTGAGCCACAAGAGCTTATAGAGGAAGTTCTTATCCAAGCACATCAGCAAGAGCAACAAGTTGATGCTGATGTTGCAGCTGAAGTGGTGCAACAAGTACTGGCTGAGAATGATGATGCCAATGATCGCATCATGCAGGATGTGGATCAGTATGTTGCTGAGGCACCAAGGTTTGAAGAACCATCTTCTGAGGCACCTGATGCTGCTGGGCCATCAGGAAGAGATGAAGAAGCTGCTTCAGCCTCTGAATCTGATTCTGATAATGATGATGACTCTGGACCTCCTGGGTTTGTATCTGGGATTCCAGAAGGGATGATCCGAAAGGGATCAAGACTGATTATGGATCCGGCGCTGAAGCTAAAAAGGAAAGCCATTGATCAGGATCCCGACTTTATTGTCGAAGAATATGAGGATGAATAAGACGAGGAGGAGGTGCTTATTACTCGACCTCGCAAGCTGCTCAGACAAACAGCTTCAACCTCTGCAGCTCATCTACAATCAAGTTCTACGCCCTTAGAGGCTGAAATGATTGCTACTTTGGTTCGCCCGTCTTCGCACCCAACTACCAAATCAAGCAGGGTTGTCGCTCGCCTTCTGACGGATGTAGCTACTGAGATAGCTAAGAAAATGCAACCGCCTGCTGCCACGACTCCACCAACAACTTCTGAAGCTCCATCCACCTCACCTATGACTGATGCTGAACGCATTACACAATTGGAGTCTAGGGTTAGAGAATTGCAAGTAGTGGCTAACACTTTTGCTACAAAGCTCCTACAACTGTCCGACAATGTCACTGCACAGAATAACACTTACTCACACTCATCAAGACGAATAGTAATTTAATAGATGATGTAGCTGATAAGCAAAGACAAATTGACAGACTTGATCGCCTGGTCATCAGCCTTCTGAAGGACAAGCCATCTCAAGGGGAGGTATTGATATATCAGGAGTCCTGCAAGGAAGATGAGCTGGCGAAGAAGAATAAGAATGATGAAGATGATGATCCCTCAGCTCAAGGATAGTGAGCTGGCCGGTCCTTCAACGACTGGTCAGCAGACTACACTTCAAGGGGAGTCTGCTGGAGCTAGTGGAAGTGGTAGTGGAACTGGTGCTGGTGCTGATAAGGGTGGAGCTGTTGAAGGTGACACTTGTATTAATATAGACTGATTGTAATTATTAATACATTGTAACTTTGAATTATTTTGTAATATAATTCTGTAATTAAGATGTTTAAACTTGAATGTTTAAAATGTTATAATTATGAATGTTTGTATATTATAAGCCTTTTGTAATTCTAGATTGACTATGATCGATAAAAGAGTTATAAGATCATATAATATATGATGTTCGCATATTATAAGACTTATTCAAATTTTAGATCGATTTTCATAATCGATGAAAGATTTGAATAAGTGTATATATAATATATTTTAAATACACAAAGGGATTAATAAAAAAATCTTAGATTGATTCAGGGAAATCAATGAAAGAACTTATGATATTAATCTATTTGTGTATGTATTTCTATAGGTCATGAAATGTTGAACTTATCAGATTCTGAAGGCGACATGCCAGATGAATTAGATGAGGACATTGACTTTGACCTTGAAGAAGGAGAGTTTGTACCTCCTGAAGATTGGACTTTCATTGTTAATGATGGGGCAGACGAGTGTGTAGATCTTGACGCTGATGTTGTTGAACACATCGTAAGCCCATCTACAACTAAAGTAGTCATCCAAGAAGAAGATGGAGAAAGGATTGTTGAGTTAGATGAAAATCTAGATGACTCAACCAGTTCTGAATCAGAAGATGACCTTCCAGAAAAACTCAGAAACAATCCCATGTTTAGACCTCTGAAAAGGAGAAAGCAAAAGGTTGGGATGTCTGAAGTAGATATAACTGGAAAGAAAGTTCCAAGGAAGGGGATCATCGGCTGGTATTTTGATTCTGACTTGAAACTTTTCGCTATCAAAAGGTTTGACGGAGTTCAATATTTTGATAAGAAGCTCAAAGTATTCAGTTCGCTTCCTCGATTTGAAATCCGAGACTTGGCACGCCTAGAACTGATAAATCCCAGTAATGATCCCTACGCAACTTATGTTGAGAGAATCATTCGGACTGATGGTAGATCAATGAAGTTTGAGAAGATTAAGCCAAGAGTTGGAAAGACAATCAAATTAAAGGAACGCAGTCAGAGAACTAGCCGAAGATTAAGGAAAAAGACTTATCCAGCTGTCAAGTGTGTACAGCAGATACCGCTGAAGACAATGCCACAGAATATTCTGAGAAATCTTCTGAATAGGCACGTGGATTCAGAGACTGGTGAAGCTGTCATGGTTGAAGCTGATGATGAAGTTGAAGGAGGAGAAAGAGTGATTCTGACAGTCTATGACCATCGACACCTGATGAATCTATCGAAGAAGGACCTGTTGAAGTTAAATGAAAATAGGATCCTTACGACTGAAGCATGGGGTGATCTTGCAAGAGATTATCAATTAATGGTGAAGACTTGTATTAGAATGAAGATTCATATGGGCAGTAGTATTTACAAGTAAAAACCAAAGACAAAGTTGAAGATAACGACGCTAGAGCTATTGTCAAGGGGGAGTCTGTTGGGACATGTTATTGTGACAACAGATCTAGCTTGTAATAGGATTGGTGTATTTATTGTCAAACTTGTAAAATTGGTTTAGACTCATAAATATATGATATTAACTTGCTATTATTATTTGTTAAATGTTATTAGACAACTAACGATTTCAAGTTAAAGTCAGAATCGAGAAATGAGAAGTCAACTCGCAGGTCAAATATCCTGCGAGATGAGATCTCAGTTCGCAGCTCAAACTGGACTCGCAGCTTTCCTCTGCGAGTTGAGTTTTGGGCTCGCAGCTTTCTCGGTTCGCAGGACCTACTTGCGAGCTGAGATGTGGGCTCGCAGTCCATCTGGACTCGCAGGCCCATGGGCTGCGAGTTGAGTCAACTCGCAAAGCCCATGGCCTGCGAGTTGAACCATATATAAATATTTTAATGCTGCTCATTATTAAGCATCTAGAAATCCGTGCCATCATTACACACACCAAATATTTAATTATTTTCCTCGTTTTTCATGCAAATATATTTATTATAGTATTAAAGGCTCGGTTTTGAGTGATTAACTTAGTTAATAATCAAAACGAAGCCCTTTAATTGATAATAAAGTTATATAAGCTTAAACCTAACGTATTGAGGGATTCCGCACCTCGATACTTAAAGATAATCCGTTATCGAACCAAGATCAAGCGACCACACAGTTTGAGCCCAAAAATAGTCTGCTAGCGCCCTATACGCATGAGGTCGGTCATATTAGTAGAGGCCCTACTGGCCGGTCTATGCTAGTTGTTCACCCAACTAGTAGGATCAAATATCGTTCAAACTGTGGACGACCTGTTTGTAATTTTTATTAATATTACTTTCCAAAATATTAAATATTTCGTGTGATATTGTAATATCCAAAAATAATTTTCGTTGGTTCGTTCGTTTAATAAACATATATCTATGTGATATATTTATCATGGAAATAATATTAATGTATCATTTTATACTTATGTTCATAAGATCTCATAAACAAAGTCGTTTCGTTTCCAAAAGTAAATGTTCAACCGTTACCTTGATTATTAATGTATCATTTTATACTTACATAATACGGTTTGTTAAAAACGTACTTTTAAGTTTTCAACCGTTACCTTTATAGTTTTCTCAAAAATTGTTACTTTCATAACCTCCTTCCATTTGTCCAAACTACTCAAATATTACACAAATACTTTCATGTTTACTCCCTCAACTATCTCTATTGTCTATTTTTAAAACATAAATTTTAGTCTGCAGGAAACACGAGTCACTCATTCGGTAACTCTGTCACTTGTCCGGGTGCCGGTTAAACAGGTCAGGTGGTTGTGATCCATCCGGGAAGCTCTCAACACAGGTTCACAAATTTTAATTCATCCGTCCGGGTAGGGCTAAATTATGTGACTTTTAACAGCTTTTAACCATGGTTTCAAAATATGATTTTTGTCACTTACTAACAACATTTATATACATTTTACCAGATCAACCATCCATGGTCAAAATATGAGTAATTTAAATGTTTTCCTACTCCTTTTAGGCCTAACGTTTTCCCGTTCTTTTATTTTAATAAATATATACTAATTTAAAAGATATTTATGGATGTTACATATATACCAATACATGTTTATAAGTCATCACATATAGTTTGTGTTAGAGTTTTAGTAGCTAAACATTTAAAAATCCTGTTTCATAAATGTCCATTTCCTTAACAGATTCTGCCCGATTTTTGACTCTCCGTGTGACATCATTTTGACTAGCCAAATGAATTTTTTTTTTTAAGAAATTTTCATCACATATTCCCACATGTCTTAGGTTTATATACAAGTAAGATTCATAATTTTTGGATATTTATAAGGGGTCCAAACTATTTATTAGTACACAAAGGTACAAAAGCTATTTTTCTGGATAGTCGTTCGAAAAAACGCTTGTTGACTGACTTAGCCTCCTCCTCATGAAATTTTCTCATACAAATTTTAAACCTTAGACAAAATTTGACTTTTGGGAAAAAGAATCATGCCTTTTGAATCTGTGGGGAAAAAGTTATGGCCTCTCAAAGTTAGACCAAATTTTGTCTCCTAGAGACAGATTGGATACATATTTTTATAAAATCAGCTTGGGGTATCAAAACTTTTCCAAATTGCATGAGACCACTTGGGTTGCAAAACCTAACTTCTTAAACTTAATTTTTGGCTTAAGAATCACTCAATTTGGTTATTTTATGTTCATCTTATTACGTTTTAAGTTAGTCCTAAAAATCTGTCAGCAAGTTCTTCAATTTATATTCGACTTTTTTACGAGGTTTCAACGTTTTAAAGTGATACCAAACATAAATGTGACATGTTTTAGTCTGGTATTTGTTGCGAGTCAACATATCTAGCATAAAAGTAAATAAATTTATGAAATGATGAGATTAGAGAGAGTTTTCCTCACAATTCTTTCGGTTTTGAGATTTTTAAGAAGAAGAAAGGATCTCCGTGTTCGTAGCTCCATTTAGACCCGCGTAAGGTTCCAAGTTTTACTTCATGATTATAGCTCCGTGTGTGGATGTATTTTCCAGAAAATAAGGGGGGTGTGTTTATGAGCTAGAGAGTGTGGAAAAACTTGGTAGAATGTGGTGTCAATGGGTGGTGGTTTATAGTGGTTGCTAGGGAAAGTTGTAGTGTGTTTTATGTGTGTTGGTTCCTGCAATTTTTTCGCAAAGAAAGGGGGGAGATGGCTGAGATTTTTGGGAGAATAGAATATGTTCTCCTTATGACTAATAGGAAGCACTTAACATTTCTCTAAGGTAAATATTTATCAACTCAAGTATGGGGGATTGATGGCATGGGGAGGGTGTAGGAGGAGATGGAGGGAGTAAGGTGGTGCAAAGGAGGTTGGGGGTATAGGGCTAATTTTCTGCATCAAGGAGGGAAGGAGGGCCCTTTTTGGTTCTAGTTCAAGAGGGATTTGTGTAATTAAGCTAGATATTTAGGCACAAGGGTTAATCTAGGTTAATTAAAGGTTAAGTAAGTAATTAGGAGTAATTAGAAGACATTAAGGAAAATTTAAATTTGATTAGAATGTTATTAGTTGATTAGATGATATTAGAATATTTACCATTACTTCGTTTAATTTAATACGTTTACTTAATTGTCGTTATACGTAAAAACAATTATATAAAAGTTTAATTTAAACGTACATAACGTTATCCTCATATTCCTAGCGTAATAATATATAATTAATAACAACTATTTGATAAGAAATAATTTCAAGTTATTTTCTGAAAGATTATCACCAACGTTCGTATTCATCGGATCCTCCGATAGTTTCGCGCAATTTTCAACAAAATCACGTATATGAAATGCTCGTGCATCAACTTCGTATACAACATAAATATGCATAGTGGGCATGCTAGACTTATCTTAGTTAAATCAAATTCATTTTTTTTTACGAGGGAATTAGTGTAAGAATGTATGATTAAGAATGCACGAAAATGGACCTATTTTCGAGGAGTGTCACATAGTATGTTACTATTAAAATTATCAAATTATGACAAGAACTTACATGTAGCATGTCCATGTATGTATGAATATGTGTACAAGAAGAAAGTGCCTAATCAAGTGATTATAGCTAATAAAACCAAGGTGAGTAATGGATAGTGTTGAATAACATGAAACACCCGAATACACCTCAAATTTTAGTATGAGGGTGTGGGTCATGTTATAAAATATATTATTCGGTAATGAATATAATGGTTACTGATATCGCACAATTTATACATATTTATAACGGCGATATCGGTCCAAATTGTATATCATTTTAGTTCATTTATGAACTTTCGGTACTTAGTTAGCTTAGATTTATTTCCAAGTCAAAGATGTCGAATGAAAACGAAGAAAAGAGAAACGAGAGAAAAACAACATAAATCATCCACTACCCACCGGGTAGGCATATTACGCGTTGGGTACTTACTACCCAGACGGGTTCTTCATGCTCAACCGGGAACTTTTGGAAATGAGAATTGGGATCGAATTATACCCGCCAAGAACATTGATTACGCGTCAGGAACTCATGAGTTCCAGTTTAGAGTGTAACCGGGAACAAGACACCCAACCGGGTGGGATTTGGAATTACCCGTCGGGTACTCCAATTATTTGTGGCGGTTACGGGCTTTTTGGCTTATATTCTTGATTTAACCCTAATTAGGATTATCTTTTTGATGATCACACTTGTTGTTGTTTTGAGGAGAACTTGGAAAGCTTTTGGGGAACCCTAAGTGATTCATCACCATTCAAATCATCATAAAAGTTAGGCTTTGTAATTCTTCATTTATTTATGTCTAATTCATATTTGTAACGGATTATGGATTATACTTTGATTATGATTATTTGTTTGATAAAACCCATGACAATTGGCTAATTCCTTTGTGTTCATCTAGGCTAATAACCCTATATGTTGGACTTATGATATATAGATTTTTATTATGTGTATGATTTGATGTTTAATCAAAGAACGATTTGTATTTGATTTATTTAACTTATTCAATTGATGTGATAATTGTGTTAATGACTGAGGACTCTTAGATTTCGTATTGCATTTACTTTTGATTGGAAACAATAAGAGAATTGAATTAGGTTATTTGAATTATAATATGGGCGAATTATACTAAGAGACATCTTGTGTAATTTTAGTAATCTCTAGGACACTAGAATTATGAGATTAGATCATCATGTTAGTAGGACTGATTGATCATAATTGAGACTTATAATTTGTCAAGGACACTTGCACTTTATGACTTAATTAAACGATTGCATTGTGAAAATAAGTAATTTAGATTATTAATTCTCATACATTACCCACTTGTCTATCTATTGTCCAACTCTAGGGGGTAAAAAGTCTAGAGAACATGCCTTTACCACTTGGATGATTTATCATTTACTGCTTATTAGTTAATACATACTTTTTGACTGCATGTCAGTAAGAGACATCTCCCTATTAATTTAACATTAATTAATTATAAATTAGACAAATAACCCTGAAAATACATATAAACTGTTCTTGTGAGAGACTACTCGGTAGACTTATCACTGTTATACTACTATCCGATTATGTGCACTTGCCTAGTTGTGTAATAGTTGCTTTGATATTGTTTTACTATTTTTTTTTTAACTAGTTATTCACACATCAGTTACTTTTCTAGTTCATGATATATCCTGGTGACAAAAGTACCCATATGCTCAGTTTGACAAGTACGAGAAAAGTAATAAGGATCCTTAAGGTTCACTATCATGTCTTTACATGAAGGTTCACGATCATGTTGTACATGAGTGTTAAGTTCTCGTCATCTCACTAAGCATTAGTTTACGTTTTCATGTATATGTGTAGGTACGACAAGTGGTTAAATATGGGCAAGAAGCCCATTGAAAGCTAGTGGTGGGCTTATTACTCGGTAAAGTGACAAGTTAACTTTTATTAACATGCTCTATGTAGATGTGTACACCCTTTTAGTAGAGTAAGAGCTTTAACTTGTATCTAAGATCTTGTTTTGAACAGTCACGTTGATTTGTATTTATATCATTTAAGGATAAGTCAATGAAAGGATCATTTGTTTTGATGAGCCAGGTAAAAATAACTACTTGTGGCTCAAGCGGTTTATGTACTAAGAATCTTATGGTAAAAATTGTTGTTTTGGTCAATTTGGTCAAAATGACCACCTTTTCTAGTTGTGCTAACTTATTTAAAATTGTCAACACAATCTGGTGAATAAAATAGGTTAGGTAGCGACATGGTTGTGCGAAAAGATCAGAGAGTTTGTGTCATGGCTACTTGTGTCATCACTTAAAATGAGTCCTTTTTATTCATAAAACGGTTTCCGTTGGGTAAATGCGATGTTTTTAAAGTCGTATAGATTTAAGCTAAGATTTTTAATGTGAATTTTACATGTGGTTATTTCCTAGATCAAATTTTGATCTTTCAAGGTGTACCCTAAACTTTCTACAATAGGCCATTTTAGTCATTCTCCTTTCAACTTCTTACAATAGCCCATTTTAGCCCTTCCTTTTACATATCAATCATTTAAGTTTAAGTTACATGAGATTTTTCAAACATAAAATTTATAAGTATACTCTTTTATCTTTCAAGCATTTGACTTTAACATAATTAATTAACATGACACCATTTACATTCACTAATATTACGTTTTTTGAGTTTTGGAATCTTTAAAACCATTGAATGCACCATGCCCTTTACATATCAATCATTTAAGTTTAAGTTGCATTGCATTTTCTTACATGAGATTTACAATTAAAACCTTTTATCTTCACACATTAGACTTTAATGTTACTAATTTAACATGACGTCATTTACATTAACTAATATTATGTTTTCTGGTTTTTAGAATATTTAAAGTCATTGAATGCACCAGAAAAATTACATTAATTATTGAGTTCTTAAAAGGACTAAATATCGTTAACTGTAGATTCTTAATAAAATGATTACATGAGATGTATATATATTGTCGACATCATATAACATTACAAGTTATTAAATTTAACAGAAATTTAAAGACTACAAAATTTTATTATTAGTCAATTGATGGTATTCTTGATATACGTTTTCATAATATTTTTAACTAAAGTTGTTTGTTGCAAGTATAAGTTAATTACGGAGTATAAGTTAATTGAGTTCATGTCATAATAACATTTCATAACTTAGATAGTGAAATATGAGTTTTATTTTATTTTTTACATAGAGTTATCGTTTTTGTATTCACTTAATCGTACCTTTTAATTTTTATTGTTGTAACATCCTATTCTGCAGTCTGGTAATTTCCATTATTTTAATTGATTATTTAATTGTTTTAGAACCATTTAATAATATGTGTTTTATTGTAAAATATTAGTAGATTTAAAATTTGTAAGTTTTTGATTTTCTGCGACACAAGGGTTGTGTCGCAGGTGGTGTCTGTGCGACACAAGGGTTGTGTCGCAGGACTGTGTCGCAAAACGGGCTGAACTGAAATTAATTAAGGAGCTTAAGTGTAATTGTGTGATTAATATATATATACACCGCCCAACTACTTCCAAACGATTTCCAAACATTTCCACACTCTTAAAATCGTTTCTAGTGAGAGAATTTAGAGAGAAAGTAAGATTTGGCTTTAAATCACTTAATTGAAGCTTTTAATCCGTGATTCCGAGGTAAGGGTTTGATTATTATGTGTTGTTATTGTTTATAAGTGAATTACACGGTTTGATATAGGTTAATTTGATTATTACATGTTCGAATTTGTGAATTTCGAATCTGGGAACTGGGCTGTTCTTCATTGCGACACAAGGCTTGTGTCGCAGGTTGTGTCGCTTAAATGTTATGCGACACAGTGGTTATGTCGCTAAAGGCGGCCATTTTGAGTATTGCGACACAATGTTAGTGTCGCAGGTTTCTATTGTGCGACACAGTGGTTATGTCGCAAGGGTTTGTGGTGCGACATAATGGTTGTGTCGCTAAGTTTATAAAAGAGATTTTTGTTTTGCAAATAAGTGTTTTTGAGACGCGGTTTTGTGAAAATATCACTAACTCAGATTTAGTTGAAATTCGCATGGTCAATCGGAAACGACCTAGTAATCAAGGCTATATTCTAATAGCCTAGGCAGTTTTTGGCCATCCGGGGTCATCTAGGACCCGAAAATGGCATTTTTCAGTTTTAAGCGGTATTGCGGGCTTTTTCTGAGTTTATTTCTGATTGAACTTTTGTTTGCCTAGACTTCAGGGATTACCTGATTTGATAAATAGGCTATAATGATGTTTATGGAACGAACTTCTGACTTGTGTATGATTTTCTGTTTCAGATCAACGTAAGACTCAGTGATATTAGAATCCTGAGTGTGGAGACGTCAGAGGTATCGGTGAGTGGATTCAGAACTCATCATTTGATTTAGTTGTAACTATTTGGTTACAACAAGTAAACGTAGATGTGTATTAGACTGTTTAGTCTTGATTATTGATTATTGATCCACGTGATATGTGAACTATGTGTACTATGTTATTGAGGTCAACGTGTAGTTGGACTTCTGGTTATTATGTGTTTTACACAGGTTTTGATTCATTTGTTGTGTTTGAGACATGTGTATGTGTTTAATAACCAGTAGTTATCGGTCTATTCTGTATTGGCCATACGGATTGACGGTAAGTGTTCTTGGGGGAATCCCCGGGTATTATGATATCCCCAGAGCCACCGATCCTCATTGAATTATGTGTGTTTACGTTTTATTGGTGTAATTAGCTAGTTATGCTAAGTTGAATGGAGTGTGATGAATCTATTCACTTAGCTTTGTGCTAACCCCTCATTTTACTTCCTGCAGGATATGTTTTGATTATTGTGGGTGCGGGAGGTGATTGGTTGATCAAAGGAATGTTTGACTGCGCTTGAGGACTCTGATATGGTTTTTGTAATAAACCTTGTTTGGAGAATTTTTATAATACCCCGACTTTTGTAGTTTAAAAAGTTTGAAATTAGTGTATTTTTGGGAATTGTAAACTGTTTAATGTATTTTAAATTCATGCTTCCGTGTTTATTAATATAATATTCTTATATAGAAAGAGGGGTGTTATAATTGTAGTATGTCATTTAATTTTTTTACATATATAGACATGACAATTCATATTTTAAAAAATAAATTATTGTCCTTAACTAATATTCCGTTAGCAATAATTTACACATAACTATTCATATTTATACTAACAATAAATTACCTATAATCAATAATAATTCAAAGTGTCTTTATATAAATGATTCCATCATTAAAAATAATTTATATGTAATACAATGTAATTGTGAGTAAATAAACTAATATATAGTTAAATTGAAATTATATCGGGTAATATGAAATTGTATTATTTTACGACAAAAAAGATGAATTATATATACTTATGTAGTAGAAAATTAGATTCCTAATGTAAGTAAGTAAATAAATAAATAAATAAAATGTAGATGAAGGCTTTTTACTCGAAAGAAAATATATAATAATAATAATAATCTTTATTTTTATATATAATTAAAAGAGAATACGATGGAAAAATCTGAATCGTTCATTATTTTTTATCTTTTTCGATCCAACGATCTTAATTTCTTACGTATAATTATACTTTTGACCCCTTAAATATTTGATGTATTTATTTAAATTAAAAAATAAACTAAATATTTTAATCATTTATAAAAATTAAAGAGTCTATAAATTATATAAAAAAATTGATTACAATATCTTATTCATTTTATTAAAATTAATTTCGTCCCGCGTTATAGCGGGTAAACTATATAAAAAATTAGTAACAATATTTTATTCATTTATAAAAATTAATTTCGTCCGGCGTTATCGCGAGCCTATAAACTATATAAAAAAATTGGTCACAATATTTTGTTCATTTATAAAAATTAAATTCGTCCCTCTATTCATTTATAAAATTAAATTCGTCCCGCGTTATCGTGGGTCTATAAACTATATAAAAAAATGACCACAATGTTTTATTAATCTATAAAAATTAAACTCGTTCAGCATTATCACGGGTCTATTAACAAGCAATGATCAATATTTTTTTTGTATAATTACACTTTAGACCCTTAAATATTTGATGTATTTGTTTAAATTAAAAAAGTCGGTCATAATATAAAAAACATCGAATAAATATTTTATTCATTTGTAAAAGTTAAATTCATCACTCCTTATCGTAAGTCTATAAACTATATAAAAAGTTTGGTTACAAATCAACCATGATATTTTTATTCATTATAAAAATTAAATTACTAAGATGTTATTGTGGAATTATGTCAAAGTAACGCTGCATTCTTGAATTTTTTTTTAGGGGAAAGGAAAGAAAGTTAAAGGAAAAAATAATTTAAAGTGATTCTCGAGTTTTTTTTAGGAATGAAAGGAAAGGAAATGAATGGAAATAAATGGACTTTTTATTAGAAACATTTTCCGCCCAATTTTAAGAGGATTAGAAGAGAAAATAATATTTTTCTTCTCTTTCTTTTCTTTTCCTTCCGACTCGAGAATACATGTAACTTATCTTATATTACATTCCTTTTCATTCCCTTTTTTTTTTTTTGTTTCTTTTCTATCTCATTTTTTTTCACTAAAAAAACCTATAAAATACAGTGTAATCCTTAAAATAAAAAACCAGCAATAAGTAAAATCAAAATTTACAAACCATATTACACACGGCAAGTGTCGCCCAAATTTATTACTCACTTCGATTTGGTAACCGATGATCACTCCATTCTTATAAACCCTTACAAAACCAAAACCTTTGAACACATCGAAATCACAAATTCTAAAAATAAAAAATGGATGAAGAATTACTCGAGTTACAGCGTCAATTTGAATCCGCACAACAAGCTAAATCAAGCATTCGTTTGTCAGAACGAAACGTCGTCGAATTGATTCAAAAGCTTCAACTTCTTCATATCATCGATTTCGATCTTCTTCACACAGTTTCCGGCAAAGAATACATCACTCCTGTACGTATATATTGTATTTCTGTATCTTATTGTTGTTCAATTGCTTTAATTTATTGTAATTGTGTACTTCTATGTGTTATAGGATCATTTACAGATAGAGATTGTGTCAGAGATTAAGAAATTAGGGCGTGTTTCGTTGATTGATGTAGCTGATAGTATTGGTGTTGACTTATATCATGTGGAGAAACAAGCTCAAGTTGTTGTTGCTAATGATCCTTTGTTGATGATAATTAATGGTGAAATAATATCTGATTTGTATTGGAATAACGTTTGTGAAGAGATTAATGATCGGCTTCAAGAATGTAGTCAGATTGCTCTTGCTGAGATTGCTGCTCAATATCAAGTTGGTTCTGAGTTGCTCGTTTCAGTTTTGGAGCCTCGACTTGGTTCCATGGTAATACGTTATACTTCAACTTTATTTGAGTTTGCTGTTTAATGATGGACATAACATTTATCACACTATTGGCTTCTGTTTGATAACTTTAGAATATAATGTTATATACAATGTAGATAAAAGGAAGACTTGAAGGTGGACAGTTGTACACACCAGCGTATGTTGCACGTGTTAATGCAATGGTGCGTGGAGCTGCTAGGGGAATTACAGTTCCTATGAACTTGTCAGCATTGTGGGGCTCATTGCAAGTATTACTGCAAGAAATGGATGGTGCAAGTGGTGTGGCTGTCGAAGGGTCGTTTTTCCAATCAATGTTTAATGGATTGGTGAAGGAAGGGCAAGTTCTTGGATCAGTTCGTGCTGGTGTTCATTGGACGCCTAGTGTAAGTGACTTATCAAACGCTATCTAAAATCTTGGATTTGGGGGCGATCTTAAACTTCATGCTAAGATTAAAAAAATTATTAGTCATTATTTTGTAATCTAATTAGTTATTACATCATGCAGGTGTTTGCCATTGCTCAAAGAGAATGTGTTGATTCTTTCTATTCTCAGGTATGAAGTCAAAGTTAATAATCCCATGATTGCCTTTTCTGTCACCATCTTTACTAAGGCCACTTCACAAATTATCATATTGATTTAGAAGATCATAATAGAGAAAAATCTTAGTAGCTCTTTTAATTAATTTCTGAAAGTAGGCATTCATTATTCTTTGTTCTGCCTGGGAGGCCTATCGATACTTGAATGCTTGGTAGAACTTGTCGGAGTTCCCTTGGACATTTTGTTATTCTAAGGCTGGTAGTTTTAACTTTTAGGACTGCTTTTTTTGTGCTTATTTTTTCCTCATATGGATGGCTGACCTTTGCACTCTGTTAAGGTCTTCTCTGTTGATGCACCTCGGGGTTTTTTTTAAGCCGGGGAAGACTTTGAGGTGATCAAAGTTTTGGCCTGAGATAAGTAGTTGTATGACTTCAATAATACAATAGTGAGCATGTTTATTGTTTCCATATAAGTTATGTTAAATAAACATAATTTCATGGAACAGTATATTGGTATGTTTGATGAGTATTTAACTGATCAATTAATAACTGAATGGTACATCCTCAAGTAGGGAATATGGTTACTAATCTTAGTATTATTAAAAGTAACGAAGGAAAGATGTTCAAATTTATTAGTTGCAATATTGTTTAATGCAGCAGATCTACATGACCCCGCTTTTACTTATTTTCTATGATATATTCTCAACTAAACTATTCTGTGTTACAGAACTCTGTTGTCAGCTATGACGCCCTGCATAAACTTGGAATTACGCAACCCATTCAGTTTCTGCAGGTATTGTAAATCTCTAGCTTGTATTATATTGTGCTGGAAGAATCTTTTGAAGGGAATAACTCTACATGAATATAGTTCTATAGGATTGTACGAAAGCTTCTTGTGATATTTATCTAATCAATGTTTTGGTCATGCATGTGAATTTAGTCTAGGTATCCTGAAGGTATACCCTTGGTTAATTTATTTGTTCACCCATCAACTGTTGAAATGCTGGATTCAGCAGTGGAGGATGCCATAGATCGTGGTAGCTGGTAAGGAGCGGTATCTGAATTTATTACTATAATTAGATTATATACGTTGTGGAATTCTTTGCAACTGAATCTCATCTTTCAAGTACTGCTTTAAATGATAATATCCCTTGATATAAGTTATTCTTCTCTGTGCACTGCAGGATCGATTCACTTTCAGTTTTACCAACATCCTTTGTTTCCCAGGATGCACATAAGATGTTGTCTCTTTGTCCATCGGTACAAACGGCACTTAAGGTCATTTCTTTCAGAAAATTCCATTTTGGTTCATAAGCTTGATGCGATCTCCACATTTGCTTAGTTATTAGTCCATGTATTTCTTGTTCAGGCTAATAAAGCACTTATTTTGGGGGAATCATATGTTTTCAGCACCGGATTTGTCAAGGTACCTTTCTATTCCATAAGAGTTGTGTTTCCCTTGGAAACTTTCTGGTTAAAATACTTGCTGGGTTGTTTTTCCAGGATCTTTATGAACGTATGGAGAAAGATTTAGATACCATTAGTATGTCTGGGCCATCTAGCACTGGGCTTACCGATGAAGTTCATGTCAACAAAGTTGCTAAATCGGGACAAGAAACAAGTTGTACCCCTGATTTTAATGATACTAGTAGTGAAAGTGGGTCCAACAAACCAGGAGCTGATAGAGGATCAAAGAAAAAAAGAGGGAAAGGCAACACAAATACCAAAGCAGGTGCAGCTGATAATAGTTCAGAAAATCAAGAACCTGTTCCAACTAAATCAAAGAAGAACCAGAGAAAAGGCAAGGGTACATCTTCATCAGTTGTGTCCGACCCAAAATCAAATAAAGTAAAAGATGAAAGCCTGGGTATTTTTTCAGAAGAAGAATTATGCCAAAGGATAACTGAATTTGTTCCAGACTTTGAAGATCAAGGTGAGTTGAAAGTTATAATATTTAGCTTCCTTATGCATGTGTTTCTCACTAGAATGTGTGATATTGTAGGCATTGATCCTGAGACGGTTCTTGCACCCTTAGCTAGTCATTTACGACCCATGCTGGTCAATGCATGGAATGAGAGAAAAAAGGCTGCATTTACAGATAATTCACAGAAAATTAAGCGCGTTCTTGATAATTTGCAAAAGAAATTCGATGAGGTAACCAGTTTGTTCTTGTTCCATTAGATCAATTTAGGCAATAGTCTGTTGTTGTCTAATGTCTTCTAAATTCTTTTATTGCAGGCTTCATTGAATACGCAGTTATATGAAAAAGGTTTAGATTTGTTTGACGACAACCCATCAACCTCGGTACTGAAAATTCTAAATCTTGGAATGAAGTTTATGTTTTCTATGGATAGAACACTTACATTTTGATGCTGCAGGTTCTTTTGCACCGACACTTGCTAAAAACCACAGCTACCCCTATGGTGGACATGCTCTTATCAACTTTGGTAATGTATACAAAGTCTGAATCATATTCTTGTATTATCTTATAGCCACATGACTTAACTTTGTCTGGCATAATTATGGTCCTCACTCAGGATATGCTCCATAAGTTGAATAATGGAATCGACGTTCAAGACATCGACAATCCAGCAATCATTTCATTTAGCTCTGGAGATCGAATTGCACTGGTATGAGGTTATCATTTTGCTGTGATCTTTGAGACAGTGTCTGATATTTTTGCCTTTTTACGTGGTGTGTGTTCTATTTCTTCTTAATGTGCTTGTTATTACATTAATAGGCAAAGAATTTCGATGGACCACTATCTGTAAAGGCTAATGCAGTTGTTGAAGCTTTAGAAGGGAAGGTAGGTGCTTTTTCAGCAACACTACTCATTACATCTGTCAATTGTAGTGAAACTTATAAACTATTGTAGATATAAAATAATAAAAATTGTATTTTCAACCATATAATCTGATGTTTTATTCGATATATATTTACTGTTGCAGCGTGTTGAAGGATATATGACAGCACTAAGAGCATTTGCAGATGAATGGTAGGAAATGTTCCAATATTTAGTCCTTATTTTGGTCTTCTCTAAATAATGTTTCTAAATAATGATCAAACTGGACAATAAAAACAATTGTCATATTTCTACATCTGTAGCGGGTTGACTGTGAAAAAGCTTGACAAGAAATTGGAAAGAACTCTCCTTCATTCGTATCGCAAGGTATCTCTTCCTTGAGTTTCAAGTGTTGAACAATCATTTAAATGTTCGGTAAATTTCACATTACACATCTTTGAAATGATTTTCAGGATTTATCTGCTCAAGTTTCTGCTGAAACTGATCCAGTCACTATTCTTCCTAAAGTTGTTTCTCTACTTTATGTACAGGTTTGAACAACTTATACTCTATGCGTACTTCTTTACTAATTTTAACTGCATATCGATTGTGGAATTACATTCTGATTATCTTATTTTTATTAATCTCATTACATTTGTTGACCCTTTGTTGCTGACCACAGTTTTACGGGAGGGCTCTTCAAGCACCTGGGAGGACCATTTCAGTTGCAATATCTAAATTAAAGGTAAGCTTGTGGTGGTCTTCTTGCAATCTCATTAAGATCTGAACATCATCACTAAGGTTATGATATAAGCCGCATTCTTGTATTAATTAGCACAAAACAAAAACAAATTGAACTCCTTAAATCTTTAATCTGTGATTAAAATTAGTGCTTGGTTTGTGTATTTATGGTTTCGTTGTTCAAAGTTTAAACACGTGATAAACCATGATATGTCACTATCACAGGATAAATTAGATGATTCAGCCTATAAAATCCTAGAGGAGTACCATGCTGCAACAGTGACGCTTTTGACACTTATATCAGCAGCAACAGGCGATGTAAGTCATCGTGTATATTGGTTGGTTTAAACTCATGGTTGTTGATTATAGAAACTTCAATTAATGTTCAAACGCCTAAAATACTAAAATTAATGTTCAAACGCGTAAAATACCCCTTAATATAACAAAATAGTGAAAACTTGTGGACCATAATTAGTTGTATCAATATCTTGTCTGTTTCATTGATTTATTTACGTACATGTATGCTTTTGATACTTTAGGAAGAAGATTGTACATCTGACAGAACTTTAAGGAAAAAGGAGCTTCTTGAGAGGTTGATGCCGGCATTGAAAGGCTTAGTCGCTCGTCCTTCACAGTAGCTTCTTCATGCATGTAACAGACAGTCTAAAATACTCAACCGCATCTGAATAGGATAGAAAAGCAGTGCTGTTGATTTTGGTTGCCTTAGTTTTTAGGACAGCTAGAGATGTAGAAAGTAATGTTAACTTGAAATCATATGTACAGTTGATGAACTGACTGTGTTGGAGTCTCTCATGGATGCAAACTAGATTGATTATGATCAGGAAGCTTCATTTTTGTCCGTTGAAATTACTTGATTTTGCAACTAAATTGATAAGCAAAAGGGTGAACGTAACCAACGGGTATCAATGAAGAGACAGGAATGATTATTATTTAATAGGGTAGGGTTAGATAAGGCTTCTAGAAAATAGAATATCTAACTACATATAATGCATCTTCACTATTATCTTAAAATTAGTCTCAACACAAGAAAATGTCTAAATTACCCTTAACTTATTTATAGTATTTCCATTAATAAAATTATTCCCTATTCATAATTCATAATCTATTATTATATATAACTATAGAATGTGTAAATACAACTCTTTGTTATATAAAATAAGATAATAATTCATACAATACATATAAAACAATTAAACAATTAGTAGTTTTTCATTATCACCACCGTTACCTATCATCGTTATTTCTACCGCCGCATTGCGCGGGTATCATTCTAGTAGTTTTTAATGAACGATATCATACATATTTAGTTTAATAACTCCAACTACGTTTTCTAGAGAAAAGTTCAAATAAAATTACGTGGGGTGTCCAATTAAAGAGAAGATACGGCTCAATCTAGTTGTGCAATTAATATAATTTTAAAACTATCATTTTCATATATTTAGATTTTAAAGTGTGGGTAGAACTGATGTTTTTATTAGTTGATCATTTTACTCTTTTTAAATGGAGTATTCTGATTGTTCAATCCTACTTCTAATTTATGTTCCCATTTGAACTAACTATACTCACTCCATCTCTGTAAACCTAATCATATGACATACATATACCTAAAACATAGGTCTCAATCTATGCTAATCATAAAATCGACATATAGAATCCAATACTTCATTCTAGTTTTATTCACCAACTATTTTCTCAATTCAACCAATCAGACTATTAAGGCATAGAACCATCTCACAAGGTAGCATAGTGGTTGGCCTCATCATATCCTCACAAAAGGTTTTAAGTTTAAACTTCACTAGCTGTACATATTGGAGTGGTCAGGGAAAGGGTTCAGAAATGGTTACGGGATAACCCGGTTAGGCCACGTACATCAGAGTAAAAAAAATGTTCGTCTTCTCCGAATAACTTGAACAAGGAAAACCTTTTCCATTTAGACTATTAGCCATAGATTTACTTGGTTTTTAGCTATACGAGCATTTTTCCTATACTAAACAAAGCAAACTTGGAGCTATAGAAAGAACCTAGCTTAAGCCCAGAACCCTTTAGGTCCAGTGTAGGTCCTTTATCAGGACCATTAAAACTGGTCTGAAAGCTCCCTAGACCATGGAACTGTCGATGCTACGCTCTGGAGATGTAGCCTTATAGTTCGGGATAAACCAACATGCTCTAGGAATCAAAGCAAGCTGAGAGCACTATATCAGAGCGTCAATTTTTAGCCATGAACTCCAAGGTTCTTTTATAGAGTGCGACTTAAACACCTGCTTTAGTGAGCCACTAATTTACGAGGATCAAACTCACCACCACATGGATTTGGGCAAGGTAATGTTGCGTATTTCTTAAGGAAAACAAAATTCTTAAATAAAGAAACAATGAAGCAACAACAAAGAAGTATCAAACAGCAAGATGGAAGATTAAAAGATTGGTAATCCACCACTTCAATCGGTAAAGGAATTGATGAACCACGATCATAAGATAAAGGAACACTCTAAACCATCACTATAATCGATAAAGTTCCTACCATGATTAGACAAAGGAACTGAGGATTTTTAGATCTCACCACTATATTTTATAAAGGAAATTCCACCACAAATATAGATAAAGAGAAGAGATATTGGGTTCAAGATCTATTAAGGTAAACCGATATTTTTTAAAAGCAATACAGAATATTCGAAACCCTAATCTTTACAAGCAAGAACAAAAAGGACAAGCACTGATGATCAAATTAATTTAATGAACAAAATCTGAAAAGGTGTCTTTTCTACTAACAATCCAGTTATGTTCCTCCCATGATAATCGGTAGTCAATCAAACTTAAGAAATCTTCCTTGAGCAGTCAATTTCTTTCTAAAACAACCACACACACAGCATGTGACTTGGTCTGATTATTGAAAGCTAGGTTTTAGCAGCTTGGCTCAACGAGGTCTTTGATGGGATCAGCTCCCATTTTAAGCTGATTGGGTTCGCTGAATAGGCCAGCTAGTTCTTTCAAGCTGCCGCTGAAGAAGTTTATCACTAAAATCTTCAAGCATATTCGTTTTATCACTGCTACAAGCTGACTTGCTTCGTCACTTACTATTCTTAAAGTTACTAACCAACTGTTATTCTTAAATGCTAGCTGCTACTTTCAGTTCAAATGTTGAAGTAGCGTGAACCCCAAGCTCAAAAATGGGTGCCTCCAAATATTCTACCATAATAAGAGAGTGGGAAATATGGACATAACCTGACCCGTCTCTGATATATCAACCTAAGAAATCTCAATTTGACACATTGACCACATTTTGTAGCTGATTAAGATCTAGGGCCTGATGCACCCGTATATGGTAAAGTTTTCCTAAGACGATTGTTGCTGCCCTTAAAAATTGTTGTCTGACACCAAATGATATTTGAATCTTAGACTTCCATAAATATCTACGTTATCATAATTATAACAACTTCTAGAACTCTAGGTTTATTTGGGTTGAGTCTTGCTCTTCTGTCAACCATTTGTGGTATCTACAACCATCAGTTAGGCTCTTCGCCTACTTTGCACAGTACTATAGAGGGTATCTTCCTCAGAAGACTTATCACCTCTTTTCGAACTACAGAGATGGCTCCCCTTGGGTCTACGTGTGAAAACGCTCTTAACATTATTTTTTTCGATGTCGCAACAGCGTAACATTTATCCAAAGATAAAGGCAGCTTGACCGTCAGGCTTTTTAGATATTTTTGTTTGCTGTAGGACATAGCACTCCGGGGTGTTGGTTCACTTTAAACCCAAGTAAATAGATGAAATTGATCGTTTTCAGTTTTTAAAAATTGGAATCCACAATCCTAACTAAATCAAAAACCAAACCAGATTCAACTAAATTACAACTTGACGTTTCTTGCTTATTATACCAAAATCATAAAACGTCAACACCAAGCTTGACACCTCTACTTTCTTTAACAATACAACTTTGAGGTAGTTTGTTGTCCATCGTACATCCAAACCTTACGACAGTCTTAACAAGTACAGCGCACAAGCCTAACGTCATACTAAGCAAGTTCATATAAAAGATGAATCCCAAACCACATCAAAATTTTCCAATTAAATAATTCGATTATATCACCCGATTAAACTTTAAATATAGAGATATTTGAAAATCGACAGTTGCATTTAAGATTGCAGCAGCGAGTAATAGAACCTAATGTTGTTTACTCTGGAGATGAATGATTACACAAGACTTTACACTATTTCAAGTCATACAAAAGACAATTGCTTTCGATAGCAACTATAAGTGACACTGACAAGCCTTCAAATAAAATAAAAAAACTACTGCTTTTAAAATCAAATTCTACTAGACACCTACATCTGTCAACTCCAAAGAAATATTATATTTCCGACACCAAAACTTGCTTCATCTAAAAAAAATCACCAAATTTTGCCAACGATGAAGTAAAATACTTGAAAGATGAAATGATAACATTGCTTAATACTATTTCTATGAGGCTAGAATAATGTTCCTGTTAATATGACTATGTAAATGATTGATCTTACCAATACCAATATTTGACAAATTGAACCTAAAACTAGAAAAGAAACCTCACTAGCATCATACGCAATGAACTACCGATGGACTTTACATGTAAAACTGAAAACATGGTCAATGTTGAGGCAGGGCTGGTCTTTTATCCACCGCTTCATAGTAGACAACGAAATTATCCTGCACAGCCAAATATTGGTCGAGTTACGAAAGAATTTCAAAACAGAAATTGAAGTGGATATTTTACCATTACTTGTAAATGGATGCATTCGGGTTGTGTATCATCTAAAAACAGGTCAAACAGGTTGGATGTCACCCAAAAGTCCATTTTTAGTGCATACAACCTCATAACTTTGTTTAGTAGAGATCAAGTATTACTGTAATAATATTGTTTTTGCAATTTTATTAAACAGATTAATAGAAATTATACAAAAGAACAAAACGTTTTAGCGGGTCAACCCAAACCGGCCCACTTCGACACATTTCAACCTGGGACATTTTTTAGACGAGACCTGACCCAGTAATTTTGCCACCTCTAAGTGAAATGTATTAGCAAAAAAGGAATCAGACACTCAACCTTGCGAATTGTTTCCCACGTGTTTGGATCAAAACAAATATATGAGCCTCTCTCGTATGCATTTGTCTTGACCAAAGGTTCCATGTTTGCAGCCCTCATAAACCATGAACGGAGTTCTCGGTGATGGAACCAACCTCTGTTATACCTGCAAACAACAGTTGCAACATTTTTCTTAACAAAAATGTCCACTCCTAGTCCTGACATGTATCTCATGAATGTGAAAAATAGAAGTGCCAATCTTAATTCATTTGGATTATATTCTATCTTCATCAGGTCAAAGGGGAAACAAAAGAAAGTATATAGCTGAAAGATAAATGTTTATTGACCACCCAAATCTTATAATCCAAAAATAAGTTGTATAACTTACATACATAACAAAAAATAAACAGAAAATTTTCTGGTTCAACCCACCCTGTTCCAGTTTGTACCAAGACCTTACTTTGACCTGTTACCTAACCCACCCATTTTTCCGCCTTAATTGAAGAGCAGATACATAAAGCAAACTTCAAATCTGACGTGATAACTTACAGTTCATTTGCAGCATACAATTGTGCTTCATCTTTAGGCATGCTGCATAAATCATAAAGGGTTTGAACAAGACTTGCTGGTAAAATAAATATTACAAATGAACAAAGAACAAACAGAACTTGAAATACCTGTAGAAGATATAGAACAGCGTGTTCAACTGGAACTTGGAAAAATATCGTTGCTGGAACAGTTTTAACAGAGGTTTGAGAAACAAATATATGTATACAAAAAAAATTGTGGCAATTTCAACCCACTTAACTATGAGTGGGTCAATTAGGTTTATCTTGGTCAAATCTAAATGTTTAGCCAGCAAGGGGAACAGGTCAAGTGGGTTGCATACTATTGGTTTTTGGTAATCATAATTAACCCATTATACAAATTTAAGAAAATAAAGAAAAAGAGTTTGTGGGTCAACACATCCCATCCCAGCCCATCCCATTTCAACTAATACAAAACACTCCATTTCAACCAAACCCAATTCAACCCGTTATCCAACAGCCCATCTTACCACCTCTAGAATGGATGTTGATTGCAAACAATATATGAAGCCAACTCACATTCAAAACGGGTGGTTCTTTAGCATAATAGCATTGGGGCACGGTGAAATCAGGATCTCCTTTGATGGGCTCATCTGACCATGGAGAACCAAATGTCCTGTGTAGATTTTCTGCTGAATTCAAATTTAGCCCCAGAGTTGTCAAATCGATCCCAAGAGCAATAGATGTCAAATCAGGGTCACTCATTCTAATTACGCTCAATAGACCAAGCAAACCAAACCGATCTGGAGCAGCCTGCAGTGACTTCATACCCTGATCTCTATATGATTGACCAGAACCAGATATCTGTTGCAGCCGAAATTGAGATTGATTTTGTTGTGGTGGATACTGCTGCATAAATTGGTCATATGAACCAATTCCAGAAACTGCATTTTGGGAATTTAGAGGTCTCAATCCGACGCTAGGGAGTCCACTGGCCTAAAACATATTCAAAAACAGAAGCTTTTATTACATTTTAGTACCATACATAAAACAATTTGATTAACTCAATGAATATTGCAGAAGAAAGTAATCTTAACATCAACAAACAAAAACCAGAAAACAGAAAACAGACACCTACAAACAAACAAAACATGACATCATGCTTTGATTAGTTGTCTTGAATAAAGAAATAGTTAAATCTGAATGCTTTTTATCTCAACCATAAAAGATGATACGAGAGCATTTGTCTTTCATTTTCTAACCCTTGTGATCTCTCTATGCAAATAGTATAGCTCCTACAGTTTAAATGAAAACCACACCACCAGTGTAAATGTAACCACGTCTTTTACTGTCAAAAGATTTAGATTGTATATATAACATATAACAACTTTTGTTAATAAGAAAACTAACACACTATTCAAAAACTTCAAAAAAAGGCAAAAAAGTCTTTTTGGACCCACCTTCCCACCTCTAGTGTCAACTGACCTAAGCTCTGACCAAATTATATTTGCTCAATCATGATTGTATTTCTAAGCCAATAAAACAAGTAATAATACCTGCGAGTGAAAGGATGAATTTGAGCCTTGGAACATATCTGAGGCATGCAAGTGGTGTAGATCCTGATTGCTTTGCTGCTGCGGACGTTGTGTTGAAAATGTTCCTCCCAAGTTGAATCCTGATGACCTTCCCATCTGCATATAACGAACATTGAGCTTATGATGCAGGCCAAGAAGAAGAGCTTGCCATAAAAATTTATTATGACTCACAGAGAAATGTGGAGACTGCATCATGGAAGCATTATTGTCATGAATCTGTTCCTTCTGGTGCAAATCTATACCATAATCAGCATTGCCACCTGCATAATGTCTAAAACATAGTTTATAAAATGGGGTAGGGTGGCAAAAAGGGGGGAGTTGAGGGTTGTGTAACCAATCAAAACAGGCTGAGTTGGGCAGACCTGCAACCACTTTTTATATGCATCTTTTAAGAAGCAAAGAGAATTGATGTATTATATGTGATTGTAAAACCACATGCATGATCGTAATCACCTTTAAATCCTGGCAGTGCAGGAAAATCTTCATTCTGAATGCTAAATTCTTGATTTTGTTGTACAATGGGACTAACACCAAGGCCTTGCTTTCGCAAAGAACCTGAAATTCATTGGTTTGATTAATAAATATTCATAGATAGCATCAGAAACCCGAGATGCAAAAATAGATCAAAGAGTAGATTGACCTATTTGTCCTTGGGCCCCACCAGAGGAACTAGGGCGGGTACTAAGCTGAGGAAAGTCATTTAGATCAAATGGGGAACCATCATTGTGGTTCACGTCATTCAGCATGCCCATCGAGTTAAGACTGTTCACATGATTTTGAGAAAGTGGACCGCCTGAATGATAAGAATTTCCAAACATAGACATCACCTGCGGAGAAGCTGCAAAAGAAATTCATTACTACGATAACAGATGCAAGTTTAATCCCTCTCATCTATAAGTAGATGTGCTAGTTCGTGCAGACAGAACTAGCAGTTCTATGTAAGTGACCGACATTAAATTATGGGCATGCTTGATTGACTGGAATAGAATGACAAAATGAACGAAAACAACAAGGTAATGAAATCAATCATTACATGCCATTATCATGTTTGGTTCACCTTTATAAATGCAATGGCTTTTAATGTAAAAATTTTATATCATATATACACACAATACATTAGTTAATCTCTACATTATACATTATTCGATTATCTTTGAGGATAATTTTGGATTAAGTAAATAAAACAGAGATACACTGTAGATTTTCCTTCCATTCTATTCTTAGACAAAACAAACAGCTTTTTATCATCCACTAGATGAGCCATTCCATTCCTACAATTCCAATAAGCCAAACGCTACATAAAATAATGTGGCAGAACAAAAGCATATAATACATTACCAATACACTATATTAATTAAAGTAATATACCTTGTTGAAGCATCCCGCCCATTAATCTATTTGATCCCTGCATTCCTACATGTCCAGACCCACTATTAGTATTCAGACTTAAGCGAGAAGAGAGGCCCGGCATGGACAAGCCGCCACCCGTATTTATGCTTCTCCCAATATTACTGCCATTAATAATATTTCCAGCTGAGCTCGTTATTCGTTGGCCCGAGTTTCCTATAATAGGGGACACACCAACCCCCGGAACAGTATTGCGGTTGCCAATTGCTGCAGATGTTGGAAGAACTCCAGGAATCGAACCACCAACCGCGTTTGAGGTACTACTGAACCCCGGGTTTCCAACAACACCCATGCCACCTCTATTTGCTAGACCAGGGTGACCATGTGAATTGATCTGGAAATATAAAAAATTGTAGAAAAGAAGAGGTCAAATATGGAAATATATCAATTAGTGTATCGTAAAAGTCGGCCAGGTCGGCTGACTAGTCGCGGATTAGTCGGGTTTTGGGACTAGTCCAACTCGACTAGGCCTAAATCTGGCTAAAAAGTCGGTCAACGCTAGTCAACATCAGTCAACGGGTCAAAATCGGTCAAAGTAAGATTTAGTCCGTCGAAGTCAGATTTATTCGGTCAAAGTTGGCCAACATTTTAGTATGAATTAAAATTAGGGTTTTTGAAGTATTTGAACAATTATGTTTATGTTTCTAGACAGTTATGTTAAAGTATATGTTTGTTAATGTTTATGTTTATGGTTCTCTTCTATATTGACAAATATAATTTTGAAAAAAAGTCCAACCCGATTAGTCCCTACAAGGTCCCGGCCGATTAGTCATACTAGCAGAATAAGACAGTTCCAAAAACATAAGCACCAAACAATGCACACTACTCGTTAGAGATTGCAATTTCACCTCATTTATTTAGAAAAAGGACAAAATTTAGGTTATGCTTTATCTCCTAATCTCTGGTTGGTCAGACTCGTAAGATCATACAGAAGTTAAATAGTTATAAAGCAAATAGTTGAAGGTCCCCCAAAGTGTGCTTTTTTATTGAAAAAGAAAACCTCCCAAAGCATTTTATTCAAATTAATTTAATTATACTGAAATAATATAATTTCTTCAATCATATTTCATATAATATAGCTTTTTAAAAAATAGAGGAATTGCCTGCTTTAACCGGGATGAGCTTTTATCCAACCTGCGACCCTGCTCAATTTGCTATCCGGAAACCTTGCCCTTATCTTTTCCTTGCTTTTTAAAGGCATCTAATTATTCTCTTTTCACTCATTCTTCTATTTTATAGTATAATTAATAATGGGCACCAATACATTAGAACTAATATGAATGGACACATAAACTACCTGAGAAAGAGCACCAGTTATATTTGAAGTAAACCGTCCACTAGAAAGGTTTACACTTGGTTGCTGAAGCCCACTTGAAGGTACATTAGCCATTGTTGAATTTCTTGACCCAAGTGTGCCCTGCATATTGGGTAAACTAAAACTACCATGTATGTTATGGAGGCCCTGAATAGATCCTGCATAAAGAACAGTACTATATTAACTTTTTTGTTTTTCTTTTTTGGAGAGATCATTCCCCTGTAAGCTTAATATAATGAAATATGAAGTAACTATAATATTCGAAGAAATTTATTGACCACTGTGTTGGAAAACAGGTGAAGGTGCGCCAGATTGAGCAGAGAAAGATGTGGAAAAAGGCTGCCCGGCAATATTATCTTGAAGATTTGAAGCTGATCTGTTAAGAGACGACTGCAACCAAAAGTATTTCAATCATAAACCATGACAATTATATAATAACAAGACTGACAAATTAAATAGGATCCAATTAAGATTTCTTTACTTCATAAATCAGACATTGTTTGTCCCCATTCAGATCTTAACTCAAGAAAAAATGACAAACGATTCCAATAATTCGGAACGAAGACACACAAAAAAATGATCCAACCCCTACGACTCATTTGATTCCATATATATCCAATGTTCTCATAAGGATTACACAAAAAAGGACTCTAAGTAAGCCACTTAAACAATTCTGCATGATTTATATAAGGAAGGTGCAGTACATTATTAAGCAACCCTGACATTGAGATAATTTCAAAATGTCATGCAGGAAAAGTCTTCCTTTCCAAATTGCCTTTCTTCAAGATAGGTTGCTTAAAAGCTTGCTTTTCAAGTTGTTCTATGTGCCTTAATAGCCTGTTATCTGAAAAGAAGACCATGATTGGATTATGAAGTCAAACGGTTAACTGAGAATGATGTCATTCAGACAAACGTTCACTTATGGAACAACATCCAATGATTCCACAATGATGGACAGAATTTTAGGCTAAAAAATATAATACAAGGTATTTGATTAATAAATCCAGTTACTACAAGAAGCTTCAGAATAACAATTGAAGTACTCCACTTACAATGAAACCAAATACCCATGGTGTTAAGTGTAACCATACAGCTAATAAACCAAATAAGTGATCTCTTTTCAAGAACATTAAAATAATTAACACATAACCGAAACGCCTGAACATTCCAGATACTTGTAGACAATATATAAGCCAAGGAGAAATGAATGCAAGAAAAACATAAAATACACTACCAACATATCAGCTAACATAATAGTAATTCTTCAAGAACAAGAAAAAAAATGTAGAACCTGAACTGTGATCAACTTCTAATGTCTCAATTCAAACAATATAACCAAAAGATGCATTAACCAATAGTCATTCTGTACGGGTAAACTACTTAACATTATCCCCTAAAGTACTATACTCTCAAACTAGCTACAAACAAATGGCTGTGTGACTCTCAAATTCACAAGATAAAACTATCATAAATTCAATTCAATTCATTTCATCTCGCTCGATACAGCCTACAACAGCCTTCAAAAAGTCCTAATTTATTTACTTCATCATATTAACGCTACTATAACCAAACTACACATGCGTAATCCGTACATCAGTTGTAGTAATCAATAAAAAACCTAATTAGATATCGCGGCAATGAACAACAATTCTCAATTCTTGATTTCACGGAACGATTTTGTGAAGTTCAAAAACCCTAACTCGTAAATAATTTCAAGTTTCTACCTAAGCAAAACATACAGATACATGTATATGTATTCATATGTATGTGTGCGATGTGAGAGATAGAGATTACCAGAAGATGATGATGGTGAACGGATCTGTAAAAAGCGGAAAAATGGAGAGATATGATTTTGAGTTTGAAGGTGATAAGAATGAAATTGCAAATTATGGAACGACCCGAAAACGCAAGGGGCTATACGTATAACCTATAGATACACACACGCGCACTACTCGGCCTAGTTAGATAACAATGGTCTCTCGGTTGGGCCTGGTTGGTTTGGGTAATTTGAAAACGCTCATTTTTAGGTGTTTATCCACAAAAAGAAAACAAAGATGGTATATGCGCTAAATATTGTTTTGTTCTCACGTGTCATTCGTTATTTGTTTCATCATTCTTAAAATTCATAAATTGATGTCATCGTAGTTGAGTAATAAACGGTCAATGATAAGAATAAGAATTCAATTTAAAATAGTAAATATTAAAGAACTTGAGAATAATAGAATTTTAAAATTTTATCATAAATCACACGATACGATTTTAGGCAATGCGTTTTTCATAATCTAGAAAAAAAATGAAAAAAAATTATTGAAAGTTTTCCTTGTGAGATCTCTAATCAAAGATAAAAAGAATCTTGATTTCAAATATGTAAATTTTATAATTTTTAGTCATATTGTTTGTGGGGTATTTAATTTAAAAATTCAAGTGGAAGTGAATTTTGAATGAAATAGAGCAATGTTATTATTGGTTCTTCCATTCTTCCATTCTTCATTTCTTTTTTATCATTTTTCGTTGAACCTACCTCTTAACTCCTAGGTCAATTTATCAAAGCTAGAAAATAGTAAACAAGTTAGAAAAATATAACTACAGTCAAAATTACAACCGAGTTGATCCGAGCTTGACTCAACTCATTTAGATTAAAATCGGACTTTGATCATAATCTCGGCGAGACTTAAAATGTAGTTTCAAACACGACTTAAAAATAATCCAAGGGGTTCGAACACGGCACAAAAGGCTTGAATTTGTATAATAAAATGATTTTTAACATTTTTAAACTTAATTCAAATTCATAAAAAGTAATGTAACAAAACTTAATCAGTACTAACATATTATAAACTGTTTAATAACATTGGAATTAGACTTTTCAATTAATTCATCATTTGAAAATTATAAATTACAATTTTATCTTTCTTAACTTACTCCTTTATAATGCATTTGACTCATTCTCCTCTGAGAGTTTTAAGTTTCAACCAATCTCTCATCCTGACCCTCTATTTCCATCAAATTCAATACAATGGTTGTTGTCTTTACTCAATCAAATAGTTATTATGCCCATGAAATATAAAGTCATTCTCCAAACAAAAACACATATTAAACACAAAAAACACACACATACATCAAAAATATTCTCTCTACGTACACAACCTCAACCACCATATTTTGCCAAAAATAACTAGACGAAAAACACAACTTCAAACTTCCGACCAAAAACACAATCAGAAATCAGTGATGGTTTTACACATAACTGAGCCACCATCGCCTCCTCTTAAGGTTTTTGGTCATTTTCTTCTCATCGTAGACCTAAGAGTTTCTTTTCTAGATCTAACTTTTTTTTTTGTTTATTTTGTAGAGGTCTTAGCATCCAAATTTGACTACTATTTTAATTTCGAATGTCTACGAGTTCTTTTTTGGTGGCAAGGTACTTTATCTATATCTTGTACCTCTTGTTGTTAAACTTGTACTTTTGAGCTTTTTTTAGTAAACATTCGTATGTTGAGATTTTGTTTTCATGCAGGTGGAGATATTATTCATAGTTCTTTGGTCATGCATTTGCATATGGTACTTCTGAAAGTTAATATTGTTTTTTTTTTTCTCCTTCTACTTTTGCTTTTTTTTTCTTTTTAATCATCTATGTGTTGAATTGCTTTTTGTTTATTTTAGGTAACTAATTTGGGCAACTAGAATGAGAGAATCTTGCTAATAATTTTCAATAGTCATGGATTTGAAGTAATGGTTATAATTAGAAATAGTAGGTCTTCGTAATTTGTGGCTTTGGTATATTTGTTTTAGCTTAAAAAAGAAAGAAGCAATATTAATAAAAAAAAAAAGAAGTTTCATATGGTTTTGACTTTTGATTAAAAAAAGGACCAAACAAGGGAGGATCAAGTGAGTTGTAGTCTTTGATTAAAAAGGGACAAGATAAAGAACTGCTGTATTTTAGCTTATCTTTTGCTCTTCTTGGAAAGTGATAGAAAGTGTTGGATTAATACTGTTGTTAATATTGTCTACAAAAGTTACTGCTGTTAGCATTGTTTCCACTGTTTAATATTCTACTGTTAACAAAGTTACTGCTGTCATAGTTACTGCTGGTAGAATTACAAAGAGTTAATGCAGCAAGTTCATGAGATTACTACTGTTGTCAAGATTCTACTGTTACTACACTTTTAGTATTGTTTAACTATTAGTGTTATTTACGTGTATTATAGTTTGTTAGCAGATAGAGTCTTAATGTAAATTGATTTGTTTCCATATTTAAAGGAAAAGTTGTTCAGGACTCTATGTTAGTATAAATAGAGATCCGATAGTCTAGAAAGATATATGTAAGCTTCAAGGTGAACCCTAATACACCCGTGTATTTGTATTATTATCATTAATAATATTGAAGCTTTTGATTGTTAATTCGTTGTTTTGTTATTAATTACAAGTATTATTTCCTCCTAAGTTATCAAGTACGATTCCGCAGTTTCTTGATAATTATTCAAAGCTATAAGTCATGAATAAATAGATCGATTCTAACAAAAAGATACCAGATAAGTCTTAATTTTTAAAGAGACGTGAAAAGTATATGGGAACAACGGGAAAGTCAGACAATGAGATGTACAATTCTTTGAAAAATGTCAAGGACTTTTGAGACTCATTCCTAATCAAATACTAAAAAAATATCAAGAGGCACATTGACTACAAGACACATTATAATTTAATAGAAAAACATATATTATTTGACTAATAAACAAACGTAACTAGTATTGAAACCTTTTTTACTTGATTTTTCATCGTATAAAACGCATGCTAAATGCTTAATTGTAACGCCCAGATTTTTTATTTTTTTTTAGCATTTCATTCAATGACGTAAATAACGCCTTTCATATATATATATATATATATATATAAACAACACATCGTTTACAAATATTACAAACGTGAGTTTTCTCTTTCAAAAGACTCCCCCAATATCTGAGCATGATTTAACGGGAGTAAACACTTACTACCAGCAATAGTAAGCACACCACTACTCGCATTGTGGCTCCTTCCCAAGACCCTCTTTCCCTTTACTCGACCCACCTGTATTAAACAGCAACAACAGAATGGGTAAGCACATCGGCTTAGTAAGTAACAGAATCACATCAACAATTTAAAATAAGAATCTCATAAGACACTATAATCACTTGTAATCACTTTTCCCAATTAAGGCTCACGTTCACACTATTAGGCCGTTTATGATCACTCAGCATAAAGAGGGCCAATAATAATAACACTGCTAAGCCATTTATGACTACTCAGCATAAAGATGGCTAATATCAACACGGCTAAGCCATTTATGATCACTCAGCATAAAGAGGGCAAATATCAACACTTTAATCGCTGAATCAATACAGTACACTCAAGTACCAGACATTCTTATTCAATTTATATACTCCTATTACTTACCTCGAAAATTATGTGGTTGAGTGTCCTTGATTATCACGTACGAAGCACCAGTCTGTACACCATATATAAAATAATTAACTCTTTTATAAACATAGCAACACTTCTTTAAAGTCGCCACAACACATCATGCGACACTATCATTAGTGTCACAAAACAAGTCTATGCGACTTTATCATTAAAGTCGCAACACCTCAAAGTCGCACATTGCGACCTTATCATCAAAGTCGCAGTCAGGAGTCGGTCTAGTGCGACACTACCACTAAAGTCGCACACTGCGACTTTATCATTAAATTCGCACGACGAACAGATCAGACACCAAATTCAAAATTCTCGAATTTAGACTTGATATCACCACATTAATCCGTTCAAATCATGTAATAACAATTATAACACATAATAATCGAAGCCTTACCTTGAATTCACGGTTCAATTGCTTCAATATTAAGTTCTTAAACTTGATTCTCACTTTCTCTCTCTATTCCTTCATTTTCTCTCTCTAAACCGACTCAGAAGTTTGCTAGAATGTTTCTGGAACTGTTCAGACGAAATTCAAATATATATACCCCATAAATTACACTTTAGCTCCTTAATTCATTTCATAAAATTTTGTTATGCGACTTTATCACTAAAGTCGCAGGTCTCTTAAAGTCGCTACCTGCGACTTTACCATTATTGTCGCAGATCACCACCAAAGCACTCAAACTTTAAATTTTTAACTATTTTTGGGATGTTACATTAATGCTTAAATGGAGTACTTCAAAAGACAAGTACACTATCCATCAATCCAGGACTACTCTTTTCTTTGAAGGGAATCTACACAATAACTTAACACCCTCACCTCTTTTAGCAGCCCTTGTAAACATTAAACTATATCCTATATCTAGCTAATACTCTATCCTAAAATTATACACCTGCCATTTACTTTATTCAGCTTCAAAATAGAATACACTAAATTGACAAAAAAAAAAAAAAAAAAAAAACATACATCAAATTAGTATAAAAACAAAGCAGGTTTTTATTTTTCAAACTTTTAACTTTCTGTATATATTTCAAGCCTCTATAACTTGATCAACATGAATCAAATTGACATTAAAACACCATAAGCTTCTTTGAGTAACTGAATTCACCTTCTTTGTTTTACTGAAGACACTTTCTTTCACAACCCAAACCATATTCCCAAATTTCTTCCAATTTTCGAGCTCATGCATTGAATTTTGTCAGTAACCTCTTTTACATGTAACTGTTTTATATTACGTGTGCTTATTACATGTGTTAACCAAACATAAATATTAATACATATTTGTATTTGTTATTTGTACAACTTCCTCCATCTCTTTTTAGAGGTATAGTATCATTCATTGTTTAAATAGATGTATAATATTGTTTGTGGATGTTGTCATGTTGTACCTTTTACTAAAGGGTAATTTTGTATTGCTTCGTAAGTTATTTAATGTGCTTAATTGCTTTAAATTATGGAGGTGCTTGATGATTTTTACCAGTAGATAGTGTATTTTGTTTTAGACCAGGTCACATATTTTTGTTATGTTTATATAGTTGTAAAAACTAAGAGATGCACTAAAAGATGTACTAGATTGTATGAAAATTTTCTATTTACTAAAATTTTGTAGAAATGGATGGTCATTTTCTAGCTGAAACATTTTCTTCTCTTCGAGAACCTCGTGATTGGTATAACTTTACGCGGGTGCGAGTTGATTTCATTTAGAACAATGTGGGACGAAACAGACTAATATTGCTTTTGGTTGATCAAAATGTAAGTCACAAATGTTAAGTAACTACTCAAACTTTAATTATCAACATATAAAGTCGAATTTGATAAATACTTACTATTTTATATATTAGAGACAAAAAATGGCGGCAATCATCCCACACCGTTTATAAGGATTATTTGAAGGAATAATTATGATTGGAGGACTATACTCTTTGAATCATTTCCAAATCGATGGAATTGTATATGAGTATCCTTGATATGAAGGATATAGTTTTGTTCGTGATGAATGGGAGATAAAGTATCCTCGATATGAAGGATATAGTTTTGTTCGTGATGAATGGGAGATAATTATCAACAAAAACACTCGCCTTAATTTATTGACACAAACTTTTAGAATTCCATTTCTAGTTTATCACTCAACGACTTCTATTAGATACCTTGTGATGAAGCGGTCTAAGCGAAAAATGTTGCTTGGTAAATCAAAATTATTTTTGTAATCAAATATCTGGTTTTATATTCAACCGTATAAACATTCTACCAATGTATAACTTTATTTAGATGTTGTTGGAAAAATCATTTACGATCCTGCACACGAAGCCACGACAGCGCGCATACGACCCACACCAGTCCTTCACGACTCAACATAGACCATATATGGCCTGCATCAACCGTATACGGTTCAGTGCAAGCCGTATACTATAACACTCCAATTTTCAAACTGCAGAAAACTGATGCAAATACTCCTCACCCGTTCGGGTGATTGGTCTCCCGTTCGGGTGAGTGATGTTTCGGCCAGGTGGTGTGTGGTTCGACTGGGTAAAGGGGGAGCAGAAAGTTGGGTGTTTTAAATTACCCGTCCGCGTGGAATTGATCAGAACGGGAGCCAAATGTAGATCACCCGTCTGGGTAAGGCCTTACCCGTCCGAGTGAGCCCTCTTTTCATCAGATATTGGGTTAACTCTTGTATGTTCTACACTCTTACACTCACTCAATCTTACACGTATCCAAACACCCATACTCACCCACCTACATCTCCAGAAAATTCTTGAGCAAGGAGGAACTTGTGGATACGATTTCTTAAAATCAAATTGATAGCACCCATCACCATTAACATCAAGTAAGTTTGAACTATTATTTTGTAACCTAGAAATGGGGGAGGTGGATATTTGGGTTATAGATGATAAATTGATGAGTGTAGACCTAAGGTTGGGTTCTTTGATTCTTATATATGTTTATGATTTATGGGTGTGATATTATATTACTTGTTGGGGGTAGATTTTCACTTAAAGGGTGAATTACTAACCTAAAGAGGATGACCTTTATAAATTGATGGTAACTTAATTAACAGTTTAGGGAGGTTGTTTTGATGATTTTGTGGATGATTTTAGGTTGTACTAAAGACCATTGACCCATATAATGGATTAAAAGCTTAGTTGATGGAATTATGCTTAGTTTGACTTTTGAAAGTCAAACTGGACATTTCCTATAAGTGGGTAGAGCAATTGCAATAGGAAGAGTAAAATGATGTGATTTCCACATTCTTAATGTGTTGATTATTATAAATGTTTGATAGGTGCCAAGGAAGTGGGATTTGCCATTGGAGAATTATCCACATCCAAGTTAAAAGGTGAGTATATAGGATTTAAGTAGGAAGGTTTAGCCAATGAATCCGGATTACACAATTGTAAGAGGATTCATATGGTTAAACCATGGTTATGACTATATATGATGATTGTTCTTAACTAACTTAGTATGATGATTGTAGTACACCTTGAGTATGTTAACTAGTTTAATGAATGGGTTGTTTATGTATGAAAGTTGATATCTTGTTGATTAGGTTAATGATGGAATTGTATGTTAGTTTAAAGCTAACAAATGTGTTATGTGATTAAATGACATGAGGAGATTGATCGCAAGTTTTTTAACCTTTCAGTGGAGATTTGTTAGTCTAGTTGTGGATCCCTTAATGGTGATCTTTACTCAAATCATATGGCTAATGAAGACAAAACAATAGATATAAAGTTTGTATTGAATGCAAATCAAGTTAGAACAAAACTTTATAATCACTAATCCCCAAAATATTCCCTTACAATCAGTGAAGCAGCCAAAACAGAGAATAAAAATGATTGGGAAAAATGTCTTACCCTAAATATCTATAACAAGGGTATTTATACTAAACTGTCTGGCAGTTCTGCGACACAAGCCTTGTGTCGCAGAGGTCACAATTGCGACACAAGCACTGTGTCGCAACTTCAACTAGTGCGACACAAGCACTGTGTCGCAGTACACAGAAAATGTAATTATTCTAAGTCTATTACATATACAGACACAGTACAGACTTGACCAACTGACAGACACTCTAATATGTATCAACAAACTTCCCCGTGTCTTCAGCTTGGTCTTCAAGATCTTCGTTCAAACCCAGCCTGCTGGGAATACACCGCCAGCGTGTATCCCATGTGTCACACAAACATTTACAATCCTCTGATATTGAAGTGCGATCTTCTTGTTCACAGCATTCTTCTCGTTAAAGCGAATCGGATTGTCAAACAATTTTCTCAAGTCCTTTGATGACATGTTTATCAAGCTCATAGGATCAAACACTCTAAACTGAGCTTTCTTCAAACCATACAACGAGTTCCTCTCTGGTTGCTCTGAATCAGGAACAAAAACCAAAACCGCTTCACCGGTATGAGCATCCAGTTCCCAGTAATGAAATCTTCTCAGAAAGTCCAGGGGAATTGTGTCCAGAGGAATATTCTTCAAACAATCAGCCGGAGGATACCTCATTCTGCATATCGGCTGTTTGGTCACCGGGTCTATCCTTTTCTTATGGATATACCTAGTTCCCAAAGTCGGTTTGATGAAGTTATATCTCTTTGTGCGTATCTCTCGCTGTAGAGTGGTTTGGATATAATTAGCACGGTCATTTCTGGACGGATTTATCAAAGAGAGCTGAGCAAGACGATTTACTTCTCCTTTTGGCAAAGTGCTCAGCTTGGTGAATGATCTTTTGAAATATTGGACACCATCAAGTCTCTTGATCATGAAAACACCATTGGATACCTTCCAACTCTTTATCAGCCCCGTATACACC